>JAPPVO010000007.1:60832541-61490600 GCA_030407325.1 Camellia japonica
ATTCTTCAAACGAATCAGGGAGTACAAACAGAGGTTGAACCCACAAAAGTGTACTTTTGGGGTGACTACAGGGAAAATATTGGGATTTCTAATTACATAGAGGGGAATTGAAGTAGATCCGTCCAAGATCAAGGCCATATTAGAAATGCCACCACCAAGGACTGAAAACGAGGTGCGCAGCTTTCTAGGCAAAGTGCAATTCATAAGACGGTTTATCTCAAAATTAACCTTGACTTGTGAACCACTGTTTGGTCTTTTGAAAAAAGGGAAGAAGTTCTGATGGGATGATTGATATTAGTTCGCTTTCAAACAGGTCAAATAGCACCTGTATTGTTGCCTCTAGAACTGGGGAAGTTGCTGATCATGTATTTGTCAGTAACAAATTCAACCATGGGGTGCGTACTAGCTCAAGAATTAGAAGTTAGAGTAGAGAAGGCCATCTACTATCTAAGCAAGAAGATGCTAGATTACGAGACCTGCTACACTCCTCTGGAGAAGACATGCTTAGCTTTGGTTTGGACCACTAGGAAGTTGAGACACTACTTGTTAGCTCACTCCGTAATTCTAGTTTCGAGATTAGATCCCATCAAATATTTCTTTGAGAAACTGACGCTTACGAGTAGGCTAGCTCGTTGGTTACTTCTTCTCTCCGAGTTTGACCTCAAGTATGTCACTCTTAACTCCGTCAAAAGGAGAGCAGTAGCGGAATTTTTGGCAGACCACCCCATGGAAGGAGATGAAGCAGTAGAGTACCTATTCTCAGATGAGGAGATTCTATAGGTAGAGGAACAGACATGGACAATGTACTTTGACGGAGTAGCTAATCAGTACGGTTACGGGATAGGCGTGTTGCTGATAGCACTCAATGATTCCCATATACCCTTAGTTTTCATTCTTCGGTTCAAAGTGTCTAACAATGAAGCAGAATACGAGGCATGTATCGCTGGATTGGAAGCTACCCTAGAACTAGGGGCAATAAGGCTGGACGTCATCAGATACTCAAACCTAGTTATTTCTCAAGCCACTGGAGACTGGAAGGTCAAGGAAGAGAAAATGAAGGTTTATCATCAGACCCTGGACATTCTAATTCCAAGGTTTGAAAAACTAACATTTGCGCATCTGCTGAGACAGAGAACAACCGGTTTGCTGATACGCTGGCAACTCTATTCTCCATGGTAGACATACTGCTCGGGGTTAAGATGTGTTTGATCATCATTGAACAGACGTATACGCCTGCTTATGAGATGATAGCCGCAATAGATGAGGTACAAGACAAAAATCCCTGGTATTACGACATTTGGAACTCCCTGGAAAAGGACATGTACCCACAAGGGGCAAATGCCAAAGATAAACGGGGAATACGGCGTCCAGCCATCCAGTTCATCATATGCGGAAATAAGTTGTACAAAATGGGGCATCTGGGAATGCACAAGCTCTGTGTCAAAGAAGAGGAGTTGAAACGTCTCATGGAGGCCATCCATGGAGGAGAGTGTGGAGCACACATGAATAGTGTGATGCTGGCTAGGAATATCCTCAGGTAGGGCTATTATTGGTCAACCATGGAGGAGGATTGTATCAACTTTGTTCGGCAATGCCACAAATGTCGAAGTCATGCCAATCGCATGAATATCTCACCGTCAAAGCTATACAACATGACTTCGCCATGACCTTTCTCAGTGTGGGGAATTGACATCATTGGAGCAGTCTCGCCAAAGGGCTCAAATGGACATGAGTTCATCTTGGTGGCGATCAACTATTTTACCAAGTTGGTAGAAGCGCAGTCTTACTCAGTGTTGAAAGCGTCACATGTGGCTAAGCTCATTAGAAACGACATCATTTGCAGGTATGGGGTACCAATTGAGATCATCTCGGACAATGGCTCGTACTTCAAGAAAGAGGTGGTGGATTTACTTGAGAAATACAATGTGATTTTTCATAAGTCATCAACGTACAGATCACAGACCAATGAAGCTGTTGAGGCCGCTAACAAGAATGTCAAGAACATCTTGCGAAAGATGGTGGAAACCTATAAAAATTGGCCAGATAAACTGCCCTTTGCACTCTGGGATATAGAACATCAATTCGAACATCTACAAGGGCAACTCCTTAGTCTCTAGTATATGGGATGGAAGCTGTTTTACCAATTAAGATGGAAGTACCGTCACTGAGAATCATGGCCGAGTGTTAGATAACAGAGGTAGATTGGCAGCAGAATAGATTCGAAGAATTGATGTTGTTTGACGAGGTTGAAGGCATTGTATCATATCCAAGGATATCAGCACAGAATTGCCAGGGCCTTCAACAAGAAAGTTAAATCCAGAAACCTCAAAGAAGGAGATATGGTGCTCAAAGGCAACCAAGCTCTCATCCATGATCTTAGGGGCAAGTTCAGACCCAATTGGACTGGTCCTTACATCATCAAATCTATCTGGTCGGGGGGAGCGATCATCCTTATGGATTTGGATGGTTTGGAGTTCTCGCAAGCGATCAACATGGACAAGTTGAAAAAATACTATCCCTGAGAGGCTCGTTAGGCCGAAAACCCGAAAGGGCGACCTAGGCAAAAGTTAGAGCATAAAAAATTTGGAAATAAAGAAAAATAGAGCCAGCAAGGTTGAAACCCGAAATGGCTACTTTAGCAAAAGTTAGAGTGCAAAAGAAGAGAGTAAATACTCGAGTGAACCTGAACTGAACTATGTAAAGCCTGATTCCCATCTTTGGGATACGTAAGCAACTTCAACCCGAAGTTCGGCCATAACCATTCTCAACTCAACTATCCTGTCCATTTGTTTGATCGGTCCATCTTTTTCTGTCATTTGTTAACTTGGTTGTGTTATCTCCGTTTGGCAAAAGGGCCAGTTGCAAGATAGAGTAGTAATGGTGGATGTAGTTGTGGGCAGTTATGATCTTTTGATTCGGGGCTGTACATCTTGAGGACTGATTCTATGTGTGTCAGGTAGCGACCGTTTTCGAAAATTGTTTTGGAAAGTTTTAATGAAGTTGATTTTCTCAAAATTTTACATTTCTCAACACAGTCCATTATTTGGACCAAAAAGGAAAAATTTCAGTAGTCACAGCTTTAAATACATGATTTTAACACAAGTACATTCTCCAACTCTCAGGTTAAATCAAAGTTGCTTTTACATCATAAAGACTTGAAAAGAAAAGTCAAAGCAATAAACTAGAGGCATAGATAAGTCAGGTGATAGTCCTCTGTGTCCTACCTGCGCTCTCGAAAGTCTCTGCAGCCAAGGATAGTCCAACCTATGCCTCGTCCTTAAGCCAAGCCAAACACTCCGTAGAAAGAGCGTAACTGAAGCTGGTAACAGGGGCCAGAAGCTCTCTTGTCCTCCAAGCAGTGAGGTATTGAGCCAAATGCAAAGCACAAACTGGAAATGGAGCAGGGTATTCCATCCCCTCATCTGGATGGGTCTGATCATGCCCAAACTGACGTCTGAACTGGAAAGGGAAGTAGAATACATAGTGTGTAAGGTCGATCAACTATATACCCAGCTGGTGAGACATGTTGTAGCTCATCTTAGTCAAGTTCAACTAGGGGCAACGCCAAGCAATGTCAGTTGTAGATCTGCTGCACATCCAATCACACCACAATCCCTCTATGGGAAAGTTTACCAACTGTGGATGAAAGAAGTAGGATCTGGCCGAATACTCGGGGCAAGGGCCCACAACCTTCAGCTTATACATTAACCACACATGGGAAGGGATGAAAAATAAGAGAGATTAAAGAATAGAGAGATGTACGTTAAGAGAAAATGTAAGGAAATGGCTTTGAAAGAAAATAGAGAGCGAGTGCCAAGTGATGAGAGAGATCATGAATAAGAAAAGGTGGGAAACAATACCTGGAGAAGCAGTGGAAGCCTTGCAAACTGAGAAGTCTCCCATTGATGAAAAGCATTCAAACCTATCAAAGTTTTGGCTAATGCCAAACCTATGCAGCTCTTACCCTCCTTGACGCATTGGGCCATTTCGATCAACCTAATGCTAGCTTCGTTGCAACTAGGGACAAGTAGGAAGTGTGCAAGTAAACATAAACAAAGGGCATGTTGACGATAACCTCACCAGAGAAGGTCACCTCTGTCTTCAATGTCGGAAAACCGATGAATTAAGCTGGGTATGTCCAACTCTCCATCATGAGCCAAGGACCAAGCCTCGTGTGAAGTAAGCCCAGACATTTGTTCAAGAGCCTGTGCAGGGCCAAAATGGGATTGAGGCATGATCTCCTCATCACGTTAGGACTCCATTAAGGCCTGAACCTCTTCGAGAGTTGGACACATTTCTTGTGATCCAAAGCAAAACACGTGTGTAACCGGGTTCCAACAACGGACAGCGACATGAAAGAACGAAAAACAAAGCGAAGTACGGTTCAACGGAAAAAGAGTGTTTATGTCGAACTGCAGAAATTTACCTTTTCCGTGCCGTCCAAAGTGGCCGTCCAATCCTTGAGCCTCTCGGCAAGAAAGATCTCCATTTTTAGAGAAAACAACAGAAAAGATGGTATTCTGTCGAAGGAGGAGCAAAAGAAGACCTTTATAGAGGATAAGGTTGCGTGAGTGGCTGACAACTATTATCAGCTGTCGAACAACAGCCTTTGGCCAGACAACCACTTTTCCTAGCCGGCCGTCCACTCTAATGGTCGGTCGACCGACCAAGCTTGCTGGCTAGGCAGCTGGGCAACAGTGTTGCATTTGGTCCTTTTTGTTTTTGAGTCTTATTTTGAGTCTTTTGTTTCTAGCAAGTGTGAATAGCTGTGTTTAGGTTGTTTTTACTTTGTTTTTCCTTTATTAAGTTGTATTTTGTATTTTGGTCAGTTGAAGGCTCAATATTCGGTTATGAACATCATTCAAATACAAGCATTTTTAGTTTCAAATTTAGTTCCAATTTTATGCAAGTGTGGTGCCATTCTTGAGATGCTATACAAAATAAAGCTCCTTTTATAAAATTGTAGGGTTTTACCTTGATCATAGTTTTTACAAAAGAGAAAATACAAGTTTTCTAAGAAAAAAAGTAAAGTCCTATATGAATCTATACAAAGTTTTACACTACAAAGCAAAAGAAAAGAGCAAAAAGAATACAAAAATCGGTATCAGTCGCATCAGGCTCGAGAGGCCCTCTTCGTCCTCTTCCGTGGAGGGGACTCAAGGGCACTGTCACCATCGGCACCACTATCATCAAAGAAGTAGGACTAAGAGCCAGAGTTGGTGTCATCCTCTCCGCTTCCTGACTTAGAACCGACCTCATCCTCCTCGTTCCCAGACTCAGAGCGCCCGCTCACTATCTCCTTAATGCCGCTGGTCTTGGCATCATCTCTGCTCAAAATAGGCTCCGAGGATGAGGAAGTGTCTTCTACCTAAAACTCTCCATGCCGGGCACCCCTACTTCTGCCCCGACCACGACTATCGTCCCTGCCGCATCTAGGAGCCTGTCTACTTCTCCTCTCTGCTGCCGAATGAGGTGCCGCTGGGGCCATTGGTGCCACTGGTGCTGTAGATGTAGGTGGAGGCTGAAAGCAAGAAGTAGAGTATTAGAACAATATCAGTGTGAGTATGGAAAATCTGGTTAGTATCGGTGCAGAATAGGATGAATATGGCAAAGAGAGAATTAGTGCATGACAGATACGAAAAGAAGGGTACTTGATAACCGTGGAGAGTAAGTAATGCCTCCCTTTTCCGTACCATGTGGACCAAAGAGGTGACCAACTGAAGAAGGTCGTCTACGTAGCCCACCGGTACCTGTAAATGAGTTTGAACATTAGTATCTAGAAAAAGAAATGTGAAATACAAACTGCGAAATGAAGAACATACCTGCTGCACGTCAGGGTCCCTGACGTACTCATGCTCCTCCTTCGGCTACTCGCTTAGAATCTGGTAGGCAGTCCCACTCGGGCACTAATGTGTGATTACAGTTGGAATCACATGAAGACCTACCATATGAATAGCAGGGGGAGCCTTCCAGCATCAGGCTCAGCCGTGTGAGCAGCATCTCGGGCAGCGGGTGCATTTGCAGCGCTTCTCGTGCGAGCTCTAGTCAAAGGTGGCATCAAATGGGTCCTGGAGGAGATGGAGACGGAGGCAGAGGTGGAGCTGCACTTTAGCCGTTTGTCTGCTCAGCTTGAGTAGAGGTGGTGTCAGTATTCTATTGTCTTGCTTGCCACTCACGGGTCAAACCTTCTATCATCCTTTCTAGTCTGTCTAATCTATCCTTGGAATGGTCTTGTCTAATTGGAGGTCTTCCCCTTCTCATGATACTAGGAGTATGCAAAATGTGACTTTAAAACAAGATGAACACATAGGCAAGTTAACAAGTAGTAGATAAACATGCCGAAATCATATACACCTTGTCAAATAGCAAGCAATATGATGCAATGCTCTTTAGGACTAAGAGTGTGTGAATAAACATACTATAAGGAACTTGTGCTCTGATACCAATCTGTCACGACCCCATTCCATCCCTAATAGAATGATGCCGTGATGGCCGATAATCCTAGATTACTGAAGGCCAACTTACAAAGATTCACACATATAGAGTATACATATGGGGCATACATGTGTGGAAGTAATAAATTTAAATCAAATTAGTCCATAAAAGCTGTGCATCGATTAAATGAAATGACATACATATTAACATGATTTTACAACTTGGATACAAAATAAATTAAACTTGATATTACATCTAGATCAAAAGGCTTCTCAAGCCAAAACATACAAAAACAATGAACTATAAAGCTAAGAAACATAATCTTCAAGATGAATACAAAAGCATGGACCAAAACATCTTTCAAATAAAGTCTTAGGCCACATCGCCTTCTTGCTTATCCCCTACATATATATAAGGGAGAACTCAGTGAATGATATAAGTAATAAAAGGTTTGAATAAATGATACCCGAGATTTTACCAAAACAATACATATCATAGATTGTAACAAATCAAAGGATGAACCCAGTTCATGAATCAAAGGCTTTCAAAGCTTCAAGGGATGTTAACTAACATCTACATAATACAAATGATGACACTTATTGACAAAACAAAGGAATAACCAACCTGGAATAAATTAGACAAGCCCACTCATCGGTGGCAAAAGAGATATCTCAAATAACGGTACTAGCTGTATTAAAGTCCCCTAGCACAGAAGGACTTTCAAGAGTGTCATCAAAATAAACATAATACTTGATACAAAAGTTAAGGGATAATCATTCATGCTTGATTGAATACTTTTCCAAAACAAAGAAAAACTTTTATCTAAAATATTATCACATAACTTTATTAAAAATACCACTCACAATAGCTTTTCGATCGAGGGGAATTAAGGCAAAGATCCAAGGCCTATAAATACATGAAAAATCCCATTGAATGCACTTCAAGAAGACAAGAAGAGATGCTCAAAAATGGTTATGTAATGCACTCTTAAAGCAAGCTTCAAATGAGTAAATTATATCTCAGCATTTCTTTCCAAAATCAAGTCAAAACAAACCAAAGCATGTTCTGGAAGTTAAATTAATGTTTTTCTTCTTGGAAAAGCATGCTGGGTGCAAACCAGGTCTAGGAATGGATGCACAGAGATGAGCTCGGCCGAAATGGCCTAACTGAGTGAAGTCAGGAGGTCATGGACGAGGTTCTACACCTCTTGACTAAGGTGTGGTCTCCTTGGCCAAGATGTGGGTTGCCCACCCGGGATGTTACAAGGTGTCGGCAAAGGTGTGTAGTGGTTAGCCTAGGTGTTCATGCAAGGTAGATCAATGTGCCAGTGATCATGCAAGGTAGGCCAAGATGAGATGCAATGTTTGGCCTAGGTATGAGGTCTGGACAAGAATGGGTCTCGGTGACCACACTTAGGGAAATAGTGAAGTTTGGAAATATGAGTTTCCTCTTGAAGAACATGAATGCTAAAATCATAACTTCTTATTCAAAATCCGAGATTTCATGATATGAGTTTGAAAACATGGACTTGGGTACCCATACTTGAAGATTTCATGGAAACAAATACAAAAACATAGAACTTGTTACAAACTTTTGGATCAAAACATGGTTATTCTTCAAGAATACAAGAACATCACTTTTCTTTTTAAAACAAAACTTTAAATCAATGCATGGCTCATGAATCATGCTAGATCATGCAATGTGATCAGATTAACATAAGGAACAACAAGAGTAGATCAAGAATCTAACCTTAAAAGACAACTCAAATGGTTAAAGATACGAAAATCAAGATTGAAAAGTCTAGTTTTCTCTAAGAACTTCTTATTTTTCTTCCTAGAGCTTCTCTCTCTTCAAGACAAAGATATAGCAAAATGATATGGGTTTCTCAACTACTAATTGACTAATATACCCACTACTAGGACACATGGCTCATCTGGTCAAATCTCCTAAAAAAGGTGTCTGAATGAAACGACAAGAGTAGGTCAAAATGTATACAACAAGTTAGGTGGCATGGGTACTCTGTCAAGGCAAGGAGAGGTGACACTTGGCCTAGGTGTGACACACCTCGGCCTAGGTTGTACAAACCATGGAACAAGGTTGCTAGATGTTGGCTAAGGTGCATAACTCAGTAGAAGATGCCTAACACAGCTATAGGGTTCAAGGAGCAAAGATCTCGAATGCCTAGGTGATGCCACCTTAACCTAGGTGGTGCACACCTTGGCGTAGGCGTGAGGGTGGAGGTGGAAGTCAGCCAAGATGGTTCCAAGATGGCCCTAGGTGTTGCCGCTCAACGGCCTATATATAAGAGGTTCAAAGGTGTGATCTCAGTGTGAGGTAGCAAAGGTAGATTGCCTAGGTTCAACACACCAAGCATAGAGCAGAACAGGGGTCTTATACTTAGGCAAAATACAATAGCATCAAAACAATACAGGAACCCTTACTTAGACAAAGTATCAAAGTTTACAAGATGCAAGCTTAACCAACCAAAATCATGTGAATTCTCATAATATGACTAAGGAAAAAATGAGGGTTGTTGTAAGAAATATAATGTACAAATCATATAACCAAAATAATCATAACCATGGTATAGAACAGAATAGAGGGTTAATGGATACAGATGTACGGACTCTAGAGGTGGCTCGTACGGACTCTAGAGGTGGTTTCCACAATAGTGTAGCATTTAGCTCCACACAGCACTTTGCTCTACACTAGAGGGTCCCCCAAGTGAAATTAGAGGGTCACTAAAGTGACAAATCAGAGAGCCAATGGTTATTTAAGTCCCTTATCGCATGAGACTGTCAGAGGGTCACTAAAATGACAAGTAAGAGGGCCAATGGTTATTTAAGTCCTCCAAGACATGAGACTTCCGTGGTGATACTTACAAAACACATAATCAAATATCAAATCAAAATCAGATTTAATAATCAGTTTATATCCATGGATTTCCCTTTTAAACAAATAGGGTTCATAAAATAAATAATATAATTGAAATGTTAATATAATTTATAAGACATGATTTGCATAAGATAATTCATAAATCAATAAAACAATTCGTGGTTACTCAATGGATAATATAACTCACCTTAACATGGATTCTTACTATTTTCTTCCTATTTTCTCTAATCTCTCCGAAGCTTCTGTCCTTTGTCACTCCTTATGCTGACTCACTTGGTTGCCTTAGTTTAGTACCCAATTCTCCTTATATACTTGTGATTAGGTAGTGATTCATTACTCATGCAATCATAACCTACATAGGTGGCTTGCTTTGGAGCCTCCAGCAATTTGCTTACCTTTCTCCCTAATTCCCTTTTAACCTAAATATTATGATAATTTCATGGTTATGTTTTGGTTTGGCCCAAATAATATATTAATCACATTGTTATGTTTTGGTAACAACAATGCCCCTAATTTTAAATTAGATTACATTTTAGCATATATAACTATAAAATTAAATATTTTATTTTATTTTATTTTATATATTTATTTTTTTATAAAATTAATTAAACATTTAGGGTGTCGCATTTCTCCCCTCCTAAATAGAAATTTTTCCCAAAGCTTATTAGCTATGATCTTTTTGAAGCGTTAATTTAACTATTTTATATAATAAGATAACTAATTTGGCTTAAGGCATTCAAATATAAATAATAGTATTGTATTATTCAGGGTGTTATAGATTCACTTCCAAAATCGATTCACTCGTAGATTCTTATTGATTTTATAAAAATTGCAAATTGAATCGTGAATCGTAAGATTCTAATAACAGATGATATATTGAAGAAGTAAAATAAGATAATTTAAATAATAGTACTACTTTACAAATAATAATCAAACAAAATAATACTTTAAATAGATTATTAAAGAATTTAACAAAAATTCAAAAAAAATTAGAAATTATAAACGAAATTCAGCATCTAATATTAGAAAAAAAGGTAACCAAATAGTTATTGTAGAAAATAAGTAAGAAAATAATCTAGATAATTATCCTTATCCATATAAAGGAAATTCACTAGAAAAACCTTTTGAATTAATACCACCAGAAAAATGAAAAAAAGTTGGACTTAAGTAATTATAGTGTAGAAGATTTAGAAGTACTGGTAGAACAAGAAAAGAATAATAAAATTAAATACAAAATAATATTAGAAATAACAGAAAAACTAGATAAAATGGATGATAATGTAGTAGAAGAAATAAATAAAAATAGCATAGGAATAGAGGAAGACCTGTATAAACTGTCACGCCCCACTTTTTATTACTCGGATAATCTTACCATGTCCATCAACATAAAACTATATATACATTACAACCATAATTAAATGAAAGTCCTCTCATTTGTATACATATTGAATGCAACATGAATTACATTTAAACAAAATATTCGTAGGCTTACATTTTTACTTTAAAAGTAAGGGTTAACCCTTTTTACAACAATGGTATCCTGGCAACAGATACAAGGCCCCTTGGCCAACACCCAAAGAAGATCACCAATCTCGAACCACTTCTCAACTCGCACCTGAAAAATGATTAGCAACGTGGGATGAACATAAAGTCTAGTAGAGATCCTAACATGATTCTAGACAAAAACAACGTAGAGATAGCTATGATCATGAGTGCACCATGACATACAATATAAGTAACGTGATGATTTAACATCCAAAAGATACTTATATAAGTACATTTTCCCACAATCATCCTTTTGAACACAACAAAACGTAAAACCTCTTGCTTTCTTCAAACTTTCCAAGATAATTTAAAGACAATTCATCATATCACAACTTTATTTTCTTTAACCTTCCATGTTAATATAAAAGAGTTTCATCTCAACATTAGTTTAGAAAGCACATTCACACAAACACTAGTCATAACCCAATCCCATATTCCAACCCACTGCACATACTTACACAACAATACATCTACTATCTTCCCTGGCCATAGGCCCAAGGGCAAGGAACACCCATAACAGGATACTGAGAAACATATATTTCCAAATATAAATAACTGAATGTAATGCACACTTCTAACACATATGGCAACAAATACAACCTACATAACACATAATGCTTTACTGGCCTCACACGGAAGGGAATAAGCCCAAGGTCACACTTTACTGGGCACAAACCGAAAGGGAGAGGAACCTATCTCAAGATGCCATACTTTACCATTTTTCCATAGAGAAATGGACCTCAATTTCACACTTTACTGGGCATAAATTGGATGGGCGATGTCAAGGCGCCATGCTTTATCGGCTTAATCGGAGAGAAACGAACCTCCAAACAATATAACAACAAGCTAGATTTCATAAACAATGTATGAGTATAATACATACACATAATCTACTCAACAATAACAATGTCATCCTCTACCGATGGCCAAGGACAAAACCTCTAACATTTAATACAACACCTTCATAATTTGAATCCATAATCATTCCATTTCAAACTATACATTTTCCATTTCATTTCACAAAAGAGTTTCACTCATCGTTTAGTTTTCAAAATCAAACCCATTATTCCAAATCCTCAACACTTTCAACCCTTAACCAAAACCCCTATTTCATGAACAAAAGCCCAAAGAGTTAAACACAACTACTATCCAACACAATGCACTAACAGCTAAACAGTCACAACTAATTCATTTTTAGTAACTAAAGCTTTAATATAATCCCACATCACATAACTCAATTATTACTCAACTTTACCCATTTTCATTTTATTAACCCTTAATAACAAAATTAATGTTTTTAACCATTATTATCATGACCGTGATTAACTACCTCCCAACTTACCAAACAACCAAAAACATACAATTTCAACTTCCAAAACTTGAACCTAAACCCCTTTCATGCCCTTCCAAAATCCCATAACAAAACATTATTTTAATGCGATAAAAACTACCACATGTCTATAATGAGGTATTGAAAAAGGATCAAAGAAACCTATACCTCAAGCAATAAGAGAAGAAAGCCCAAAAATCCAACTTCGACGAAAACACGATCCGCTCAAATTAAAAGGAAGCTCTTGTCGTGCTCTACGTTTTGGTATATGGGACTAGGATGAGATTCTCACTCTAAAGAGATGAAATCCAAGGTATACGATCTTGAAACTCGAAAATGGAGGAAGGAAAGAGAGAGACAAGAGATGGTGAAAAGTGAAGTGATTTCACCTAAAAAGTGACTTTCAAAGATCTTATCCCAAACAGGCCGCTCGAGCAGTCAAATCTGCGCTCGAGCGGTGAATGAAATCTTTCAAGATCTATGCTGACTCGAACAGACTGCTTGAGCAGTAAAAAGTGTGCTTGATCGATGAATCAAGGCTTGCAATAACTCAGACAATTTTTGCGACAGTTGTTTTGGTGGACTGCTCAAGAGGTCATTTGGTCGCTCGAGCAAAGATTCTTGGCTCTCAGTAGTTTGCCATTTTGCAGACCAGGCCGCTCGAGCATAGATTTCATGCTCCCAGTATTTTCACTGTAGCTCTACAAAACTTTTGGGACCTCACGTTTACCACTTGAGCAGTGGAAGGTTCGCTCGAGCGGTCTCTTTGAAATTGTGTTGGTCACTCAAGCGAAGAAAAGTTCGCTCGAGCGATCTGTTGGGGCAGCTGACTTAAAGAGCCGATCTAACTCATTTCTTTACACTTTTTACAAACATCCTCTCTCTCTATCACCCATTTCGAAACCCTAATCCACCAAACCCTTGATTTCTCAACATTTTGCCTTAGATTCACTCAAGATCATTCAAGATTATTGAAGAGCAAGTCAAGTTGAAGCTATTTACCAATTGTTTCGAGATTTTGTAAGTTTCACGTGAATTCTCGTCTTTAGCTTCCACTCTTGAGGTAGGGGTGTCTTTAACTTGTTACATCTTTAAATTGAAACTCATATGTGGTAATTTCATTAGATACTCATCATATATATGTATGTATATATATAGCTATAGGTCAATATATACATATAGAGATTGTTTTGTGTTAGTAAAATGATTGAACAAAAGTGAGCAATGTTTCATGATTATGGAAGGATTGTGTTTATTAGTGATGATTATTGTTGTGTGTGATGAACATTAGAAGGGAGGAAAATCCCTAAATTTTATATAAAACCCTACTTTTGGAAATTGTTCAATAAAAGGGGGTTTTTGCTTAATTAATTTCAAAACATGAAATTGAAGGTATTTGGATAACTTTGAGGTTGAAATGTATGATTTGAAATGTTTTTCTCTGTACACCTTGAATTGGTGATGATTGTTAAATGAGTAATCCTTATTATTGAAGAGTGAAATAGTGAATTGTTGTGAATTGGAATCATTTTAGGGGAAAATGTGAATTTTCAAATTCATGCATCATATGCATTATTAAATTTCTTTCATGATACAATAATGGTGCGAACAGTGGAAAGTTTGAAAGGGGGTAAATAGTCTATGAGTCTGGGTAGAGAGTTGGGTTGATTTGAGTTGTGTATTATATTTGGTACCCGCGCGAGGAGTCAAGGTGCCCAATTGCCCTGTCTGTGCATATCGCCAGACGAATGTGGAAAAATGTTTTTGGGTGTCGTCCATCATTTCTAGAGTCGACAAATGTGGAAAAACATGGTTTTGGGTGTCCAAATCCCCGTCGTTTCTGTAGTCGGCAAATGTGGAAGGGAAAAATGTTTTTGGGTGCCTATCGCCTCGCCGTTTCTAGAGTCGGCAAATGTGAGACTATTTTCAATATACAAAATATATATCTATGTATGTATTTCGAATTTCAGCTCTTACTTGGAATGTCGTAGTATATTTATCGCACCGCTAAAATCAGGAAATGCTAATTTAACCTTAACGTTGCTCATTTTGTACTCATGCATAAAGGCATTTATACGCATACATAATAAAATTTACCAAATGTTTGCATTGCATGATCATGTGTTTTTCAATTAATGTTCTAACCTGTTAAGTGCATTACCTACTGAGCTTTTACTCACCCCAAAGCTGACCATTTTCAGGAAATAAAGACGTACGAAGTGCCTAGCAAGTGATGTTTTTGAAAAGAAGAAAACTTTTTGGGAGCATAGATACCCTTCTTTTGGAATCATGTGGTGTTCAAGCCTAAGGCTATTTTGTAATTGTATGTTAGTTTTATGATAGTGTAGCAAATAACACTATTCTGAAGGAAGTCGACTTGCGACTTGTCTTGTTGTATATTTCTTGCTTCTTGAACTATTTTGTTTTGTTCATGGATGTAAAAAGACGATATTTGTTGTTTTGGAAATAGTTCAAGAGAAAAGAAATGTGTTGATACTATTTCATTGTTATTGTCTCTGTTCTTCTCATTTGTTGTATATCGGAAATGACCAGGTGAACAGGATCAGGGTGGTTTTATTCTAGGGTGTTACAATTTTGAAAAATAGAGTTGGAAGGGTGAATGGATCGCTCGAGCAGTGAAACTTGCTCTCGAGTGAACTATGTACACAACACAAATTCGCAAATTTCAAACGAGCATAATTCTCTCGTCCGAACTTTGTTTAGGGTCATTCTTGTGTCCAAAATGAAGCTCCGGAAATAAACTTTCCAATGGTTCTAGCTCACATCAAGATTCAAAGTGTGGAGAGAGAAAATGTTAAAAGTGTGAAGACTACTCAAGAAGAACTATTTGAATTTGGAGTTTTTGATCTAGTCTCGCCTAACCATTATGGTAACGCCTCAACCAATGTTCAAATATCGACTAAGAAGGTTCTCAATTGGGATAATCAAAGAGTCAAATATAATTTCATTATACCAAGAAGTACGGAGTGCTACATAAACTATTAGGTTTGATAAGTCTGGAGGAAATTGAACACATTCTCTTTGAAGACTTAGAAAAAATGATAAGAAACAACAAAATAGAAAAAGAAAAAGAGAATATTATTCTAGTCTATATATAAGTGTTGGTTGATGTTTACTACAATAAAATGAAGGCCTGTTTTTTGGCCAATTTCTGCTAAGTATATCCTCTGTTTTGTCTTCGTAAATACTTTTTACTTTTTTGTCTTATTAGAAGTCTTCCAATGAATTTACATTACTTTTTGGAAAATTATTTTTAAATTGTATATTTTAATTTTGTATTGTGATAGTGAGATAGTGGTGGTGGTGGCAACAATGGTGCTTATAACACCAATAACAATAATGGTAGCAGAAATAGAGAGATAATGGTTATGTTGATGGTGGAGGAATAATGTAGTGGAGATAAAAAGAGGGTGGCGGCAGTGGTGGAATTATAGTGATGGTTATGGCAATGGTAATAATGGTTGTGAAGGTGATGGGTTGCAGTAGTAGTTGTTGTGGTGGTGGTAATGGCAGTGATGGTTATGGTGGTAATAGTGAAATGATGGCAGTGCTTGTGATAAAAATGACAATGGTGATGAAGGTGGTAGTCGTGGAAGGATGGTGGATGTTGGTGGTGGTGGTGGTGGTTGTGGGCATCGTGCCTTTTTCAAGTCTAAGGCATGCATTCAACACCGACTTGCTTTGACCAACAAAGAGTCGCCACTTATTTTTTTAAAAGGAATTAAGGAACTTTTAACAATGAAGACTAAGTTAAGGACTAGTCCATCACAATCGAGAAAATTCCAAGTTTAGGAGCTTAGGTACAAGAGGAGAAGGCCATTGAATGATAGCACCTCCTTTTGCCTAATTCGCAGATTGGCTTCTACTCACTTTCTATTTTATGATTTTAATGGTTAATTATTCACATAAACTCATTTTAAGCCTTAAAACCCTTAACTAACCTAAAACTATGTGATTGGAGTAAAATGAATATCATATATCTTAGCTTGAATGAATAAAGCGATATTTCTATTAGTTTTTCATTAAAAGATGATTTTTGACAATCCATGACTTTAAACACAAACTAAAATACACAATATTCATAATAACATACAAAACATATAATTTTGCATATAAACTTGTATAATTGAAAAACAGTGTAAATAGCAAGCACATGCCAATGAGGAAAAGAGAAACTTATCTGGATGCCCATTTACGAGTCTTACATGCAATACTTGAAATAAACATGACCTAATCATGCAACTAACACATACAAAATGCAATCCTAAACTCGGTTTGAGGCTACTAACATGATTACTATGCAAGAAAAACAACTAACAAGTAAAAAAAAAGAAAAAAGGAAAAAAAACGCTAATACTACATGATGATCAAACCGGGCTTATGCATGAACATTACATGATTAAATAAAGCCTAAAAACATATTGTTCTAATAAGATAGATAGAAGAACATGTGAATATAACCGAAAAAATGACAAAATTAATAGTCTACATGAATGAGTTGAAAAGCTAACAACCTAACATGAACAAAAATTGATAAACAAAACAAAATAGTTACTGAAATAAAAAAGGAGAAGGGAGTTTACCTGTGAGTTTGCTTAAACTGAAAAATACATCAAGAAAAGTGCAAGAAAATCTTAGTTTTGTTACTTGCAAGCCCCCCTCAAGCGAAGGTTCTGAATGTGTTTGAGTTCTTCAAGCCTTAGAGTATTTTTAGAGGTCTTGAGTTGCTGTAGGTAGGGTATTTTTGGAGCTATGGCAAATGAGGAGAGAAAGTAGGTGTTTTGTTCTCAAATGCTCATAAAATAACTCAAAATCTTAACCCCTTGATAGGAAGGGAAGTGAGGGTGCTTATATAGGCACTAAGAGGTATGAAAGGCAAGCTAGCGCAACCCTCATCGCTTTCCCTTCCCCCTCCCATCCGAAATTCATTAAAATTGAGTTTTCATACCTGGCTCTACCACGTTTGGATGTGCGCACGCATAAGACTTATGTGCACTCATAACTAACATGTGCATGCAAATCTTTGCCTTGGTACACGTGCCATGCATGGATGCATAAGTGTAGAGTCCCATGCTCTTGGCTTGCTTGTGGCCCAAGTAAACCCGAATTACCTTCCGATCGATATTTTTGATAAAATCGATTACTTATTTTGAAAAATATGTTCGATCAAAATACAATCGGCTCTCTCTCTCTCTCTCTCTCCTTCTTAGAATAAAATTAAAATAATAAATCACCCTCTATCAAGTAAAACTAGATGCCTCTTAATTGGAACCACCACTAACCATTCAAATGAACTTAAATTTAACCCAATAATAATAATACTAGATCAGCTTACCAACAACACAAATTCTCACTACACCAATAATGAAATAAAGGATTAATACAAGGGATTCATAATTGTTACACCAAGAGTACAATCTTATAGCTAAAGGACAAGGGATACGAAACTAATCTCCATTTCAATTCCAGAAAACATATTGTCATTACACACACCAAACTTAACTCAAAATACTCATGTATACCTCCGGTCTTCACAATTTGTAACTTATAGCTAAAGGTAATTATTAAGGTTAGCATTAATTACTCTCGGTGGATCAAACATAAATTTTCATGAAAATGCTCAAATTATAGTCACATCAAGTATCCCAAAGCACCTTGTTACAATCTCTATTGAATCATAACATTCTCACAAGTTCATCCAAAAACATTTTCTCCCAGGACACTAATTTGTTAACAGAATTCCTTATTATCTTTGTAAACATCTATCTACTACACTCATTCGTAGTCTTTTTGACCCGACTTATTAAGCCCGATGGGATATCTTCACACCTAGTGCCCTAAATCCATATGGATTGGGAGTCATTGGCCTAACGCTTGTTACATGGGTTAATTAGAAAGCTTAAGGGACCTAGACATTGCACAATCACAGACATAAATGTTTCGGTTTGTAGCCTCTTTAACTCGAGTTATTAAGCCCAACACCCCATTTTTGACTAGCCCTAAGACTTGGGTGCTTATTCTTTGGTACCCAATGATGAAAGCTGAGATGTTTTAGTCTTATGAATCCCTCAGCAGGAAGCTCATGAGTCAGGCCTTGAAACTAACCAAGCACCTATTTTGGCCAAAATACTTTTCGACTAGTGAAAAACCTTTTTCAAAATGAGTTTAGTTGTGCAATTCCAAACATTACTAATATGTCCTGAGACTCATCTGTTCAAAATCAAAATGTTGTATTCTTTTAAACAGACTGAGCAAGGGATATGAGGGGAATGAATGAAAGGGGTGAAATCATCTAAATTTTCGATTTTCTTCTCAATTTATGCTAACTTTACCTTGATGATCCAACAATGTATTTTCCAAATGGCTGGACAACATGTCATGGCTGCCTCAAAATAAATTTGGCTAAATACCAAAAGGTACGACCGGTTGAATTGTCTAAGTAGAGAGCATTTTCAAGAATTTCAGCTTATTTTGCACACTTTTCACACACATCTCAAATATTTGTAGTCGAAACTCTATAAATGGAGCTCAAAAACTCATTTCAAGGGCTAGGAAATTTTTCCCAAGGCTTAGGGAAAGGATTAAGAGCTTCCATCTGTAGACACCCCATTTTTGATGGCCCTTAAGACTTGGGCGCCACTGATTGATCACTCAATGATGAATGTGTACGCTTGTCAAATGCTTGACTTTCTTAGAAGGAAACCTCGGTTTTGAACCTACAAACCTTGTGCCTTGTTTTGGAACAAAATAGTGGTTTTTCAGGCCTGAGCATCCAGGGACCTGCAGACCCACTAGTAAGGCATGTCGCACACTAATGTGGCCTATCGTCCACTAGTGCAAAAAACCAGATATTTTCTCCCAGTTGTCTCCACAGATACATGCATCATTCCAGCTGTGTTTGTAAGGATATTTTCGGGGGTCTCTCATATATTTCTATACATAGATGACCTTCTTTTATGTTTTAGAGGTTAGAAAAAATTTTGAATTTAGAAAATTTTGGAGAGCAAAATTTTGAATTTTTTTCTCTCTCTACAATTCTCTCTCTCTCTCTCTCTCTCTCTCTCTCTCTCTCTCTCTTGCAACTTACATAACCTTTGCCTAGGCACTCTAAACCAAACCTAGAGAGTTCCTTGCTGAGGTGATTTGAGCTTGCATTTTAGCTCTTAAGGCACTTGAGAGTGTGAAATAGTGGTTTGGAAATTCAAGGGATCAATCCTCTTCAAGAGGTATACATTCTAGTTCTTTTGTACCGTCTTCTTCTCATCTTTTCTTGCTATTTTTGAGCTGTTTATTACCTGTGTTTTTGGGTTGAAAATTGTGGTTTAAGGCCATTAAAGGTAGAGGGGTTGACAACCCTTCTTTGAACCTTGCTTCTAAGGCCTTTGCCCTCGTGTTTCCCATCTTCTCATCAAATTGTTTTGAGCTTTTTACCACTGATTTTTAGAGGTTTTTTTTAGACGTGAAAATCATGTTTTAAAGTCCCAAAAGTGGAGGGGTTAACCTCCTCTCCTTGTGCTTGTGTGCTAGATTTAATCCCTCAATATTTTAGCTAGTTGTTATAGTTGTTTTTGTCTTAATTCCAGCACTTTTTGGACTGTTTTAGGACTATTTTAGAACTGATTTTGTGAGTTAGCTTCATTCATGCTTTGTATAGTATGCTTGTAGTGTAATGGTCCTCATAGGCTTGGTAGTTTAGGCCTTAACCACCAACCTATTTGAGTTAATGGCCTTTATTTCTTGCTTTCCATACTTGTGTTCACCTCTAAGAATCTCTGTAACCTCCCTCCTTTCTTGGCCTTTTCTCTTTGTTTTGAGAGTCGCTCCAAAAGGAGTTTTGTTTAAGCTTGAAGGGGTGATATTGTGCTTAATGGTTTAATCCTTTTAGGGGTTCATTACCAATGGCATGATCTCCTTCTCATCCCTAAAACAACATTTGGTTTGGTACTTCTCTCCATTAGGGGACTTAAAGCTCATTATTGGACTCAATTGACTAATGAATGAAAGGTAATTAAAATGGAGTAATAAAGTTGGGGTTAAAATGAAGCAAGATAATAAAATGATTTGGTGTTCAATCGGACGTTAATTGAACACATGGAGACTTGGCTCATTTCATACTTGTTAGTGATGAAATGGTTCAAGTTTCCAAGGTCAACCACTTCCCTTAATCAATCCATGATAGGGAGGAGGTTTTGTTGGTCTTTCCTTACCATTTATTGAAATTGTATCCCTCGGTTCATAAGTCATCACGCAATGAAATTGCGTCAATTGGTGGCTTGCGAATCAAGCCTACCCCTCCTTTGACTTGTTTGCTGATAAGGAGAGGCAGGGTGGACAAACATCTCCTGAGAATACTCTAGTTTGTGCTTTGTTGCTACAGGAAAAAACCAACATTAGTGGCCGACATGCCACTTTTACTAGGCTGCTGGCCACTATTAGTGGCCTGCCGACCACTAATTATGGGTTGCTGGCCACTTTTTCTAACCAGGCAGTGTCCTTTTTCCAGTAGAGCAGAGCAGAGGCTGAGGTGGAAAAACAGTGCAATATTCTAACTGTGCAACAGAGGCATTCTGGCAGCAAAACATGGGATTTTTTCGGGTGGAAATCCGAGTGCATGCATGGGTCAACCCTCATTCCCTGGGGCTCATAATAGTTAATTAATTAGCTAATTAATTGTGCATTATAATTAGCTAGTTAGTTTTTGTATTAAACTAAGTAGAATAGCTAGTTAATTTTGTGTTGTACTTATTTAATTAGCTAAAGTAGTTAGGTAATTCGTTGTTGTAATAATTAGTTAAGTAGCTTAGCTAATTTATTCGTTTGGTTTGTAATAATTAGTAAATAGCTTAGCTAGGGCATTTATTCGGACCCTCTTGTGTGAGGGCCAAACTTGTAATAAGTGTGTATGTCTTCCAACCCCACGTCTTTCTCCCTTTTATTTACCCGCTCATGTTGGATAGTATAGAGCATCATGTTTACTTAGCATTTCTCATGATTTGCATCTATTGTCTTGCATGTATGAGGCTCGGCGCATCATTCTAACAATGCATTGTATTTATTACTTCTTTGAAAATGCGCTTAAACCGCATGCTATCAAATTGATTCACATGCTATATTAGTAGCTGAGTCTATTAATTGCATCTTGCATGTGTTGCATTAATCATATTGTATTAATTAGGGGCATGCATGTTTTCTAATTATTTTGCTTGTTTTGGCTTGCTTCGGAGTACTAGGATAGTATTTTTGTGCTTTAGCATATTGCATGAGTGTGATTGTTGCCATGTTGAGCATGATTACCATGAGACTAAGTGCATAATTGATATAACTCTTGAATGCCTGTGGATAAAGGCTAGTTGCTCAAATTGGGATGATTTGATCAATGTGCATATGAGATCACTTTTTCAAGTGGTACACATTCAAACACTTTTCAAAACAAACATGAATCAAAGTGTTCCAATTTTTTGCAAATTAGTCTATACTTGTGTGCAACATATAGTAAAAACAGCCTAATAATAATAATCGGAACAAGAGCATATAATATAAATAAAAATCACATCATGATTAGTAGAGGCCGATTTTTGATCGGGTGAATGGGGTGCTCAATTCATGACCTTCTCCTCTCGTACCTAAGTTCTCGAGCCGAGACACTTTGGTGATGACGGATAAGCGACCTTTGGCATGAGTCTTGGGTTTCCTAAATTTCCCAAAAATATCTAGGCGGCGACTCCATATCTGGCAAAGTAGTCCATTTTTGGCATTTTGATTCAAAATCGATTTTGCAAAAGATTTGCCAAATTTGGACTCTTTTGTGTTTATTTATTTCACATTACACTTGTGAGATCAGATTCAGAACCACGGGAGTTCGAACTGTAGGACTATTGTATCTAAAAGGAGCACAAAAAGTTGAGCTATGATTTCTGGTGACTCTGCTGGGGAAAGATAGAGAACTTGACTCGAACTTCATGATTTGAATTTTTATCTACACGTATATGTTCATTGCATTGGTGTGCTTAAGTTACTATGTTTGCCATTTGCTATTCTTGGACGGTTTGCCAGAGGCTTGCACAAAAGCTTGCCAAAAGGCTGACCGGTCGTGGGCTCTGCCATAATGGGAACACAACCCTTGGATCTGGACTACCGCTCTACCGTTTGATCCTTCTTTCACTTCTCGGTGTTAGGTGCGAGATGTATATTAGGCAGTCTTGCTGAGATACCCCCTTTGAACATTTGGCCTAATTGCATATAGAAAAGCCATAGTGACTGATCCAAATTAGGACATGATGATCACCCAAAATGCAGGATTATGTGAAGCCGCTTGATTGAAATAGTGAAACCTAGTTCATGACAAAACTAGGACAGGGTAACCCTACCCCCTCATATGGGTGTTTTGGCTCTCTCTTAACTAGTATGTGCTTTACAGTGAACTGTACAGGAATGTGCAAAGCAGTTGCAAATTTGGTATTTGTTTTGGAAGCAGAATTCAGTGTGGAGTACAGTCCTACAGCTTTGATCATGTCTGTGTTGATAACATCTTAGCTGAGGCGCTGTGCGGTTTCTGATTACTACTCTTTTGCTTTATTTTTTTTTTTTTTGCTAGGTAGTTTAAAACCATAGCTTCAGAAAGTTTGGATATCCCCCAAGTACTCTGGACCTGAGTCAGAATACTTTGCAAAGCTGGGGATCTTGTTCAGAGACAACCCGTGTTTACCTCACTCTCACCGGTTACAAGACGGAGGAGAATCAGGCAATGTTCACCAATCCAGTTCTTACAACAGTCACCCCTCAGCACACCTGTGTCCAGTCCTGTTTGGGAATAGTCATTTACTTCCAGCCTAGCATGAGATCAATCACCTATTCCAATGGCATAGTATCCCCCAGCCAGTATGGAAGAACTGATACACCATCTGCAATAGACAGTTAAGACCCTACAGCAGTATGCGGCCCATCAGGTCAAGGTTATAACCAGGCTACAACAATAGTAACTATAGCCGACTGCGGCCTCTGCATCCCATGCATCTACCGCAGCTATCCCAGCACCCGGAGCCACTGCTCATACTGCCAATGTTCAAGAAAACTAGGATAATCTAGCAAAGCCAATCCTAGCACAAACCTCCAAAGTCCCGATTTATCAGACCGAGGCTCCATTCAAGTTTGAGGTTAATCCAACTGCGCTCAAGGTCAATAAACTGGAAAAGTTGTTCAAGAGAGCACAAGGGGTTAACTCCATCCCAGACATAGGGGATGGGTACATCAATTCTACAGTTACATTACCGGATCAGTTTAAAATGCCGTATATTGACCGTTTTAACGGTTCAGGAGATCTGATGGTTCACCTACAACTATTTTCGGATATCTTGCGGCCAATGGGCTTAACTAGACTACACAAGCTGTCTCTCTTTGGTCGCACCATGTTGGGTATAGCGGCCATTTGGTATGCTAAGTTGGAAGATTCCCTCAAACAAAATTGGAAAGAGATGGTTGAGGCCTTCATTGCTTACTATTCTTACAATACACAGATTGAGGTTACAACTCGTGATCTCGAGGCAACACGCCAAGAGCCAAAGGAGGGTTTCTCTGAATTTGTGACAAGATGGAGAGCTAAAGCCTTGATGATGACCACGAGGCCTTTTGAGAAGGACCTGATCAGGATGGTTTTCTGGAATCTGCATGGCAAGCTGCTACAAAAGATGATTGTCCTACCTCTATTTATATTTATAGAACTTCATGAAATGGGAGTGCAAATCGAAGATGCCATGAAACAGGGGCTTATTACAGATGAGAAGGAGCCGGTAAAAAGGTCATTTGTTCGCAGTTCCAATGTTGCTAGTGGTAGCACAGTTGCGAGGCCGTTAGACATAAGTGTTGTCACCACAACCAAGACCGCTGTCCCCTTTGCCAATGCAAGCTCACAAAGATCGTCCAACCTTACCCAACCCCCAAAGGACTTTTAACCAACTGTACATGACTCTCTCTCAAGCCATGAAGGTGCTAGTCAAGAAAGGGCACCTCAAACCCTTACAACCTCACCCATTACCTGACCCTCTTCCATCCAAACATAACCCTGCAAAGTATTGCGCCTTCCACCAACAACATGGTCATGATACCGACCAATGCTTTTGATTGCGTCATGAGATTTAGGATCTCATTGACAACAAGATTATCGCACCACCCCAAAAGCTAAACGTGACCACCAATCTACTCCCAGCCCATAATCAAGTCCCCCCACCTCGAAACCTTAATCTTATCCACACACTGGCCACCTCTTACGACCCCATCGTATATATTACTCCCTTTCACCTACCAAAACTGACGTTGTTCATTTTGGAAAGCGCAAATCTGTGCATGATAGACACGTGTCCAAACCTCAACCCAAGCCTGTGGTGATGAGACTTACAATGGAAGGGGAGTCGACCTTGGAGGAAGGTACTATTCTGTTGCCAGAGTGTCTTGAGGACTTATCCGATAGGGTGTATGATCCAAGTTGCTATGTTGTGTCAACTGGTTAAATCAAGTTTGAATTGGTGCTGCCAACCTTGGTATACATCAATGTGGTCAGGGAAGATGGCCCGAGCCAAGGGTTGGATGATTTGGCAGATCTCGAAGAGGACTTGGACAACCTGTAGTTCTTTGATGAGTAGGATTAGGGAGATGTACAGATCTGGTGGTTTGACCTGAACGGATTAACTAACAACACTAAATGCCTGAGTGATGAGTCAGACAAGAAAAAAGAAACTAGAATGAAACCAGAGGGAAAAGAAGCAGAGATAGCTGTAGTAGCCGGAAGGGCTGATGAGAAAGGAAAGCTGCTAGAGAGCGCTGGTGTGGAAAACCCAACCCAGGAAATGGGCATTGTGAACACTGTAGTTACCAATAGGAAGCTGCACTGAGGCAATTTGAACAAGAAAGAATTGAAGACAGTCGGGAAACCGTAATTTCGTGGCACCCTGTGGGGGACACCTATGATGTGAAGATGATACAAGCAGAGCCAGACAACGGTTTTTCGACCGTTGAGGGTGAATGATGGGACAATAATGATCTGTATCTGGCCCATACTGACGAAGACTGGGGCCACTTGTAATACCCCTGTTCTGTATTATGTTAATTGGTCCTTAATATGAGTATGGTTATGTGTTTAACATGATTTTGTGTGCGATTATGTGAAAATATGTGGTTTTAAATTTCTATCTGTTCACCGTAGAAATATCTGTTTGATAATCTGCTTTGGAATTTAAATTGAAGGCCTTATCGGCCACAGAACCCAAAATTGATTACGCCATTGTGACTAGTGTAATTTTTAGAGCCTACGGTGAAATTTAATTGAAAATTGATTCGGATCAAAATAATTAGATTCAGAACGATCAATTAAGTGCCCAACTATTTAATATTAAATTAATTGACTTAGTGGGGCTATACAAAGGGCCATATACACTTAAGCTCTCCTTTTTGGATTCATTTTGGCTGCTTTGGGCTCTTGAGTGTGAGAGAGCCGAACTAGAGGGAGATAGTGTAAGGAATTGAAGGTTTGGCTCAAGTTTGTGAAGAATTGGAGGATTAAACTCAAGATTTTGCTATAGATTGGGAGAATTAAGCTCCTAGGTGAGTATTTCATGGATTCTAGTTTGTAATTTTGTGTATTCAAGCTAGTTGGGTAATCAAGAGTAAGTTTGACATGAAATTGGGTTAGTTTTGTTGAATTGAATGTCAATGTATGCATGCATGTGTGTAATTGCTTTGGATTTGCATGTTTGACCACCTAATGTATGATCCATGTAAGATTTTGGTTAGAGTTTTTGCTTGTGATCACCATTTGCACCACTTGAGTTGATAATGAGAGTAATTTGCCACATGCATGTATAATCCACAAAGGTGTAAGTGTTGAATGCATGAAATTATTATGTTGGTAATGAATTTGGCGTAAATTGGGACATGCATGTGATTAATTTGTGAAATTGAGCTTCATTGTGTTATAATTTGGTGTTTGTATCATGTTAGCATAAGTATATTTGAGGTTTGAGCTATTATATGCATGAAATGTTGATTGGAAGGTCGAATTGAGCTCAAATAACAATTCTGGGTTTTCCAGAATTTTGATGTCCACTCGAGCGTGGAAACTGCCGCTCGAGCGTGAAATACGTGCTCTCAGAACTTTTTGCAGACATGGTATACGCTCGAGCGTGGGAGTTCACGCTCGAGCGGGGAGCCATGTAGAGAGGCTTTCTGCTCGAGCGCCAGAGTTCACGATCGAGCGTAAATTTGACATATCCAGTACTTTTGTAGGCCTCATGGGTTCGCTCGAGCGGGGAAGTCCATGTTCGAGCGGGGACCCTGTTTTCTGAAATTTTGAAAAGATATTCTGTGTTTCGTTTTCCATTCTCTTTCATTTGCAAGCACTCTTAGGCATGCATTAAGCATTGTAATTGAGTTAAAGAGATAAGAATGAAGCCTAAAGAGGAATATGTGAATTAAAGAACGGATTGAATCGTTTGTGACCCATATGTGCTATATGATGTGTAGGGTCAAGCTCCAGGGCAAATCCACAAGCCGATCACTGTGAGTAATATCTTAACAAGATATTTGAAATATGTTGTTATCCAATTGTTTACTTTTATGTAAGTTTTGTAAGCTCATTAGTTTGAAAGGTGGACAACGATTGACATAAATGATTGGGCCAAAGGCTGATTGACATGAATGATTGGGCCGAAGGCCGATTGACATAAATGATTGGGCCGAGGGCCGATTGACATGAATGATTGGGCCGAAGGCCGATTGACATAAATGATTGGGCCAAAGGCCGATTGACATGAATGATTGGGCTGAAGGCCGATTGACATAAATGATTGGGCCAAGGACCGATTGACATGAATGATTGGGCCGAAGGCCGATTGACATAAATGATTGGGCCAAAGGCCAATTGACATATATGATTGGGCCAAAGGCCGATTGACATGAATGATTGGGCCGAAGGCCAATTGACAAGAATGATTGAGCCAAAGGCCGATTGACATAAATGATTGGGCCGAAGGCCGATTGATACAAGTGATTGGGCCAAAGGCCGTCTGCTGTAACTGTTTCAAAGATTGCTTATGTATCTTCCTTATTTGATATTATTCACTGGGCTTTCGCTCACGTTCATTCATGTACATGTAGCCAGCCTCAGTGAAATTGTGAGAAATAGTCAAAGTTTTGAGGAGTCAGCCCAAACGTCTCACGCACGAGACTGTCTTCGCCTTTGTGCTTTGTTCATAGTTTTGTTATGATTGGCGAAAGCATTGGACTACTTTTGTACATAAGTCTTGGGTTCGATTGACCTAAACTTGTATGATCCTGTATGTACAGTGTTCTATGTTAGTACATATTTTGATGTGAGTTATTAACATATAAATGTTTGGAATGTTATGGCGTGCATATAAGCACGGCTCTATGGACAAAGTTTTAAATTTGCTTCTGTTTGGCCCCTTTACTCTGATGAGTTTTGTTTTATTTGGTTTGAGGCCATAGGTAATCTCGTGATTACTGGCCGGTTATGGCCTTAACCCATAGGGGCGGGTTCGGGTTATGACACCACTGCGCCCCAGATAATATGTGGTATGTTGAGGAAATAGATCATCTCACCCGCAGTGGATGGTATTTTAAGCCGCAGCACCTGGATCAGGCAAAGACGTCTGGAAAGGACAAAGAGGCCGAGAAATAGAAGGAAAAACAACTAGAAGAAGAGGCAGTATTGAAATAGCTCAAGAAAATCCAAGCTGACATCTCCATCTGGGGTCTTCTCATGGCCTCATGAGTATACCGGCTAGCAGTGTTATTGACAATGGATAGGGCTAAATTGTCCATGGACACCACGCCCGAGCAGCTTGTGGGTTTGGTCTTTCCAGGTGGTGCCAGATCAATGCTTACTTTCTTTGACAAAGAGTTGCTGCCGGAGGGCTCGACTCACAATAAATCATTGTACATATTTGTGGAATGCACGGAGAAATGGATGCTGGTGGTGTTGGTGGATATCGATTCGGTTATTAATGTCTGTCCTTCCCGTACCGCCTATGCAATTGGCCTCACACTAGCGGACTTTGTTCCCATAGCCCAAGTAATACATGTGTATGATAACATAAGTAGAGAGGTCATAGATACAGTGCAAGTGAGAGTCCAGGTGGGCCCATCAGAGCAAGAGATCGAGTTTTATGTCTTGGATGTGCCGGCTACCTTCAATTTGCTGTTAAGGAGACCCTGGTTGCACCATGTGAAGGCTGTCTCCTCTACTCTCCACCAGATGTTGAAGTATCCTCATGGGGGAGGAGTGACAATTGTTTTTGGGTACTCCTCCACCCATCCGCTACCAGAGGTGATCACGCCAGTGCTAGAGATCAAACATGGAAAGGAGGATGTATTCCTCTCTGGATTCACTCTAGCTGAAGCCTAGGTAGTGCAGGCAATTCTGGCCAGAAATGAAGGCATGCATGTTAGCACCCAGTCCATCTACTTTATGAACAAACTATGGCACGTTCCAGGAATAGGGCTCAAAAAGAGTGGTCGAAAAGGTGTTGTAGCACTGACAGATGTGCCACACAACCCACATGCCTTTGGACTGGGCTATGTGCCCACCAAAGAGGACTGGATCAGAAAGAGGAAAGAAATGAGAGGTAGAGCCAAAGCCAAGCAAGCCGAAAAATGTTATGAACTCATCCATAAGCCAATCCAGGGGACACTGAATGGCCATTTTGTTTGGGGAGGAGAGGATTTCTCTTTTTGTGGCTTTCTCGAGCCTTGGGTAAATTCGTTGAAGCAACGTGTCCCCAGGTTCGAGATCTTCTTTGACCATCAGCTGCAAGACAATGATGAGGAGGAAAGGGTTGAACTAAGCATCAAAGCTGAACAGAGCACGAAAGGTGACTTAGATGACAGCAAACCTGGAGTAGGGACAGCACTGGCTAGTCTCCTGATAGATCCTACGGTTGACTTAGAGAACTTGGGAGATAACTTTACCGTCTCCATGATCGGGGAAGAATTGGGTGTGAACCTAACTAACGGCATTTTGGATGCATTAAAGGCACCACATCTTACTTGGTAGCTGGAGAAGGGCTATCTTTCTAGTCCTGAATCGGGTGATAAGCTAGAATCTAATTCCATCGAGTCTGTGGAGTCAGGATCAGATTCAAGTTCTTCTGAGTCTGAGTTTGGTATTTCTGGGGGTGGTAACTTGGATACCAAAGTCCTGTTTAGGTCTTCATTCAGCTTTTCGTTTGAGTCTGTAATCAAAGATTTAGACCTTTTGAATGAAAACTTTGTAGATTCTGTGTACTTTTCTATGCAGTTGGTTTATTGTATTGACTAAGATTTTCAAAATTTTAACGAAAACAAAGGGGAAAAAATTCCTCTGGCTTTGAAAAACTTGATTAATTGAGAGGAGGAGAGATTTGCTAAACCCTGTTGTAGACACCCCATTTTTGACCGACCTTAAGACTCAGACGTCACCGATTGAGCGCTTGGTGATGTTGTATACTGTGCTCGTTCTGAGGTTGCGGAGTCTCAGCCGTGAGCCTTGCCTCCGAACTTCCGGACTTTTCTATGCCTTGCCTCGGTTTGCGAACCAAGCTCGGTTTTCTCTGTTTTCCCTTCCTGAGGGGAGGGAGAGGTCTCGTAGATCATCTCTCAGTGACCATAGGCTACGTTTCGAGGTCGCAGGCCATTTTTCCCATTTCGGAGCCCGGTTCCCGGTTTTCGGAGCCGTCAGGCCGTGTGCCTCGGTTCGGGACCGCCTAACCACCTCCGTTTGCTCCGGTTTTTGGCACATACCTTATTTCCTCCCTTTTGAGGGACACTGTGGTCCGAGAGACCAACTTCGTGGTCGAACACCACTCCCGATGCCCAGCAGTCAGTTTTCGGGGCCCCAGACTGCGCATTTTGGCCCCCGAGCCTTACTTGCAAGCATTGTTGGGCTCCGACCCAAACTAGAAATAGTCATATTTTGAGTCCCTTTTCATGTTTGATTAAGGGTTTTTCTTTGTTTGAGACCTCCTTCTGTCACTTGCTTCTTTACCTCTTTTTAGGACTTTTTTTGCACGGTATTTTAGGCGTACTTGTGGGCTGTGTTGGACTTGGTCGTAAACTAAAAAGTGTCTTATTTTGAGCCCCTCTTCAACTTTGTTGAAGGGCTCTCGGCCATTTGGAATCAGCAGCTACCACTTGCCTTTATATCCCTCTTTAGGCCAATTTTTGGAGGGAAACTTGAAATATTTCCCCCCCCTTTTTTTCCCCCTCTTTTCCATCCTCTTTTGCCTATATATACAGCATCCCAGGTCTGATTTAAGGGTTAGACATATTGGTTTGAGCCTCCTACACTATATATCTCTCTCTCTATATTCCAAACACCAAAACCCTTTAAATTCTATACCATTTTACACTACAAGTCATAGCACCACCACCACTACTCCATTTCCAGCAACTTGGGAGCTTTCCAGCAGCTAGGAGGCAACATTTTGGGTCCAAGAGGCAGCAAAAGGGTTGGTCTACAAGGGTATGTTCATTTCCCCTCTTTTTGGTCTCATTTTGCAACATTTTTCTAGCCTCTTTGCTTGCTGTTTTGAGCTCCGACCAAAACTGAAAAGGTCATTTTTTTGAGCTCATTTCCTTGTTTCATTAAGGGCTCAACACTGTTTGAGCCCCCCATGTTGCACTTGCTTCAATGCCCTCTTGTATGCCATTATCTTGCACGATTTTTCTAGCCTATGTGTGATCTGTTTTCGAGCATGATGTAAACTGTAAGAGGGCCTATTTTGAGCCCCTCTTCAATATTGAAGAAGGGATCAACCCTGTTTGGGCCCCCTATCTTGCACTTGCTTCATAATCTCTCCTATTTACCGTAAATTTGCATGATTTGTTTGGCCTATATTTAAATTGTTTTGGGGCATGTCATGAACTTTGAGTAAACTTATTTTGGGTCCCTCTACAACATTGTAGAAGGGATCACCACTATTGGGGGCCTCCATGTTATACTTGTCATTATACCCCTCTTTGACCCCCATTTTTGCATGCTTTTTTAAGCTTACCTAGCTTCTGTTTTCGGCCATCATCAGAACTGGAAAGAGTCATATTTTGATCTTCTTGACATATTTCATTAAGGGTCTTTTCTGGTTTGATGAATTTTTGGGTACCTCATGTTATAGCCTTATGTATCCTAGTTCTTGCATGACATTTTTAGCATGTTTGCATACTGAGTTGGGGGATGTCTTCTACTGTAAATGTTCATATTTTCAGTCCCTCATCAGTGTTGTAGAAGGGTATTTTTCCATTTGGGCATCGCATGTATCACTTGCTTCAATGCCCCTCTTGCGGGGCCATTTTTGCATTCTTGCTTAATCCTATGTGTGCTTGCTGTTTAGCCCTTTTTATGACTGAAAAATGCTTGTCTTGGGGCTGCCTTGCTACTGTATTTTCATTCCATGTCTATATTGTGCATGTTTGGTATAGCTATAGGCCATTTCGGGTGCCTAAATTCATGTTTCGGGGCCATTTCATGCATCGGGTGTACTTTCGCCTCATTTCGGGGCTGCTTTCCCCCACATTTCAGTGCCAAAATACATTTGCATGTTTGCATATCATTTCCATGCCATTTCATGCCTTAGGGCCATCGCCTCGGTTTGCGCGCTCGTGTGCACGCATTTCGAGGCACTTCTTTTTTCATCCATCGGCCTCTTATGTGAGTGTAGCTGAGGCTCTCTCATGTTAGTGTAAGTCCATTTTGCATTCTGTATGCCATTTTAGTCTCATTGCATTGCGCATGCCATTGCCTCGGTTTGCGTGCCCGTGTGCACGCATTTCGAGGCATTTCATTCTCATCCATCGGCCTCTTATGTGAGTGTAGCTGAGGCTCTCTCATGTTAGTGTAAGTCCATTTTGCATTCTGTATGCCATTTTAGTCTCATTGCATTGCGCATGCCATTGCCTCGGTTTGCGTGCCCGTGTGCACGCATTTCGAGGCACTTCATTCTCATCCATCGGCCTCTTATGTGAGTGTAGCTGAGGCTCTCTCATGTTAGTGTAAGTCCATTTTGCATTCTGTATGCCATTTTAGTCTCATTGCATTGCGCATGCCATTGCCTCGGTTTGCGTGCCCGTGTGCACGCATTTCGAGGCACTTCATTCTCATCCATCGGCCTCTTATGTGAGTGCAGCTGAGGCTCTCTCATTTAGTGTAAGTCCATTTTACATTCTGTATGCCATTTTAGTCTCATTGCATTGCGTATGTCATTGCCTCGATTTGCGTGCCCGTGTGCACGCATTTCGAGGCACTTCATTCTCATCCATCGGCCTCCCGTGTGAGTGTGGCTGAGGTTCTCTCATGTTAGTGTAAGCCCATTATTGCATTGCGTATGCCATTTCATCCATAGCATTGTGTATGCTCGGTTGTGTATCACCTCGTGTAGCGTGTATGCCATTCCATAACATTGTGCATGTTAGGATTGTATTAGTTGCATTTCATGCATGTCATGCATATCGCATCGTGTTCGGGATAGGAGTTAGCCCGAGCACGGGAAACGAGGCACGTTCCGTACTCCGAGTAACGGAACGGGTCTCAATTCCCAAGTCACCGACACTCCGGATTACCCATGATGGAGTTAGGTTTTGTTGTAGCATTCATCTGCATTCATCCTATATTGAGTTGTGCAATCCGACTCCTCAGCCATCATGCATCGAGATGCGTGATTGGTGGCACGAGGATCGAGGCATGCATATATTTGTGAAAATACATTGCTATGCCCCTTTCTTGCTCTCTGTTGCAGCAAAATTAAGAATCAGCAGTCTTCCGAGGCTTGGCACGCATTTCAAGAATCATTGCAAAACAGAGGCTAATTGGGGCATCCCAGTGGATTTCCGCGCGAGGCAGCCCAAACATACATCATTCATCAGAATCAAGGCAGTCCCTGGCTTGCATGCCAGTTTTACAGCTTTCTTAGTTAATTTGTTAATTAATTAGGAATTTGTACATTATTTGGACTGTAATATTTGGACTGTAATATTCTTTCATTCGGACTGTATTATTTATTCGGACCCTCTGTGCGAGGGCAAAATTGTAATAAGTGTGGGTGAGTGTGATGTATGTCTTCCAATCCCACGTCTTTCTTCCCTTTTATTTACCTGCTTATGATGGTTAGATTAGGGCATATTTCAATTAGCATACAGTATGATAGCATGTTTGCATTCATTCATCTGTTTTACATGCACCGGGCTCGGCGCATCATACTAACTGCATTTGTATTTCAATTCCAAGTTGAATACATGATAGCTGTAGCATTCCATATGCCATGTTTAGGATAGCCGAGCCTGCTATAGTTGCATTTTTGCATGTGTTGCATTAGGCATTTCAGCATATTTAGGATCATGCATGATTTCTAATGAGCTTCTGTTTTGGCTTGGAGTACTCGGTGAGTTTTATGCTTTAGCATCCTTGCATGCGTGTGAGTGTTGCCATGAATAGCATGCTTACCATGAGGCTAACTGCTTATGTGATATAACTGCCTTGAATGCCTGTGGGTGGAGGTTGAGTTACTTGGATTGGACAATTCATCAAATGTTTGTTTTAAGCCCACTAGATAGTGGCAAAATCATGTTTTCTAAGCCCACCCGAGGGTGGCAAATCCACGTCTTAGCCTACCTGGGTAGCACCATCAAACCATTTTCAAACAAACAAACATGAAATGTTTTGTTCCAATTCAGGTGACTCAGTCTATACTTGTATGCTGTGCGCATCACATAGTAAATCTAGGCTAATAACCGGAATAAGAACACACAATGTTTTCAAAAATAGATATCATGGTTAGTAGAGGCCGGTCTTTGACCGGGCGAGCGGGGTGCTCACGAAGTGACCTTCCCCAATCGTACCCAAGTTCCCGAGCCGAGGCAACTTTGGTGATGACGGACACGTGGCCTTTGGCACCGAGTCAGGGTTTCCTAAATTTCCCAAAAATAAAATATTTAGGTGGCGACTCTGTATCTGGCAAAGCAGTCCATGTTTGGCACTTCTTTCAAAAAATCTGTTTTCAAAACGATTTGCCGGATTTGGACTCTTTGGTTCAAGATTAAGAACCGTGACATTTGAGTCCTTGAACTGTAGTGACCCCAATATCGAACCAGAACGGGGGGGGACTCGCACTCCTCTCGCCCGGATGCGTTCGGGGACGTCTACAGTTTCTGGCGACTCTGCTGGGGACTTAGAGGACTTGACTCGAACTCATGATATCTGGTTTTGATTACACTTGTGTGTTTCTTTGCATTGCATTTGCATTGGTGCGCTTAGGACACCGTGTTTGCCATATGCCATTCCCGAACGATTTGCCGGAGGCTTGTCTTGTCAAGGCATGACCATAAGGCTGATCGGCTGTGGGCTCTGACAGCATGGGAACACAAACCCCGGTTTTACCAGGGCACCCTTTTTGACCATTCGACCTAGTGCATATCGAAATCCATAGTGACCATTCCAAACTAGGACAGGTTGCTTACCCGATATAGGTTGTTTGAAACCGCTACGTGCGTAGTGAAACCCTAGCTCCTGACAAAATAGGACAGGGAAACCCTACCCCAACATAGGGGTGTTTTGGCTCTCACTTATTGTTATGTGCTTTAGAGTGCGTCTCTACAGGAATGCATGTATCAGTTTGCGAGTTTGGGCATCAGGCCTGCGGGCACCAGTTCAGTATTTTGGGATTCAGTTTACCTGAGGGTAACAGTTTACAGGCAGAATTTTGGGGCAGAATTCAGTAGAGGGCACACTCATTCAAACTTTGCTCGTATCTGTTCAGGTGAAATTAGGCTGAGATGCTGTCCATTTTCTCTTTTGCTAGGTAGTCTGGGAACCATAGCTTCAGAGGGCTCCAATATCCCCCGGGTACACCGAACTTGTGTTGATAGACTTTGTCGGGTCAGAGATTCAGTTCAAGGGCAATCAGTGTTCCTTTACCGGAGGCAGGGTGAAGAGCGCCAGTCAGGCACAGATCACCAGTTCAGTAGTTACCAGATCAGTGGCCCTTATCCACTTCACCAGTGAATAGTCAGGCTGAGGTCTCAATTTCTACTGTAGGAATAGACACCGGTCAGCTAGATGGATCAGCAGAACACGTCAGGAATGGAGGCCATGATGCGTCAGATGCAAGAAAGTATGAAACTCATGTAGCAAGACGCTGTCCGCCAAGCGGAATTTTCCAAGCAGCAGGCTGCAATCATGGCTCAACAGGCTGAGCTCATCACCAGGCTGCAACAGCAAAGCGGCGCGTCTGCTTCCCAACAAGTTCCTCCCCCAACAGGAACTCCAGCACCTGGGGAGACGCCAAATGTCCAGGAGGGTACGGACATTCCGGTAGGGCCTGCTCCGCCCCCAATTTTACCCCAGCTATCCAAAGCACCTACCAATCTGCCAGACTCTCCCTTCGAGTTCGAGGTCGACCCTACGGCATTGAAATTGAGCAAACTTGAGAAGATGTTTAAGAAATCTCAGGGAGTCAACTCCATCCCGGACATTGGAGATGGATATACTGATTCGGTGGTGACATTGCCGGACAGGTTCAAAATGCCTCACATCGACCGTTTTGACGGGTCAGGAGATCCCATGGTCCACCTGAGTTTGTTTTCAGATGTTCTGCGCCCAATGGGCTTGACAAGATTACAGAAGCTTTCCCTTTTTGGCAGGACCCTGTCGGGTATTGCAGCCATCTGGTACGCCAAATTGGAGGATTCAGTGAAACAAACTGGGAGGAGATGGCCGAGGCCTTCGTCGCACAATATTCATACAATACCCAGATTGAGATCACAACCCGTGATCTCGAGACGACCAGGCAAGAGCCGAAAGAGGGTTTCTCTGACTTTGTAGCCCGCTGGAGGGCCAAGGCCTCAATGATGACCATTAGGCCAACGGATAAGGATCAAATACGGATGGTTGTGCGCAACCTCCAGCCCAAACTAATGCAGAAAATGATCGTGCTCCCCTTCCCTACCTTTTCAGATTTGCATGAGATGGGAGTACAGATCGAGGATGCCATGAAGCAGGGCCTTATTGACCAGGAGAAGAGCAGCCTAGGCGGGCGTTTTCCCGCAGTTCGAATGTGACCACCAGTGGTGATGCAGCTGCAAGATCTTCTGAAGTGGGCATGGTCACTACCACCACATCAAGAAAGGCTACCCCATTCACCGGTGCGTCCGGGAGTAACTCACAGACGGCCAAATATCCACCCCGAGTCAAGAGGGTTTTCACTCCACTTCATATGCCTCTGTCAAAGGCTCTAGAGGTCTTACTCCGGGAAGGACATTTGAAACCGTTGGAACAACGGCCCCTACCCGATCCTATCCCTGCAAAGCATGACCAGACTAAATACTGTGCCTACCATCAGCAAACCGGTCATGACACCGACAGTTGCTTTCGTCTGCGCCATGATGTACAAGATCTGTTTGACAAAGGGGTCATTGCCGCACCAGGTCCTGCAAAGTCTATCGGCACTTGATCAGTGAACTTGTGAGGGGATAATGTGATGTGGTCAGGGGTTGAACCACTGCGGTGGCGGGTGGCGCTCGATTTATTCCAGGTGTGGGAATGGCAGGCACTGATTTGAGCATTTGGCGAATGCTACATTCTGACTTGGGTATTGAGTCAGTCTTGTTGTTTTGTTTTGAGTCTATCTCTTTGTTTTGAGTCAGTCTTTTTGATTAAGGTCTGTCTTGTTGTATCGAGTCAGTCCTGTTGTACAAAGGTCGGGTGATTCTGGGGGGGTGTTACCTCGGGCATCATCATTTTGTTTTGTGTTTGTCTTTTCGTTTTGTTTTGAGTCTGTTTCTGCCGGGAGCCAGTTGTGCCAGCAGATTTTGAATGAAACAGCAGTGATTTTTTTACACTCTCGCATTTGCTTCTGCCGTGTGCCTAGTTGTGCCAGGATTTGAATGAAATGGTAGTGCATTCCACCTGCTCTTTTATGCCTTGAAGTCATTGTCATGACCTGAGTTTTTCAAAACTTTTTGAACACCGCGGTGAAAACGAAGAGGAAGGAATTCCTCGGGATTTGTAAAACTTTGATCAAATTGAGAGAAAGAGAGGCGTGTTAAGCCCTTAATGAATGAAATCATGCTTGTTAGTGTGAGTACTGGGAAGGATCCTGGCTTGATCCAGGTTGGTTCTACACTGTCTTCAGCGCGAGCGATTTGTCGCTTTCTTAAAAACTTTCAAAAAATGTTTTGCGCGGTCCTGCGAAGACCTGTGTGGAGTCGCTCTTGAGATTGTGCAGCCTAGGATCGCTCTCAGCCTCGAGACTCAACCTTTTGCTTCCAAACCTTGAACTTGAATTCAGAATGTTCAATGGTCAACTACAATGTGAGGCCTGTGTGGCGATTTGAAGCAGCCCTTAACAAGAGGCCAGGAGAGTCGGATCAAGAAGATCGGAAGATCAGAAGAAGCTTGCAAAGCTAGAACAGAAGTACCCTTCGACCTAGGGGCGAAAATGTCCGATGTGCTCGAAGAGCCGAAGATGGATCCTTCTGCAAATCGATACAACAGCCACTCTCCTGGATACAGATGACTTCAGATCTCAAAAACCATTTGGCATGGACCAGCTACACTTTTACCTTTGAGAGGCTCGCTGGGCCGAAAACCCAGAAAGGGCGACCCAGGCAAAAGTTAGAGCAAGAAAAGAATATACAAAACAAAAAGAAAAAAAGAAGAAAAGAGAAAAAAGAAAAAAAAAAAAAAAAAGAAAAAAAAAGAAGAAAATAAAAAAAAAGAGAAAAAAAGAGAAGAAAAAAAATGAAAAGAAAGAAGAACAAAGCTCGCAAGGTTGAAAACCTGCAACAGGCGCCTTGGCAAAAGTTAGAGCATAAAAAGGAGAGGTTAAATACCCGAGTGTACCTTAACCCCGAACTACGTAAGGCTTGATTCCCATCTTTGGGATACGTAGGCAACTTCATCCTGAAGTCCAGCCGTAAAACTTTCAAATTCGACTGTGTCCATGTAATGGTTTTGACCATCCTTGCCTTCTCTGTATCCGAGAGTTTGGTCGCAATCATCGCTCTGAGGACTGACTTCAACGCGCTGTGGCCATCCAAACAAGGGGCAACTTTCGTTGCCATTCAATGCGTTGCGGTGCCAGTCAAACAAGGGGCAACTTTCCGTTGCCATTCAATGCGCCGCGGTGCCGTTCAAACAAGGGGCAACTTTCCGTTGCCGTGCAACTTTCTTCAAGCAAGGGGCAATTTTCCTTCGGATCTGAGGTTGTGCATCTCGGGAGTGGGTTCTATGCTCGTTGAGCAGTGGCCGATTGCAAAAACAGCTTTTGAGAATTTTTACTAGGTTGACTATTTTCTCGAAAATCATTCTATCTTTTCCAAAACTGGACCCTTTTCATGGACCCAAAAAAGGAAAATTTTCAGTGCTCATAGCCTAACTTGCATGATTTAAAATCAAAAATCGAACAAGCATGTTGATCTAACTCTCATTTTGGTCGAAAACTGTTTTAGTGAAAAGCAAAAACAAAAAATGGTCAAAATGATGAACTAGGGGCGCAGTCGAGTCAAGTTCTGTCTTTTCCCCTTTGTCAAAATACTTGCCAAGAGGGCACTCTACCTACCAGAAAAGGCACAACTGAAGGCACAAAAGGCTGAAAGCTCTAATCCTCTAAGCAACGAGGTATCAAGCAAAGTGCGAAGCACGAACTGGAATGGAGCAAGATATCCCACTCCATCATCTGGACAGATCTTATCACGTCCAAACTCCCCAGTAGAGCATCATCATCGATGTCAGCTACAGATTTGCTACACACCCAGTTGTAGCACAGCCCCTCTGTGGGAGAAACTCACTAGCTACGTGCAGAAGAAGAAGAATCTAGCAGAATGCTAGGGCACGGACTTAACCCTCCGGGGCGTTCGGGGACGTCTACACCGTGCTAATGAAATCATTGCCATTAATGTGGGTATTGAGAAGGATCCACGCCTGGTCCAGATCGGGTCTACATTGTCTTCAGAGGAGCGCGAGCATTTAATCACTTTATTAAAAGATTTCAAAGATGTTTTTGTATGGTCCTACGAAGACATGCTTGGAATCGATCCTGAGATTGTATAGCGCCAGATCCCTCTTGACCCTGAGGCCTGACCAGCCAAGTAGAAATTGTGTAGGATACGTCAAAATTTGGCGCTGAAAATCAAGGAAGTGGTCACCAAGCAGATTGATGTAGGATTCTTGTTAGTATCCGAGTATCTGACCTAGTTGGCCAACATCGTCCCAGTGCCGAAGAAGGATGGTAGAATTCCGGTTTGCATCGACTTTCGAGACTTGAGCAGAGCCTCCGAAGGATGACTTTCCTCTGCCATACATTGATGAGTTATGGATGGGTTTTCCAAGTACAACTAGATTCTGATGGCCCTTGAGGAAGAGAAAAGACCGTATTCACTATGCGTGGGGTACCTACTACTACCGGATTATGCCATTTGGATTGAAAAATCCTGGAGCTACCTATCAGAGGGCTGCGACCACCATTCTGCATGACATGATCCATAAAGAGGTTGAGGTGTACGTGGATGACATGATTGTCAAGTCCAAAGAACGAGAGGGCCATTACACTATGCTAGAGAAATTCTTTCAACAGATCAGGAAATATAGATTGAGGTTAAACCAGCAAAAATGCACCTTCGGCGTAACAGCAGGAAAAATACTGGGCTTTCTAATCATACGAGGGGAATTGAAGTAGATACTTCCAAAATCAAGGCCATCTTAGAAATGCCACCACCAAGGACCGAAAAAGAGATGCATGGCTTTCTAGGTAAAGTGCAATTCATAAAACGGTTTATTTCCAAATTAACCTTGACTTGTGAACCACTATTTGGTCTCCTGAAGAAAGGGAAGAAATTCCGATGGGATGATCAATGTCAGTTTGCTTTTGAACAGGTTAAGCAGTACCTCCAGAATCTGCTTGTGTTGTCGCCGTTAGAGCTAGGGAAGCCTTTGATTCTATACTTGTCAGTAACAGATACGACCATGGGATGCATGCTCGCTCAGGAATCTAAAGATAGGGTGGAGAAAGCCATTTACTACTTAAGCAAGAAAATGCTAGACTACAAGACCTGGTACACTCCTTTAGAGAAAGCTTGCCTAGCCTTGGTATGGGCTACCAGGAAGTTGAGGCACTACTTGTTACCTCACTCTGTAATCTTGGTTTTGAGATTAGATCCCATCAAATATCTTTTTGAGAAACCAGCGCTTACGGGTAGGCTGGCTCGTTGGTTCCTTCTTTTTTCTGAATTTGAACTCAAATATGTCACCCGTAAGTCAGTTAAAGAAAGAGTTGTAGCAGAGTTCTTAGCAGACCACCTGGTAGAAGGCGATGAGGCAGTAGAATACTTGTTCCCAGATGAAGACATTTTGCAAGTTGAAGAGGAAACTTGGACGATGTATTTTGATGGAGCGTCTAATCAGTACGGTTTTGGGATAGGTGTGTTGCTGATAGCACCCAACGACTCCCATATACCTTTAGCCTTCAAACTCCGGTTCAAGGTGTCCAACAATGAAGCAGAATATGAAATGTGTATTGCTAGTTTAGAAGCCGCCCTAGAACTAGGGGCAATAAGGTTGGATGTCATCGGGGACTCGAACTTGGTTGTTTCTCAAGCAAACGGCGATTGGAAAGTCAAAAAAGAGAAGATAAAGGTTTACCATTAGACCATGGATGTTCTAATTCTGAGGTTTGAAAAGTTGACATTCATGCATCTATTAAGAGAGAACAACAGGTTCATTGATGCTTTAGCAACTCTATCTTCTATGGTAGACATCCCACTTGGGGTCCAGATGCATCCAATTATCATCAAACAGAAATACACGCCGATTTATGAAACTATTGCCGCGATAGATGAAGTGAAAGACAAAAACCGCTGGTATTATGATATTTGGAACTTTCTGGAAAAGGAGACATATCCACCAGGGGCAAATGCCAAGGACAAATGGGGAATACGATGTATGGCTGTCTAATTTATCATCTACGGGGGTAAGTTGTATAAAAGAGGTCATCTGGGAATGCATAAACTGTGTGTGAAGGAAGAGGAATTGAAGCGCCTTATGGAGGCTATCCATAGCGGAGAATGAGGGGCGCATATGAATGGTGTGATGCTAGCTGGAAGATCCTCAGACAAGGCTATTATTGGTCTACCATGGAGGAGGATTGCATTGGTTTTGTGCGGCGATGCCACAAATGTCAAATTCATGCCAATCGCATGGATATTCTGCCGTCAAAGCTCTATAACATGACTTCGCTATGGTCTTTCTCAGTCTAAGAAATCGACGCTATCGGTGCTGTCTCACCAAAGGGGTCGAATGGACATGAGTATATCTTGGTGGTGATTGATTATTTTACGAAGTGGATGGAAGCTCAATACTATAAAGTGTTGAAGGCATCGCATGTGGCCAAATTTATCAGAAACACGGTATAGAGTTCTGAACGAGATCATATCAGATAACGGCTTGCACTTCAAGAAAGAGGTGATAGACTGGTTAGAGAAATACAATGTAACTTTTCATAAGTCATCCACATACAGGCCACAAACCAATAGAGCTGTTGAAGTTGCCAATAAGAATGTCAAGAACATCTTGCAAAAGATGGTTGAAACCTATAGGGACTGGTCGGATAAACTGCCGTTCTCACTCTGGGGTTGCAAAACCTGGATCCGGATATCTATAGGGGCAACCCCCTATTCTCTCGTCTACGGGATGGAGACTGTTCTGCCAATTGAAATTGAAGTACCGTCACTGGGAGTTATAGTTGAGTGTCAGATAGCGGAGGCGGACTGGCAATAGAGCTAGTTTGAGGAGTTAATGCTATTTGGTGAGAGAAGGCCAAAGGCATTGTATCATGTTTAGGGCTACTAGCACAGAATTACCAGGGATTTTAATAAGAAAGTTAAGTCCAGGAATCTCGAGGGAGACATGGTGCTAAAAGACAATAGAGCTCCTATCCATGACCTTAGGGGCAAGTTCAGACCCAATTAGATTAGTCCTTACATTATCAAAGCTATCTGGTTAGGAGGGGTGATTATTCTCATAGACCTAGATGGCCTAGAATTTTCATAGCCGATCAATATGGACAAGTTGAAGAAATTCTACCCTTGAGAGGCTCGCTAGGCCAAAAACCTGGAAGGGCGACCTAGGCAAAAGTTAGAGCATGAAAAATTAGAAATAAAGAAAACCAGAGCTCGAGAGGTTGAAAACCCTAAAGGGCGACTTTGGCAAAAGTTAGAGTGCAAAAAGAGAGAGTTAATACTCGAGTGAACCTGAACTGAAATACGTAAGGCCTGATTCCTATCTTTGGGATACGTAGGCAACTTCATCCTGAAGTTCAGCGTAACTATCTCCAACTCAACCGTCCTGTCCGTTTTCCTGATCAGGTCATCTCTGTTCATCATCTGTTAGTTTGGTTGTGATTTTCATTTTGGAAAGAAAAGCTGGTTATAATGTGGAGCAGTAGTGGTATGCAATTAGGGGCAGTTACGATCTTTTGATTTGAGGTTGTACATTTTGAGAGTTTGATTCTGTGCGTGTCAGGTAGTGATCATTTTCGAAAATGGTTTTGGAAAGTTTTAATAAAAGTTGATTTTGTTCAAAATTTTACCTTTTACACCTTAGACCATTTTTGGGACCAAAAGGAAAATTTTTAGTGCTCACAACCTTAATTCCATTGATTTCAACACAAGTACATTTTCCAACTCTCTGATACAAATCAAAGTTGCTTTTACATCATAAAACTTGAAAAGAAAGGTCAAAGCAATAAACTAGAGGCATAGGTGAGTCAGGTGCTCCTGCGTCATTTGCTCGCGCTTGCGGAAGCTTCTGTAGCCAAAGTGGGCTCGGCTTGTGCCTCATCCTCGAGCTAAGCCAAGCACTTGCCAAAAAGGGCATAACTGAAACTAGAGGCAGGGGCCAAAAGGTCTCTTGTCCTCCAAGCAGCAAGGTACCGAGACAGGTGTGAAGCACGAATCGGGAAGAAAGCCCTACCCCTTCCTTGGGGCAGGTCTGATCATGCCTAAACTGGCATCTAAGTCGGAAGGGAAAGTAGAACACGCAGTGCATGAGGCCAATCAATTCAATGCCTGGTTGCTGGGTTATGCTGTAACTCATCTCAGTCAGATTGAGCTAGGGGTAATGCCAAGCTATGTTAGCTACAGATCTGCTGCACATCCAGTTGCACCACCATCCCTCATTGGGAAAGTCCACTAGTCTTTGGCAGAAGAAATAGGCTCGAGCTGAATACTCGAGACATTGGTCCACCACTTTCAGCTTATCCATGAGCCATACCTGGGAATGAATGAAAAATAAGAGAGATTAAAGAATAGAGAGATGTGTGTGGAGAGAAAAGTAAAGAAAGGGCTTTGAGAGAAAATAGAGCATAAGTGCTGAGTGATGTGCAAGGCATATATCAGAAAGGATGGGAAACAATACCTGAAGAAGTAGTGGACTCCTTGGAAATCTGGTGGTCTCTCGTCGATGAAAAGCATCTAAGCCCATTAGAGTTTCGGCCAGCGTCAAATCGATACAACTCTTACCTTCTTTTAGACATTGGGCCATTTCGATCAACCAAATGCTGGTTCCACCGTAACTAGGAGCAAGAAGGAAATGCGCAAGCATACATAAATAGAGAGCATGTTGCCAAAAACCTCGCCAGAGAGGGTCACCTCTATCACCGATGTCAGAAAATTGATGAATCAAGTTGGGTATATCTAGCTCTTCGTCATGGGCCAATGATCTAGCTTCATGCAAAGTGAGCCCACACATTCGTCCCAAAGCCTGGGCATGGCCAAAACGGGGTTGAGACATGATTTCTTCATCACACTGGGTTTCAATCAATGCTCGAAATTTTTCAAGAGTCGGGCACATTTCCTGTGTTTCGAAGCAAAATACATGCGTAATTGGGTCCCAGCATTGGGCTGCAGCATGGAGGAACGGAAAACAAAGCGGAGTACTGCTTAATGAAAAAAGTGCATTTATGTTGAAACCTCAGAAATTTACCTTTTCCATGCCGTCTAAAGTGGCTATCCAATCCGTGAGCTTCTCGGTAAGGCATATCTCCATTTGTGGAAGAAACAACAGCAAAAATGAGGTTTTGGTGAAGAAATCTCGAAGAAAGACCTTTTGTAGAAGCTAAGGCTATGAGTGGAGGCCAGATGTCAATCGTCTGGTGGATCCATCACAAGTGGCCAGCCGCCCACTTTTTGCGGCTTGTCGCTCACTTGTGTGGCCTGCTGTCCACTTGTGGGCCTGGCAATTTTGGCAGTCTAGTTTTGTCTTGGTCTTTGTGTTTTGAGGTCTTGGTTTGAGTCTTTTGGTTTTAGCAAGTGTGCATATCTGTGTTTGAGTTGTTTTCGCTTTGTTTATCAAGTTGTATTTTGTATTTTGGTTGTGGGTCGACTTATTACCCGATTAAGAACATTGTGCCAATACAGGTTTTTATTTTTGGTTTGAAATTCAACTCCATTTTCATTATGCGAATGTGGTGCTCATGATGCAAAAATAATAATTCTTTTCATAAAACTATAGTGTTTTCCCCCAATCATAGTTTTGCAAAAGAGAGTACAAGTTTTCGAAAGCAAAAGTAAAAGCCTATCTAAAGCTATACATGTGCTGAACTACCAAAATAAAAGACACTAAGCAAAAAGTACAAAAATCGGTGCCAGTCATCTCAAGCGTGAGAGGCCCTCTTCGTCCTCTTTTCCGGAGGGGACTTAGGGGCACTGTCTTCGTCTGCACCGCTATTAGAATCAGACTCTAAGCTAGAGCCGGTCTCATCATCTCCGTTCCGTGCCTTAGAGCCAGCTTTGGCGTCATCTCCGCTCCCTGACCCCGAGCCAGCATCATCACCTCCGCCTTCAGACTCAAAGCGTTGGCTCATTGCCTCCTTAGAGTCATTGGCCTCGGTATCATCCCCGTTCAATATGGGCTCAGGCTCACTGCATTGGCTCGAGCACTCCTGCCTCTACCTTGACCTCGGCGCTCATCTCGGTCGCGTGCTGGGTCCTGTCTACCTCTTCTCCTTCTCACTGGAGGAGGTGCCACTGATGCCACTATTGCTGGTGTCCTTGGTACAGATGGGGTCTGGAAAACAAGTGTCGACATATCAGAAACAATGCAGTATGCGGAATGAGTGCAAAAGGTGCAGTATGAGTACATTGTGTCAGTGCAGTGAGTTAGTGCAGTGTGGGGTGGTGTGAATGTTACAGTATGAGTATCAATGTGCTAGTGGAAATATGATAGTGTGGTGCACAACAGTGTGAGGTAGCAGTGAAATGTATGCGGAAAATGGAAAAAAAAATACTTTGATACCGTGGAGACCAAGCAATGTCTTTCTCCTCTGCACCATGCCAATTAGAGAAGCAACTAGCTAGAGAAGCCCTCTATGTGCTCAATTGGTGCCTACAAGTGCATCTGAATGATCAGCATCTGGAGTAATTAATATTTGGACAGGGAGAGTGCGGTTACAAGCTGTAAAGTGTGGTCTATACCTGAGGTGAGCCACGGGCTTTGACATACCCATGCCTTGCTTTGGGTGGGTCTATCGGAATCTGATAGGTTGACCCAGTTGGCCGCCAACATGTAAGCGCAATGGGAATTGCTAGCCAACCAGCAACCTGCACAACAGGAGGGCCCCCCCTAATATCGGCCTCGGTCTCCTGAGTAGCCTTACCCGCCAAGGGAGCACCTGCTACATCGCCCGCGCGAATGCCCGTCAGAGGTGGCATGAGATGAGTCTGGATGAAAGTCGCATAATCGCCCTCTACTCTGAAATAGTCGGCATCTAGCCCCACCATAAACTAAATGATAGCCCCAGCTGTGAGGCTATCGGCAGTCCTCATGGATGCTGGGGGTGGCATAGGAACGACTCGGACGGGTGAGCCTAGAGTTTGGCATATGAAACGCTCATTTAAGAATCAGGCCCGGCAGAGTGGGCCCTCCAACAAAATCTGAAATCGAGACGTGGCCCAAGCCCTGGCATGTTAGTCCCTCACTCCAGCTGGCGTCGTCACCCAGGGTTGCCACATGATCTGCAAACAGAGAATGTACAGATTGTTAGTTGCCATCAATTGTCGAAGCATGAATCAGAACAGTAGTAAAGCACAAATGACTGTGAGTTTCAGATTACCTCATGGGCAACCACCATATCAAAGTATCGGTGGTAGAAGGCGAATGTCATATCATCGCGGCTCTGGCGCAAGCACTGGTCGTCATGTCGTCGCGAGTAAGGCACGACGGGAGAGACCCCATCTACTGGCTCTAGAGCTAAAGCTGGGAAATAAGTGTACCACTTCTCTTGATCAATCCATGATAGGGAGGAGGTTTGGTGTCTTTATTTGTTGCATTTATTGAACTTGCACACTTTGGTTCATAGGCCATCATGCAAAGAAATTGAATCGATTGATGGCTTGTGAATCGAATTTACTACTCCTTTGGGCTGTTTGATGATAAGGAGGAGTAAGTTGTACAAACAACCCTTGAGAATACCTTGGTTATGCTTTGTTTGCTCTCTGTTGCAGTGGGAAGAACCAAGCATCAGTGGCCAGCAGGCCACTATTTATGGATGGCAGACCATCTTTTGTGGACGGCAAGCCAGCACTTTTGGCCTGTCGGCCACATTTGCAAAAACCAACAGTGGCTTTTTGAAAGGGAACAGAGTTGGTTTTGAGGTGAAAAATAGTGCAAGTGTTCTAACTGTGCAATACAGGGTTCTTGGCAGCAAAACTGTGGTTTTTTCGGGTGGAAATCTACGCACATGCATGAGCACTCCTCGCTTCCCAGGGCTATTTAATCTAATTACTTAGCTTAGATATTTGTTGTAATTAATTAGTTGTAGCTAGTTAATTTTGTAAAGTGTTATAAATAGTTAATTAGCTAGAATAGTTAATTAATTTGTTGTTGTAATGATTAGTTAAGTAGCTTAGCTAATTTATTTTTTTCGTTTTGTAATAGTTTGTTAATTCGTAGTAATTAGCTTAGATAGTTAGTTTATTCGGACCCTCCTGCGTAAGGGCGCAAACTTGTAATAATGTGTATGTCTTCTAACCCCTTGTCTTTCTCCCTTTTATTTACTAGCTTATGTTGGTTAGTTTAGGGCATCATATTTTGTTTAGCATCTCTCATGCCTTGCATCCACTTGTCTTGCATGCATCAAGGCTCGGTTCATCATGCTAACTTACATTGTTAGTTTAACGCTTCTTTGAATACGTGCTTAGACCTCATCTTATCAAATTGATTCACATATTATGTTAAGTAACCGAGCCTATTTAGATTTCATATCGCATGCGTTGCATTAGTCACATTGCATAGTTAGGATCACTCATTTTTCCTAACTCTTTCATCTTTTGGCTTGGAGTACTAGGTGAGCTCTTTTGTACTTTAGCATATTGCACGAATGTGATTGTTGCCATGTCTAGCATGCTTGCCATGAGGCTAATTGCTTAAATGATAAAATGTTTGAAATGCCTGTGGATGAAGGCTAATTGCTTGAATTAGAATAATTTGAGTATTGTTCATATGCGATCACTTTTTCAAGTGGTACATATTCAAAACAATTTTCAAAACAAACATGAAATCAAGTGTTCTACTTTTTGGAAATTAGTCTATATTTGTGTGTGCGCGCATCACATAGTAATGCTAGCCTAATAATTGAAACAAGAGCATATAATGTAAATAAGATTCACATCATGACTAGTAGAGGTAGATCTTTGATCGGGCGAGTGGGGGTGCTCAATTCATGACCTTCCTCTCTCGTACCTAAGTTCCCAAGCTGAGACAATCTTGGTAATGATAGACACGTGGCATTTGGCACGAGTCATGGGTTCCCTAAATTTTTTCAAAATATTTAGGTGGGGACTCTGTATCTGGCAAAGCAGTTCATTTTTGGCAATTTGATTCAAAATCGATTTTTCAAAAGATTTGCCGGATTTGGACTCTTTGGTGTTTATCTATTTCACATTGCACTTGTGAGATCAGATTCAAAATCGCGGGAGTCCGATATTGTAAGGCTTGTCGTCTTCCGAAACGAGTATGAAAAGTCTAGCTACAAGTGGACTTTGCCAATATGCTCTGTACCAATAGCCTGGATAAGCCATTGTGCTTGGGTGAGGGGGGAGAGGTGGTCCCTGGTCATGTACTGAGTAGGACCAGGTATTTGGTCCTGGATGAATTATCATTTGTTGAGTTGACTTGTTTGTGCAATTTGGTAAATTGCTTGGTATCTTGAATTGAATTGTTTGTGTAATTATTGGATCCCTGTGAAATTATTCATTCTTCGAGCTTTGTTACTCCTGTCGTATTGTATACTTCCCGAATTAATTTATTGTTTAGTTGTGGAGCAAATTTAGTGGCGGTTGGAGTTGAAGAATTTAAAGGATTATTGAGTTAGAGATTTTTAGGTTCACCATTATATATTGTCTTTAGAGATTTGTATAAGTTATATTTTGGAGACTTTTGTGTAATTATTTTGGAGATAATTTTGTATTTTTAAGGTTATTAATTAGTTAGAATTTTAAATTTGAGGTTGAGTTGATTTATTAATGGCCTGAAAGTTTGGGCATTACATAACCCCATAACAAGTAATTTATTTTTCATAAGCAAAGGTTGAGCAATCAACAAAAACCATTTAATTAAATATTAAACTATATCATTTTGAGTATGAACATGGGCAGTAAGACGCTTAACATCAATACCAACATGTATGCAAAATCATTAAAAGTTGTGTTACGAATGAGACTAGCTAGTTAATATATCTATCAAAATCATGAAATAACAAATTATCCATTTTGATATGAATGTGATAGTCTAATAATTAATTTTCTCAGTGAACAGACAGAGCATGGATAATCACTTGATGGATAATCTCTAGGTAAAAGAATCTTCTGGTTCTTTAATGGATGTCCTATTTGATTTTTTTAATAATTCAATATATCCTTATAGATCATGAATGCCCTTTGGATTATAACACTTTTGGTGCATTAAGTTCGAGCACTTCTGGTGTATCTCAACATTTGATTCAACTGCTTTTATTACTGTATAATACAACTCATATGAATATCAAGCAACTTCAGTAGAAGTAATATATAGATATTCTTCTATACCTTTATTTATTGTTTCAATAACCAATATAACATATATCTTTAAAACTTAATAGACGTCTTCTGGATCTCATAGAATATAGTTCATCAATATCAAATTTGATTACATTTGACAATCATAATATTGGCTCTTCCAGAGCTTTCAATCAAGTTTGTAGAACCTGAGATTTTACATTAGCTTTTGTCATTGTCAAATGTTTTTCATTACAAAGAATTATGGGTGTCCTTATACTGCCTATTAAATTAATATTTTACTCAACACTTTAGAATTAGTCAATACATCAATACAATCCGTGCATATAGATAGTTAATTATCATTTCCAAAACATGATCAAACAAGAAAATATAAATTTCAAAAATATAACTAAAATAAATTTAATATTAAGAAATCAGTGTGAATATTTTCATTACCAATAATCTTCTTCTTTTTTCTTTTCTTTTATTGAGGCTTGTTATCTAGAAGGCAAGCGTTCCAAGTGGAAAAGATTATAATAGTAAAATACTATTGGTGAATAGTATTTTGCGAAAATTGTTAAAAGAATGCACAATGATGAATAATGAACTTTCGACGTGAAAAAAGATGAACAATAATTATTTATGAACAACAATCACTCTATTTTCTAACAGATTTATTTGCCATGCAATATGCGCCATGCATATGCAACATGAATACATGCAAACATACATATATATCATTTTAGGGAGATTCTATTATGTAAACTTTTCCCTTTTTTTCTGTGACATCTCAAGATTATTCCACTTTAGGTGGAATGGCATGATATTTTTGCTCAAATGTTTCTCAACATGTTCCCTTCGAATTCTGCAATTTTACCTCAGCCATGTCCAAAACTCTACGACCATGAAATGTAACCTTATTCACTTTAGGGAATGGAACAGAGTTAGTGAGGAGGGATTGATGATTTTTCAATAAAAGTTGCTTAGTTTGTTCAGTTACAAGAAGACATGAAATTTGTTTAGAGTACTTTGTAGATTGACGTTCTTTATATTGCTACTACAAGAGCATATTATCAGCGTGAATATTTCAACATATATTCTAGAGATTGTACTCACTAACTGATTCATAATTTTGCAACTTCAGATGCAATCAATTATAGGGATCTTTTTTAGAGGTTCATGGTCTTCTGGTACTCGTATTTCTTCTTCAAATTATTAAACAAAAATAGTGAATCTGTTACTGTGGGGTATTTAGCTTTAATTCTTCTTGGAAATGGTGGCAAATGAATATCATTGCCTTTTGCGCGATTCTTCAGAGATGCTTCATTTTCATTTTTAATGGTATCTCCAAGATCCATAGCCTCAAGGTGGATCTCAACATCAAGTATCCAAGATAAATAATTTTTTTCGATATATGAAGATCTTTGAGTTCTAATTTTGAAAGATTTAACATATTTGTACACTCAACTCACCAAAAATAATATATTCAATATTACGTGAATATATTAAGAAAAATATAGAATTAGCCTTATCATGAACTGCTCTTATAAAATATTTATTCAGAATTTATATATACTTACCTCAACCACTTTGTAGAAAAACCACACCAACCTTATTTGTATGTGATTCTACTCTTCCTTCTCGTCTGGTTAGAATCTCATGCTGATAACGTATTATAAAACCAAAAAAGATAAAGAAGAAAGAGCCACCATGAAAGAGGAAATAAAGAATCATACATATAATACCCAATTTTTCCCTATATTCATTACCATGCAAACAAACCTATTTATATGTGATAAAACCTTCACTATACACCACTATTCATCACACCATGTGGTTTATCACATGGCATACCACACTTCCCACATGGTAGAACTTTTCCCTAATTCTACTTTGGCCAAAAACTCATTAGAATTCCAATTACATCTCTTTTGATGGTTATCCAAATATTTCACAACAAAAAATATATATATATTCATAGAAAGAGTGAATGTGAGAGTCTTATACAAATCTGCATATGAGTTTCACACTCTTGCTCTCTATATAAATAACACATCTATATATGAGTTTCACACACACTCTGTAAATGTGTTTAAGGATTGGTTTGGAAAGTGTAAAGCAAGGTAAAACGCAGTGGATGAAAAATTTCATAGTCATACCTTTTAGCAGAGTCTGAAGTGAAGGATCTCGTGGGTAAATCACGTGCTTCCAGAAAGTGAACAACCAACCCAGCATGGAGTGATACTACAAAATGAGTATCACCCACACAAGTCACAGTGCAAAATGGCTTGATCGTTGTTTTGTGGGAGAGAGTCAGTATATGGGAAAAACATAAAACATACGTTGTTTTTCTGATCACTCATATCCCATATCATATCAGATATATAGGATAATATCTCATCTATCCATATCAATTGATATGATAGATATAGATATCCTGAGTGGTTATCCAAATAAGTTTTGAATTCAAATTCAAACTTACATGGATAAAATTCAAAAGGTTCAAAGGGTCATGCCACATGGGCGCCCAATTTCTAACAAAAAGTGAATTTTTTAATTAAAATACGAACTAAAAAAAAAAAAAAATTGAATTGTTTGGGAATGACCTTTTGAATTTTGACCAAAAAAAAAAAAAAAAAAGAAAAAGAAGAAGAAGGAGAAGGAGAAGAAGAAGTGCAAAAAGTAGAAAGAATGAAAGAAAACTTTGACATTTTTTTATGACTTCTTAACTTTTATATTTTTTAGTGACTCCATCGGTTCCATTTTGTTAGTCTCTTGAGAGTTCTAACTTTTTAAGAGAGATGCAATTGTTACATTAGAATTTAAATTTTAAAGTATTTATTTCAAAAATGATATTTTGTTTTTAATTTTTAAGATAGTTAGTCATTTTATGAGAGATAATTAAAAGACTAAACATTTTTTTTTTCCTGTGACTTTTTAAATAGGACTTGTACGGGGAATAAATAATCTTCACTTCCGTACTCCTTGCCTCCATGTTCTGTTCACTTTAACAACATCGTTTGTCCTGCAAATGCAACAAGGGTGAGCTAATCAGTGGATGTCTTGCTGGAAAACCCCTCTGACGGTCTAGTTAGCACCCTCAGAGAATATGGGAGAATGAGAGAGTATTTTTTAGGTATCCCCGATTGTATACCTTACACACTAAAGTCCAGTGCTTTTATACAGACAACTCGTCTCATTTCTTTATGTAGTGCGCATTATTCCCATTGTCTTGGGGTAAGAACATTCTATTCCATTATTCTCTTACACGTATGTAATTATCAGGGACAACACCAACTTGGATAGGTCACTGTTTCTCCTCCACAAACCGTTAGGGCACGAGAAGCTCTCAATCAAGACACTCTTGGCCAAGCTAGCAATAGCTTGGTTAGGACCGTGATCATTACCCATAAGACCTGCGCCCCGCTGCCATCCAGAGCTCAACCGAGCTATCAGCTCAGTTGGAAACATTCAAGCGATGTCCTTGCCCTTCATCCAAGATCTGATCTTGCTCGGTTTACTATAGACCGATGGGTTTAACTCGGTCCAGGCGGCGAGTATCTCGGCCAAGGAGAGAAAGCTCGATCAACTCTGTTGGGCGAACTCAAAAAGTCCTTCAGTTTGGCCCAATTAACCACAAAGCAGTGGGCCGAACTCAGCCCATCCGATTGACAACTTGGCCCCATTTTGTACGGTCAAAACTCTCCTTTCAGGATCAATATTTTGAAATATCCCAAAGTCAAAAGAAAAAGCATCAAACTAAGATGGAGGGAGTAAATGAGTATCATTATAGCACTAGTTTTTTAAATTTTTTATTTGGGGTAAAACTGGGGCCGAAACCAAAAGAACAAACAATCTAAATAAGATTTTCTCTAAAAACCTCATCTCCCTGACTATTCACAACTAACAAACTGGACAAAGTCGAGGGAACTATAACTAAAAACTCTCTTTGAGTAGGATAATGGAGAGCATTTTTAGCAAAAAAGATTCACACATTTGTTTGTCTTGGGCCAGATCATTTTAACATAGTGTTTGATTCACTAGAATAAAATATAATGGTATGATTATTTGTCGACATTGAGCAATGTAAGTTGTCATAGTATTCACACCCAATCAAGTATCCCATATAGTTTGCTATATATGGGACGCAGATTAGGGGAGTAATGAGCAAACTTTACTCCTCCAATCAAGTATCTCATAGTATTCACACCCAATCTGCGTCCCATATAGAGCAATGTAAGTTGTCGACATTGAATATAGAGCAGAGGTGTAATTCTAGACAATCTTTCTTTCGCTCTCATGTCACTTAGTTCGAAATTAATTGCTTTCCTAGACATGTTCCTCAAAGCAAATCATACATGACCACATACAACATACCAAAGTAACTAACATTGACTTCTTACTTTATGACATAGTCTGCAAGTTGCTAAGGGTATAGTATAAATGTCAAAATTTAAAGCATATTTTTGACGTATTTAGACTAACACGATGAGGAAAAATTGGGATCCTTTCTCTCACCTCACTAACTGGTCGCCAATCACATGTAGTATGAATACATGCTACTGTGGAGTTCCTTTTCTAGAGAGTGATGTCATCCTCCAAACACCGTATAGATCTTAGTTCAGTCACTAACTAGCGCACATGTTGTTTTTCAAGCGCCCAACTCGAGTTCATTATTTAGCTGCTATACAAGCGCTAAAATGAGATCTCGCATCTGTCCATCATCTATAGGCACATCATGGAAAGTACAAATTTCTATCCATGGTCGGTTAAGTAACATGACCTCATCTTGGTCAACCAAGGTGACTTTAGCTATGGATGATCTAAGTTAGAAATAACTCCCGCTATGATCTAACAACCACATGTCTCATTTTTGCTCACTCCATCCAAGTGACAAAAATGATTGCTCGTGTGAGTGAGCCAATCTTGCCTATTGACATCAATCAACAAATCTGTATGTGCTTTTTCACAAGTCACATCCAAACATAAAAATGAATAAAACAAGCATAAATATTGATTGCATAAATAATATCCCAAACATTGTAAAGTACATAAGTAATCACCCAAACATCACTACTATCTACATAAACCCAAAGTCCTAACATGAATATAATGAGCATCTCTCGAAATGGGTTTGGTCAGTGGGTCCGTAACCATGTGACTAGTAGAAATGTGTTTTATGACAACTTGCTTCTGCGCCACTATTTCTTTAATGAAGTTAAACTTTATGTCTATATGTTTGGTTCTTCCATGATATTTAGGATCTTTGGCATAGGCGAGTGTAGCCATGCTGTCACAATGAATAGTGAAAGGGTCTATGGCTTCTAAGACTATTCCCAAATGTTGTAAGAACCTTCGCAACCAAACAGCCTCCTGCATGACAGCTGAGCACGCCACAAACTTTACCTTCATGGTAGATAGGCAAATACATGATTGTTTCTTACTGCTCCATGTGATGGCTCCACCATCGAGTAGGAAAGCATATCCAGATGTGGTCTTTCGCTCATCTATATCACCACCCCAGTCAGCATCACTTTAGCCAACTAGGTGTAAATTCATATTCTGGTAGCAAAGAATATAATCTACAGTCCCTTTGAGGTAACACAATATCCTCTTGACTACATTCCAATGAGCAGGTCTTGGATCGGACTAGTAACGACTTAACAATCCCACTGCATAACATATATCTAGCCGAGTACACATCATCAGGCTTGCTATTGCATTAGCATAGGGTACTTGGGCCATTATTTCTTTTTCTTCTGGAGTCTTAGGTCTCATATTAAGGCTTAGGTTCTCACGTTTAACTAAGGAGTGTCAATAGGTTTCCAGCTTTGCTTTCGGAATCGCTCTAAGATATTCTTAATGTAAGTCTCTTGAGACAAACCAAGAAGTCTCTTGGGCGATCTTTGAAGATCTTAACCCCAAATACATAACTAGCTTCACCCATGTCCTTTATCTCAAAGGTTGAGGACAACCACCCTTTGGTGGCGCCAATCATCTCCTTGTTATTTTCGGGCACTAGTATATCATCAACATATAATCGCAGAATCAAAAAACTATTCTTGGATCGTTTGACATACACACAGTGATCTTCATCGATCATCGTAAACCCATTGGTGATAATTGCCTGATGAAATCTCAAATATCACTGTCTAGATGATTGCTTTAAACCATAAATATATCTTTGAAGCTTGCAAACTTTGCACTCAGCTACTATAAAGCCCTCTAGCTGATCCATATAGATTTTTACTTTTAGTTCTCCATTGAGAAATGCAGTTTTAACATTCATCTGATATAGCTCAAGGTCCAACCGAGCTACTATTGCAGAATAAGGTGAATAGAGGCAAACCTTACTACTGGAGAAAAAGTTTCCTCATAGTCTACACCCTTCAATTGGGTGTAACCTTTCGCCATTACGCTAGGCTTATACCTTTCTATGGAACCATCTGCTTTGCGTTTGATCTTGAGAATCCATTTGTTCCTAATGGTCTTTTGCCCAGGTAGCAGATCAACCAAGTCCTAGACATGGTTTTTTCTCATAGACTCTATCTCATCAAGTATTGCAACTTTCTACTCATTACCACTAGGAGATGCTAGAGCCTCTTTTACTGTTTTTGGCTCAGCAATGTCACTTGGAGCAATCATGAATGCTTCCCTCTCAATCTTAAAACGACAATGAGGGATGGATCCACACTCGCTTCTTCTGCTGAACCCCATGGCTGCAAATTGTCCAAATTTGGCTTTTTGCTAGTCATAATTCATAAGCGGTAAAAGGTACTGATTTAGAAGGCACACGATTAAGGATGTAGGCAGCAATTAGCAAAGCATCTCCCCAATAGGAAATGGGAAGATTGGCTTGCACCATCATCCGCCTAACTATATTCAGCAGTGTTCGATTCCTTCTCCCAGTTACACCATTTTGTTGCGGAGTGCCAAGAATTGTCAACTATCTAATTATTCCTTTCTTTTCACAAATCTTTTTGAGTAGCTCAAATAGATATTTGTGGCCTCGGTGTGTTCTTAAAGCCTTAATGCCTTTGTTTAATTGATTCTCGACCTCTAAAACATAACATCAAAAGCAATCCCATGCTTCTGACTTATAGGAGATCAAATAGACGTAACCAAAACATGCACAGTCATCTATAAACAAGAGAAAGTAAGGAGCTCCATTTCTTGCCTTAACATTTATTGGTCTGCATATGTCAAGGCAACTAGAAAACCATTTGGAAAAGCCAAAAGGGCATCTTTTCCATTACAATGTGGCCTAATCTAACATGCCATTTAATAGAATCATTATCAACATCACAATTAGACGTAATATATGAAATAGAGTCATTGGCATTATTCAAACTAGAATTATTATCATTCAGAACTAAAAAACCATCTAAAATAAAACCACTACCATGATAAACTGTATCCAAAAAAATGCTAACTTGTCCACTCTTAAATTGAAAATTAAAACCAAGACACATAATGCTAATAACTGATAATAAGTTTTGTCAAATCTCTGGAGCATAAAGTACGTCATGAAGATATAGAGTGCGCCCATGTCACATTTCCAGCTTATAAGTGCCAATCCCAAGTGTAGACACCCCAATTTTTACCGTCCTTAAGACTTGGGCGCCACTGATTGATCACTCGATGATGAAAATTGTGCTATGCAAATGTTCGATTTCTTCAGCAAGAAAAGCTCTAAATCCCAACCTTACACCCCATTTTGGACCAAAACTATTTTGGCCAAAACAATTTTAGACCTTGAAACCCTCTCTTTCAAAATATTTTTGAAAATATTTCTATAATGTTCCGAGGCTCGCATTTCGTTTAAAAGTTGCATTTTTCGGTAAACCGAGCAAGGACAAAGTGGAAATAAATGGAAGAGAGGTGAACTCTTTGATATTTTTTTTTAACATCTTATTTAGAGGTTTGGAGTTGAAGAAAATAAGAGTGGAAGGAAGAAAACTCGTCGAGGGAAAAGTTAGGCATCAATCCGTTAGGGCAAAACTGAGCAACCTTCACTAAAATAGGTATATCTCTTTGCGCACTTAGCATTTAGATGTGAAGCCACCTCCATTGGAAAGTAGACTTCCGGGGCTTCAATTTAGACTAAATAATGACCTGAAATGGAGTTCGGATGAAGGAGATATGTCCTTTTGAAGTTGGGCCTGGAGAGCAGATTTTTTGTGGACGGCAAGCCCCCATTGGTGGCCGGCAGGCGACCACTTCTAGACGGCTGACCACTGGTAATTTTGGCCTTTTTGAGTGGTTTGACCCCCTTGACCCCCCTAGTGATATGCCGGCCACTAATGGTTTGCCGACAACAAATTGTGGACGGTCGACCACCATTAGTGGCCTGCCGGCCACTGGTGCAAAAAATCAGATATTTTCATGCCAACTGTTACCAGCTGTTTCTAGATTGCTCCACCTATCCCTATATAGATATTTCGACCTGAGGCTCATATTTTCTATATATAGAGGACCTTCTCTATTGTTTTCATGGTTAGAAACATTTTAGGAGTGATATTTTGGGAGCAAAAAAATATCATCTCTCTCTACAATTCTCTCTCTTACAACTTGCTTAGCCCTTGCCCAAACTGTAATAACCGACCATCCTATGTGCTTATAAATTTTAAAATTTAACCCATAATTAATGGATGAATCGATATAAATCGAGATGGATTAGACAATTTTAATGAATTTGGTGATATTTTATACATTTCTATTTAAAAGGGCCTATCATTTGACTATGAATTGTTACGGAATTTCTATTTGTATGTCTTTACTTATTTATTACGAACGTAATACAAATACTTGCAATAATGCTTTTGAATAGTATTATTCATACAGAACGTTGTGAGGAGAGCCTCTAGAACGAGTAGTCAACGACTCTTCTAAGGCAGGATTATGGTTCAATTTTCTTAGGGTTGAATTAAGAGGTAAATTATTATGGGTTCAATTTTCTTAGGGGCCGAATTAAGAGGTAAATTTTTACTGCTTTGCAAAGGTAAGAGGCTAATTTTCATAAGTGCTAATCTAATATGCAAGTTACAATATTTGTGATCATAAGTAAATTATTTTCAGTCATAACTAAAAAATAATAATGAGTCATAACCAAATATTACATAAGGTATAACCAAAGATCTTTTAGATCATAACCAAAATAATTTCATAATCAACATTACAATGTAGGTGTTTGGGAAGTTACTATTTTAGTAGGCTATTTAAATTTTTGGTTATTTTAGGAGATTAAAATTTTTGTGTTTGGAAAGATAGATTTTTTTATAGTTTGATGTGATGTTTGTAAGAGAAAAAGTGAAATGATTATGAATTTGATATGACATTTTATCTTATTGACTATTTTAACATATTTTGTCTTTTAATGTTATTTCAACCCAAAAAAACTAAAAAAGGCACTTCCCAAACACCTCCAATGGGTCATAACTACCACCACAATAATTCATTTATACATAGAATTTCCCTTCATACCTAAAAGGGCCACAATTTCAATTCCCATACTGGAATAGATCATAACAACCAAAAATGGGGGAAATGGAAACCAAACCTCTACATGAATTTACACAATCAATAAAAAGGAGAATTAATCTTCGTATGACAATAATGTTTCATTAAATTATTAAGTAAATATGCAGTACTAATAAAGAAGTAGCTTCTGAGTGAACTATTAAAATGTAAGGTAACACTGTGTACCACAATTTTAAAAACCAGTATTTTTTGAATAAGTAAAATACACATTAACACAGCACAGCGAGAGCGAAGCACACCTTATTTTTTCTTTCCGACTCCACTCATGCCATTAAAATTCCAATTTGTAAACCTATTTTATTACAAATCAAAAAAAAAAAAAAAAAAAAGAATATATAAAATATTTAATCTTGTTTCCAAACTATAGAAATTATTTGGAAAATAGAACACATATACGCTTAATACAAAATGACAAGAACATGATCAAACAATGAGAATAGACGAACAACAACCGAAGTAAAAACGTATATGCCCCTAAAATGTCCCTTAAGAAATACATTGAAAATCAAGTATAACCATTACCTGATGATTGAGGGGGGCATGTCTTTCAAGATCCAATCTCTCTCTCTCTCTCACTCTCACTCTCTTCAAGAGCCCACACCCACCAGTAAAATCAGAAACCCTACTCTCACCTTATTTATTTAATGTGTAAATTACACTTTTACGTCTATAATTTAACTCAAATGTGGGAAGTGGCTTTGTTTTTTTTTAAAGTTTGTTAGCTTATCTACTGTCAACAATCTACTGCAATTATAAAAATGTGAAGAGTATATTATTTTTTTATTTTTTTAAATTTTAATTTTATCTTCTTAAATTTATTATATTTTTTAAAAGTTATGAGGAGTTTTATATAAATCAATTATCTTTTTATTTTTTTAAGTTGAATATTCAAAAATGATATATCTGTTTTTAAGAGTCCTATATAAGAAATCATAATTTTCTTACGATGTGCATATTTTAAAGGGTGAACATTGTAGATTTCTCCTAACTTTTTATCTATGTTTTGTTTTTAATAAAATTAGTATTTTTAAAATCCCTTCATCAAGATTTATTAAATAAAATTCATGTTAACTATGGATTTAAAAAAAAAAAATAATCAAAATTTTTAACGTCAAAATTAACGTGAACAATAAAATTTTATTCTATTTCACAATAAAATTTTATTTTCATTCACAATAAATTTTACTGTGAAAATTTAGTATTGAAATAGTGAAATACCATTATCATAACTAACCATAGCCTTATAATTATTACTGTCACAAGTATAAATATTGAATAAAAATTTATTAAAACAATGAAATGACAATGTAGATAGAGTAAAATTTTACTATTAATTTAAAATAGAGTCAACAAACAAAAGACAAATTATATATTGCCATAGCATACTAGAGTAAAATTTGACTGTAACTTTAAAACAAAGCATATCAGCAAATAAAACACAAACCACATATTACCTATGAAGCACAGGTATGAGTACTGATACTGGTATAATACAGGTACGTCAATACAGTAAAATTAAAATTAAAAAAAAAAAGTAGGATACGATTACGGTTTGATACGTTTGAAAAATAAATAAATAAAATATTATTTTTAATTTGGAGTAATGTAAAAATTGATTAAATTGTTTAATTTGTAAAGATCCAACATACAATTAATATTTAATGCCAAAAGTAAAGGTATAAACTAAAATTAAATGTCATTATTGTGGGCGTCGTGCCTTTTTGGGCGCGTTTCCATTCAATGTTGTACCAACTTGATATCGAGAGTCGCCACTTAATTTTGAAGGGAAACTAAAAAACCTTTAACAATAAAAACTAAACAAAGGACAAGTGTGTCTCATCCAAACAATCAATGTTCGGAAACTTAGGTACGAGAAAGGAATGTCATTAATTGATGTACCTCTCCTCGCCCAATCAAGTGATTGGTTGTTACTAACATTTTATTTTATGAGATTAAATAATTAATTATTCCACAAACTTTATTATTAACCCTATTCATTTGCTAAACCTAATCAACTAGATAATTTGAATAAAATAAACACCACTTAATTTGGATTAACTGAATATAGTAATATCTTTTTCATAAATTTATGATTTTTCAACAAAAAGAAAGCTTTTAAATCATATGGCTATAAACACTATCAAACTAAGCAATATTCATGAAAAATCATCCAAAACAACCAATTGAGCACAAAAATCACTTAACTTGCAATATTTAAACCAACAATGCAAATACACAAGCAATATGCTATGAAGATCAAGGAACTTATCCGGATTCCACCGCAAAAGCGTCCAACATGCAAAATATGAATAAATAAAATACAATGATCCTAGACATGCTATTAAACACACACAACATGCATACCAAAACTCGGTTTAAGGACTACTAATATGATTTAATGCAAATACAGCAACTAACACATAAAAATAAATATACAGAATATTATATGATGATTAAACTAGGCTATATGCATGATAATATCTAGACTACACTAATCCTAACATGCTCCTAATATACATTTAATTAAAACATGCAAAACAAATCAAAAAAACATGCAAAATAACTATCATATATGATGATTATGATGAACTAGTACTCTAACCATGATCTAATAATGAAAACATGAATTAAAAGATACTAAAATAAAGAGAAACATAAACTTACTTGTTGGTTCGAAACAAATTGAAGAACACGTATTTCTTATTCACCCAAAAAAAAAAAAAAATTGAAGAACACAACCGCAAAGCAAGTGAAATGTGCTTGAATACTTCCCTCAAGTTCTGGCAAGGCTATGGATGCTTCTCTTCAAACCTTTAATTGCTAAAATTGCTATAGGGTTTGTTATTTTTGGAGTTTAGGGTTTGGGTGGAAGGGAAATGGCTATTCTTTCTCAAAACTCACTCAAAGTTAGTCAAAACTTCAATTCTCTCAAAGAGGGGATGAAGGGTTGTATTTATAGGATTAAGGGGAAGGTTCTAGAACACCCTAGATCGTCCTAGGGTTGCTTAATGCTTTCCATTGTGCCTTTCAATCAATTCGGAACTAAAACTCACTCAATACGACTGATAGCTGCACAACCTACTTGCGTAACATGCGTGACCGTGCGAACCCTGTGCGGCTAGGCATATGGCCTAGCCTCCAAACGCGGGCGCATGTGCTCCTAATGCATGCCAGCCATGCATGCATGCACAAGTACGTAATTCTACTTTTTTGGACCCTCATTTTGCCTAAGTGAGTTCGTTTAACTTCTAATTGACGTTTTTGTATAAAATAAGCCGATGTTTTGAAAATATCTATCAATTTGAGTTCATTCGGACTTCTCTCTCCTCAATGGGACCAAAAAGTTAGGTTTTGAATAAAAATGGGCTTATGGGTAAAATGGTCATTTTCACAACAAAAAAAAAAAAAAAAGGTTTTTGGCTAAAACGGGGTTACATAGCAGCTCATAACAACTTTAAGTATCTCTAGGGATGAAGTAATTACTGTTTCATTATTAGAAAGCTTTCAAGTGCCTAAGTCTTAATGGTCGGTAAAAATGGAGTGTCTACAATTATATTAAGAGCTTGTTTGACATGTGATAAAATAGTATATGTTATTTTAGCACATTATCTTATTTGGGTCACAATCATCTTATTTAGATTACATCACCACTTATTTTAGTCACATCACCTCTCTACTACATTACTTCAAACTCAATCCACATTTCACATTTTTTCGTAAAAAATTAAAAAATATACCGATCTAACACTTCCCAAACAATCCCTAAATAACTTTACAAACCATAACTTAATTTTAAAATCATGTTATATAAAACTACAAACGAAAAAATAATTTTAAAAAAAAAGTCTAGTGAAAGGAATTTTATCTTTGTAGTAAAAAAAAATATTATTTCGACTGAAATATAGTACGACTTGAATATATACTGGGTACATCTGGGTACATCAAAAATTAAGAAGGAAAAATTTAGATACATGCTTCGTATACCCGATATGTATGCAGAAATATCATACGAAATATCATACGCCGATAAATACCTCGTACAAATACGAATGTTTATCAAAATATCCATGCTTCATAACATATTATCAAAATTAAAGTTAATATAATAAAAAATAAAAATATTATTATTCAATCAAACGCAAGCCTCATTTGAAAATATATTATTTTAATAATTTTTTTGACTAAAATATATTTGGAAGAAAAACTTCAATTTTTTTGTTTTAGAAAATATGAGATGATATGCTATTTGCATTTCGAAAAGGGAATGACTTGTTTCTAATTAAAATTTTAATTGGATTAAAAAATTAAGATTTTTGTTTGATAAAAGTCACTAAACAGAAAATTTTAACTTATAAGAATCATTAATCGAAAAATTCTAATAGATAAAAATCTTTAAAGAAAATTTAACCAAGTTATATTTTTATAAATTCTTACTTGGAAGAATATTTTATTTAGCCTTCGTCTGGGATGTGGGTTGGCTTTTCAACTTTTTTAGCCTGCGGCTAAAAAGTTTCGTTTGGGATAGGTTTTTATGACTTTTTTTTTTAACTTTTGTAAGAAAAAAAATTGAAATGATTATGATTTACATGTGACATTTTATGTTATTAATTTTTCAACCTTTTTTTTTTTTTTTGTGACTAAAATAACCTGAAATCAACATCCCAAACATAGCCATAATAATTTTTACCACAGATTTCATGGACTTTAAAGAGATGAAGTTAGAGCATTCACAATGGGTGTGTTAGTGTTAGTTGCCAATTTTTGGCTAGCACAAAACACTGTTTTGTACTACAAAGGAGCTGCTAACTTGTGTGTTAACGTTAACCATTAGTTTTGTGTGTTACCTTGTGTGTCAATTGTGGCTAGCATTTTAGCCAGCGAGAAACGAAGAGAGAGAAAAAGGTGGATACTGGGAAGAGAGAGTAGGGTCGTCCAGTCGTCCAGCCAGACGTCCAGACCTTGCTAAACCTCTTAATGCATTTGTGAAGAGAGAAGAGAGAGAGAAGTGAAAGAAGAGATAAAGAGAGAGACGCTGATGAGTGCGGTGGGGATGGGGATGGTGGTGGAGTGGGGGCCCACTGCACTTTTCAATTATTTTATATCACTATAAAAAATTAACGTTTTAGAGACTAATATTTGGGGACAAAATTAATTTTTTAGGGACCAAATATTTTTGTTACTAGAAGTGTCGCCATTATATTTTTAGTAACAAAAATTGGACATTAGTGATGAATTATTATCTTTTTGGGACCAATTTTTTTGTCTAATTTGAGACCAAATTATTTTGCCCCTAAAAGTTTATTTATTAGTGATATTTTCAAAATTTGGCAATAAAAGTCTTGTTTTTGACTTTTTAAGACTACTTTTTAGCGACTATCCACACGACGATAGAAATTGGTCCATAAATATCTTTTGCAACAAAATTTTCACTTCTAAAGACAAAAATTTAGTCTCTAAAACTTTTATATGTCGTAGTGTATTTTATTTATTATTTATATATATATATATATATATATTTTTTAATACACACCTTAACACATTTATGGTACCACCACTCACTCTTTAAAATTAACAAACTCCTAACACATCTTAACATATATTTTTAAATTCTACTTTTATCACATTTTGTTATATAATGCACATTTTAACATATTTTTTTAACTATCACATTATGTGGTGTTTTGGGAAGTTGATAAAAAGTTAATTTTTTAATTTTTTGACTTTTTTAACAAAAAATTAGGTTATTTTGGATAAAAAGTTGACTTTTTTAACTAAAAAAATTAAAAAGTCAAAAAATTGACTTTTTAAGCCTCTTCCCAAACTGCCCCTATGATGCTCTCACATTTTTGCTCTAGCCGGGCTGACACCGTCTGCGGCACAACAGCCGATGCTACAGGCTTTGATTCATTCATGACTTGACAAAAGTAGAGTCCTGGCAGCCGAATGCACTGGAAAAGGCCAGTGCCATGTGATTGAACAGGAAATACTCATAAATTGGTTGATACAAAATACTGTAATCAATTCAACAATTTTATAAAATAAAATAAAATATTTTAATAATATATTTTAAGGAAAATGTTTAAGATCCCGTAAAAGAGCATTTCTATAATCTCTATTGATGTATTCATTATTAATATGTTTAAAAAAAAATTTGAGAGTTATATTTAATAATGACATAAATAGTTCAGATTATTTTGAAAATTGTGAAAGTTGTGTTTTTTTAAGGATCTTTATCATTACTGATATTTCAATGCAATATTGTAGTCAAAATTGAATTTTTTAAACAATTTGTGAAATATAAAATTGAAAATTCTTGTATTCCGAAAATATTTAAAATCAATTTTCTATTCCAAAAATTATTTTCATATCTATAATCCAAGCTACATTCTGGCTATTTTAATAGGTTAAATTTTGTGTTTAGAAAGAAAATTAGATTTTTTGTAGTTGGATGTAATGTTTGTGTGAGCAAAAATAAAATGATTATGAGTTTGATATGACATTTTATTTTATTAGTTATTTTTATCTTATTTTGTCTTTTTATGAATTTTCTAAAAAGTCAAAAAATAGCCTTTGCCAAACACCCCATAAAAAATAAAGTTATATTTCAAATTAATAAAAAAAACAAATTTTAAAATAATGATAAAATAGTTTTGTCCAAAAAAATTTACAAAAACTAATGTTGAAGTGCGAATTCATATGGCCAAACAGTTTTTTAAACACATGTACATACAACAAAGTAACAAAAATAAGAAAGAACAAATTTTCCGAAAATTTGAACAGGTACACAAAATATACGAAAATATATTTAATTTTTATATAAGCCTAAGGCTATGGCTTTGTTTGGCAAAGGCTAAAATTTAGCTTTTTAGGTTAAAATTTACGAAAAATAAAATAAAATAGACTAAAATAGTTAATAAGATAAAATGTCACGTCAAATTCATAATCATTTTTTTCTCACAAATACCACATCTAATTATAAACAAATCTAACCATCTTCTCAACACACAAAATTTTAACCTAAAGCTCCGTTTGGGAAGATGGTTTATGGGCTTTTTTGGCTATTTTAGTTACAAAAAGACAAAATAGCCTATTTTAGCCACAACAAACAAAACATCACATCCAACCCATAATCATTACACTCTTCTCTCACAAAAAAAAGTCAAAAAGCCAAAAAGCCTTTTCCAAACCAAATTTTTTAGCCCAGACTAAAATACTCAAAAAAGCCAAAAAGTCAAAAAGCCAACCTACTTCCCAAACGAAGCCTAAAATAGCTAAAAACTAAAATAGTCTACTAAAATAGTCAGCTCTCCAAACAAGACCTATGTTTGGCATGTTGTTTTGGACTATTTTAGTTACAAAAAGACAAAATAGGCTAAAAAGCTAATAAAACAAAATGTCATATCAAAATCATAATCATTTCTTCTTTTTTTTACAAAAATAAAAAAAACTAAAAAATTTATCATAAATAAGACTTTTTAACATCAGGCTAATAGTTAAAATAGCTAAAAAGTAAAAAAAAAAACAACTCACATCTCAAACAAAGGCATAGATTGAGTGACGTCTAATAACAAAAAAATAATAATTAAATTCATAACGTTAATTACAAACAATTTCCATTATTAGCTCCATCTAAAACGTCACAAAAAAAGATATTTAACTACGAAAAAAAATTACTTGTTTTTGAAAAGCAAACAAGTTTTGGCTTACATATTTTGTCAAATATAAAAAAGGTTGATCTCAATAGGAGGGAATTTGAATGATCCATGAAATTCATCATAAATTTCATTTCGATAATTTAAATCGTTCACTTTTTAGAAATCATTGAGTAAAATATTCATGCTAAAATTTACGATGATCGAATATCAGTAGCTATGGATTTGTTTGGTTTGTATTTTAAGATACAATTTTTGAGAAAAATTTTAAAATTTTGTTTGGTTCAAATTTTTTGAACTTTTTTTCCAAAATTACTTTCTCTCTCCTACACATCAATCAATCACTTTTTCTCTTCCCTTTCTCCTTCTCAATCACTTTTTCTCTCACACACATATAATCAACTATAATAAAATATCAAATCTGTAGCGATCCCGGTTTCGATCCTTCTTTCATGTTTTGCCACTTCGACTGGGCATGTCGGAGATCAAGCTACTTGGTCAACTCGCGGGGGTCCAGGGGGCAACGCCCCTTGGCGGGTCCAAAGGCAGCGCCCTAACGGGGATCAAGCTGCCCAATCAGCTCGCGGGGGTCCAGGGAGCAGCGACCCTTGGTGGGTCCTAGGGCAGCGCCCTGGCAGGGTTGAGGGGCAACGCCTCCGAAGCAAAAATGCAAAATGTATTAGAAGTTGCTTGTCCGCTTGAGCGGCCGTTTATGCGCCCCAGCAGAGAATGTTTGGTTTCAAAAGTTTGACCTGTCTGCAAAAGTATTGGGAAAGTGTATTTGACGCTCGAGCGGGGCTTTCCACGCTCGAGCGGTCCATGTTATATCAGTTCTTGAATATGATATTTCAGATCACTTTTGTATATATATATCTCTCTCTCTAAAAACACTTTCCTCTCTGTTCTCTCTACATTTCCTATGCCAAATTGGATCAAAACCGTAATTTTTCAAGATCCATTAGAGTTCTGCCAAGAGTTCTGCCATAAGTTCTTCATCAAAGTTGGTTAACTTCTCAAGGGTTTCGTTGTGTGCGGTGAAAATCGAGTCTCGACACCATTGATTTTGGGGGTTTCATCTCATTTCTTCTTCACAACTTGAGGTAGGGATTTTCTTAGAGTTATATATATATATATATATTTTTACAAGATCTATATGATTTTCGAAATTATCTTTCGATAGCTTTGAAAATTAATTGTTGATTCAAGAAGTTGAGCGATTTGAAAGTGGGTTTGTCTCTTGTTCTTTTAAAATGGTCTTATGAGTTTTGATCTTCGTTGATTGAAGAAAAGATGATTTTGGAAAGTTTTCTTTCAAAAGATTTGAATTGTATAGTTTTTGAGAGAAAACCTAGAATGAGATTTTTTTTTTTAAAAGAGATTAAAAATCCATAAATGATATTGTTATATTTATTTTGTGTGTCAAAATAAATGGATTGTAACGCCCCGAAAATTGGGCAGGTATATCTATTTATGCTACAAAACCCACATGATAGACAAACACACATATGTAGCTAACTATTCCATACATCCATTTCCATTAAGTCCCAAATGCCAAATACATGCTATTCACATCTCAATGCCCCAGTTCCAATCCCAAGCATACATTTTACAACAAGTATGAAATGGAAGCCGAACAGATAATAAGTGCCCTACAGGCTTACAAATTTATCCAAGAACATTCTTGGTTACACAAAATGGAATTTCAACTCAACACAAATACAGCCCTGGGCTTACATTCAACAAATAACAATAAAACAAAAATGAAGCCTCAGCTCCGAGTCTTTCCAAGTCAATGCCTTGGCGGAGGCATAGCACTTGTACCTGAAATGGTTTCCCTTATAGGGTGAGCCACAACCTAGTAGAGATATACTACAGAACATATGAACCATGACAAGACCAAAGAGGAGTATGCTCATGTCGTGCTCATGATAAAATAATTTATCTCTCTTTTTATAAAGCATGCAATACTGAGATGCAACAACAGATATAAATCCATTTTCATTTTAAACCATATCTGTTACATGAATACAAGCTCTGTGAATCTCTAAGTGAGTGTCTGCAAGTAGGCTCTAATGCACTACCACTGTCATTTTTACCAGTAAACTGGAAGGCTCGACACCTAACTGCGCGGTTCTACACCCCCTACCCAGTTTCACCAAGTATTCATCTTTTTGCGAACAGATACATTTCCAAACATTTCTCAAAAACAGATACATTTCCAATGAAATGAATGTAATGCAATGTCCAATGCAACAAATGAGGAATGTGGTTCAATTTACCTACGTCTCATGCATTTCTACAACAATCATGACCATCCTCCACCGATACCCCAAAATAGATATTTCTAAACAGATATTTAAATAATTAAATTCCAAAAAATTTTGATAAATATAATCTATTTCACATCTCATCAAATATGAACAACTACACTAGTTTTCAAATCACAATCACGTCCGGTAACCTCTCAAGGTCCATTTCTAACCGTGTTAATTTTATTCCAACAGATACATTAAACAAAATAATACCGTTAATGTCCAAGAAAACATCATTTTCTTTCCAAACTCATTCTCCAAGCATTATTCAATTATGATATCCTATTTTGATCGAAAGCCCTAAAAGTTAAACGTAATTCCTTTATTTTTTTTAAAATGCTCTTTTGGTCACAAACCGATAAAAATTTCAAAATCAATCGAATCGAAGTCTGTTTTTGTTCATATTTAAAATATAACTATTTCATAACCTTACAAACATATTCCAAGTTTACACTTTCGTAATTTGGACATCAACTTTTTATTTTTCTCAAAATTTCTCTTTTAAGCAAATAAATCACATTTTTTTCAAAAATTCTAATTAAATTATATACAACTCTAAGCTCCCCATAATCAAGTAAAAGTGCATAAAGAAGTGTAGGAAAAATCCCTACCTCAAGCTAGAAGAGGAAACACGCAAAATTCCAAATTTTTGATTTTGTTGAATTTCGATCATCACCGGTCAAAATGTTGCTCTCGCCAGGCTCTTCATTTTGGCCTCAAGAACTAGAGTCTAAAACTTAATAGATCTTGCTAGATCAAGAAAAGAATTAAGGGTTTGTGGCGGTGTTTAAAGAAAGATGAGAGAAATGAGGAAATAGAGAGAGAGAGAGAGAGAGAGATGACGAAGCTCTGCTTCTCCAAAACAAAGAGAAAGGAAATCAAAGTAAAGGGAAAAAGAGAGGAGGGGGTGGCCCATGTGCTGCCTCTCTTGATTAAATATATTTTATTTTTATTTTATTTCAAATATCTATCTATATATATACACCAATATATATATATATATCAACTAAAATTACATTTCAACATCTTTAATGACAAAAGTAAATATAATATTTTCTCACCACAAAATATATCTTGTTTGCTTGTATACATCACAAAATATAATATTTTCTCACAAGAAATATACGCCCATTTTATTTACTACAAAAATATATAATTTTTCACCATACAGTGCACACCATAAAATCAACTATCAACTATTTATTATAATCCTATATAATATATAATAGCAACTCTCACGGTGGTTATTACTAATCAAATTTTAAAAGGACCAAAATAGACCCAAAAAATTTATCTCAAATTATGGTCCGAACACCCAAAACTTAATTTTAAATTCTGCTATAAATTAAACTAAATACCAATCAGTCCGTGAATTTTCATAAAATAAATACTTATCATTAAATTCTGAAATTTGTATCCTACGTTCTAGACTCATATGGGAACAATATATAAAAATTTTATAATTTTCTGAGATCGAGAACTATTTTTAAAAAATACAAAACCGAACTGTTTTCGCACAGAATTTACACGACAATCAAATTCGAAAATTTGCTCAATTAAATTATGGGCTGGCTATTTAAAAAAAAAAAAAATTGGGTCATTACATGGATATTTGGAAAATTTCTTATTTATATTTATATAAATGATGAATTTCAGAGAATATGAGAATTGTTGTTCATTTTGAAAATTATTGTTCAAAACATTAAAATAGTCTTGAAATGACTAATTGTTAAGGATACTTGAGAAGAGGGAATTGTGTTATTCCTTGGATGATGAATTGGAATAAAAGTATTTATATTCATCTTGTGTTATTGGCATAACAATTCATTTGATTACATTAAACTTTGAAAGTTGATTTGAAAACTTGCATTGAGAAAAAATGTTGAGAAACAAGTTTTCATGAAATGGTTTTTGGGTAAATACGTTGGTAAGTCTTAATAGGTGGTGTAGATGATATTGAATAAGTTGGCCTGAGAGTCCCGGGTGAAAGACCGAAAACCTGAGCGGATAGGTGTCAAGCCTTCCGGTTAATACCGGTAAAAATGACAATTTGGTAGTACTTGTATAGTCTACTTGCAGACACCGACCTAGGGATTACCAGAGTCGTATTTACCGCCCTTGAAATAAATTGTTAAGTTTTGAACAATTGAAATTGCATGATATCATTGAACATGATGGTTTTCAAAAGATAAAAATGTGATTTATCTTAAAAAGAGGCATAGCATGGTATGTGCATTTCATCTCTTGAGACTTGTATAAAATGTATATACTGTGTTAAGAATTTCCTACTGGGCTTTATGCTCACCCTACGGGATTTTTGTGTAGGAAAAGATGTGGTGATCTCACCCAACTAGGGGCGTGAAAGTATGTGTGTTGGGAGTATAATGCTCTCATTTTGCTGTGACTCTGTGTGTAAGCCAAGGGCTGTGTTTGTGTGGGTTTGAATAACCGTTTTATGTAACCAGGCTTAAGCCTTGGAAATTTGTAAACCCTTGGGGGTATTTATTTGTTTATTTACTTGTTGTTGGATTAATGTATTGTTGCATGAAGAACTATTGTATCATGTAATGTAAGTTTGGAGATTCATATTCTTTTCCTTGAAAGAGCCATGATTGTTGTCTTATCATTTGGGCTAGAAATTTGGGGCATTACAACTTGGTATCAGAGCTACCGGGTTTGAATATTTGGAGCTTGTGGGAAGTGGTTGTTTAACCACAATGGGTTCATTTAGCATGCTTAGGAAGTATTATACATTTTGTGGCTATGTGATAACATGCTTACGTGACTAAATAGGTATGGGATTGGACTTTTGAGATGTTGTTTGCGCCTGTTAAATTCCTTGAGGCCTTATTAGAAGGGTACTTGATCAATACTCATTCTACTAAGAATTCTTGATTTTTCGTCGGACGAATCTCATCATAAGAGTATAATCCGTATGTGTTTACATGACTAAGTGCTTATGTGGGGTGAAATTTAATTGTTATATGGTAGAGAAATATATAACATTATTGTGATCAAACGTGTAAGGCAAGTTGCGGGCACGTGTGGGTTAGTGTACTAAATCACTTCTATTGTCATTTATAGGATGTCAGGAAGAGGTCAAATCTGTGGTAGTAGAGGTGGGAGGCGTGGTAGGGCTCGCCGAGGTGTCCATGAGGTACTGGCCCATAGGGTTTCGGTGCAAGAAGAAGGGTTCGGCCAAGCTAATATGGCTGAGCAAGCAGGCCAAGCTAATATGGCTGAGCAAGCAGGCCAAGCTAATCTGGCTGAGCAAGTGGGACAAGTGGGTCAAACTGCAATGGGGGCCCTAGCTCGAGAAATGACAGGGGCTTTAAAAGAGTCTATGAACTTGTTGAGGGTGGAGAATCAAGCCCGAGAGAACACCGCGGAGTCAAGAGCGAGTTTCCTTACTAGAGAGTTCGTGTGGGCCAAACCAGATGAGTTCCATGATGGTCTCGAGCCCAAAGCGGATGAGTTGTTCGAACAAACTGTGAAGACATTTAAGACGATTCACATCGAAGATAGTGAACTAAGAGTGACTCTAGCGAGTTACTACCTTAAGGGAGACGCGAGTCAATGGTGAAAATATGCCAAGGGTAGAGTGGAGCCGACATGGAAAGCCTTTGCGGTTGCTTTCCAAGATAAGTACATACCTCCCACTGCTAGGGAGAGATTGAGACAAGAGTTTAAAGACCTCAAACAACTCGACATGCCCGTGGCCCAGTTTGACGCAGTCTTCTCTAGTTTGTCCAGATTTGCACCAAAGTTGGTGACAACGAAAGAGCGCCATTGCATTGAATTTGAAAAGAAATTGAAAAAAAAAATTATGTTCAAGCTTGTCGGAAATATGATTCGGGAATATGACTGTCTTGTAGAGACGGCGACACACGTAGAAATTTCCATACAAGCCGAGGAGGAGAGGCTTTCGAGTTCGAGGTATAGGGGCCAAGAGTCTCAAAGAGACTATAGGCAGAACAAGAAGAGCAGGAACACCTATCTATCCCAGTCCCAACCACAGAAGTCTAGATCCACTTTTCCTTTACCTAGTGTGGGTCCGGGAAAAAGTGCATCAAGTAGCTTCTCGTGTTTCAAGTGTGGCCAACCGGGTCACAAAGCCTTCTCATGCCCACAGAAGGGAGGAGGACAGTTAATAGTACCACCACCTAACCAATCTCAAAGTCAGTCTCAGTCTCAGAATAAAGGTCAAGGGTTTAATTGTTATCAGTGTGGTCAGCCGGGGCATATGAAGAGAACTTGCCCACAGTTGATAAGCACATCTGGCGCATCAGGGTCGAGGCAAACTCAGAGCCACCAGCAAGCTCAATCAGTCCAAGCTTCGCGAGTTAATCAGAGAGCCGCTTCGGCTTAGTCAGTACAACAGGCCTATGCTCCGCGAGGGGAGCAAGTCAATCAGGGGCCACAGTGGCACGTATATACTGTTACCGTGCCAGAGCAGTTGCCAGAATCCTCAACTGTGAGAGGTATTTTTGTTGTGTGTAATTTTTTGGCTAATGTATTGATAGACACGGGTGCGTCTCATTCATTTATATCTACTGCATTTGCTTCTGTATTGGGGTTAGAGGTAGCACAGGTAGTGCCTCCACTCAGCGTAGAGTCACCTGTTGGGGGTACAGTTGATTTAGATCGGGGTTGTCGTGATTGTGAAATAGAAGTTGTCGGGTGTCGACTTCCGTTTGCTTTTGTGTTGCTAGATATGTCGAGTTTTGATGTCATTTTAGGCATGGACCGGTTGTGTTATTATCAAGCTGTGATTGATTGTTACCGTCAGAGAGTTACGGTGTGCACTTCGGGTGGTGATCATTTCTATTTTCTAGGGAACCGAGTTGATAGAGCCTTGTCGCTAGTTGTTAACCCTCGTAGTAGGAGCAAGCTCAGTGGCCTTCTTGTAACTCTCTTGGATAGTGAGTATGACGGGGCTCGTATTGAGTTACCAAGGGTAGTTTGTGAATACCCAGATGTCTTTCTAGAAGATCTTACTAGTTTACCACCTCACCGGGAGATCAAGTTCTCCATTGAATTAGTGTCTGGCACGACACCGATTTCCATGTCATTGTATAGATTTACACCCGCCGAATTGCATGAGTTGAAGATTCAACTCCAAGAACTTTTAGACAAGGGCTTCATTCGCCCTAGTACATCGCCTTGGGGAGCGCCGGCTCTCTTTGTGAAGAAGAATGATGGGTCATTGCGGTTGTGCATTGATTACCGCAAGTTGAATAGAGTTACAGTTAAGAACAAGTATCCTCTACCCAGAATAGATGATTTGTTTGACCAACTTAAAGGGTCTCGTTGCTTCTCAAAAATAGATTTGAGGTCAGGGTACCACCAATTGAGAGTCCGGGAGGACGACATTCAGAAGACGACCTTTCGTACTCGTTATGGCCATTATGAATTCCTTGTAGTGTCTTTTGGGTTAACCAATGCACCGGCTTCCTTTATGGATTTGATGAACAGAATTTTTCGGGAATACTTGGACCGTTTTGTGGTCGTCTTTGTGGACGACATATTGATTTATTCAACCTCTAAAGAGGAACACGAGACTCATGCGGGTAGTGTTGGGTTTACTTAGTAAGCGCCAATTGTATGCCAAATTTGAAAAATGCGCGTTTTGGTTAATAGAGGTGAAGTTTTTAGGGCATGTAGTGTCTATAGAGGAAGTGACTGTGGACTCCTCAAAGATAGATGCCGTACAGGATTGGGAACAACCCAAGAATGTTTTTGAAATCTGGAGTTTCTTGGGATTGGCGGGGTATTATCGACGTTTTGTAAGGGACTTCTCTAGACTAGCTGCACTTTTGACTAGGTTGACTAGAAAGGGTATCAAATTTGTATGGAGTGAGGCATGTGAAAAGTCATTCCAAGAGCTTAAGATTAGATTGACTACCGCACCGGTTTTGATAATTCCAGAAAGGGGCTTGAATTACACTGTCTATTGTGATGCGTCCGGGGATGGACTTGGTTGTGTCTTGATGCAAGAGGGAAAAGTTGTGGCCTACGGTTCACGACAATTGAAAACTCATGAGAAAAATTACCCCACCCATGATCTAGAATTAGCAGCGGTGATTTTTGCTTTAAAAATTTGGAGGCATTATTTGTATGGTGAGAAGTTTGAGGTTTTCTCCGATCATAAGAGTCTAAAGTATTTGTTTTCTCAAAAAGACTTGAATTTACGACAACGGAGGTGGATGGAATTTATGGAGAATTATGACTTTGAGTTACATTATCATCTGGGGAAGGCCAATGTGGTGGCCGATGCGTTGAGTCAAAAATTTGTGAGTAGTTTGGCAAGTGTGGCCATTCGGGAATGGGATATGCTAGATGTTATTGGCAAGTTTGATTTGCACTTGGGTGAGTCCGGAGAGAGTGCTACCTTGTTTACTTGAATGCTCAACCTACCTTGGTTAGTAAGGTCATAGAGGCACAATGAGGAGACCGTGATGTGGAATCAATCCGTGTTAAGATTTCTAATGGGAAGGAAGAGAAAGGTTTGAACGTTCACTCAGATCTGAGTGTACGTCACCTAGACCGTTTGTTTGTACCAGAATCTTGTAGAGAATAAGTACTTCGGGAGTTCCATCACTCACACCTTGCAGTACACCCGGGAGGCACTAAAATGTATCATGATCTTAGTCGTCAGTTTTGGTGGAGGGGTATGAAACGGGATGTCGCTTTATTTGTATCGAAGTGCTTTACTTGTCAACAAGTGAAGGCCGAACACCAAAGACCAGCGGGTTTGTTATAACCCTTACCGATAGCCGAGTGAAAATGACAGCGTGTTACCATGGATTTTGTAGTTGGGCTTCCTAGAACACAACGAGGCAATGACGCCGTTTGGGTGATTGTTGATAGGTTGACTAAGTCTACCATTTCATTCCGATGTGCACCAGCAACTCAGTTAAACGCTTGGCAGAGTTGTACCTTAGAGAGATAGTTCGGCTTCATGGAGTCCCTGTGACTATTGTGTCGGATAGGGATCCTCGTTTTACTACCTGGTTATGGCATAGCCTTCAAGAGGCGTTGGGAACTAAGTTGACTCTTAGCACCGCTTATCATCCTCATAATGGACAGTTGGAACGTATCATTCAGATTTTGGAGGACATGCTTAGAGCTTGTGTCCTTGATTTTAAGGGGTCTTGGGAAAGACACTTACCATTGATTGAGTTTGCTTACAATAATAGTTACCAAGCTAGTATTGGGATGGCATCATTTGAGGCCTTGTATGGCCGACCTTGTAGATCATCAGTTTGCTGGGCCGAAGTGGGTGATGCACCGTTACTGGGTCCGAAAATTGTTAAAGAGACAACCGAGAAAGTTGTTCTCATTTGGAAGAGGTTAGCTACGGCCCAAAGCCGACAAAAGAGTTATGCCGATAAGAGGAGACAACTTTTATCTTTTGAAGTTGGTGACCATGTGTTTCTAAAAATCTCACCAAGGCGGGGTTTGATGAGATTTGGTAAGAGTGGTAAATTATCTCCAAGGTTCGTTGGGGTTTTTGAGATCTTAGAGCGAATTGGGAAAGTGGCATACCGGTTAGCTTTACCGCTACAACTTTCGGGAGTTCACAACGTATTTCATGTATCTATACTTAGGAAGTATGAACCCGACCCTTCTCATGTTCTTGATTAGGTTGACTTGGAGGTAGATGAGGATGCCTCTTGCGAAGAACGACCGGTTCATATATTAGACCCGGGAGCAAGTGCTACGGGGTAAAACTATATCGCTGGTAAAGGTGTTGTGAAGACACCATGGGGTTGAAGAAACGACATGGGAACGGGAGGCGGAAGTCCGCTCCAAATATCTGGATTTGTTTGAAAATGCTTAAGTTGCTTTTCTTTGTAATATTCCCTAGTGTTGGGGGAAAACGTATTTAAAGTTGTTAACCACATGTTGGTATGTGCGTTGTTGTTTTAAGCATAAGGTTGTTGAGAGTTGCCATTACTTTTTAGGAAATTTTATGTTTATGCGTATTTGGAAGGTTGTTGTTAATGAGATAACCATGGTGGAAATGATGGAATTTGGTTGAGAGTTAGTATTGTGATTTGAAAATGAAATAGCGTGGCTTTGATAGCTAGAAACCCTTTCGTTTGGGTAGTTTGATTTGAAATTTCGGGGACGAAATTCTTTAAGGGGGGAAGGTTGTAGCGATCCCAGTTTCGATCATTCTTTCATGTTTTGCCACTTCGACTGGGCAGGTCGGGGATCGAGCTGCCTGGTCAGCTCGCGGGGGTCCAGAAGGCAGTGCACCTTGGCGGGTCCTAGGGCAGTGCACCTTGGCGGGTCCTAGGGCAGCGCCCTGGTAGGGTTAAAGGGCAACGCCCCCGAAGCAAAAATGCAAAATGTATTAGAAGTTGCTTGTCCGCTCGAGCCAAGAATGTTTAGTTTCAGAAGTTTGACCTGTCTGCAAAAGTACTGGGAAAGTGTATTTGACGCTCGAGCGGGGATTTCCACACTCGAGTGGACCATGTTATATCAATTCGTGAATCTGATATTTCAGATCATTTTTGTATATCTCTCTCTCTCAAAAACCTTCCTCCTCTCTATATTTCCCTACGCCAAATGGGATCAAAACCTTGATTTCTCAAGATCCATTAGAGTTCTGCCATAAGTTCGTCATCAAAGTTGGTTAACTTCTCGAGGGCTTCGTTGTGTGTGGTGAAGATCGAGTTTCGACACCATTGATTTTAGGGGTTTCATCTCATTTCTTCTTCAAAACTTGAGGTAGGGATTTTCTTAGAATTATATATATATTTTTGCAAGATCTATATGATTTTCGAAATCATCTTTCGATAGCTTTGAAAATTGATTGTTGATTCAAGAAGTTGAGCAATTTTGAAAGTGGGTTTGTCTCTTGTTCTTTTAAAATGATCTTATGAGTTTTGATTTTCATTGTGTAGACGTCCCCGAACGCCCCGGGAGGGTTAAGTCCCGTTCCGTTCATATTGGGGTCACTACAGTTCAAGGACTCAAATGTCACGGTTCTTAATCTTGAACCAAAGAGTCCGAATCCGACAAATCGATTTTGAAAACAGATTTTTTGAAAAGAAGTGCCAAACATGGACCGCTTTGCCAGATACAGAGTCGCCACCTAAATGTTTTTTTATGGGAAATTTAGGAAACCCTGACTCGGTGCCAAAGGCCACGTGTCCGTCATCACCAAAGTTGCCTCGGCTCGGGAACTTAGGTACGATTGGGGAAGGTCACTTCGTGAGCACCCCCGCTCGCCCGGCCAAAGACCGGCCTCTACTAACCATGATATCTATTTTTGAAAACATTGTATGTTCTTATTCCGGTTATTAGCCTAGGTTACTATGTGATGCGCACAGCATACAAGTATAGACTGAGTCGCCTGAATTGGAACAAAACATTTCATGTTTGTTTGTTTGAAAATGGTTTGATGGTGCTACCCGCAGGTAGGCTAAGACGTGGATTTGCCACCCTCGGGTGGGCTTAGAAAATAATGGTTTTGCCACTATCTAGTGGGCTTAAAACAAACAATCAATGCATTGTCCCAATTCAAATAACCCAACCTTCACCCACAGGCATTCAGGCAGTTATATCACATAAGCAAATAGCCTCATGGTAAGCATACTATCATGGCAGTCACTCACACGCATGCAAGGATGCTAAAGCATAAAACTCACCGAGTACTCCGAGCCAAAACAGAAACCGATTAGAAATCATGCATGATCCTAACTATACAGAAATGCCTAATGCAACACATGCAAAAATGCAACTATAGCAGGCTCGGCTATTCTAAACATGGCATATGAGATGCAACAGCTATCAAGTATTCAATTTGGAATTAAAATACAAATGCAGTTAGTATGATGCGCCGAGCCCAGTGCGTGCAAGACAGATGAATGAATGCAAACATGCTATCATACTGTATGCTAATTGAAACATGCCCTAATCTAACCATCATAAGCAGGTAAATAAAATGGAAGAAAGACGTGGGGTTGGAAGACATACATCACACTCACGCACACTTATTACAATTATGCCCTCGCGCAGAGGGTCCGAATAAATATACAGTCCCGAATAAAAGAATAGTACAGTCCAAATAATACAGTTCGAATAATACAAATTCCTAATTAATTACAAATTAACTAAGAAAGCTGTAAAACTGGCATGCAAGCCAGGGACTGCCTTGATTCCGCTCCGGGTGATGAATGATGCATGTTCGGGTTGCCTTTGTGAGGAAATCCATGACGATGCCCCAATTAGCCTCTGTTTGCACCTGTTCTTGAAATGCGTGCCAAGCTCCGAAAAGTTGCTGATTCTTCATTTTGCTGCAACAGAGAGCAGGAAAGGGGCATGGCAATGTATTTTCACAAATGTATGCATGTCTCGATCCTCGTGCCACCAATCATCCATATCGATGCATGATGGCCGGGAAGTCGAATTGCACAACTCAATATGAAATGAATGCATATGAAAATACAACAAAACCTAACTCCATCATGGATAATCCGGAGCGTCGGTGACTGGGGAATTGAGACACGTTCCGTCACTCGGAGTACGGAACGTACCTCGTTTCCCGTGCCCGGGCTAACTCCTATCCCGAACACGATGCAATATGCATGATATGCATGAAATGAAACTAAGATATAACCTAACATGCACAATGCTAGGAAATGGCATACACAATGCTCGATGCGACATGGCATACACAATGCTCTAATATGCAACCTAGCATACACAATGCTATGGAATGAAATGGCATACACAATGCAATATGGGCTTACACCAACACAAGTGGACCTCGGCCGCACTCACATAGGAGGCCATAATGATGAAAATGAGACAACTCGGGATACGTGCACACGTGCACGCAAACCGAAGACCGACCCTAAGGCACGGAAATGCCACTCTAACAAGACATGGGATATGATATGCAAACATGCAAAAATCAGAGGTAAAATGAGATGCAAAACAGCCCCGAAACCCGGTAAAATGAAACCCGATGCATGGAATCATTCCCGAAACATGAAACTAGGCATACAAAATGGCCTACAGCTATACAAATCATGCATAATTGGTACATGAAGTGTAAAGGAAGAAGCAAGGCAGCCCCAAAACAAGAATTTTTACAGTTTAAAGCATGGCCAAACAGTGAGCACAAGTGGGACTAAAATAGCATGCAAAAATGGCCCTAAAAGTGAGACAATGAAGCAAGTGGTAGATGTAAAGCCCAAACAGAAAAAAACCCTTCTACAATGTTGAAGAGGGGCCTAAAATATGACCACTTACAGTTTATGGAAACCCCCAAAACAATATAAAGATATGCTCAAAATGTCATGCAAGATAGGGCCCAAAAGAGGTTATAACACAAAGTATACAAAAAATGCTTCAAACAGGAAAAGACTCTTAATGAAACATGACAAGGGGGTCAAAATATGACCACTTTCAGTTCGGACCAAGGTCCAAAAACAGAAGAAAAATAGGCTAAAAAATCATGCAAAAATGAGGCTAAAACATGGATTTCAAAGCAAGTAGCACATGGAATATCTAAACAGTGATGAGCCCTTCTTAAATGTTGAAGAAGGGCTCAAAATAAGCTCACTTACAGTTTATGACATGCCTCAAAACAGATTACATATAGGCCAAAATAACTATGCAAGAAATTGGCATACAAGATGGATAATGAAGCAAGTGCAACAAGGGGGTCCCAAACAGTGAGGGACCCTTAATGAAAGGTGAAGAAGAGTTCAAAAAAACACTACTTCCAGTTAGGGTCGGAGCCCAAAACAGCAAGCAAAATGGCTAAAAAAATGATACAAAAATAAGCTCAAAAAGGGGAAAATGGTGCTCACCCTTGAAGACCAACTCTTGGCTGCCTTTTGGCTTGAGAAATGCTGCCTCTAAGCTTCTGGAAAGCCCCTCCTAGCTTCTGGAATGGAGTGGTGGAGTGGTGCTAGGTGGTGGTGTGAAAAGGGGGTAGGATCTTGGAGGTTTTGGTCTTGAAATGGAAGGAAAAGTGAGGGGTGTGTATGCAAGCTCCAAGAGTGAATTTTCCAACCCTCAAACCAGGTTTGGAGAGGTGGTTATATGGACAAATGAGTGGGAGAAAGAGGGGGAAAAAAGGGGGGGAAAACAAGCCAAGTTTCCCCCCAAAAGTTGTCCCCCCCGGATACAGGTTTTGGGGGGAAAAAAAGTATACAGCGATAATGTACTCACTGAGAGGAGCAAGGCCGGCCAAGTATTGGAGCTGCAGGTGGCCGGCCGGCCACCCCCATGGCCGGCCGGCCAAGGGTCAAAAGTGGCAAGGTGAATTAATGGCCGGCCACCACAAATTGGTGTCCTCCCAGATGCCCTCAACACAGCCCTGTGGTCCAAAATTGGAGGAAGTGAAACAGGAGAGAGAACAAGTCATTTTTCAAAGGGGTTCAAAAGGGGCCAATGGAATTAATGGCCGGCCATGTGATATTTGTGGCCTCCCAGATGTGTACATCACAAATATAGGGTTTAGGGTGCAAGAAAATGGCCCAAGGGTGGTCAACATTGGCTTTGAAATGAGAAAAACGGGCGTCGGAGGGCGAAAATGGAATATAACTGGTTGCTGAAACAATTACTGGCCTCCCACCCTTCTATGACCTTCCTGGTGATGAAACAGAGGTCCCTGCCAAAAATGAACGAAAATCGATGCAAAATGAAGGTTCAGGGACCGAAACGCGCAGTCCGAGGCCCCTAAAACCGACTGTTAGTCACCGGGAGTGGTGTTCGACCATGAAGCGGATCTCTCAGACCACAGTGTCCCTCAAAAGGGAGTAGATAAGATGCATGCCGAAAACCGGAGCAAACGGAGGTAGTTAGGCGGTCCCGAACCGAGGCACACGGCCTGACGGCTCCGAAAACCGGGAATCGGGCTCCGAAATGGGCAAAATGGCCTACGGCCATGAAAAGTAGCCCACGGCCACTGAGAGATGATCTACGAGACCTCTCCCTCCCTTCAGGAAGAGAAACAGAGAAAACCGAGTCTGGTTCGCAAACCGAGGCAAGGTACAGAAAAGCCCGGAAGTCCGGAGGCAAGGCTCGCAGCCGAGACTCTGAAACCTCTGAACGAGCACAATATGCAACATCACCAAGCGCTCAATCGGTGACGTCTGAGTCTTAATGTCGGTCAAAAATGGGGTGTCTACACATTGATTGAAGAAAAGATGATTTTGAAAAGTTTCCTTTCAAAAGATTTGAGTTGTATAGTTTTGGTGAGAAAACTTAGAATTTGGAAATTTTTTTAAAAGAGACTGAAAATCCATAAATGATATTGTTATATTTATTTTGTGTGTCAAAATAAATGGATGTTTGAAAATTTTCTTATTTATATTTATATAAATGATGAATTTCAGAGAATATGAGAATTGTTGTTCATTTTGGAAATTATTGTTCAAAACGTTGAAATAATCTTGAAATGACTAATTGTTAAGGATACTTGAGAAGAGGGAATTGTGTTATTCCTTGGATGATGAATTGGAATAAAAGTATTTATATTAATCTTTTGTTATTGGCATAACAATTCATTTGATTACATTAAATTTTGAAAGTTGATTTGAAAACTTGTATTGAGAAAAGAATGTTGAGAAATAAGTTTTCATGAAATGGTTTTGGGGTAAATACGTTGGTAAGTCTTGATAGGTGGTGTAGATGATATTGAATAAGTTGGCCTGAGAGTCTAGGGTGAAAGATCGAAAACCCGCACAGACAGGTGTCGAGCATTCCGGTTAATACCGGTAAAAATGACAATTTGGTAGTACTTGTATAGTCTACTTCCAGACATCGACCTAGGGATTACCAGAGTCGTATTTACCGCCCTTGAAATAAATTGTTAAGTTTTGAACAATTGAAATTGCATGATATCATTGAACATGATGGTTTTCAAAAGATGAAAATATGATTTATCTTAAAAAAGGGCATAGCATAGCATGTGCATTTCATCTTTTGAGACTTGTATAAAATGTATATACTTTGTTAAGAATTTCCTACTGGTCTTTATGCTCATCCTACGGGATTTTTATACAGGAAAAGATGTGGTGATCTCACCCAACTAAGGGCGTGAAAGTATGTGTGTTGGGAGTACAATGCTCTCATTTTGTTGTGACTCTGTGTGTAAGCCAATGGTTGTGTTTGTGTGGGTTTGAATAACCGTTTTGTGTATCCAGACTCAATCTTTGGAAACTTGTAAACCCTTGGGGGTATTTATTTGTTTATTTACTTGTTGTTGGATTAATGTATTATTGCATGAAGAACTATTGTATCATGTAATGTAAGTTAGGAGATTTATATTCAGTTTTCCTTGAAAGAGCCATGATTGTTGTCTTATCATTTGGGCTAGAAATTTGGTGCATTACAGAATCATTTCAAAACTCTCAAACTCCAAAATATACAACCAAACAAATTAAAAAAATTTCTAAACTTTCTCTCCAATTTTTTTTTTTTTTTTTAAATTTATCTCAAAACACAAACCAAACACACCCTGTATGTTTGAATCAAATTTATATTACAAAAAATGAATAATTATTCTTGAAATTATAATTATCACTTATTTTTTAAAAGTATGTTTCAAATATATAGTTACCGATATCCAATTATCGTGATTTTTTGTATAAATATTCTACTCAATAAATATTAAAAAGTAAATGATTCGGATCATCAAAATTCATTCTAAAATGGGACTACAAAGACCAAACGCTCTTTCAAATTGAGATGACAATTTGAAACAAGCTACATCCTTTCTAAAAATACACACAAAAAAAAAAATCCGAACAAAAAATATCATATTTTTATTAAAAAGATCTACATATATTTTCCATTACATTATTCCATAACATATCTTTTCAACAACCGTTTTAAAAAATCAATCAATAACATAGTTTTAACTTATTTTCTTTTTTCGCAAATTTGTAACATTTGGACCATTTTTTTATTAGTTTGTGGCCTAGCTTGGCATAGTTTAAAAAAGTCAAAAAGTTAAAAAGTCACTATCCTATTTAAGTCACATCATCTTATTTAAATCACATTATCTCTCTACCACATCACTTCAAACCCAACCCATATTTCACGTTTTTTCATAAAAAGTCAAAAAATATACTTATTTAGATCATCCCAAATAATCATAATTTTTCATATTCAACTGGTCAGATTATTGTTTTGGGGTTTAGAATTATTGCGATTTATTGATTTTTTTAATACAATATTGTAATTTTTACAATTAAAAAATATAATTTTATTTAGATTAAAAATATTTATAAAATTATCACTCATATTAAATGAGGGATAAATTTAGAATAAGATATATTGTTATGGAAGAATGAATCTTTTGAGAACATTTTAGGACAAATTATACTAGTGGTCCCACATTTTGTTACTTGTGCCATTTTGGTCCCTATATTTTCAATTGGTTTAATTTTAACCCTTAATTTTAGATTTTGTATAAATTCAGCCCTATTGATAATGGCAGTAGTGTTTTTTTACGAAAAATAATCATAAAATTAGTTTAGGGTAACACACTAAATTGTGTAAGGTTATAATTATGCCCTCAAAACACACGTCATTTATGTGTATATTTCATAAAGAATGCTAAGAATTGTGATTAATTAGACCAAATTGAAACAAAATTATAAATTCATAGTCAAGATCGAGCCAATTGAAATTATAGAGACTATACAAGATCTGTTGTCCTAATTTGCCCAATATTTTATGACAAATAGGACTTAATTGTTCATATTAAAACTTGATAAGATTCAATAGTAATTTTAAAAACAAAAATAGAATTTATTGATAATTTTCTAAACTAAATTTTGTTATCCTTAAACTCCTACACAAACATAAATGAGGACCTCTCACTAATTCACCCTTAGTTTAATGTGAGGGGGCAAAATGAATATCATTAATTCCAAACAAACTACAAATTACCATACTCTTCTCACCATTTTAAATATTTTTATTCATTATAAATATAATTGATATTTCAAAGCACTCATTTTCTCACCACGTCTATGCATATTTGATATTATTTATATTTTTTTTACATCTTTCCTCTTCATTAAAGTATTCCCACCATTTTATATTATTATTTATTATACACATGATTCACACCATTTGTGGACAATATATTTATGTTATTTTTTAAAATAATTTTTAACCTTTACTGCCTAATTTAACAAAAAATAATATATGTAGAGTCAGAAAATTAAATCAGAAAATACACTTATTAATTACAATTTGAAAAGGAAGAGTCAGGAATAGAAGAAGATGTCGAAGATGGAGATGAACTCACACACAATGATGAAGATTTATGGGTTTTGTAACGAGCCTTGACCCCTTGACCTTTTTGTGATTTTTCTATAGACTAAACTGGTACTAGAGTATGTTAATGGGTTTTGTGGTTGTCCCAATTATAACTTTTTAACTCTTTTTGCTTATTTTTGGGAGTTTAGTATGGTATGCCTTGTGTGTAGCAAAATTCTGAAGGTTGGTATTTTGGTAAAATTGATTAGGTCACCAGGTTGTTTATTGTTTCAAATATGATAGCATATTACCATTATTTTTGTTATGATTTATTAATTTTTGAAAATTGCCAATGAGTATGAGTAGCTTCACATTTGAAATATGAAATTTTGCTTGATGTTTAATGTATTGAACATCAGTTTATGAGATGTGAACGGTGCATTTTGCTAAGGCAGTGCATATGGATTATGGCCGATGGATTGGCCAATTGATTTCTTCCTAGGCAGTGCATTTTTTAATTGATTGGAAAATTAATTGCGGACCCTTTACTTAATCGATTTTGAAATTGATTCCTTACGAGACAATGAAAACACCAATTAATTGGCCAATTCATTTCTACGAAGGCAATACATTTTCCAATCGATTTGAAAAAACATGCCGAAGTGTGACATCCCCGATTCGCCCTGCTCCCAAATTAACCCAAGATGCCACCCTCACAACCCAACCCAACTTGGTCCCAAACACATACCAATTGCTCTTTTTCCTCTTTCATTTGGTGTTAATTTGGTAATATATATCTTTTTTTTTTTAGGGAGTACGTAGGCACAAGTCACTTACTAGATTATTTACAACGCAATTTATTTCAATCGATTGAAAGTTTATATATATACATATCTATTTCATACAAATTTTCTAAAAAATTAACATTTAAAAATGAAATAAATGAAAAAAATCAAAGCACTCATCAATTTTATATAAATTTATAAATAGTTTATTAATCAAAAGCCAAAGCGCTCAAGCTAGTTTCTATTTTTTCAAAAAAGAAAATATTCAGAAAATAGTTTGAGAAATTCAAACCAAACATGGCATTGTCTCCCAGGAATTGCCAAGCTAATGAAGACCAATTCTAACAATTTTCATTAATTTTCAGCACTTCTCTTCATTACGTAACAACTTTATCATCATAGTCTACATCATCATAACCCAAACATACATATATTATTAGTGATATTACAGCTGCCACATCTAAATTCTGCTAAAACTTAGTCCAAATTACTAAGTAAAGTCACAAAAATATGAGTACAAAAAATCGCAAGCTATTTGTTTCACTTGCAACCATCCCGAAAGTTGATTGATCCATCTTTACATCCTTCTTCAAAAAGATGATTGATCCAAATTTACATCCCTCTTCAAAAAGATGGGTACAAAAAATAGTGCACTGTGGTTGTTCATCCAAAATAGTATCGTAGTGACAGCCCACTCTCCATCATTACCCTATTTGTTGGCATTGCAATCATCAATGCATGAAAGATACTTTGCGGTATTTGAATTATTGACATCGATAAGAAAGTCATGTTAGAACAATTTTCTGTGTACAATAAATAAATTGAAACAAAATTAAATAAATAAAATAAATAACTTACAGAATTTATTTTATCGAACCGAATGAAAAATAAAAGATCAAGTCGAGTGTATGACACTCTGTCCTTAAGACAGATTCGCCCCGCTACGGTGCTTACGGTTAAGTGGCGTCTATCTCTCTGGATACAATGATCTTCACAAATTGTAGCAGTACTCCAAACAATTTGTTCGACGAACCAAACCTGTGTTCTATACTCTCTTTATTTTTTTCCTAAAAATTATATGAAGAATAATGCAACTAAAGAGCAAAATTGGACAGCAAAAATGAATTTTCTAGACTAGTTTTTGACACAAAAGACTGCTGGAAATGATAGGTATTATAGGCAAAAAATGCTGTCCGAATAGGTTCTATTTTTGAATGAACATGTGTGAAACTCAAACTGTCAAACAGTTTGAATCTGTTTGAACAAACTGAATCTGTCCGTTGCTTGGAACAGTTTTTCAAACTGTTGGAAAAATCTATCCGATGCTGGAACAGTTTTTTAAACTGTTGGAACAGTTTAATCTGGTATTGGAAGAGGTACATTCTTTGGAAAACAAAATTTGAATTTAAATTTCAATTTGAAATTCAAATAATTTCCTACAAGAATTTGGAAAAATTCAAATAAAATTTGTCCACAAAATTAGGGAAATTTGGCTATAAACCCCCTTTGTCTTCCTTTCATTGTTAAAAGGACCAAGAAAAAAATTATACTTTCTAAACCCCCTCATAATTATAAAGTCTTGCATAAAGGACAAATTTATTATTTAAATATTTTATATGACTATTATACCCACTCTCTTCTCCACTCTCTTCCTTTCCACAGATGGCCTCTTCAAGAAGACCGGCAAGCTCTGCAACTTGTGCGGCACCGAAGCCACCGTCATCACCTTCTCCAACGCCGGCAACACCTTCGCCTCTCCATGACTTCATCATCCTCTAGAGCCTCTGCAAGCTTCTCTTTCGACATAGGGTTGATCAAACACAGTTCCTGCAAATCGCACTGATATATATATATATATATATATCTATATATATGTGTGTGTTTGTGTGTTTTGAGATTTGAATTCAAATATATGTGTGTTTTGAGATTTGAATTCGAATATATATATATCTACATATTTCGATCTGTAATCTATATATATATATATATATATCTATATATATATGTGTGTTTTGAATCTTTAAGATCGGAGATTTGAATGATTTTTTAGTAGAAGAGAGACCTGCTAGATCAAGTTTTCGACAAAGAATTCGAATTGTGAAAGAGTACAGAGACGAATCGCGCGACTGTTCAAAATTTTCATATTTGAACACAGTTCTTCAGATTTTTCATATATATATGTGTGTGTTTGTGTGTGTGTGTGTGTGTGTGTGTGTGTGTGAGGGAGAGATTTTTCATTTGGATAGTGTTGTTAAGTTCTTAAACTGATCTATTGATGAGTTGTTACTATGTTCTCTCAACTTTTTGTTATAAAATTGTTTTTGATTTTGATAAATTTTTGTGTCGTGAGTGAGCAATATGGATTGTGTATATGTAATAGATAACAGAGAAGCCAAAGAGGTGATACGAAAGCGGCAAGTAACTGTGAAGAAACAGAAGAACAGTGGTTGTGAATGATCTAATTTCATTTGATAGAACCAGAGTAAAATTTTACTCTGATTCTATTGCTCTATTTTTTTTCATTTGACAGAATCAGAGTAAAATTTTACTTTTATACAGAGTAAAATTTTACTTTTAGCTTCAGAGTCTCACAGTTTACTTGTTTTTCAGAGTAAAATTTTACTTTTATACAGAGTAAAATTTTACTTTTAGTTTCAGAGTGCAAAATTTTACTCTTATTCAGAGTAAAATTTTACTTTTATACAGAGTAAAATTTTACTTTTAGTTTCAGAGTGTAAAATTTTACTTTCATACAGAGTAAAATTTTACTCTGAAATACATAGTGAAGATAGCTTAATAGGAGAGCTGATAGATATGAGGGTAATATAGTAAAAGAAACAAGTTTTAAAATATCATGGGGTTTTGAAAGTACTTATATAATTCTTGTCCTTTTGAAAGATAAATTAGATAGTGAGGGGGCTATCACCAAATCCCCCAAAAAATTAATGTTAGAATCGACCCGACCCACAACTCACACCCGTGGCCGGCACGGCCGGACGGACGGCGGCGGCGGCACGCATGTGTGATGGTTTGGGCTAAGGTTCCATTTGTCCATAACTCCTCCCTTCTACAAACTTGAGGTGCCCCTAGGGGCCCAACCCAAGTTAGTACACCAAGAGCTTACATACCCACAAAAGCTCTCTTAAAGTTTCAATGTGGGACAACCCATTTCAAAGAAACCCACATTTACTTCTTTAATTGTCCATTCCATGAACCTGAAAACGACGTCAACTTCCCATTCACTCATAAATGGTTTTGACGAACCGTCTTCACCGTGTGACTTGCTATGCGACAAGAAACACGTCACCTCTTCGAACCCACCCCAAAAGACGTTTGGGGCCCATTCAATTTTGGGCTCAAAGATGGCCCAAAATAAGCATATATAAAACCAATTTTCCAACAATCCCCCTACATGAATGGAATTTGACGGAGAGAAAATGCAACAACATGATCTAATTTACAGAGAATACAGAAATTGGAAATATTCTGCAACGGATAGGTAGCTTTTGGCTTTAAACCTTCCCTTGTGAGACACTATCGGATTTACTAGTTAACCAGTGAACATGATGTCTTGAACTGTTCAGCCGTTTGTGTAAACCAAGACAATAGAACTCACACAGTATATCCTCAGACACAGTTTAATTCTCACTATTGTGTTCATTTTGGCCCTGAACAACCTGGTCTTTCATGAGTGCTCTAGAGAGTTGTAGCCCTTCACAAATCTCATAGAACTTGCCTAGTTCACATTCATATAGGTGATTCTTATGAAAAGTATCCTGTCATACTCCACTAGGTATACCTAGATATAAGAATCATTAAAAGTATTGCTTAATCTAAAACGCTGCAGACATCACTATTTCATCATAGAAATGAGTAGGAGTTTGACTCCCCAGTGATCCTTCTGAGTCATACACAACTCGGATGTCCCTTTGAACCTAGATCTTGGGATCTCCAGTTAACTAGGTTGGGTTGCCGTTGTGGTAACTCTTATTTAATAGGCTTAAGTCTCATTCCACTCGATGAGTTCTCAACTAACTCTCTGCTAACCCTTTGGTTAGTGGATCCGTTATGTTGTCTTTAGACTTTACATATTCAATGGAAATAATTCCATTAGAGAGTAGTTGTCTCACAGTGTTATGTCGACGACAAATGTGACGTGACTTACCATTATACATATGACTCTGTACTCTACCACTTGCTGATTGACTATCACAATGTATGCATGTAGCAAGCACCGATTTTGGCCACATTGAAATATCTTCAAAGAAGTGGCGAAGCCATTCTGCCTCTTCCCTAGCTTTGTCGAAAGCTATGAATTTTGATTCCATAGTAAACCTAGCAATGTAAGTCTGTTTAGAAAATTTCCAAGATACAACCATCCCACCCAGAGTAAAGATATACCCACTGGTGGATAGGGGTGGGCGCGGGTCGGTTGCGGCCACGGAACTTCCAATCCGCCATCCGTCCGCCAAATTGGCGGATTGGAGAAAATCAATCCGCATCCGTCCGCCAATCCGGCGGATGCGGATTGAGCGGATTGGCGGTTTGGCGGATGGATGCGAATCGGTTTGGCGGTTTGAAATTTTATAAATTTTCAACATAGTTCAACTTGTGCACTTCCTCAAAAAAAAAAAAAAAAGTATTACAGTCAATAACTTAAAAAAGTATTACAATTACTACATGCCTCATCCAAAGAAAGAAAGTTTCAAACTTTAGAATATCACAATCACTACATGCCTCATCCACATATTACAATTACAGCATGCCTCATCCACATAAAGTATTACCATCTATTGTTCTTAAAATATAAAAACAATTCAAACCACTAAAATCATGAATAGAGCAATAGTAGAGATTGTATGTCTCTGTATTGTTACATTTATATATGTTTTTGAAAACAAAAACTAACCACCATATATCATATTTTCTATTTATTACTTTTAGAGTTAGATTTAAAAACCAAAAAATATAGATAAATAATACGTTTATTTTTTTCAATTCAAAAAATATATTCAAGTTAAAAACTTTTTTTCAATTGAAAACACAAACAAAATATTTAAACAAATTGAAAACACAAAGTCTTATAAATTACTAAGGGTGTTTGCGGTTTGGCGGTTCGGTTGCGGCCAAAGGAACCTAAAATCCGCCATCCGTCCGCCAAATTGGCGGATTAGAGAAAATCAATTCGCAACCGTCCGCTCGTCATCACGCATCCGTCCAAAATGCGGCGGATCGGTTCGGTTCAGTCGGTTTTGGCGGATCGGTATATCCGCTGCTCACCCCTACTGGTGGATTTTGAATCTCTAGTATCCGATATCTAGTTTGCATCACAGTAACCTTCAAGTACTGCTGGATATCTAGTATAATTCAGTCCAATGTTACGAGTAAATCGGAGATATCTTAGAACCCTTATAATTGTTTTCCAGTGTTCTACTCCCGGATTACTCGTATATCTATTTAATTTACTTACTACATAAGCTATATCTGGGCGAGTGCAGTTCATCAAGTATATTAAGCTTCCAATAATTTGGGCACACTCTAATTGAGCAATACTTTCCTATACATTCTTAGAAAGAAACAAATTAACATCCACAGGTGTTCTAGCAAGATGATCATCATCTTTGCTGAATTTGTCAAGTATTTTCTCAATGTAATGAGATTGTGACAAAGTATATCCTTCTGATATTTTGGTAATTTTCATACCAAGAATTACATCAGCAATGCCCATGTCCTTCATGTCAAAATGTTTATTCAACATTTTCTTGGTAGTTTTAATCATGTCATTATTACTACCTATGATGAGCATATCATCCACATGAAGACATACAATGACATAATATTTGTCTGTGTTTTTAATATAAACACATTTGTCACACTCATTAATTTTAAATCCATTTGACATCATCGCCTTATCAAATTTCTCATGCCATTACTTTGGCACTTATTTTAAACCATATAATGATTTAATTAATTTATACACTTTCTTTTCTTTTCCTGGATAGAGAATAAGCTATATAGAACTTCCCTCATTGAATAAATGCCAAAAGCGAATAAAACAGATAAGAAACTAAAAAATAAGAATCAAACATATATTAAAGAGTTCTTGCCTGAAATGTTCGACTTTTGCCAAAAATTCATGCCAAGATATGTCACCATCACGCAATTTGATGCCAAAGCTGGAGCCTCCATTGGGAATAACAATTGCGATGGGTGATTGGGCATCGATAACTCTACTGCATATTTGAACCTCTATGTGAGAAATAGTCATAATAAAAAGAAGAGAATGAACATACTATTCATGTAAAGAGAACTGAGAACAATACCTGTACAAGGGTAATCTCTTGTCACCATGGATAATAACATCCTGAGAGAAAAGTTTGATGATGATAATATTAGCCAAAGAGAATATGTAAATTTATTTATCCACACATAAAAAGAATGAGAAATACATAAAGCCTTGAAATTGACTGACGTCTAGTGTACAGGATGATCAATAACTTTGAAGCTAATTTTATAAATGACTTATGAAAACAATCATTTAAGATAATTTTGAGATCCATTTCAAGGAAACTACAGAGAAGGAGGACAATACCACGGGCTTCGAGCCGCCACAGACTTCGGGCCATTTTTACACCCCTACATAAAGTATAATAAAAAATCTTTTAGATCATAACCAAAATAATTTCATAATCAACATTACAATGAATCATAACTAACACTACAATAATACATACATAGAATTTCCCTTCATACCTAAAAGGGCCACAATTTCAATTCCAATACTGGAATAGATCATAACAACCAAAAGTGAATGGAAATCAATTAATTTTCATATGACAATAATGTTTCGTTGAATTATTAAGGTATCGTTTGGTAACACTTACATTTTCAGTTTTTTGTTTATATTTACAAAAATTTAAAAAAACTCAAATAAAAACCTGTTTGGTAAATTTTTGATTTATAAATCAGTGGTCTCAGTTTATAAATTTGGCCAAAAAATGTAAACTCAAAAAATGTATTTCTGTTTTAAGTTTTGAGTTTTTTTTTTTTTTTTTACCACCCAACACTAACCACCACCCGCCATTATTTTCCACCACCGTCTTCCGCCACCGCCACCACCACCCACCCCCCACCACCACCTGGCACCACCACTCACCACCACCTGCCACCACCACCCGCCAGCCACCACCACCTGCCACCCACTCGCAACCACCACCTACCCCTCGTCGCTGCCACCACCACTACCACTACCACCACCTACCACCCACTTGCCATCCACCCGCCACCACCCAACACCCGCGACTATCATCCACCGCTCGCCACTACCAGCCACCCGCCACCACCAGCCACCCACCACCACCCGTCATCTGCCACCCACCTGCCACCACCACCCACCATAGCATAACCACCACTACCACTACCACCACCTACTCGCTACCACCCACCACACGTTACCCACCCATCCACCACCACCACCACTATCCACCACCACCCACCACCACCCGTCATCTGCCACCCACCTGCCACTACCACCCACCATCACCACCATTCACTCGCTACCACCCACCACTTGCCACCGCCACCGCCACTCACCCACCTGCCACCACCCGCCATCCACCACCCACCTGCCACCACCACCACCACTCGCCACCACCACCACCCACTCGCTACCACCCACCACCGTCACCCACCCACCATCACCACGCGCCACCTACTTGCCACCACCACCCACCCCCCACCACCACCTGGCACCACCACTCACCACCACCTGCCACCACCACCCGCCAGCCACCACCCACCTGCCACCACACCCACCACTCGCCACCACCACCACCCACCACCCGCCGCCACCACCACCACCATCACCACCCACTCGCTACCACCCACCACCCGCCACCGTCACCCACCACCCACCACCACCATCCGCTACCCACCACCCACCATCACCACTTTCCACCACCGTCTTCCGCTGCCACTTTCTACCACTTGTCATTTCTCACTTTTTTTTATATTTTTAAAATTTTAAAAATATTTTGTCAATTACCAAACGCGTTTGTAGTTTATGCTTTTCTAAAAATAAACAAAAAATAAACAAAAATCAGTTTATAAAATTTTTGTAAATATAAACTGAAAACGTAAACGTTACCAAACTGATCCTAAATAAATATGTCGTACTAATAAAGAAGTAGCTTCTGAGTGAACAATTAAAATGTCACAGTTTGGTTTGGGAATTTTTATTTTTAATCAAAAAATTAAAAAATTACTATAAATTATCACATAATTTTCTTTATTTTTTTGTACATTTTTTTTAATAAAAAATTAAAAAATTACTAAAATAATTTTTTTCCAAATGAGGCTGTACAATTTTAAAAACCAAAATTTGTTGAATAGGTAAAATACACGTTAACACAGCACAACGAGGAGCAAAGCATACCTTATTCTTTCTTTTCGACTCCACTCATGCCATTAAAATTCCAGTTTGTAAACCTATTTTATTACAAATGAAAAACAAAAAAAGTATATATAAAATATTTAATCTTGTTTCCAAACTATAGAAATTGTTTCGAAAATAGAACACATATTTGCTTAATACAAAATGACAAGAACATGAGAATATGAGAACACTGAATCAAACAATGAGAATAGGCGAGGAGGAAACAAAGTAAAAACGTACATGCCCCTAAAATGTCCCTACCGCTGTGTTTGGTTTGGGTCTTTGAGAAAAAATTTAAAAAGACAAAAAAAATTATATGAAATTAAGTGAAATATAAAAATATTTTATTCACATTTTCTTTATATTTTTCCTTCTTTTCAAAATTTTCTTCAAATCCCATGGCGTAAGAAATCCATTGAAAATCAAGTAGAACCATTACTAATGATTAAGGAGGCATGTCTTTCAAGATCCAATCTCTCTCTCTCTCTCTCTCTCTCTCTCTCTCTCTCTCTCTCTCTCTCTCTAACAGCCCACACCCATTAGTAAAATCAGTAACTCCACTCTCACCTTATTTATTTAATGTGTAAATTACACTTTCACCCTTATAATTTAACTCAAATTTTATTTTTGTTTCTATTATTTTAATTTAAATAATTTTATCTCTACATTTTAAATTCAATTTTAATTTGGTCCCCTCGTCAAATTTCTATTAATTTTATATACATGTCACTTTAGGAGTCTAATAAATGTCCCAAAATCGTCAATTTTGACATTTATATTGAACCAAAAGACCAAATTAAAACTGAAATTAAATTGTAAGAATCAAATTGTTTAAATTAAATAATAAAAACTACAATGAAATTTAAACCAAAACTAATTTATTAACAGTCAAATCAAAAACTTTACCCACCGAACTATTTTGTCATTAATTTTAGAACAAATTACATTTTCTATACTCCAAATCTTAAAGACTTAACCAAAATATTTTAGGGCAATATGTTTTATATATATTTTTTTTTGGTGTGTATCATATGTATTTTATGATATTGGTGGTTGTAAATAAATTATTTTCAGTCATAACAAAAACAAAAAACAAAAACCATAACCCAACATTACATAAGGTATACTAAAAAAAACTTTCAAATCATAATCAAAATAATTTCATAATCAACATTATAATAAATCATAACATTTATACATAAAGTGTCACTTGATACCTAAAAAGGCCACATTTCAAATTTCGTGCGTTTATTTGGACGGACTGGATAAGAGAGGATTGTAATTCATCGGACTATTAGTTGTGAGATACATTGTCCCAAGACTATTTGGTTGGACTGAATTTGTATCCAATGTTTGTTTAATCATGTGATTAGATGTTTGAATTTGACTATTTTTAGTAAATCCAATATTTGGTTGGACGGACTGGATAATGATAAATGTTCAAAAAAAACAATTTTACCATTGTAATTTATAATTTTTATTTAATATATAATTTGTAATTTGTAATTTATAATTTATAATTTAACAACACTAAAATTTTTTAATTCATAATGCCATAATTTTTAATGTATTATTTTCAATTAAATTAAATTTATAATTTATATTTTTTAGTTAATATATAATTTTAAATTAACAACACTAAAAAAATATTTTATTTAATATATAAATTTAATTTTTTAACAACACTAAAAAAATTTAATTTATAAGACCATAATTTTTAATTAAATTCAATTTATAATTTATATTTTTTATTTAATATATAATTTTAAATTAACAACACTAAAAAAATAATTTTATTTAATATATAATTTAATTTTTTAACAACACTAAAAAATTATAAGGCTATAATTTTTAATTTATATTTTTTATTTAATATATAATTTTAAATTAATACTAAAAAATAATTTATAAATGTTCAAAAGATTATTTTACAACAAACACACGGAAAAATAATTTATACTATGAAAACACAAGGAAAAATAATTTTACAACAAAAGATTATACTATAAAAATAATTTATAAATGTTCAACATAATTTATAATTTTCAAATGTTTATTAAGTAATAGCATGAGGGTAAAATGGACATTTCACATATTAGTCACATTGATACTAATCTCATGGAAATAATCCCACTCTCTCTCCTATGATACAATAATCCCGCATACGAGGAACTAATAGTCCGGAAGGACTATTAGGATTTGTTTGGGATGTCCTAAATAAGTGTATTTTTTGACTTTTTGAACTAAAAAGTTGAAGAAAAAAAATATGGTTGTTTAGGTTAACTTTTTGACTTTTTATGGAAAAATATGTATTAAAAAATTGTATAAATTAGTGTGTAGGGGAAAATTAGAATTAGGAGTTGTGCAGCCGTACATTTTGACTTTTGGTGAATAGTGATAACTTTTTAACTTTTTGAATAACTTTTTGACTTTTTGGACACATGTCAAACTTGGCCTTAATCTGAAAAAAAATAAAAATTGAACCAAATAATAGACTATTAATCTGGATGGACTAATATCCCATACAATAATCCCTCGGAAACAAACACACTCATTCTGGAATAGATCATAACAACCAAAGGGGGAGATAGATCATAACAACCAAAAGTGTGTGTGTGTTTTTTTTTTTTTTTTTTTTTTTTTTGGGGGGGGGGGGGGGTGTTCTGAGTGAACAGAGTGAACAATTAAAATGTAAGCCAAACACATTAACACAGCACAGCGAGGAGCAAAGCATACCTTTTTTCTTTCTTTTCCAACCACACTCATGCCATCAAAATTTCAGTTTGTAAACTTATTTTATTACCAATGAAAAAAAAAGTATATATAAAATATTTAATCTTGTTTCCAAACTACAAAATTTATTTGGAAAATAGAACACATATATGCTTAATACAAAATGACTAGAACATGAGAATATGAGAAGAACATTGAAATCAAACAAGGAGAATAGACGAAGAGTGACCGAAGTAACAACGTATATGCCCCTAAAATGTCTCCTAAGAAATCCTTTGAAAGAAATGCATTGAAAATCAAGTAGAACCATTACCCGATGATTGTGGAGGCATATCTTTCAATATCCAATCTCTCTCTCTCTCGAACCTGTGTTCAACAGCCCACACTCACCATTAAAATCAGTAACTCTACTCTCACGGGAGCTTCTATTTGTACCCAAAAAAAAAAAAAAAATTGGATATATGATTTTTTTTTATTATTATTAAGTTCCTATTTAAAATTTTAAAAAGTACTTAATTTTGAAAAAAAAAAATATAAATAAAAATATTTTAGATATCTCGTTTATTATTCACTTTGTTTGGTTTAAGTTTTCTAAAAATACTTTTTGAAAAATTTAAAGTTATGTTTGGTAGAGTTTTGTAAATGTGATTTGAGAATATGAATTGTATTTTGAGTTTGTGAGTTGTGGAATTATGATTTGAGTGTAGAAAATTTGTTTGGTTATGATTTTTAAATAGAGTGTTGAATTGTGTTTTGAAGATGTATGTTGAATTAAGTTTTGAAAGTTTGATATCACATGTGAAATAAGAAAATTTGTTTGGTGATGAGTTTTGAAAATAGTTTTCAAAACTTAATTCAATCAATAATTTAAAATCAAACACACAACTCATATATCGATATCCGTATTTTTTATCAACAGTAATGACCAAACTATTTTTAAAATACTGAAATTAAAAATTGAATTTTTTTTCAATTAATTGTTTTCAGTAATTTTTTTGAATACTTTTTTTTCAAATAATTTTTTCATTTTAACTTACTTTTATGTCAATTATTTTGTGTCAATTAATTTTTCTATCAATTCATTTTTTAGGCCTATACAAACATCTTGTAAAATACGTTTTTTATTTTTTTTTCTAAAATTTTGTTAAAATCAACAACTTCTCAAAAATCATATTAATAAAAATTAACATAAATAAGTATGTTTAATATTTTAAAATACAAATCATAACGTAAACCTTACAAAACATTATCAATTTTTTTTTCCATTTATTACATTTTATTAATTTAGTAAAAGAATTGTAACAATTCAGACATGTATTATTGTACTTCGCAAATCAGCACCCGTGAAGCTCATATAGTTGGGGGTGATATTGCTGTGCAAAATGACTATTTTGCCCCTGTTGATTTAAATGAGAAGTTGTTACATAAGAACAAAATGAAAAGGGTAATATAGTAATTTCACTTATCCAATACCTACCACCTATTCTATTGTAGCTGTGTGTTCAACACTGTGGGCTAAAGAAAAAGTAAGACGATGCAGATGATGCCAGAAACCTGCAAATTTATCAGTATACGGATGTAATTAAAAAGTGAAGTTAAATTGGAAAAAAAAAATAGATAAGAAATGAAAAGTAAATAAAGAAAAATTAAAAACAACCTTGTGAACCTTCTAAACCTCAGCCTTTCTATAAAATCTGAATCCGCATTCCTTTAACCACACCATCTTCACCATCTCATTGCAACACCTTCAGCAGCTCCATCAGAGAACAACACTAATTAAATTCAGTATATCCGTGTGAAGGAAGAATTCAATTACAGGTTAGTTTTCATCCCAGTTCATATTAGCTTTACATTTCATATTAGCTTCAGAGTGTAGGAAGGGGAAGTGCAGTTGAAGAGCAGCACCAGGACAGCCGGGCGGTCATCCCGCTGGTCATCCCATCCCAGGTACCAATTCGCCCTCCGCACTCAGTTTCTCTATCTGTTGCCGATCTGTTCCTTTTTTTCATATCTGTTCCATTTTTTCACACCAACATCATACTGTTTATATATTTTTCATACATTTTTCTTAACTCATATGTTTTAATATACATTTTTCATACATTTTTCTTTCACTTTTGCAGTCATCATGCCAAGAACAAAACGAACCAGACCCGAACGTAGTGAATCCTCAAACCCTGTACAACATCAACCCCAACAACAACATCATGACTATCCAAATAATGATTTTTTCACATATCAACATGAACAAGCCTATTCACATTTTATTAATCGACCAATTGTTACGGGGAGAAATGTAAAACTACCTTCTCAATATGATCCACTCTTGCTTGGCAAATTAGATACAATAGGATGGTTACCTTTAACTAATTTACCAAATAAGGTATATCCCCGTCTTGTACAATTATTTTATGTTCACTTGACGCCTGGTGACCAACAAAATGAACCATTCAGTCTGACCTCTTATGTGAAGGGGGAAACAATCACACTCAATCTCCGTGCTTTCACACAAATTATTGGAGTTGAAACAGGAGATTTACAATGCTATTTTCAAAATGAGGCTGCCTTAGAAAAAATTGTTGATGATGTCACTGAGGTTTATACCACAATTTGTGACAACCGATTCAGCGGCAGTAATTTACAAGCTAGACCTTTAAAACCCCACCTTTGTATTCTTCATCGATGGATAGCTGAAAATGTCACTCCTAAAAAAGGACATTATGATACTGTTTCATGTTTTAATGTTTATTTGTTATATTGTTTTGAAATTGGAAAAAAATTAAATTTATGCTTCATATTACTGAAAGAAATGATGGTTGCAAAATTTGATACTCTGAGTGGCCAGTCATTACCTTTTGGAACTTTGTTAACCATAATTTTCAAAGTGCATGATGTCAACCTTGAAGGTGAAGTAGATGTCAAAAATCACTTCACCAATTTCTGAGTACACACTGACCCGAGTTGGTGGTGCTGACACCTTGATGGGCTTTATTAATTTTGAAAATGAATCAATACCTAATGAGGAAGAACCCAATGACAATGCCATGCCACCAAATGAACAACCCCATTACTGGACTGATTATTTAGCCTTGGAACAAGAACGGTACAATCATCGCCTACAATGGGAACAACAAATGGCTAATCAGCTCAATACATTGGGTACTCGGTTCGATGAATTTGCCGCCGCTCAGAACTCACTAATTCAACAATTTGGTGAGTTTCGTGTAGACTCAAGGAGACATGATGAAGTGACAAGGAACCGCATTGATCAGATTGACCATCGAGTCACTCAGCTGTACCATCACTATTTCCCTCCACCTCCAACACCACCTGACAATGATGCTTAACTTGTTCAAAAATCAGTTTAAATGGTTCACAGATGTAGTGGTTACATTTTTTTTTCTTTTTTTGTTTTGGTTATTTGTTTTCTCGTTTTTTTGTGATTGTTTTATTTTGTTATTTTGTTATAATCTTTTGTATTCATATAATGAATAACAAAGCTTTTTTTTTCTTTTTTTTTTCTACATTGTAAAATTAACCAGTCACAATGTTATAACAATGTGTGAGTTAGATTATGCATTGGAAAAAAGATTTGTACAAAAATTAATAAAAAGAACTTAATAAATGTCTAACAAATCCTTCATTTCAATAAAATGAGAAAATTAAACAATTAAAAAATAATTGGTGTGTATCAATAATAAAAAAAATTAAATTAATAACAAAACCAAAAAGTTAACAAAGTCAAAAAAAAAAATAACAAAAATAATGTTCTGAAATGAAATAAAACAAGTTAAAATTAATAATTATACTTTTTTTTTTTAATGAAAAGGATAAAAAAAAAAAGTTAATATAAACTTGCCTACAGAAAGTTAAAAAGAACAAAAAATTTTAAATTCATAAACCGAATTAATAACAAAACCTTCAAATTGTTTAAAATTTAACAAAAAGTCAAAAAACAGATATGTCATGTACAAATTAATTATACAAAATTAAATTAATAACAAAACTATTATTTTAATAAAATGAAAAAAACCATTAAAAGGAGAAAAAAATTCCAAGCTAACATTAAATAAAATTCAAAACCAAAAATAATAATTACACATTTTGTTTAATGACAAGGAACAAACAATTTGGCATGGTTTGAGATCTCACAAAAAAAAGCCAAAAAGTTAAACAAGTTACTCAAAAATTAAAAAATTTATGACATTCACCAAAAATAAATATATTTAAAATAATGGGTCGCAAAACAAATTCTCAATCATTGGTGAGTTTTTCAACAGAGGCAAATTGGTGAGTTTTTCAAACGAGCTTTTGTTCAGCTTATGTTTTTCAAACGAGCTTCTGGGCCGAATAGTAACAAAACCATTATGTTATTAGTAAAAAAAAAATTAAATTCACAATACGAAGACATTTAAGTTAATAACAAAGCCAAAATTGAAATAAAATGAAAAAAAATAAAGTTATAAAAAATGTCAAATACAATTTAGGTGTAATAAAATTATTAAAATTAATAACACATGTATCCATGCCGAACAATTTTTTTTTAATACAAAGTTAATGAACATCATAAACTGAATGAATATTATAAACTAATAAGTTTTGCATGCATCATTGAACCATCAAATTGAATAAAATACATAAAATTGCATATTACACATTGCATGAACAACATATTTAATTGTCTTCGTTACTAACAAAACCATTATCTTGATTGACCGTATGATGATCTTTGTGTTTCCTTTCGTTTCATTGGCATTTAGCCCAATCGTTATCCTCAGTATTAGTTATCCTACAAAAAGATAAAAGAAGTTAGTAAATCACAGTTACATAAAGTGGGCGAAGTAATGTAATAAAGGTGTTATAATGATTGAAATTAGTAAAATAATTACACATTTAAAACCATTAGTCAGTACGATATTCACTTGCCTTGTTGACATCCCTTTTCTATCCATGGCCAACATGATTTTGCCACATAGCAGTAGCAATTGCATCCCTAACGTTCGATTGTTACGTTAACCCATGTTGTGACATGTCAACACAGTCAGCTTGGTCTCCAACAAGCCCGTCTGCTTCTGCTTTTGCTTCTGCGGCCATTTCATTATCAGCTTCCATAAAGAATGGGTCCATATCTGCATGCAAACGGATCCAATTGTGCACTACACAACATGCAATCACGAGAGGCCCTTGTCTTGTAGACTTGTAATTTGGCATGGACCGCAATATTGGGAAGCGGTTCTTCAGAACACTAAATGTTCTTTCTATGACATTGCGTAACAACGAATGTCGATGGTTAAACAATTCCTTACGTCCTGAATAATGACCCCCATGAAACTCTTGCAAGTGATACCATTGAGACCAAAATGGGACAAGAAATCCAGGCATGTTCGTAAAACCAGCATCAACTAAACAGTACTTGCCTACATGTAAATAATGAATACACTGTTCTGTCAATTGATATGTACAAAAAAAAACAATCCGAAAAGTGTACTGTATGTTATTTGGGAACAGTCACCATTGGGTGGGTGGGTGTGGGAACTGTAGATCAGCTCGTGTAATAGAGTCAACCAAAATAGCGTTGTCGTGAGCGCTACCTTCCCATCCAGAATTAATAAATGTGAACAACATATCGAAGTCGCAAGATGCGAGTACGTTTTGCGATACCATTGATTTTCTGACCGCGGAATGTATTTTGTCTTGAAGCAAGGACCCATGCATCCACCAATGTGCCATCGATAGCACCGACACAATCCTAATTGACAGATATTTGTTTGACATTAAAAGCGAAACAAACTTTGATATTACTTTTATAATTAAAAAAAAATAATATATCGTCCCTTATTGATATATACAACTTATAGGACAGTCATTAAATTCGTACCTTGAACCAGGGAAAAAACCTCCTGCCATTTAAAATTTTTGTCGATATGTTGTCTTGGTTACGTGGTTTGATAACCGTTGATGCAAGCTTGCACAATGCCGACATAATAATTTTTATATGCCGACAAATTGTTTCTACGGAGTGTTGAAATATATCTGCCAGTAGTCGATGGTGATCATTTTGTGCAAAAGTGTATAAAAAAATTCCAAGTGATTCCTCTACACTGATATGCATATGTTCAGTATCAATAAAGCCATTTTGGAGTAAAGTGTCTTTCAATAAAATGAATGTTTGTGCATCCATTCGCATAATGTCCATCATTGTTTCTGAATGGCCATTTAATAGGTTGAAGATGTAATCATCACCTTTAAATGGACACGTTCGCTGCGGTCGGCGACTACTTGACGCGTTGATATGGTCATGCATGAAAGCAATCATCCAAAAATCCATAAAATCTTAAATAACCTCATCCTCCTCTGATGAGATCTCCATTGTATTGTTTTCTGTGTCGGATGACATATGGTTTTGTCTACATCACAATAAAAGCATAATTATACAATAATGTTTGACAAATTGTAACACTTACTAGTATTGGTGAAACAGAATTAAAAAGTGAGTACATGAATAGTCGGCCGTAGTCATTTACTAGCGTACAGTAAAATTCATACGAGAACAAAATTTGTTTAATACGTAGTCATATTGTAATAACACAACATATTTTTAATAAAACAGAAACTACTTAAAAGTTGAAAAAAAAAAAAACATACGAAGATAGAAAAAGAAAGAGGATATCATGGAATGAAAAAAAAAGAATAAAAAACAAATCAAAAATCATGAAATCATCAAACAATTCAGACAAGGAGATTCGCTAACACAATCAAAACAGAACTTCTCACTTCATTGCAAAGCGAGGATCATGGCTAGGTGCAAATGGATAGGAGTGCGCATAAAAAACCTTTGCCATTCCTTATCCTTGAACAGTGTCAGTGCCCTAACGTACTGCACCGGTGGTATGTCCCCATGCTCTAGCAATGCATCTTGACATGCATCAAGGGAATAATCATCACCACCTGCACTTACAGCCTCTGTCTCATTTTCTCTTGCACGTGAATGTCTTGTTTTTTGTGGCGCACACATCATCGAACCCATTTGACCGTGACTTTTTGGAACGACCACTATCAGTCTGGCTAGTTGTAGGGCCGCTCTTGTGACTTTTGCCGTTTGCTGGATCCATGTACTCATCGCCGAATAAGTCAACAGGAATGGCCTCAGCAGCATTACTCCCACCAACATCAGGGTTTCAAAATTTATTTAGCATTTCATTTTCTTCATCAGAGTCAAGGGCTCCTTGTGTGGATGCACGAGACAAGGCCCCTGTGACACAACAATTTTCAACAATTTCCGCCATTTCTTGTAAATATTCAAATCATTTTGTTCTAAACTTCTTCACATTTCTGCTAGCCTACAACAATTAAAAATATAGAATTAAGCACTGTATGTATCATGAAATGTTTAAAATAAAATTTGAAAATAGTACAGATTAATGAAAAACCTTATCCCAAAATTCATCGGGTGCAACAACAGTGCCTACAATGGGATCCCATCCCAGACCAGTCTGTGCCTAGAGTCGGTTAAATGTCTGGTAATCAGCTTTTAATCGCTGATATTTTTGTCGCACCTGCTTTGCTATATACCGAAATCCATACATGTTGTGCAACTGATTTGCATAATGATTCCAATGCCTAATTGTCCATGAAGTAGTACGGCCCGTTGTTTGATTTTTTCTAACCTCATCTCTCAACATATTTATTAATTTCGTTTCAATTATGGGGGTCCACGTTTTTGTATCTTGATTGTCATCGGAATTATTTCCATCCATCTATAAACATACAAATTGTATTTAAACTAGTCTGGGGTGGATATACAAGAATAACAGAGCAAAATGGTTTGAAGGAGAACACAGATAAAAAATAAAAAGTAGATGATTTTATTTCAAGGAAAAAAATACGTAACAGATTATTTGATTTAAATAGTAGAAATATAACCACAAATAATATAAAAAAAAATCAGGTAACATTGTCTTTAAATAGTAAAAAAAAAACCAGTAGAAGAAGAAGCCCACGAAAACAGAAGGAAGAAATAAAGGAAGAAATAAGCAGAAGAAGCAGCGGACGAAGAAGATGATAGATAGGTCGACCGACCGAATGACCCGAGGGACGACCGGCCGGATATCCCAAGTACTCCCGGCTCAACTACTCTTCGTGGCAAAGGGTTCAAACAGTTCAGAATTTATCACAAAAGATCTGAAATAAAAAATACTCGTCTACAAATTCTCAGAAATCATTTGCACATAACAGGTGAAGGATTTATTTACCAGATTAGTAGCTATTCTTCTTGGCAAAAGGTTGAAACAGTTCAGACAAATCACAAAAGGTCTGAAACTAAAAAAATACTCGGCTACACTTCTCAAAAATCATTTGAAAACTGATTTCGACTCATCTGAAATCATTTGCACATAACAGATGAAGGATTTATTTACCAGATTACTGGGAGTTGAATACTTATCGCCAGTGATGGAATGTGTATACTGACTGAATGTGCCACTCTTTGCTCGTCTGATTTGACAATAGATTTGATAAATTTGAGTTGAAAAAAAAAATTTGAATAAAATTAGGGATGAATTTTTCAAATCATTGAGTTATTTCACCTCGCACTCATCGTTGTTTGGTTGTCCGTAATAGGAATCTTCCACAACGCACAAATTGTAAGTCAATCGATTTTTGAAAGATGATATGAGTAGGGAGCGGGTTCACAGGATTCATTATTTATAAAATGAGTCTGATTTCTCTGTGAAGCCTACCCGTGACGAATCTTCAGTACTGATGTTTGATACAAAGAAAGAAAGATGAGGTTCACGTGAAATTTTCAGCGATGATGGAGATGGACATGGAAGCTTTTCAGATCAAAAGAGGAAGAAGGCAAAAACGTTGAAAGTGGAGAACTGAAGCACAAGCTGCCAAACGGGTTTTCAAACTGTAGTTTGAATTATATCGCGGAATTGTATTTTGAACGTGCTATCTAAACGTGAAGCGGGAGTTCACGTGTTGAAACTTAATTTGAAAACACAAACAAACAGAGCCTAACTTTCTTATTTTTTGTATTTTTTATTTTTACTGAATTTTTTTAATATTTTAAGTAATTTTTTTTTAAAATTTTTAGACACACCTAACATAAATACACTTAAAAAGTATAATTTTTGTAAAAAAAAAATCTCTAAAAAATTCACTAAATACCAAAAATAAAAAAAAATCGAAAAACTCAATATGTTTTTTGTATTTTTGTATATTTATTAATTTTTTCATAAATATTTTACTTTTTAGACACATCTAAGTAAGATGCATCTTAAAAAGTTAAAAAAAAAAATGCTTAAAATTTTAAAATATTCATTAAAAATAAAAAAAACACGAAAAAAAAAAAAAAACTCAATTTTCAAGAAACTTAATTCAAAAAACTGAAACCAAACATACTAATTAGTTTTAAAATTCATTTTCTCTCTTCTCTTCCTACTTTTATCACTTTGCATTTTCAAACCGAACCCTAACCTAACCCTATTTGCTTTAATCTATCATTCTATTTCATATTGAAATCAATAATGAACCATAAAAAAGATGTTTTCAGGAAATTTTTTTATACAGAAAGTAAGTTTTTAATGTTAGTTCATTGTTTTTCGTATGTTGGTTTTCCAAATTGATTCGGCACTGAATATCTGAATAAACTTCACATGTTTAGAATTATGTATCCGAACTAATATATTTTATTCGGCACTAAGTATCCATATAAAACAACTGGAACTAATTTTCTTGTGTTCGACACTAAGTATCCGAACAAATTTCACATGTTTGGAATTAAGTATCCAAACAAATACATTTTATTTGGCACTAAGTATCCATATGAAATAATTGGAACCAATTTTTTATGGTTCAGACCTGAGTATCCGAACAAATTTCACATGTTTGGAATTAAGTATCCGAACAAATATATTTTGTTCGACACTAAGTATCTATATGAAACAACTAAAGCCAGGTAGCAATTGGTGGATGTAGGAATAGTGGTTTGCTTTGATGGACGGATTGTGTAGAGGAGCAGAGACCCTTTTCATCTCAGAATCCCTCTTCGTCGCTTGGAATTCCAGAGACGCCAAATGTGGTTTTTGTTCCTATTTTTATTGGTAATGGGGTGTTCAAAGTAGATTTGTATAGGTTTTTGGGGTTTTTAAGGTTATGATAGATATTATTTAGGGTGTCCAAACAAATAAATAAATTTTTTAATTTATTATTGAGGTGCTCAAAATAATGAGGTGCCCAACCTCCTTTTTGGGGTGCAAATAGAAGCTCTCTACTCTCACCTTATTTATTTAACTAGTTAAAGCACACGCGCAATGCAAGTGGCTATTTTGGTCTAACCTAATTTTTCACCAATTGTAGCAAGTAGTGTTTATGGATTTAAGCAAAATTTTGAGAAAATTTGAGATCAACTTATGCAGGGTATTATCTGTATGTATATCATTTGAAAATGAAATTAAAGTTAAGTAGAGTAAAAAATATAAATTAAGGTGTGAATTAACTTATGTGCAGTTTTCTATATTGCATAATCAAAATATAGGCATAAACTGCATAGAATTTGAACATAAACACCTAAAAATGTATGTTTAAACATAGTATAAAGTTGTGTTCCATAGCCATGAAATCAACCAATCAAATGTAAATGGGGATTTTTTTTTTTCTTTCTAATTGATAAAAAAATATATATAAAAAAAAAGTGAAGAAGTTAACAAAATTTAAAGTCGTTACACACAATTAAAATTTAGGAATATAAAAAAATGTGACAAAGTTCACACCAGACCGAGTTATATCTTTATATATAAAGTTCCTTATTATGTAGGTCTCACTCCTTATAAGGCATCTTTATCTCATTCTATGTTTGGTACTTTGTGCATTTAGAATTATTAGGATAATTTTATTTGTACCCAAAAAATCATTAAGTACGCCTAATTTTTTAATACGCTTCCATTAAATTATTTAGAGTTATAATTTACTCTCAATACAACCTATATTTTTTCAAATTATCCTTCAATGTACATCCAAATCTCAAATTACTCCACTTTGAAAAATCCTTTCAAAAACCTTTAAATAGATTTCTCATTACAATTATTCATTTGGGATTTATTGCTTTCTACCTATTCTCTCCTTCTTCTATTCCACGGCCAACTTAAAACTTCTTATAGTTGTTGTTGTTTGTGTTGTTGTTTGGAGTGAGAAAGAAGATGAGAAAATAATTGAAATTTGAAGAAAAAGATGAAGAGAGTCGCGTATGAAGAATACGTATAAGTGGTTTGGTGGTACCATGAGAAAAATAATAATATTTTATTTTAGGGTTTAATATGTATTGTCCTTATTAGTAAATTTATATTATGGTATAATAGGAATTAAAATTTTAAATTTTAATTGGGCGTACTGAATTATTATTTGGATTCAAATAGAATCACTCGACTTATTGTTATAAAATAGGAAGAAATTGAAAACACTTCCTAAAGCAAATACACAAGGCTTTTGGAATCATGAACAAAATAATGCATACTGCTTATTGAACAAAATTTATTTATTTTTAAATAAAAACTTTAAGATAGAGTTCTAACTTAATCAGAAATTTCAGGAAACTTGATTTTTTTTTTAAATAATAATAATAATAATCTTTAACCCAAAGAAAAAATCCAACTATAACTACCTTCAACACAAAATATAATTACAAAAATACTTTTCCATCAAAGTTTCAAATGAACAAGAATTTCATGGTTTTGACAACTTCAATCTCTAAAATGTGATAATGAATTGATAAAATTAAAGTGACACACAATTCAAACAGATCGAGTCCTCATAAATTGAAATTGAAAGTTAAATAAGGTTTAAGAGAAGTTAAAAGACACATCTAGAACTTTTATTTATAAGCATCAATGTGTGATTCTGATTTATTTTAATTCTATATATAGAAAAGTCTAATTATTAATAAAATTTCTCAAAAAAATTATCATGAATCAAGAAGTGTTGTTGAGATTTAATTAGTCTATTTTGAGATATACATGTAGAATGAATCCAAAGTAAGAAAATTGTCATGGATGAAGAAGTGTGGTTGAGATTCAATTTGTGTATGACATATTCACATGTAGAATAAATTTTAACTACATATTATTGTTTTTATCTAAAATTCTAAATACAATTTTGGGTATCTTATTGATTTATATTAGTAGGGAAAAGTTTACAAGGAATAACTTTCAGATACCGTCAAATCATGCCCTTTAATGGCTCTGTTAGAACTCCCTTCTTCCCATTGCTATTACTACCAATATAATAATATAATATATATAATATAATTTTTAATCTGATATAATTTTTAATCTAAATACATTTTAGAAGCTAATTTATTTATGTGATTTTTTTTTTAAAAAAATTAATGTTAAATATTATATTTTAAATACAAGAAAATATGAATAAAATGCAGAAAATTAGTACATGTTCATATCTATTTGTATTTAGTAATTTTTTCACAAATATTTTACTTTTTAATTATATTTAGATTGGATATACATCTAAAAAGTATTATATATATATATATAATATATATATATATATATAATATGAAAAAATTTTACTATCATTCATCACTAAGAATGAAAAAATATGAAACGAAAATTAATCAAAAATATAAAAAACCCAAAATTTAAAAATAGTTTTTAAAAATTAAACTAAAGAAAGTGGTTATTATTTAGAATTTTGACAGCATACGTGGATTATTAAAGTACCATGCAAAATAATACAATTCTAAAATAAGAATGAAAAAATATGAAACGAAAATTAATCAAAAATATATATTAAAAAACACAAAATTGAAAAATAGTTTTCAAAAATTAAACCAAAGAAAGTGGTTATTATTTAGAATTTTGACAGCATACGTGGATTATTGAAATACCATGCAAAATAATACAATTCTAAAAATTCTAAACAAAGAGAAAGTGTATAAAAATAGCCTGTGAATTCCTGAGATGTAGTACGAGACTGGATGCATCTCCTTCTATGTAGATTCGAATAGATACATACAACTCTAAGATTTTACCCAAAATATTCACAGTATTTTTTGTGTGGATTCAAACAAATGAATACAATTCTAAGATTCAACCCAAAATATTGACAAAACATTTACAGCGGTCTAATCCATGATGGGTAGTTGTAAATAATATGCACAGCAGTATGGAAGTGAATAGAGGAAATAAGAAAGATGCAAGCCTAAGTTCGGTTTAAGAACTACTAATATGATTTAATACAAATAAAGCAACTAACACATAAAAATAAATATGCAGAATATTATATGATGATTAAATCGGGCTATATGCATGATAATATCAAGACTAAACTAATCCTAACATGCTCCTAATATATATTCAATTAAAACATACAAAACAAACCAAAAAATATACAAAATAACCATCCTATATATAGCGATCCCGGTTTCTCCTTTCTTTATTTGTTGTATTCGGACTTAGGCTCCGTGAAGTTGGTTGTTGTATATGTCTCGTTTACATCCTTTACTCTTGTTATTTGAGTCTTGGGTTGTGTTGGGCAGGTTTGAAACAGGTTGGTTGAGCTTAGAAACCAAAAGTAGTTGCCCAAAATCTAGCCATCACACTCAAGCGGAGTTTTTGACGCCCGAGCGGGGCCTTCCTTGTTGCTTGTCTGCTCGACCGGGGGTTTTGGCGCTCGAGCGGTAATATCCATCTCCCAGTACTTTCCTCTGCAGTGTTTGACGCTCGAGCGGGCGTTTCGAAGCTCGAGCGTGAGTTTGTGTGTGACGCTCGAGCGGGGAGTTTTACGCTTGAGCGGGGACCTGGTTCTGCAAAAGTTCTGGAAGCTTATATCCGGTGCTCGAGCGGGGGTTTGGACGCTCGAACGTGAGTCTGTGTCTGACACTCGAGTGGGGAGTTCCACGCTCGAGCAGAGAGACGCGTATATCACTCCGAGATTTAGCTTTTTGGATCACCTTTTCAACTCCATTTCTCTCTCTTACTTTTCAAAACAACCATTGGAGAGCTTCTCTCACTAAAACCTCCACTTCTCTCTAGGGTTTGATCTAGTTAGAGTAATCTCTCACCCTTTGGCCTTTGTAAAAAGTGTGTTGATCGTCGATGGCTACATTTTGATCCGAGAATTTTGGGATTTGGAGCATCTTCGTTTTCTTCATCTCCTTCGTTGGGTTTCACCTTTTGAGGTAGGGATATCCTACTCCATCTTATGAGCTTTGTCTTTAAATTTTGGTGTTTCGATATGTTGGGGGTTGTTGGGTGATTCCGAGAAAGTTTGGGGCCATTGTGTGATTTTTCAAAATGGGGGTTTTCAAAGTTTAAAACCTTTATGTATGTAATACATTGGAAAATGGACTTGGTGTTGGATTTTGATGAAAATGGAACCTTAGGGTTGGTGTTGTAATTATGGGAAAAAGCCCTAATTGTTGATAAATTAATTTGTATAATTAATTTTGGGAAATGAGAAATTGAATAGGAAATATTCTAATTGGAAAGGTATGGGATTAAAGGGTGTAGTTGGATCAATTTATCACTCACCTAGGCAAATATTGATAATTTATCCATTTGGTGCATTTATTTTCTGTTTAGAAATAACAGCTTTGGGTTATCGGTGGAGGATAGTCGTGATTGTTGTAGACAATGCATGATGATTAGGCGAACTAAAACTAATCAATTAAGTAGGCTATCGAATATAACGGTTGGTTTAATACATCGAAATTGTGTATTGAATGATTGAACATGTGTATGATGATTGTTTATATGCATTGTGTTGTGTGGGAAGAGATAGGGGATGTACTCCACGGTTTAGGGGAAGATAGGAGATGGACCTCTAAACCGGAATTTGTGTGACAATGATATAGCACTACAATGTGTATCATGGTGAAGTATGGAAGTGTTTGTTTGATTTGATATAGCACTAAAATGTATATCATTATGAATTGTGAAGTATAGAAGTGTTTTCGTGTTATGTTGATACAGCACCAAAATGTGTATCACTTGTGAAGTAAGAAAGTGGTTTATGTGTTATTGATACAACACCAAAATGTGTATCCGTCTTGAATTCCGAAAGTGTTTTAGTAATGAGTTATAATCTCATTAAATTATTTGGCCAGGTTCTGAGCCTAGTTTTCAAATTCAAAGTTGAATAAGAAATGGAAAGTGAAATGTAACATGAATATGATTGTCTTGAAACTATAATATCACATGAGGTGGAATATAAGTATGGACCAGCTGTTAAATGCTATCATTTTAGTCATTGTTTATAGTTGGTTTAGTATGTTTCTACTGGGCCGTGGCTCACCCTATATGGGACATCATTTTCAGGTATAGTTAACATGCCACCTCCAAGGACGTAGCTTGGGAGGTTTAGTGGCTGGGACTCCCTTTTGTTGTTTTGTTGTATTACATGTATATCAAGCCAAGGGCTTCCTTTGTATAGAGTTAGCACTCTCTTTTTGTAACCAAGTGTTGACTTGGAAAGTTGTAAGCCCATAGGGCATTTACTTTTGTTGTCAACATGTAATACATTTTGTAGTGATTACTCTGATGGAATATATTTATGCTTCATTCTCTTATGTCTAAGCATGCTATTGTTGGATGATTTATGGGTTTATTTTGAGGGCGTTACAACTTGGTATCAGAGCGTACCGGGTTCGAATACTTTGGGTACGTGAGAAGTGATTAGTATCACAATGAGTTTGTCTCGCTTGTTAGAGGCGTATGTGTGACATTATGTGTTTATTTGATAACATGTTTATGTGACTATGTGGGTATGGGATTTAGTTTCTAGGATGTTGATTGAATCCTTGGGTTTCTGGGAGTCCTATTGGAAAAGAACTTGATCAATGCTGTTTTTAACTGGAACTCTAGCAACGCCTCGGGACTATCATTATCCAGAAATGAAATTCGTAAGTGCTTATGTGATTATGTGCTTACATGGAGTGAATTATTGTTGTCCATTGCATTAGGACGCGAGTGTTATAACTTCGGCACATTTGTGAATGTGCTAATGTTCTTCGTTACCTTTATTAGGATGTCAAGACGAGAACGTGGTGGTAGGCGAGGTAGGCCTAGAAGGTAGGAGGTGCCTATACCAGATGACATTTCGGTGTAGCAGGAGGGTGTTGGCCAGGCCAATGTGGCCGAGACAGCAGGTCAGCAGGCCATGGGCGCCTTAGCCCGCGAGATGGCAGGAGCATTGAGAGCATCCATGGACATTCTCAAAGCTGAGAATCAAGTCCAGGCTCAGGTTGTTGATGCAGGGCCTTCTTTTCTGAAGAGGGAATTCTTCCGGTCAAATCCGGATGAGTTTTTGGGGGATCCGAAAGAGCCACTTAAGGCTAATGAGTGGCTGGAGCAGATAACTAAGACGTTTGAGATGCTTGGCATCGAAGACGGGACTTTGAAAGTGACCTTGGCATCTTTCCAGCTTAAAGGGGATGCAGGTCAGTGGTGGAAATTCATGAAGGGTCGTATTGGTGGCACTTGGGAGGCTTTTGTGGGTGCTTTCCAAGAGAAGTTCTTATCTCCAGCAATCAGGGAGAAGCTGAGAGACCAGTTCTGCCAGCTTTTGCAGTTGAGTTCTTCAGTGGCCGAGTATGAGGCTGCTTTTACTAGCTTGTCCAGGTTTGCACCTGAACTTGTGGCGTCTGAGGAACGCCGCTGTATCGAGTTTGAGAAGAGGTTGAAGCGCGGCCTCAAGATGAGAGTTGGGGGTTCTATGATCCGAGACTATGGGCGCTTGGTTGATGCTGCAGCCCATATGGAGATCATGATGCAAGAGGAGGAGGGACAAAGGGGCTCCAAGAGGAGCCAGGATGGTCAGGGTGATGGCAGGAGACAGAGGGGTGCTAACCCTCACCAGTCTGAGGGTGGTGTTGCTAGATCGACCTTTCCAGTGCCGAGTGCAGGCTCGGGGAGAGGCAATCAGGGAGATTTCACCTGTTACAAGTGTGGTCAGCTGGGCCACAAGGCTTCGGTTTGCCCACAGAGGGGAGGAGGTCAGAGAGCTGCTTCATCTTCAGCTAGACCGCAGAGCCAGAGTCAGGGCAGGGGCTAGTCCTTGTCTTGTTATCAGTGTGGTTAGCCTGGGCACCTGAAGAGGTTTTGCCCATAGTTGAGTGCCACTTCGGGCGGGTCTGGTTCTAGGCAGACGCAGGGTTTTCAGCCAGCTCAGTCTGTGCAGGCCTCGAGGGCCAATCCGAGAGCTTCGTCGTCCCAGTCTGTGCAGCAGTCGTATGCTCCGAGGGGTGAGCAGGTGGATCAGGGGCCTACTGGGCACGTGTATGCTGTTACCGCGCAGGATCTTGTACCTGCTCCATCAGTTGTAAGAGGTACCTTCTTGTTTTGCAACTCGGTTGCTAGTGTATTGATTGATACGGGTGCATCTCATTCTTTTGTATCTGCTGCATTTGCATCTGTTTTGGGATTGGAGTTGGCACAGTTAGCATCTCCTATTTATGTAGTGTCACCTATTGGGGGTGAGTTGATTTTGAAACAAGGATGTAGGGGTTGTGATATAGAGGTCGCCGATTGCCGGCTTCCGTTTCCTTTTATAGTGATGCCCATGTCGGGATTTGATGTTATTTTGGGTATGGACTGGCTATCGTCATACCAGGCTGTTATTGATTGCTACCGCCAGAGGGTCACAGTTTGTACCTTGAGTGGGGATTGTTTCCATTTTCTGGGGGATCGGGTTGGTAGTGTGTTGCCACCGGTGTATGATCCGCGAGGGCAGAGTGAGCTTAGTGGTCTACTTGCTAGCTTTTTGAGTAGTGAGTGTGGTGAGACCCAGACTGTGTTGCCAAGAGTGGTTTGTGAGTACTCGGACATCTTTCCCGAGGATCTCGTTAGTTTGCCACCTCATCGAGAGATTGAGTTCTCTATTGATCTAGTGCCCGGCACGGCACCGATTTCTATGGCACCTTACCGTTTTGCCCCAGCCGAGTTGGTTGAGTTGAAGGTTCAGCTCCAGGAATTGCTGGATAAGGGCTTTATTCGTCCTAGTGTTTCGCCGTGGGGAGCACCGACCCTCTTTGCTAAAAAGAAAGATGGCGTCTTGAGACTTTGTATCGACTACCGGAAGTTGAATCGGGCTACGTTAAGAATAAGTACCCTATGCCCCGTATAGATGATCTGTTTGACTAGTTGAAGGGGCCCCGTTGTTTCTCTAAGATAGACTTGAGATCGGGTTACCACCAGTTGAGGGTCAAGGAGGAGGATATTCCAAAGACGGCATTCCGTACACGGTATGACCATTATGAGTTTCTGGTGATGCCATTTGGGCTCACCAATGCACCGGCAGTCTTTATGGATTTGATGAACCGGATATTCCGGGAATTCTTAGATCGCTTTGTGGTCGTTTTTGTGGACGACATTCTCATCTATTCACCTTCAGAGGAGGAGCACGAGGAACACTTGAGAGTAGTGCTCGAGTTACTTAGAACCCATAGGCTGTATGCCAAGTTTGGAAAGTGTGAGTTCTGGCTAGGAGAAGTCAAGTTCTTAGGCCATGTGGTTTTCGGAGAAGGGGTGTCTGTTGATACATCCAAGATTGAGGCAGTGCAAGATTGGGCACAGCCTAAGAGTGTGTTTGAGATCCGCAGTTTTCTGGGATTAGCTGGGTATTACCGCCAGTTTGTGAAGGATTTCTCCAGGATAGCTTCGCCGTTGACTAGACTGACTCGGAAGGGAGTCAAATTTGTATGGAGTGAGACTTGTGAAAAGTCGTTCCAAGAACTGAAAGTTAAATTGACCACCGCTCCGGTCTTGATTATTCCAGAGAGAGGGTTGGGTTATGCAGTTTATTGTGATGCCTCATGAGAGGGTTTGGGTTGTGTGTTGATGTAAGAGGGGAAAGTGGTTGCCTATGGCTCACGTCAGTTGAAAATACACGAGAAGAATTACCCTACACATGACCTAGAGCTAGCAGCAGTGATCTTTGCCTTAAAAATCTAGAGGCACTACCTTTATGGTGAGAGATTCGAGGTGTTCTCGGATCATAAGAGTCTGAAATATCTGTTTACACAGAAAGACTTGAACTTGAGGCAGAGGAGGTGGATGGAGTTTATTGAGGATTACGACTTCGAGTTGGACTATCATCCGGGAAAGGGCAATGTTGTGGCTGATGCCCTTAGTAGGAAATCCATTAGTGATGTAGCTTGTATAGCCATCCGGGAATGGGAGATGTTGGGGGCACTTGGCGAGTTTGATTTACTTCTGGGCGAATCCGTTGAGGCTACGGCCTTATTTTCTGTTGTTGCGCAGCCTACACTTGTGAATCGAGTGTTAGAGGCACAAAGAGGTGACCTTGAGGTAGAAGCCCTCCGGGAGAAGATCTCCGGTGGGAAGGTTAAGAAGGGTTTGTCTGTGTATCCCAACCTGAGTGTGAGATACCAAGACCGTTTGCTTGTGCCGGAGTCTTGCCGAGAGGAGGTACTCCGAGAGTTTCACCATTCACGCCTTGCGGTGCATCCGGGAGGCACTAAGATGTATCGGGATTTGGGTCACCAGTTTTAGTGGCAGGGTATGAAGAAGGATGTGGCGGTTCTCGTGTCTAAGTGCCTTATTTGTCAGCAAGTGAAGGCCGAGCATCAGAGGCCAGCGGGTTTGTTACAACCCTTGCCTATTGCCGAGTGGAAGTGAGAGTATGTTACTATGGACTTCGTTGTAGGTCTTCCGAGGACTCAGCGGGGTAGTGATGCTATTTGACTGGTTGTAGACCGATTGACTAAGTCGGCGCACTTCATCCCTATATGCATAAGAGATTCGGTAGATCATCTTGCCGATTTGTATATTCGGGACATAGTGAGGTTGCACGGGGTCCCAGTGACGATCGTCTCAGATAGAGATCCTCGTTTTACTGCTAGGTTGTGGCAGAGTTTGCAGAATGCCTTGGGCACCAAGTTGACCTTTAGTACGGCTTATCATCTTCAGATTGACGGGCAGTCCGAGCGTACTATCCAAATCCTTGAGGATATGCTTCGAGGTTGTGTCCTTGACTTTAGTGGGATGTGGGAGAGGCACTTTCCCTTGGTAGAGTTTGCCTACAACAACAGTTTTCAGTCGAGCATCGGTATGGCACCGTTTGAGGCCTTGTATGGCCGACCGTGTAGGTCTCCGATTTGTTGGGCCGAGGTGGGTGATGCACCTTTGTTGGGCCTGGAGTTGGTGAGGGAAATGACGGAGAAAGTTGAGCTTATCCGTAGGAGACTTGTTACAGCCCAAAGTTGCCAAAAGAGTTATGCCGACCGTAGGAGGAGGCCTTTGGCATTTGAGACGGGTGATCATGTTTTTCTGAAAATATCACCTAGACGGGGTTTGATGAGGTTTGGGAAGAGTGGGAAGTTATCCCCTCGGTTTATTGGCCCTTTTGAGATCCTTGAGAGGATTGGCGAGGTTGCTTACCGTTTAGCTTTACCGCCGCAGTTGTCTGAAGTGCATGACGTGTTTCATGTTAGTATGCTTCGAAAGTATGAGCCAGATCCGTCACATGTATTAGATTGGACCGACTTGGAAGTAGATGAGGATGCCTCGTATGAGGAGAGACTGATTTGGGTCTTGGATAGGCGGGATCAAGTCTTGCGAGGCAAGACCATCCCTTTGGTGAAAGTTTTGTGGAAGCATCACGGAGTGAGGAAGCCACTTGGGAACGTGAGTTGGAAGTCCGTGAGAAATATCCGGACATGTTTGTTGATGTGTAATCATGTATTGAGATTTTGTACTATTATTGGACTTTAAGAGCATTATATATGTCTTTAGTTGTAAAACACTGTAAATGTTTTAGTTTATGGAAATGTAGTAGAACTTGCCTTGAAATGGAAGTTTGTTTTAACATTGTGTATGTTAAATATATTGTGGAAATGCAAGCATGATATTAATGTTGCAAATGTTATGGAATTGTGGAGAATGTGTTGAAATTGGTGAATTTCATGGGAAAGCATGTTAATAATGCATATTGAGTTATATAATGTGATTTGCCTCTTGAAAAGAGGTGAGATTGACCGATAATGGGTCAGGTTGTTTAATATTATGTTATAATATTGTGGGGAATGGAGAAAACTTGTTTATGAAAACTTATGGTTAATTTCGGGGACGAAATTCTTTAAGGGGGGGAGGTTATAGCGATCCCGATTTCCCCTTTCTTTATTTGTTGTATCCGGACTTAGGCTCTGTGAAGTTGGTTGTTATATATGTCTCGTTTACATCCTTTACTCTTGTTATTTGAGTCTTGGGTTGTGTTGGGCAGGTTTGAAACAGGTTGGTTGAGCTTAGAAACCAAAAATAGTTGCCCAGAATCTAGCCTTCATGCTCGAGCGGAGTTTTTGACGCTCGAGCGGGGCCTTCCTTGTTGCTTCTCCGCTCGAGCAGGGGTTTTGGCGCTCGAGCAGTAATTTCCATCTCCCAATACTTTCCTCTGCAGTGTTTGACACTCGAGCGGGCGTTTCGACGCTCGAGCGTGAGTTTGTGTGTGACGCTCGAGCGGGGAGTTTTACGCTCGAACGGGGACCTGGTTCTGCAAAAGTTCTGGAAGCGTGTATCCGGTGCTCGAGCGGGGGTTTGGACGCTCGAGCGTAAGTCTGTGTCTGACGCTCGAGTGGGGAGTTCCACGCTCGAGCGGAGAGACGCGTATATCACTCCGAGATTTAGCTTTTTGGATCACTTTTTCAACTCCATTTCTCTCTCTTACTTTTCAGTACAACCATTGGAGAGCTTCTCTCACTAAAACCTCCACTTCTCTCTAGGGTTTGATCTAGTTAAAGTAATCTCTCACCCTTTGGCCTTTGTAAAAAGTGTGTTGATCGTCGAGGGCTACATTTTGATCCGAGAATTTTGGGATTTTGAGCATCTTCGTTTTCTTCATCTCCTTCGTTGGGTTTCACCTTTTGAGGTAGGGATATCCTACTCCATCTTATGAGCTTTGTCTTTAAATTTTGGTGTTTCGATATGTTGGGGGTTGTTGGGTGATTCCGAGAAAGTTTGGGGCCATTGTGTGATTTTTCAAAAGGGAGGTTTTCAAAGTTTAAAACCTTTATGTATGTAATACATTGGAAAATGGACTTGGTGTTGGATTTTGATGAAAATGGAACCTTAGGATTGGTGTTGTAATTATGGGAAAAAGCCCTAATTGTTGATAAATTAATTTGTATAATTAATTTTGGGAAATGAGAAATTGAATAGGAAATATTCTAATTGGAAAGGTATGGGATTAAAGGGTGTAGTTGGATCAATTTATCGCTCACCTAGGCAAATATTGATAATTTATCCATTTGGTGCATTTATTTTCTGTTTAGAAATAACTGCTTTGGGCTATCGGTGGAGGATAGTCGTGATTGTTGTAGACAATGCATGATGATTAGGCGAACTAAAACTAATCAATTAAGTAGGCTATCGAATATAGCGGTTGGTTTAATACATCAAAATTGTGTATTGAATGATTGAACATGTGTATGATGATTGTTTTTATGCATTGTGTTGTGTGGGAGTGTAACAAGTCCGTGAGGGACCACGCTACAGTTCGGACTCGATTTGTCACGGTTTTTAATCTGAACCAAAGAGTCCAAATCTGGCAAATCGTTTTGAGAAAACAGATTTTTGAAAGAAGTGCCAAACATGGACTGCTTTGCCAGATACAGAGTCGCCACCTAAATATTTTTTTAATGGGGGAATTTAGGAAACCCTGACTCGGTGCCAAAGGCCACGTGTCCGTCATCACCAAAGTTGCCTCGGCTCGGGAACTTGGGTACGATTGGGGAAGGTCAGCTATGAGCACCCCCTCTCGCCCGATTCGAAGATCGGCCTCTACTAACCATGATATCTTGTTTTGAAAACATTATGCGTTCTTATTCCGGTTATTATCTTAGAATTACTATGTTATGCGCACAGCAAACAAGTATAGACCAAATCGCTTAAATTGGAACAAAACATTTCATGTTTATTTTGAAAATGGTTTGCTACTCGCAAGTAGGCTAAAATGCAGGTTTTGCCACCCTCGAGTGGGCTTTTTTAGAAAAGATGGTTTTGCCACTATCTAGTGGGCTTAAAACTTGCGTTCAATGCATTGTTCCAATTTAAACAACTCAACCTCCACCCACAGGCATTCAAGCAGTTATAACACATAAGCAGCTAGCCTCATGGTAATCATGCTATTATGGCAACACTCACACGCATGCGGTATGCTAAAGCATAAAAGCTTACCTAGTACTCCAAGCCAAAACAGAAACTAGTTAGTAATCATATGCATGATCCTAGTTCATGTTAAGGTGGCTAATGCAACACATGCAAAATGCGACTATAATAGGCTCGGCTATCCTAAAGATGGCATGTGAAATGCCGCAACTAACAAGTACTCAACTTGGAATTGAAATACAAGTGCAGTTAGCATGATGTGCCGAGCTCGGTGCATGTAAGACAAATGAATGGATGCACGCATGCATAGCATAAGGTATGCTAAATTAAACATGACCTAATACTAACCATCAAAAGCAATAAGTAAAAGGGAGAAAGAAGCGGGGGGTTGGAAGACATGCACACACGCACCCACACTTATTACAATTCGCCCTCGCTCGGAGGGACCAAAAGAATAATACAAATTAATTAACCTACAAGCTAATTAATTATTACAGACCACCTAATTAATTAAGCAAATTAACTAAGCTAAGAAAGCAGTAAAGGCCTCGGGAAGAGGGTCCAATGCGCGCGTGCTCGGGTTTGCTCGGAAATCCAACGCCATGCACAGGTTTGCCTCTGTTTTCCCTGCTCTGCTCCTCTAAAAATTGCACAAGTCCCAGGGAGCATTCTATGGACACTGTGAAACATCACCGGCTAAGACAGAACACCACCGGCCATGTCCGGATGGTCATCGACCATTTGAAAAGCCATCGGCCAACAATGGATGGCCGGTCGGCAGTATAGATGGCCGGCCGACCAAAGCTTCCTGCAGAACCTGTTTTGACAGCAGCAGAGGGCAAAACAAGGCATGGCAATGTATTTCAAGCAAATGTGTGCACCAACACATCCCTTATCATGTTTATGACTCAAAGGGACATGGTTCTCGGTTCTTGGACCACCAATCGCGCATTTCCATGCGTGATGGCCCAAAGGAACCAAGTTTGCATTTTGATAACAAATGAAATGCAATGCGCAGAACAAACAAATGAGGCCCAACCTCAATCATGGATAGTCAAGAGGCAAGGCATGCATGTCAATGCAATGCATCCTAGGCATGTTAACTAAGTATGCAACATGGGCATGCAATGCACAATGCGTACTAGGCATATAACCTATGCAAGCAAGCATGCAAGGTATGATGCAATCAAAGCATGCAAGGTGTAAGCAAGTCCAAAACAGTGGCTAAGTGCTATGGGAATGAAGGCAAGATGAAATGCAAGCATGCATGCGCACAAGGACCAACACTTAGGCATTGAAGAGCAACTCTCAAGCACACTTAAGAGGATGAAAACATGGACAAATGGCATGCATTATAAGCTCTGAAAATCAAGTCATGTAAGGTGCCAAACCAACTAGACAAGACAAACAAGGCATGCAAGCAAAGCCAAAATTCAAGGCAAGCCAAAGGTGTATTGAACTACACTTAGCAAAAATCGAACATGGCATGAATTAAATAACCAAAATCAGAGTTTTAGCATATTAAGACAAAGCCAATAACACATCTAGATGGCATCTAAATGGTCTAAACATGAAAGCATACAAAGAGGCCAAACATGGAGCATAAGATGACAACCCTATAAAGCATCAAAGGGGCATCAAATGCAAGCATACAAGCATGCCATGAGGACTGAAATGATGCTATACGTGGTTCTAAGCCACTGAAATAATGCAAATAGAGCATGCTAGAGGGTCCAACACTCAAGGCCTACAAGGGAGATTGCATGGTAGCTATACAAAGCAAATCATGGATGACCCAAACAACCAAAAATAGTCCTCAAACACACTAAAACTTGCATAAAAGCTTCACAAAGCTAAGTCAAAACAAGCAAGCATAGTGGTCTAAATGCTAGATACACGTTAAGGCAATTTCATGGCATTACAAGACAAGTATGCTAAGCATGCATGGTGTGTCTAAACCAATCAAAAACAGTGCTATATCATGATAAAATAAGCATAAATAACACTTAAGACATGGCCAACATGAACTTGAAAATGGTGCTCACATGAGGCTAAAATGGCACTTTTTGAAGACAACAAGGAGAAGGGGTGGCCCTCTCCTTCTTAGGACCTTAAACCACCATCCTCACCACTGAAATCCTCAAGATTTCAGTGGTGAGGAGGCCCAAACAAGGTGGTCCCGAAGCTCACCAAAAACACACAAAAATGAGGCCAAACAAGGCCTAAGAGGGGGTAAACAACCCCAAACACAAAAGTGACCTTAATGAAGTATCTTAAACACAAAAAAAAAGAAATTTTTTATGTTATACACAAAGCTCAAATCAGCAAGCAAGACAGGCTAAAAGTGTGTGCAAAAACGGGGAATAAAAGAGGATTAGATGCTCACCCTTGTAGACCAACGGGGACAGCAGCCTTTGGTCCCAAAAACTAGTTCCTTAGCCTCTGAAAATGGCCTCCAAGAAGCTTAGATGGATGATGGAGAGGTGTGGTTGAGAGGTGGTGTGCAAAGGGGCCAAGAACCAACACTTATGGAGCTTGGATGTAGAGATATAGAGAGATACAACTCTTGTATGCCTTAAACCAATTCTTGGAACCTCTTGAATGGAAGGAGAGGCTTTCTATTTATAGAGAAGATGGAGGTTTGAAGCTTCTAAGAGAAGCTAAGCAAAAAAGGGTCAAGGGGGTCAAGCTTCTCTTAGAAGCTTGGAGCAAAAGGGCCAAGAAGGCCAAGCTTCTTGGAGAAGCTAGACAAAAGAGCCAAGCTTCTTGGAGAAGCTAGGCAAAAGGTTCAAGAGGTGCAAGCTTCCCTTAAAGCTTAGAAGGGTTCAAGCTTCTTGGAGAAGCTAGGCAAAGGTGCAAAAGGTTCAAGCTTCTAGGAGAAGCTAAACCAAGGTGCAAAAGGTTCAAGCTTCTTGGAGAAGCTAAACCAAGGGTTCAAAAGGTTCAAGCTTCTTCAAGAAGCTAAAGACCAATGGTTCAAAAGGTTCAAGCTTCCTCAAGAAGCTAGAACCAAGGGTTCAAAAGGGTCAAGCTTCCTCAAGAAGCTAAAACAGGGGGTTCAAATGGTTCAAAACCCTCAAGAAGAGGTCTCGGCCAGAAAAAGAGTCAATCGGCCAAATAAAGATGGCCGACCGACCAAACAGAGTGCCGACCGGCCAATATATGGCCGATGGCAACAAAACACTGGCCGGTGGCCTCTAGCCATGGCCGGTGATGTGTGGGGATGTCTCACAAGCCATTCCTTGCCCTTCAAAAGCAAAACACAAGTGTTTGGTGCAAAACCAAACACAAAACAGTCGAGTCGGGAGATCCTAAGGCAAGGCGCGTAGCCGAGACCTCCGGGAACTCGAGACGAACACAAACATGGATGATCACCGGGTGTTCAAATGGTGATGTCCAACTCTTGAGGACAGTCAAAAATAGGGTGTCTACATGGAGGAAATAGAGGATGTACATCATGGTTTAAGGGAAGATAGGGGATGGACCTCTAAACCGGAATTTGTGTGACAATGATACAGCACTACAATGTGTATCATGGTGAAGTATGGAAGTGTTTGTTTGATTTGATATAGCACTAAAATGTATATCATTATCAATTGTGAAGTATAGAAGTGTTTTTGTGTTATGTTGATACAACACCAAAATGTGTATTACTTGTGAAGTAAGGAAGTGGTTTATGTGTTATTGATACAACACCAAAATGTGTATCCGTCTTGAATTCCAAAAGTGTTTTAGTAATGAGTTATAATCTCATTAAATTATTTGGCCAGGTTCTGAGCCTAGTTTTCAAATTCAAAGTTGAATAAGAAATGTAAAGTGAAATGTAACATGAATATGATTGTCTTGAAACTGTAATATCGCATGAGGTGGAATATAAGTATGGACTAGCTGTTGAATGCTATCATTTTAGTCATTGTTTATAGTTGGTTTAGTATGTTTCTACTGGGCCGTGACTCACCCTATATGGGACATCATTTTCAGGTACAGGTAGCATGCGACCTCCAAGGTCGTAGCTTGGGAGGCTTAGTGGCTGGGACTCCCTTTTGTTGTTTTGTTGTATTACATGTATATCAAGCCAAGGGCTTCCTTTGTATATAGTTAGCACTCTCTTTTTGTAACCAAGTGTTGACTTGGAAAGTTGTAAGCCCATAGGGCATTTACTTTTGTTGTCAACATGTAATACATTTTGTAGTGATTACTCTGATGGAATATATTTATGCTTCATTCTCTTATGTCTAAGCATGCTATTGTTGGATGATTTATGGGTTTATTTTGAGGGCGTTACACTATATGACGATTATGATGAACTAGTACACTAACCATGATCTAATAAGAATGAAAACATGAATTAAAAGGTACTAAAATTAAAGAGAAACATAAACTTACTTGCTGGTTTGAAACAAATTGAATAACACAACTGAAAAGCAAGTAAAATGTGCTTTAATGCTTCCCTCAAGCTTTGGTAAGACTATGGATGCTTCTCTTCAAACCTTAGATCTCTTTTAATTGCTAAAACTGCTATAGGGTTTGTTATTTTCGAAGTTTAGGGTTTGGGTGGAAGGGAGGTGGCTATTACCTTGATTAGTGTTCGTATTGTTAACTTAGGACCCTTCATCGAACTTGATCCCTCCGAGGACATTGGAACCCTGGGTCAAGCTCTCCACTCTGGCCGTGCTCAATATGTCTCCGCCGATCTTCACGATAAGTCCCAAGTACTCCAAGTTTGCCGAGGAGCTGAGGTTGTTTTCCACATGGCTGTTCCAGATTCATCCATCAACAATCATGAGCTTCACCATTCAATTAATGTCAAGGGAACACAGAATATAATTGATGCTTGTGTTAAGCATAAAGTTAAGAGACTCATATGCACTAGCTCTCCTAGTGTGGTCTTTGATGGAGTTCATGGAATAATTAATGGGGATAAGTCATTGCCATATCCAGCTAAGCTTGACGATGGATGCCAAGAGCGAGCACCGACTTAGGATAATGAGATTTGGATTAAGATTGAGAGGATGGGAAACTATTTTACATGCTATGAGTTTGCATCAAGAATATGGCAGCATGTGTGCAACTTTGGACCTTGATGATTACATTAGATTGAAATGCTGTAGTCAGCTGTTGGAGGAGTGACAGCTCTTGCAGCAGAGATCTACACAATAAGGTATTGGGTTACTTCAAGTAAATCTAAAAGTCACAAAAAAAGCCAACTAAAGAATATGAGTTGAGGTACAAAATCTAGTTAAAGGCAATTCTGACAGCAAGAGAGAGTAGTGATCAATCCAGTTAAAGTGTTGAGGGCGATAAAGGCATCGTTTGGCTCCAAGCAGATTTAATTTCTGTTGCCAAAAAAAAATATTTGAAAGCTTCTCGGCTTGAGGTAGGGATTTTTTTCTACACTTCTTTATACCCTTTTACTTGATTATATGGAGTTTAGAGTTGCATATAAATTATTTAGAATTTTTGGAAATTTTGTGATTTATTTGCTTAAAAGGGAAATTTTGAGAAAAATAAAGAGTTGATGCCCAAATTGCGAAAGTGTAAACTTGGAACATGTTTGAAAAGTTATGAAAGAGCTATGTTTTAAATTTGAACAAAAACGGACTTCGATTCGATTGATTTTGAAATTTTTACTGGTTTGTGACCAAAAGAACATTTTTAAAGAAAACAAAGGAATTACGTTTAATTTTGGGGGCTTTTGATCAAAATGTGATGTCATAGTTGAATAATGCTTGGAGAGTGAGTTTGGAAAGAAAATGATATTTTCTTGGGCATTAACGATATTATTTTGCTTAATGTATCTGTTGGAATAAAACCGATACGGTTAGAAATGGACCTTGAGAGATTACCGGACGTGATTGTGATATGAAAACTAGTGTAGTTGTTCATATTTGATGAGACGTGGAATAGATTGTATTTATTAGAATTTTTAGAATTTAATTGTTTAAATATCTGTTTAAAAATATCTATTTTGGGCTATTGGTGGATGATAGCCATGATTGTTGTAGAAATGCATTAGGTAAATTGAACCACATTTCTCATTTGTTGCATTGGACATTGCATTACATTCATTTCATTGGAAATGTATCTATTTTTGAGAAATGTTTGTGAATGTATCTGTTTGCGAAAAGATGAATACTTGGTGAATCTGGGTAGGAGGTATGGAACCGCGCGGTTAGGTGTCGAGCCTTCCAGTTTACTGGTAAAAATGACAATGGTAGTGCATTAGGGCCTACTTGCAGACACTCACCTAGAGATTCGCAGGGCCTGTATTCATGTAACAGATATGGTTTAAAAATAGAAATGGTTTTATATTTGTTGTGCATCTCAACATTGCATACTTTATAAAAAGAGAGATAAACTATTTTATCATGAGCATGGCATGAGCATACTCCTCTTTAGTCTTGTCATTGTTCATATGTTGTGTAGTATGTCTTTACTAGGCTGTGGTTCATCCTATAGGGGAAATTATTTCAGGTACAAGTGTTATGCTTCCGCCAAGGCATTGACTTGAGAGGACTCGGAGCTGAGGCTTCATTTTTGTTTTATTGTTATTTGTTGAATGTAAGCCCAGGGCTGTATTTGTGTTGAGTTGAAACTCCATTTTGTGTAACCAAGAATGTTCTTGGATAAATTTGTAAGCCTGTACGGCACTTATTATCTGTTTGGTTTCCATTTCATATTTGTTGTAAAATGCATGTTTGGGATTGGAACTGGAGCATTGAGATGTGAACAACATGTATTTGACATTTGGAATTTAATGGAAATGGGTGTATGGATTAGTTATCTATATATTTGTGTTTGTCTATCAGCTGGGTTTTGTTGCATAAATACATATATCATGTCCAATTTTCGAGGCGTTATAAATTTTAATTGAATCAAATAGTTAAATTTTTTTGATTGATAACAGTTATTAGGCCTTGTTTGGCATGATCTAAAAAAGCTAAAAGTTAAAAAGTCACTATCCTATTTAAATCAATCATCTTATTTAAGTCACATCACCTCTCTAACACATCACTTCAAACCAACCCATACCCAACCCATATTTCATAAAAATTCAAAAAGTGCACTTATTTAGATCATCCTAAACCACCCTAAATAAAGATTCTAATCTATAACATTCATTAATAGAGGATTCTTACTAATAAATTTTTTTAAAAAAAGTTAACTAAATTATGGGCTTGTTTGGTTTGTGTTTCAGAAACAATTTTTGAGAGAAAAAAGTACCAAAACGCGTTTGGCAAACAAATTTCTGAAATGTTCTTTGAAGACTCATCTCAGAGAAATGTTCCCAACATACTTCTCTCTCTCAAAACTTCTCTGAAGACGCATCTTCTGTCATAACTTCTCTCTCTTAAAAGAACCTTTGTGACCTCATCTTTGTGATACAAAGAAAATCCTTCAGAAGCAGTCCAACGGCTCTCTCTCGGCTGTGTCAAGGAAGATGATTCACACCTATATGCCAAGATCTGCACTCGCCCAAGTGCCTTCGAAGAGACCCACTTGCTTTCCCTCCATTAGTACGCTGTTCAAGATTTGAGAAATCTTCTGCATTAGATGCACCGACACTGTCTATCACCTCCTTCATCTCTGTGTCGCACAAGCTTGAGGCAATAGGGGGCATCTGCTCGTATGGGTCCTCTTTGAACAGCCACAACTTCTCTACCTCACAGATTTCCCAAATCGTGCCCTAGCTTTGGTCTTAGTCAACTGAATTAAATCTTCACACAATCGGGACTTGTAAATCAATGTCATCATTTTTTTCTTCTGGGCTCTATAAAATGCAAACCAACCAGCTTCGAACCCCACCAAGACGAAGCATAACTTCATCCTTCGCTGGAAAAACGGAGAGGCCGTACTCAAAACTTCGTTATGGACGGTGGGATTTGAGGGCCACCAAAAGCAGGCAAGTAAGACGTATTTCTAATGAACATATTCTTTTTTTTTAAAAACAAATTTCATTTGGGTTTGTGAGTTTTGAGCAATGTATTGACTGATTTTGGTTTACAAAGTTCGCATGGCTTTTGCCTTTGGGTTTGTCAATTTGTGGTGAATTTCCCAATCGGTAAATTTTTGAAATCGTAGTCCATAGAGTCACACACCAGAGTCACTTAAGGAGGTTTAAAAATATTTTTGTTTTGTTCAATTACGAGGTTTAAAAATATGGGCAATTGGTTCTCTGATTTTGATTAATGAGGCATCTACACTCCATTAGAAATATTGTTGTCTTCATGATACAGCATCTGTTGTCTTTGGTCACAGGTAGTTGCAATTATCTCATAATAAAAAATTGCATACACGATTTGAGATGTGTGGTCTGTAATGCACTTTGCTATTCTGTAATGGTTTCTCCGATTTGTTTATTTCTTCTGTAATTTTTTATTGTATAGTTGGATATTGAATAGGTAGTAGTATTTTCTTTTTTTCTTTTTTTTTCTATGAATATTAATGCATTGACTTTACCGATTTGGGCAAATAATTTTAACATAACTTCTGCTTTGATTCCCTACACTATCTTAATCACTGGGTATATTTCTTGTAAAATAGAAAAGTAACTCTACAGTTCACAAAATGATGAATTATGAATTGAAATTTGTTCAAAACCTTCAGAAACAGAGAAAGACCTCCAATGTTAGAGCTTTGAAGGTCAAGACATGATTCTACATTCTTCACGGGATAAAAGGTTAATATGTATAAACCACACCTATGGCATTAGAAAGTTAAAAAACCTCCCTAACAATTACAGCTTGCCTTTATATAATGCAAACAATTATATCCGTTGAAGTCTTCATTTTTAGTTGATATGATATATGAGTTATGAAACCATGCTAAGAACATCTCTAACTTAGAAGATATTTCCATTAAATATCTTCTACTTTCCCTATTTTATTTTTTCATATGGCATGCATGGAACTGTATAAGATGATGAATAAGATCGTGCATCATTGTTGTAACTTAGAAGTTAGAACTGTCATGCTGCTTTTGTGTCAATTTCACTAATTAGTTCAGCTGCCAGAATCCTTGTATACCTAATGAAGATTTACATACATCTCTGTTATCTGCTTTCATTAAACTTGAATGTTTTCAAGTTCATTTCAGCGCTTACATATATATATATATTATTTATCACATCATTTTCTTATAAGTTTATTAATAGTGGGTTTTTTCTTTCATTTCAATGTATTAGATCTGTTAAGTTGTTAGCTATAATGAAGTATATTTCCTCTTTTTTATTCCTTTATCTTTTATTTTTTTATTTATTTTTATTATTATTATTATTATTTTGATTAAAATTTGATACTATCTTTGAAACTTTAAAAATTACTTTCATTTATAAAAAGCAGAATACGAAAATTCTGCTCATGTAGGCCATATAAATTCTGCTCATTCTGCTCACGAGTCACTTTTCTACTATTTTTCCTATTTTCTTTTTTTGTATGGTATTGTTAAGTTCTGAAGGTCTACTATTACACGAAAATTCTGCTCATGTATGCCATATAAATTGTTCATAAGTGAATTTTCATTTTCATTTTAAACCAGGCCAACTTCGTACTCTTCGGTCATTGTTCAATACACCAAGGGCCAAGAGGAAGAGATCACCTCAACCATCAGTCAATTCCTCCACTGCTGAAAACGATTGTCCTTATCCGGTAAACTTTTGCACGCGGAATCTCATATTAAATATTCGTAATGGCTATTACTATGCATATGCTTAATTTCACTTACTGCCAAACTATTTTTGGAACTTAAGTTGTTTACATAACTATAAACGGTCATTTGTTGCACTTGTATTAGGCTAGAATGGCTAACGATAATGACGACTTTAAGATGTGGTGGTCCGAAATTGTGAAGATATTTTTAGAAATATTTGTGGACAAAATTAAGAAAGAGGGTCCTTCCATGTCAAAGAAAGATAGGAGTTTTTACCCAAAGCAGTGGCAAACAATTGATGAGGAGATGACTAAAAAGGTTGAAAAAAAATTTTGGCTAAAAAAATTGAAGGGTAAGTTCGCACGTTTGAAGGCGAACTACAAAGAGTTTGTTGCTCTGAAAAACCACACAGGTTTGGGCTGGGATCCAATAACTCAAACAGTGACAGCCCCAGACGATGTTTGGGAAAATTATGTTCAGGTAATTATTTTGGCGCATATATTTACCAGAACCATGTGTATAAAGAAATATTTTTTTAAATGATTAATTAATGTTTACAACTTGTAAGCACACCCAAATGCAAAACAATTCCAAACCAAAGGCCTTGAACATTATGAGCTCATGTCAGAAATATTTGCCAAGTCATTTGCCACTAGCGCTTTTGCCCGTTCTTCTCGTCAGGGTGCACCCACATCTGATGACGAACGAGAAATGGATGAACGCTTTCATGCATATACGTCAGGAAAAGGCATAGTAGATGAATCTTGCACTTTCGGAAGTAAGCGTAAGTCTAGTGGCAAGGGTCAGTCCAGCAAGAACCCAAATATGGATGATGCACTGCAATCATGGCAACGTTCATGTGACGCACATGAACAGTTTTACCTTCGAGCAGAGGCCAACGCTGGGGCAAATGATGCGTACTCCGTTGCAGCATGTATGACCATCCTAAAATCAATGGCCCTGGATCCGAGCTTGTTTTTGAAGGCCATGAACATGTTCACATCACTAGAATGGTGAACCATGTTTATGACCATGGAACCGGAAATGAGGTACCTTTGGATCATCAGTTTGTAAAAACTTGGTCATCCCATTGTTCGGTTTGAGGTGAAGGAAATGAAGATGCTCGCAAAATTGTTTGGGTGTTTTTTTTTTTTTTTTTTGGCATTTGTTAAACTTGAAGTTCTAAATTTTTTTTTTTTTTTTTTTAATTTTTTTGTTTTTCCCTTTCGGTTTGGACTATGTTGGGTGTTGAGCTAACTTGATATATCATGCTGTCTATGTGTTTCGCTTTAGACTTAGCACTATGTTGTTGTAATTTATTTTCACCATGCTTTCTTTGTTGCAATGTCCTCATTAAATTTTTAGTGCTATACTCATATCATTACTGATAATACCTTGATTGTTTTACACTTTCCACTTTAGATGTCGTCGTCACGACCCAATAAAGGGTAACCGAACAATATGTACGACCCGTACAGTGACGATGACGATGATGTGATGGACTTACACATGGTTTGTCAACTAACACGTGACATTCCTACGAGACAACCGCAACGTAATTGTCCATACACTGGTGACCAATACATAAAATTGTTACTAAGTGGAAATCCTAAATCAATCCGTGAACAATTGCGAATGGAAGTCCCGACATTTGTGGAATTGGTTAAACAAATTGTCCGTAGAAATGTTGTAGACTGGTCGAACATGCGATTGTCACTGGAAGAGTCATTGGCTATGTTTTTATTTATCTGTGGTCAAAGTTCAGGCACAAGAAATGCTGGAGATCCATTTCAGCACTCAAATGAGACAATTCATCGTCATTTCGTACTTATGATACGGGCGTTGGGAAATCTTGCGCCATATCTAATCCAACCACCGAACATGGCTGTTACCCATCCTAAAATTCGAAATGACAGACGATACTGGCCATGGTTTAAGGTAACAAAAATGGCAATTCATTTACATTATTTTATATGGCTTAACGCAAAAATTGATAAATTAATTCAAAGTTATGTCATCTAGGACTGTGTAGGGGCCATAGATGGCACACATATTGTTGTTGTGGCACCAGAAGGTGACCAAATGCCATATCGAGGTAGAAAAGTGCATACAACTCAAAATGTCATGGCTGCATGTTCATTTGACATGAAGTTTACGTTTGTATACACTGGTTGGGAAGGTAGTGCACATGATTCGAGAATTTTTCTAGAAGCACTTACCACAAATTCCGCTGACTTTCCACACCCACCACCTAGTAAGTGTATTTGTTTTTAATTTTGTATTTTCCTTTTTTTCACACCCAAATATGCCATGACATGTTCTTACTGAAAGTGTTTTACTGTAGACAAGTATTATCTTGTTGACGCCGGGTATACACACATGCCCGGGTACGTAGCCCCATATCGTGGCCAAAAATACCATTTGCAGGAGTTCAATAGGCGGCATCGCTATCATGGTCCAAAGGAGTTGTTCAACCATAGACATTCTTCTTTGAGGAATGTTATAGAAAGAACCTTTGGAGTGTTGAAGCAATGGTTTCCATTATTAAGACACATGCCACGGTATGATATAGTACGACAAGGGCCAATCGTTATGGCATGTTGTGTTCTCCACAATTGGATCCGGACGGTGCAAGAGCAGGATGAATTTTTCGATGCAGAAGAATCAAGTGACGAAGATGAAGATGAAGATGATGATGAAGATGAAGATGAAGGTGAAGGTGCAAGTCAAGTTCAGGTGAAGTTGGAGTTGAAAATGTCCATTAAATGAAGATGGAGTACCAGCTATGCAACAACACAACCATGTGAACATGTCACGTGAACAACTAGTGCAGATGGGACAATGGCGAGATGAGGTTGCAGCATCTATGTGGGAAGCATACAACAATAGGTATATGATAACAAGTAGGAAGATTCTTTTTGGTAATTGGAAAAAATGGAGCACATAATCAAAGTAGGGACATGTTTTAAACTTCACATTATATTTGTATTTCTTGTATATATTTTAAAATCGGATTGCTAATTTCACGCCATATGCAAATGAAGGTGACACCAAATTGTTCATGTGGCGCTGGGCCAATGTTGGTGATTATGGCTCGCACCGAAGCGAACAATGGTCGTTATTTTTTCCGTTGTCCTAATTAGGATAATCATAGTGGCTCCTTCCTCTGGGTAGATGACTATGATGGTGGGATACAGCATCTTACACCTGCGCAAGTGCCTCGTACTGGGGGGAAGTGGTTGTTTTGGGTTTGTTGTGGATGCAACGCTTTTCTTTGTTTTACTATTATGATCCTTTTGTTGGTACTTTTGTTTGTCATTGTACTTACGTAGGATATTCCAAACTGTGGTTGAAACAATGCTTGAACTTGTTGTTTTGTTATGGTAGCTCAACCATCGGTAGTAATTATGTTGTACTATTTTGTTTTTTATTTTTTTCAAACAGCTTGTGGTAGTTAAATTAGGTCAGAAGTGTTGATGTACGGTTATTTAAATTCGTTTCTTGTGCATGTATGGTTCATGTATCAGTACTATAGTTGCATGTTTTTTAATGTTCGTTTGGGCATGTATGGTTTTTTGGAACCATGGGGTACTTTTTATTTTAAAACCATGGGTTAGTTGTTTTACTATTATGATTCTTTTTTTAAAAAAAAATGATGGGGTTCTTGTGGTTTTCCGTTTTTTCGTTCAGCAGGTACACAAATTCAGGTTATTTATTGTTTAATTTTATCTTTCTTTATGGCTTCATCTGCTTCAGTTGTTTCCTCACTATGATTCTTCAAGTGGATATGTGGGCTGTGATGCCATTTGACAGGTGGAACTGAAAGCTATTTACAAGTATGGATGATTTACTTGTCTTAAATGTTTGCAGCATCTTGTTTAGTATATCGTAAATTATCAGGACTGTGTGGGAGATCAAACAAAAAACATTGGTAGACATGGCGATTGACCGTGGGTGCTACATAGATCAGAGTCAGAGCTTAAAAATATCCACATGGATCAACCTGATCCTGGGAAGCTGACTTCCTTGCATTTCTATGCTTAGTCTAAGATAATTGGACTAAAATTTGAAAATTGATCTAATTGTTACTAATGTTAATATTAAGAGTAGTGTATGCATACATATTAGTTTCTCTGTACTTATTTAAATACTTATTATTCAATTTTTGGACATGCAAGAGTTTGAAGACAGGGATGTATTATCTGAGGACGCGTGCTGCGGCAGGTTTAAAAATTCACTATTGATACCTCCTTTCTTAACAAAGTAATTTTTAGTGCATGTTGGTTATTTTAAGTGGATATCCCATTGGATGTCAATTATGGTCCTTTTTGCGTGCTACGGCTGACTTTTTGACTGCTAGTGTGCTCTGGTTGTTTGGTTTTTTTCTCCTTCTGTGATGTTTGGATTAGGTCAATTCTGGGTGATGTTCTGAATCTGTGTGTTCTGTATCTGGGTGATGTTCTGTATCCATGTGTTGAACTCTGTGTCCAAAGGTCTTGCTGGCAAATTAGTGAGCTCTGCATCTGTGTCTTGAAGTTCTGAAGTGTGTTTGCTATTGTGGTAGCTCTGCATCTAATATGTAGTTTTGCTAGTCTGTCCTGAAGAATTTGTGGCTTGTTTTGTAGTTCTGATGTCTCAACTCTTGTGCTGGTTTAGCTTGGTTTTGCTCAGTTTTTGGTGCTGAGTGGAGTGCAAGCTGCAGGAAAAATGTGCTGCTGAGGGCAGAGGTGTAGTCTAATGTGTTGCTGGGTTTTTTCTGGTCATGGACTGATTGTTGTGGCTGCCTACTATTGGAGGCTTCCTTCAGGTTGGAGACTTCCTTCAGGATGATCTGTGTGACAGGTAGAACAACAATAATTTATGCCATGGTCTTGGTAGATAATCTGCAAGAATATGGTCTGAGAAGGTCTGTGCATCACTATGCTGCTGTTGCTTCTGGTCTGGGTGGATGGCTGTTGTGTTCTGCAGATGGTGGAACTGTATGGCCTAGTGGGGGTAAGTTGCTATGTTACTGCTGGAATCTGTGTTGGGATATGTTTCCTGATCTATGTTTTGTTGGGATATGTTTGATAGAATCTAGTTTGCAGTTGTGGTGCTCTGTTTGGTAATATGTATGCTGGTGTGATATCTAGATGGAGCTGTTTGGCCTACAGGTTGCTGTCTAGTCTAAGGCTGGAGATTGCTGGCAGTAAGTTGTTTCTGCTATGTTGTAGTTGAGGTGCTGTCTGGTCAGTTATGAAGTGAGGGTGAGCTGCTGTGATCTAGTTTGCACTAGTTGACCAAATGAATATTGTTGTAGAAGGTTTTAAAACGAGTGCAAGTCTCCAGTATTAAATCTTTATGTATCTGTGTCTTTTATGAACTTCCATGTTCATACTATTTGACAAATCTGGTAGTCTTCATTTTGTACAAAGTTAACGGAGTTCGCAAGAACGTGTATTGTATATAAAATGGCATTTGCTTGTTTATTCTCGGTTGCCTATGCTTTGCCAATTCCTTAACATCTGTTTGTGTGGTGATTTTTGAAGCAAAAATCATCATCTGATTTTGAACTTAATTCTTTTTATTCTATTATGAAAGAATACCAACTAGCAAAATCTGTGAAACTGTAAAACTGTTTACACACTATTTTTTTACACACCAATTCCTTACACAATTTTTTTACACACCAACTGGCAAAATGTGTAAAATCTGTAAAACTTCTACCTCATGCATAATATGTTGTGCTGTTTTGCTTGATTCTCAAAAAAAAAAAAAAAAAAATGTTTACACACTATTTTTTTCTAATTGGGGGTGTTTGTATTTTTTTTTTTTCTGAAAAAACCAACCAAACGGATTTCTGAGAATTTTTTTTAAAAAGTGATCCTGGAAAAAAGACAGCCAAACACATTTCTGAGAATTTTTTGGAAAAAATGTTTACACACTATTTGGTTTGATTACTCCCAAAAATATGTTTGTAGAGAATATTTTAGAAAATTGTTTCTGAAACACAAACCAAACAAGCCCATATGCTTGAGATTTTTTGTTTTTTATATATAAAGAAATATAAAATTATGAATGGATGTCAATTTATATTTTTGCCCGTATTGTCATGTCACTTCATTCGGCAAACCTCACATGCTTCTTCACTGAAAATTTTCTTCTTTTTGTTTTTTTGTTTTACTTCGGTACTTCTGCTGGCAGCTGTGAAGTCCGTCGTGTTGTTGCGCATGCACCTCAGGAATCTGTGTGGTCAAGACTGTAAACGGGCCCATGAAAGCAATATTTAAAAAAAAAAAAAAAAAAAAAATCAGTATATTTGCTTTAATTTTTTAGATTAGGGTATGTTTGGTTTGGTTTTAAGAGAGTAGTTTTTAAAAATTATTTTGGAGAGAGAGTTTAAAAATTTTATTGGTTTGTTTGATTGTGTATTTTGAAAGTAGTTTTGGAGTTTGGAGATTTGATATTTTGTTGTAATTGAGTAGATATGTATGAAAGAAAAAATGATCGAGAATAAGAGAATAAAGAGAAAAAGTGATTGATTGATGTATAACAGAGAGAAATTGATTCTGGAAATTATTTTGCAAAATTTACAAACCAAACAAGTTTTTTAGAAAAAAATTTCTCAAAATCACTCTACAATGCCAAACCAAACATAAAAAAATTATTTTTTTTTATTTTATTAAAAAATAGTACATTTCCGAAATTGAAAGGTAAATCACAAATCATAAATATATTTTTTAGATTTATTTAAAATATAAATTACTATTTTTATTTGATAGAACTAATTAAAAAAATAAAATATTAACTACTCTCCTATAAAATAATAAGATTTTGTTTGGAATGTTTGGTTTTTGGTTGAAATAATCAATAAAAACAAAAATAATTTAAAATAATTAATAACATAAAATATTATATCTTACATATCAATCAAATTTTTTTCTCATAATTATCTCTTTAATTACCACCAAAAAAAAAACACAAATCATCACAAACATATAAAATATTCAAAAAAAATATAAAAAAATTATGAAATTAACAAATATATTTTTCATTTAACAAAATTAAGTAAAAAAATGAAATTTATAACTACCCTTCTATATAATAAGAAAATTATTTAAATTATTAATTGAAATATATTTATGATATTATTAAAAATTATTTATTAATTTAATAATTTATTAATAAAAATTATCATTTATTATGAAATTAAAAATTTTAAAAAATGAGATGTGCCATAATTTTAAAATTTTTGAATATTTGTAATTTGTATAATGAATGAGCTTAGTAATAATATCATAACATAGGTTAATACATTAGTTAATATACTAATGGAAAATGAGAGAGCACTAATTAGTGTCACCACTAATGATGTGGCAGTGTGTCCCATCCACTGCCACAGTGTTATTGTATTTTTTTTTTTTTTTTTTTAAAAAAATAGATACTACATCATTAGTGGTTGCTTTAGAACATCATTTTTAGTAGTCTCTATCATTACCCTATATTAATTAATGTATATAATATCACCGTTAATAAAATTATATATAACAATTTATCTTTTAAATAAAATTAAAAAATGTATTTATAATTTACCTTAAATAAACCATCCCTACCCTGACAGCAAAAGCCTCGTCGGTCGACCTGAAAACTCGACACCCGAGAAGATCTAATGCTTTCCTAGCCCATAAAGGCCTAGTTTGTCTCAAAATATAATTTAAATTTTTTTTTTTTTTAAATTTTATTTGGTTAAAAGTTTTTAAAAAAAAAAATTTCAAAATTACTCTTTTCTACACGTCAATTAATCAATTTTTCTCTCTCATCTCTTTTTTTCAATTACTTTTTTTTTCTCACATACATATACTCAACTACAACAAAATATTAAATCATCCCAAACTCCCATACTCCAAAACTATTTTCAAAATATACAACTAAACAAACTAAGGTTGCGTTTGGTAGAGTTTTGTAAATATGATTTGAGAATATGAGTTGTATTTTGAGTTTGTGAGTTGTGGAATTATGATTTGAGTGTAGAAAATTTGTTTGGTTATGGTTTTTGAATTGAGTTTTGAATTGAGTGTAGAATTGAATTTTGAAAGTTTGATTTGACATGTAAAGTAAGAAAATTTGTTTAGTTATGAGATTTGGAAAGAGTTTTCAAAACTTAATTCAAATTGTTATAACTCATAACAAAACACACTACTTTCACACTATTAAAAATTCTAATAAACACTCATAACCAAACTCTTTTTAAAATTCAATTAAAAAAATTTATTATTAACAGAAAATAACATTAATCAATTTTTTAATTAAAAATACGACAAAGGAAATTTTTTTTTTCAAAATAAATATTCAAAAAATTTAAATCATAAATATTTAAATAATTTAAATAATGGGTAAAACACTAATAAATCCAAAATTAGAAACTTGTGAATCAATTAGTCCTGTGTTTTATCTTTTAAACCCATAAGTCCCAATGTAATGTTAATGACCTATTTGTATAAAATTTCTGTGTGTGTCACCCAAATGATAGGGGTGTATGGGGCATTTTGGCGATGTGAAAATTACGAATGTGTCCCAACAACATACTGTAGAGGTTTTTGGTTTCCTCCTACCGATCGAAATGGAAGGGATGAAGATAGAAGGTTATGTGTGTTTCAACGTTTGTGTCATTTGATTTTGGTAATGTTGGAGCCTTAATTTAACTTTCAACTTTAACATCCATATTCGTGTTGAACCCTAGAAATAGGAGAAACCCTTGCTGCGATTACATTTCCATTGCTCACTTAGAGTGAGCACTGAATTAAAGTTACGTGCAACATTAGAGAGGGGTGGCTGGTGAGTTCACATATGACCTTCGACAGTGACCGCCGGTTGTGTTTGGTGACCCATGGCCTTAGGTATGGTTATGACAATGTTGTTTCGAGGGTTTCCTACAACTGTAAAGATGTTAAATTGGAATTTGTGATTGTCGATTGATGTTGGATACTGCACAGTGATGTTGTTTCCATCCGAAATAGGTCTAGTTTAGTGTCATTCAGTGGCACTTAGGGGTGGGGGGTTTGTTCTGCTAGTATCTGATGCTATGTTATGATGTTGTTGATGGTTATGTTGTGTTGTTTTAGTGTTTCACATATGCCTCTGGTGTTTCAAATTTGTTTTGGGGTGTGTTTGATGTGGATTAATTAGGAAATTGATATTGTTGAAAATGTAACATTGTTGTTGTCAATATGATTGAAATACGATACAAATGTTAATGTGTTTAACTGGATTTGTCGTTGTGTTTGAACCCTGTTGGGCCCCCCCTGGATGAGTTTGTGTGATATTGGGTAGTGTGTGAAAATCGCGTAGTATGTCATATTGGGTGACATCTTACATCGAAAGAAAATAACATGTGATGTTTGGAGTTATGTTTGAGGTTTGCTTTTCTTGAATTGTAATGAAAATAATGTGCCCCGTGGCGTATTATATTGTAGGGTAGATTGTGGGATTTTTATTTGTTACATAATCCGCCAATACATACATGGCATCGAGGTTGAGAACATGATGGATGGGCTGTCGCCACCAGTTTTAAGCTCGGGCGATGGTGAAAATGTTCCTGAACGACCCAAGCAGGAGACTGCGTGCAAGGATATCGTGAGTTCTTTGACAGCACCCAATGTCGCTAAACATGGTCTCCAAGGTGACTGATTGATATATATATATATATATTTTTTTTTTTACTTTGCAAACCATGTTAATTTTATTTATTTTTTTGGATGTGACTGAACGTAGTGGTTGGTATTGTTTACATCAACTTATTTATGGTTTAAATTGGCAAATAATGTTTTTGTTTTATATGTTGTCGGTTTACCTTTTAATTTGTGAGCAAGTGACGTTAAGATGAGATCATGGTCTAAATGTTGGTGTGTTTATTGTTTTCCCAATGTGCAATTCACATATATGAGTTTGGTACATTTATGCTCTGTGTGATGGAGATGATATGTGTTTGCTAACAGTGTTTTGTACACTTGGGAGGTTAATGTTACACTGTGTTACAACATTAAGTGTTGCAATATATGTAACTGTGTTACCATTTTTACTGTGTGATAGATGATGATGTTATAATTGGACAGCCCACCTGGGTTCCAATCATAATATCACATACACATTCTAGTTCGCTTTAAAATTTTGAAGTGTGCTGGCTAGATTGATTGGCATTATGACCCAAACATTACAGCAGAGAATGTAAAAAAAATGGTGTTATTTTCACCGTTCCAGTTTACAAAGTTGGCATATCATTATGATGTTCCATGAACTAAGCTGTCGAACCACACATACGTCATGCACAAGAAAACCATGTTGTATGTCATATGCATAACACTGCTAAGATGATTAACACACTGACATCCCAAAGACATTGAGCATTTGTTTAAAACCCAACGTTCTCTACCAATTGTTCAACAATGTGCACCCCATAAACTGAGCAAAAAACAGATTGACATAATCTAAGAATGACATATGTTCACAAAAAGAAAAAAAAGAAAAAAAAGAAAAAAAAAAAAGAAAGAAACTAAGAATGAAATAAGTGCGAGGATGGTTGTGATGTACTGTGTGGATCACAACTGATAGAATATGTAATTCCAGAGTTTCACGTTGTGTGTTATGTTTGTCTACATTGAATGTCGTGTGTGTTATGTTTGTCTACGTTGAATGTCGTGAGAGAGTGCGTCCTGTGTTACGATGATTTTGTTGTCGTTTGTTAATGCTAATGTTATTGACATTTTGCCCATGAAAAACAGGCGTAATGTCGACATTATGAAACAGGTACCCGCACATTGCGCCAATGTGCAACCCCAAATGACACATCATGGAACATAGCTTATAGATGTGGTTGCATTATGCGGATGGTTTTGTCATTGCTAAAAATAAAATGTTTTGAACACTATAAGCATAAAACACACATTCTGACGGTCCGATACAAATGTCAAAGTCCGATTGCAATCAACAACCTCCAACAACTGACGAAGAGACCGCTCCCAATTTGTTGCATTCTTGGCGTCGACAATCGTAAACGCTACGAGAAACAACCCTGTGTTCAGGTAATAGAACAAAGCACAACAAATACCCCTCCATGGGCTAACGTTAGGCCACACAACAAAAGATTAAACACAAATATACATAAGAAAATAAATAAATACGCATACTAGTTGATACAATATGAAACCAACACGACAGCCCTAACAAATCTCCCATTGTCAGTCCACCAAAAAAAGATTAATCGAAAAAAGGAAAAAACAGAGCACTAAGAGCCCCAGTACCCACACCATCAAAGACATCTACAGAAACATCGAAACAAATTCATTTCCAAAACTGAAACAACCCAATACACACATCACCCCGCCCACACACTTACCTTGTGAAAGGAAAGGTCATACCACTGCCGACGACAGGAACCCACAACACCATGACAGAGTTCCCAAAATAACAAAATCAAATCCCACAACCAATACTCCACATCAACAAATTAACCAATTCCATCGCAAATCACTAAATCAAATATATATAAATCAGGCAATATAAAAATATGTTACTCGACCAAACAAAAACCACATTAGCACCAGTAACGTGTGAATCCCATCAAAAAGGGGTAAATATGTAAATTTTACCAATATCAAATCAAATAAAAAGATTCCTTCCCGACTAAATAGGACCAAATGGTTCATAAGAAAAAACATAGGACCAAATGAAATAACATTCCTTGATTTGGGATTTATCGGTAATTTTTCCTTAAATTAATCTAAAAAATTTAATAAGTAAAAAATTAAAATAAATATTCATAAAATTTAATTCGTAAAAATTTAATAATTTAAATATTCAAAAAATTTAATAATTTAAAATGTTAATATTTTAAATTTAAAAATAACTCTACACTCAAATCGTAACCAAACACATAAAACAAAATTCAATTAAGAAATTATTTTTAAAACTCATAACCAAACACATAACTCAAAACTCCATACTACTTCCACAACTCTACACTCAAATCGTAACCAAATACATAACAACAAAATTAAAATATTTAAAAATATTTTTATAAAATAGAGTTTGAATTTATTTTTATAAAATATTTTAAATTTAAAAAAATTAAAATCGTAATATTTTGAAATTAAAATATTCAAAAAATTAAAAAATTAAAAAATCGTAACATATTTAAATATTAAAATATTTAAAAAATTAAAATATTGATTTGAATTGAGTTTTGAAAAGAGTTTTGAATTATGTGTTTGGTTATGAGTTTTGAAAAGTAATGATTATGTTTTCAATTAAGTTTTGAGAAATGAGTGTAGAATTATCATTTGAAAGCTCAAAACAAACAATACACTCAAATCAATGGGTAGAACTATAATTCGAAACTCTTACCAAACGGAGCCTAAATTTTTTTTTAAACCTTTTCTCTAAAATTTTTTATAAAAATTTATCTCTCAAAATCAAACCAAACACACCCAAAATCTCTTTCACATCTCTATCTCTCTCTACCTTTCCGTAGTCTCTGCATTTTTTCAATTTCAAAAGCCCTAATATATATATATATATACATACACAGAATATACAAAGAAAAGCGAGATTGAGAGAGAGAGAGAGAGAGAGAGAGAGAGAGAGAGAGATTAATCTTCATTTGAAAGGGTTTGCCCAATGAGACCATGGCTCCTCAGTCATCAGGTAATATTTCTACTTAAATTGTTAAGGTTCTCAGTATACTTTCTTTCATGGAGTTCTTTTTCGTCTAGCCTCATGCCCACTATTTGATTACTAAAGTTCTTATATTCTCACATTCAGGCCATTTAATTGTATTAGCTTTTCTTATTGAACAAATGACATTGGAAGCGCTCATGTGCTAAACAAACAACAAGGTAGTGTTTGCTTAGATTTGATGAGCGAAATAAAAATGAAAAGGAAAACAGAAAGAAAAAGATAAGAATTGATAGGATTTTAAGTTATATTTAGGTTTCATTTGTTTGGAAGGAAACCAATGATAGAAAATAAAAATAGTAGAAAGTGAATTGAAAAAAAAAGAAAAAGAAATGAATAGATGAAAATTTTATACAAAAATTATTTGGGAAAAAAATATAAACTTTGCATAATAGAGAGTTGTGGGGGAGAAATATGGGTAAAAAGGAAACAAAATAAATTTGTGAGAAAAAATAAATTTTCATATATATTTTGTAAAAAATTGTTAGCCTATCTAACAAATTAGTTTTCATTACTTTATAAGACTTTATCTAAACAAACACATAATTTTTTTTCCCCTTTTCTTTCACTTTTCTGTATGATTGCATTCACTTTCTTTTTTCCATCTGTTTTCTATTATAACCAAACAAAATGTGGAATTATATATATATTTTTCTCTTTTTATGTCTCTTCTTAAATCTTCTGACCAAATGCAACTTAAATGTTTATATATTTCTTTCATTTGTAATAAAATAGGTTTACACACTGCAAGCGTAATGGCATGAGTGGAGTCGGAAAAAAATTTTAGGTATGTATTTTACTTATTCAATTAAATATTATTTTTTGTAAGCTGTGAAACTCTGTTTAGTGCTGTATATTTAGTTTAAAAGTTGTTTTGCATATTTAGTTTATTTTAGCATAGAAATCGGTTCAATTAATATAGTTTTGACAATAGAAATAACTTTGAATAGTTTTGAAAATAGTAATAAATTGAAATAGATTTAAGATAATTTTGAAAATAGAGACAAATTTAGAATAATTTTGGGAATAGAGTTAAACAAATGAGTCGTCAATTTTGGACTTCAAATTGTTTTGAAAGCCCAAACAGGGAGTAGTTTTTTTTTTTTTTTTTTTTTATACAATTTCACAAATTCAATCTTTGAATATTGCTTGTGGTTTATTCATTTATGAGTTTTATGTGGCCCTAGCATGTGGTTCAATTTTCGTATTGCATGTTCATAGGTTGTACTGCTGCGTATTACTATTTTATGAAAATATGATTGATTAAGGTAGTATTTGGTAGAGTTTTAGAAATATTATTTGAGTCCATAACACACGTGTTCATAACAAAACATAAGCTAGGGAGTTAAATACCATTGCCAAAAACAGTTAACAAAACTCAATAAACATTCTTATCTTATAACCACAATGTCAAAAGGGTGAATTTGAATCACCCAATAAATCCTGACATGCAATGGTACGAAACCTCGCAATGAGGCACAGTAGTTGACTTGACAAAAACAGGGTTCGGATCAACGCCGCTAACTCTAATCTGGTGCCCGATCATCTACATATATCTAATAAACAATGAGTTAGAGCCCAGTGAATAACAAATGTGTAAAAAGGTTAAGAATGATGTCCTTACGGTCTTTGAAACAATCTATTTCAATCAATATCCTTTGTCAATCAATCGTTCAATCATTCGATTCAATTAATCATTTTCAATCGTATTCATATTCATATAGGTCATACGTGGTACATCCCATAGCAATAATACAATACAATAGGTCTTAAAGACCAAATAATCAATTGATGGCCATCAAACAATAGACAATAGTTCCAAGAATTGGAACTGACAGAGATTTATGTAACAATAGCAATATCAATAACAATGACAATAACAATACGCTATAGATGCCACAAATACAATTCAAAATAGGATCATCATTCAATCGATAAAAAGTAACCGTTCAAAAACAATATAATTTATCATTCAGAAAATAAATACAATTTGAACATATCTTTACAACATTGTTACTCACAGTGGGCTTCCTGAAACACGTGCTAAAATGCACTAAAGATGCGGCGTCCGACCTAAACAAACAAATTCAAGCATAACACAATTACAATCGCATTCTTACAATACTACTCAATTGATCGTTCGATCTCTATTTGTTTTCTCTCATTTGATTCTAATTTTTCTTTTGGTTATTTCTATTTATTTTTCTTCCATTCATTTTAAATAAGGATGACTAGTATTAGGAATAAATTAGATTATTAACCTCCAATTAAAATATGTTTAGCTATGTATTAACCAAACTAATTAAATATAAATAATCTAATTATATATCAACCCTTGTTAAGTTCACTAATTACATAATCAAACTTAAATTAGGTTCATACACATTAAATCACAATTATTCAGTCATGTTTAAATTACTGAATTAGAAACTCATAAATATGTACATTTGGCAATTTCAACTCCATTTTCAAGCAAATCAAGGTCCAAATAATTAATCTTCACATTTATTTCCACAATCTTAAGCCTAACTCAATTTCAATTGAATTTAATTAATTCTCAATTAAGGCTTAATTTGACTACATCTAATTTTACGAACCTAAATCAGATTTTTAATTGAATTCTTATAAGGCTCTAAGTATTAAATTAAACTCATTCTTCCATTTTTTAAACTTCATGAAACATCTATTTTCTTGAACCCAAGCTCTAATTCATTTTTAGTCTCTTCTCAAACTCCATGAATCATGTTTGAAAATAAGTTTAGAAAACAATTGTTTTGTTCATGGATTCTTGAAAACATTACATGCATGGAAGGATCATGCAACCTAATAGGTGTTTGAAATGAAATTATGCCATGCATGGTGAATTTAGGAGCTAACTAAGTCAATTCTTCCATACCAAAACATGCATGTATTCAACTCTTAATTACATGAGCAAACCTTCTAATTAGTCGTCAATTCATCCTAATTTAAGCTTTAATCTTAAAGATGATGGATATACAAGTCTCTATATCAAGAAATTAGAAAGAAAAGCCTACCTTGCTTTGATGATTAGAGTGAATTCAAGACAATGTTCTATCTTCTTCCTAAATTCTTATTTCCCTAGAGTCCTCTCTCTTTCTCTCTCTCTATGTATGTCTCTTTAAAGGTCTCTTTAAAGGTCACCAAAGTCCATTTTACTTCCTTTGTTTCCTATTAGATGAATAGAATACTCTATAATAATAATAATAATAATAATAATAATTCATTTCCTAGATTAAATTGTATTCAATTAACTCAAGTTAAATTAATCTCATCATATTATGATCTTAATTACACTAAATTAAATTATACTAAGATGAATTAGGCTCTAATTCCTATCCAATTATTTAATTATAACTTGTTAAAATTAGTGAATTAGACAGTTTTAATTTTCATTCTAACCTATCTGTTCAAACAATACAAGTCAATAAATCTCATAACAATCAATAACACTTAATCACATAATTAACATGTAGGGACATAATTAATAGTTCCAATTAAGGCTCAATTCAATCACAGACAATTTCAGTAAACTGAATCAATTTTCAATTAAATTTCCCAAATGGCTTTAAAAATTCCCATAAGCCCATCCATGTACTCAATTTCAATTTGTGCACCCAATAAGGTTGTCGATTTTAGTTTTAAAGTTATAACCTTAATAGGTAATTTTCCAATTTGGATAGATATGCACAAATTAAATTACTAGGCATTTAGTTCAATTAGAATTAACACATAATTAATTAATTAAAATCACGATTAGCAAGTCTGGGTTGTCACAGGCAAGGCGGCTTAGGGTATTAAGGTCGACCTCGAGGCGAAGATTGAGCCTAAGGTGGAGCCAGAGCTACTACTGTTGAGGGTACGCCCTTTTGATCCAGCGAGGTACCATCCCCGGACACATATGCTGCCAGCCGATGGCATTAGGCGCTTTAGCGACTTCGTTCTCAGTGTACCGAAGGACCTCTTGCTGAGGAAGCCGGCTTCTCACCTTTCATCCATCGTCGTTAAGGTTTGAACTTTGTTTTCATGCATTCTTGCCTTTATTTACTTGCATTTCTTGCACTGCCTTTTTATCTTACTATACTTTCATTACTTTTCACTGCATTCTTGCACTGCCTTTCATCTGACCGTGATTTCATTACTGCCTTATCTGATTCATCTATTCTTTGCCACAGGGCGAGTCTCGTGCCTTCAGAAGGTAAGAAGCCACTACCGCGCGATACTGGTACGATGAGTTTCCTGCCGGGGTTCGTGACATTGTGGACGAGGTTAGCTTTGGCCTTTTCTACTCTAGCCTGACGCGAGTCGTCGCTAGTCATCCTCTTCTAGGAGCACTTATGAAGAGGTGGTAGGACACCACCAACTCCTTCCACTTCTCCACTGCCGGGAAGATGACAATAACTCCCTACGACTTTGCCATGATCACCAGCTTAGGCGTAGAGGGTGATCCGATCCCATTCGACACAGACATGGGGGAGTGGGAGACCGCCTAGGTCGAGCTGCTAGGAGCGCGTCCACCCTTATACCGGACAGACATGGTCAGGCATAGCTGGTTCATTGAGCGGTTCAGAGGGAGCGAAACAGAAATGTTTGAGGAGATAGAGCAGTATGCCAGAGGCTTTCTGATGTTTGTTCTCGGTAACACCGTGGGTTATATTGGTTGAGTGCCCTGGTGACCCTTCCCCGGGTGCGCTTTTATGACTGAAGCGGAGCTAGTCTCACTACCTTGTATGGCTACATGAGCTCGACTTCCCGCCTAAGGGTAGAGCTGATCAGAGGCTACTAGCAAGCCTGAGACACTTTACATTTTCTGCTCTACATTTTCTACTTCACATCTGTTCAACACCTATACTTTCTACTTTGCACTTTCTGTATCTGTTCATGCATTGTGCTTTCACATATCACTGCATTTTCTCCACAGCTATGGGTGTATGCTTATTTTTTGACTCTCGCCTCAGAGCCCATAGAAGAGCTCCCTCTAGCAGTCCCGTACTCGAGGCGGTATGATGGGAGGTGCCAGCGCAGGACTCGCAAGACCTTCGCATTTTTCCGACACTATTTCGACACGGTGGTTGCCCACGAGGTAACCTAAAACACAGTCATTTTTTCTTTACAACTGTTCTAATTCACATTTTAGCAAATGACAACAACTAATAATCTGTTCACTCTTTATTTGCAAATCACGTGACAACCTTGGGCCATGATGCCAATTGGGGTTTGGGACTAGTACGCTAGGGCCTAGGCCACCTCTCACTTCCGCATTCTTCTTGAGGGCCCAGTCAACTAGGCCTGGTTCCTAAGTGAACGGTTCGTCCAGCAGACCGTGGGCTTACTAGACCCGATCGTTCCAATGGCATCGCCGGAGTCCATGAGATCAATAGACAGCCTATCCGTTGATGCGGTCACGCAGTTTATAGTGGGCTTGGATGCTGATTACTTCAGGGTAGAGGGCGACTACACGATCTTTATTCAGACTCATCTTATGCCACCACTGATAGGTGTTCGTGGAGGTGAGGGAGCGAGGGCTCCTGCAACGAGAGAGGTGCGTTGGGTGACCAAGGCGACCAGAGCGACCAGGGCCCATGCTAAAGGGGCTCTCGCACCTGTTGGCCAGAGATTCCTACCACGCTTACATGTTGGCAGCATACCAGGGTGGCTTTTCAGGTCCCAATTAAGCCTGCAACGGCTGATCATGAGCTTGTCGGGGTTTGAGGCCCGATTAAGGTATGGTCCATACTTTACGATTTGCACCCCATATTTCATTTCAAATATGTTTATTGTGAGCACTGATCATCCAAATGCATTTGCAGGCATTGTAGAGTACACAGGAGGCACTCTCGAGCTGATAGCCTCATTGATGGGCATGGTACAGAGAAGGGAGACGCTACTCGGTCTCTACAGTATCCAGGTAATTTCTTCAGTCTGCACTTCATGCTATCAAATTTCCACTGATACACTAGCATTTCAACTGTAGTCTTCCCAAACTGCATCTAACACACTGCACAGGCACACTGTACTCACACACTGTATCTGACTTCTACATACACTCATTCTGCATATTATGCTTGCTTCTGATACGTACACTACATATTATGCTTGCACCTGATACACACACTGCAACTAATACGTGACAACTGTCCTTTTCAGATCTCAGCTATAACAAGTGCACCGGCGGTGGCAGCGGCAGCAGCAACAACACCCGCACTAGCAGTACCTCATCTAGCAGTAGGGAGGAGAGGCAGAGATAGGAGTGCCTGAGGCCGAAGTAGTCCTCCATAGCCCATCTTGAGCTATGACGATGTTGAGACCAGTGACTCTGATGAGGCAACAAGTCAACATTCCGAGTCATCCGAGAGTAGAGACGATGCCGAGGCAGGTTCTGGGATAGAGAGCGGAGACGATTCCAGCTCAGGTTTAGAGGCCGATTTAGACAGCGGTGTTGATGGAGATAGTGCCCCAGAGTCCTCTCCTCTAAGGAAGAGGACGAAGTGGGCTCTCGGGCTTGAGGCGACTGGCGTTGATTTTTTGATTTTTTGCTTAGTTTCTTTTTGTTTAGTAGCATCAACAGATGTATAGCTTCAAATAGGCTTTATTTGCTTTAAAACTTGTACTTATCTTTTGTAAAAAAATCATGATCGGAATAAAACCTCCCAGTTTTTATAAAAAAGTAATGTCATTTTTGCATCATGAGCACCATATAACATGAAATGGACATGGAATTGAAATGGCCAAGAGCACTTGATTGAAACAAAATTCTTAATCGGGTAATGAACCGACCAACAACCAAAATGCAAAATGCAACATATAACTCGATAAACAAAACAACAATAACTTGATAAACAAACAAAACAACTCAAATGCAACTCAACAAACTTGTTAAAACTAAAAGACTCAAAATAAGACTTTAAAACACACAAAGAGCAGAACAAAACACATTCTTTCAGCATTGTTCAACACACAGGTGGACGAGAGGGCAGAAAAGAAGGCTGTCAACCACAGAAGGAGCCTGCTGGCCACAAGAGGTGGCCAATCGGCCACCTGCCGGCCATCAATATGAAGCACCTCCAGATTGTTGACAGCTGGCTTCCACTCACTGCCTTATCTTCTACAAAAGGGTTCAGCTTCGTGATTTCTCTTCAAAACTTCATTTCAGCCTCAAATTCTTCCAAAAATGGAGCTATTTTTCGCCGAAAAACTCTCGGATTGGATTGCGACTTTAGATGGCTTGGAAAAGGTAAATTTCTGGGGTTTCGGCATAAATGCACTTTTTTCGTTGAGTCGAACTCCACTTTGTTTTTCATTCGTTTATGTCGCGGTTAGATGCTGGGACCCGATTACACATGTCTTTAGCTTCGGGGGTCAAGAAATATGCCCGACAATTGAAGAATTCCAGACTCTAATGGAATCCTGGGCGATAAGAAAATCATACCTCAATCCCGTTTTGGCCACGCCCAAGCTTTAGGACGGATGTGTGGGCTCACTTTGTACGAGGCTCGATCTCTGGCCCACAACCAAGAGCTAGACATTCTCAGTTTGATTCATCGATTTTTCGACATCGGTGACCGAAGTGACCTTCTCCAGCGAGGTTTTCGACAACATGCCCTCTGCTTATATATGCTAGCTCATTTCCTTCTTGCCCCTAGTTTTGGCGAGTCCAGCATTCGTTTGATCGAAGTGGCCCAAGGTCTAAAAGAAGGCAAGAGTTGCATTGGCTTTGTGTTGGCCGAGACTTTGATGGGCTTAGACACCTTTCATCGACGAGAGACTACCAGATTCGCGGGGAGTCCACTACTTTTTCAGATATTGTTTCCCACACTTTCTTATATGTGTTTCTCATATCTCTCGACACTCTTGCTCTGTTTTTCTCTTAAAGCCATTTTCTCACTTTTCTCTCAACATACATCTCTTTATTCTTTAATCTCTCTTTTCTTTTATCCCTTCCTAGGTGTGGCTTATGGATAAGCTGAAGGTAGTGGACTCTTGCCCTGAGTACTCAACTTGAGGCTATTTCTTCAGCCACCGACTAGTGTATTTCCCGAATGAGGGATGGTGGTGCCACTGGATGTGCAACAGGTCTGCTGCTGACATAGCTTGGCATTGCCCCTGGCTTAATCTGACCGAGATGAGCTACAGCATGGCTTGGCAGCCCGGCATTCAGTTGATCGACTTGACACACTGCGTATTCTACTTCCCCTTCCAGTTCAGACGTTAGTTTAGGCATGATCAGACCCGCACAGATGAGGAGGTAGAGTACCCGATTTCATTCCCCATCCGAAATTCACATTTGGCCAGGTACCTCACTGCTTGGAGTACGAGAGAGCTTCTGGCCCCTGCTCCTAGTTTCAGTTGCACCCTTTCTGGCGAATGTTTGTCTTGGCTCGAGGATGAAGCACAAACCGGGCTTATTTTGGCGTCAGAAGCTTCCACAAGCATGAGCGGGGGACACAGGAGCACCTGACTCATCTATGTCCCTAGTTTATTGCTTTGACCTTTCTTTTCAAGTTTTTTTGATGTAATAAAAGTAACTTTGATTTATATTAGAGAGTCGGAGAACTTTTACGTTGAAATCAATGAAATTAAAGTTGTGAGCACTAAAGATTTTCCTTTTGGTCCAAAAATGGTCTAAGTTGTAAAAGGAAAAATTTGAACAGAATCAACTTTTATTAAAACTTTCCAAGACTATTTTCGAAAAGGATCACCACTTGACACGCACGGAATCAATCCTCAAGATGTACAACTCTGAATCCAAAGATCACAACTGCCCCTTAATTGAATGGCATTACTCTGCACTATAACCAGCTCTTCTCTTAGAGTGAAGATCACAACCAGACAAAGATGAACCTGATCAATCACATGGATAAGACAGTTGAGTTGGAAGTGTTTATAGCCAAACTTCAGGATGAAGTTGCCTACGTATCCCGAAGATGGAAATCAGGCCTTACGTAGTTCGGTTCAGGTTCAGGTTCACTCGAGTATTAACTCTCTCCTTTTGCGCTCTAACTTTTGCCCTCTAACTTCTGCCAAGGCTGCCCTTTAGGGTTTTCAACCTTGCGAGCTCAGTTTTTCTTTATTTCTAATTTTTATGCTCTAACTTTTGCCTAGATCACCCTTTCGGGTTTTCAACCTAACGAGCCTATCAGGGATAGTATTTCTTCAACTTATCCATATTGATCGGTTGGGAAAATTCTAAGCCATCCAAATCTATGAGAATAACAGCTCCACCCGACCAGATAGTTTTGATGATGTAAGGACCAGTCCAATTGGGTTTGAAGTTGCCCCTAGGGTCATGGATGGGAGCTCGGTTGTCTTTCAGCACTATATCTCCCTCTTTGAGATTTTGGGACTTAACCTTTTTGTTAAAAGCCCCATCAATTCTGCGTTGATAGCCCTAAACATGGTACAATGCTTTCAGCCTTCTCTCATCAAACAGCATCAGCTCTTCAAACCTGCTCTATTACCAATCCGCCTCTGCTATTTGACACTCAGCCATAACTCGCAGCGACAGGACTTCTATTTCAATTGGCAGAACAGCTTCTATCTCATAGACGAGAGAATAAGGAGTTGCTCCTGTAGACATCTGGATTAAAGTTCTATCCCTAGAGTGCGAATGGTAATTTATCTGGCCAGTCCCTGTAGGTCTCAACCATCTTCTGCAAAATATTCTTGATGTTCTTGTTGGCGGCTTCAACAGCTCTGTTGGTTTGTGGCTGGTATATAGATGACTTATGAAAAGCCACATTATATTTCTCCAACAAGTCGATCACCTCTTTTTTGAAGTGGGAGCCATTGTCTGATATGATCTCATTTGGGACTCCATATCGGCAAATGATATTGTTTCGGATGAACTTGGCGACATGCGATGCTTTCAGCACTACGTAAGACTGAGCTTTCACCCACTTTCTGAAGTAATCAATTGTCATCAGAATGTATTCATGCCCATTTGACCATTTTGGTGTGACTGCCCCAATGATGTCAATTCCCCAGACCGAGAAAGGCCATGGCGAAGTCATGTTATACAGCTTCGACGCGCAGGATATTCATGCGATTAGCATGAATTTGGCATTTGTGGCATCGCCGAACAAAACCAATACAATCCTCCTCCATAGTAGACCAGTAGTAACCATGCCTGAGAATCTTCCATGCTAACATCATTCCGTTCATGTGCGCTCCGCACTCTCCTCCATGGATGACCTCCATTAGGCGCTTTGATTCATCTTCTTTGACATATAACTTTTGCATTTCTAGATGACCTCTCTTGTACAGTTTACCTCCGTAGATGATAAATTGAACGGCTATTCACCGTATTCCTCTTTTTTCCTTGGCACTTGCCCCTGGTGGATAAATCTCATTTTCCAAGAAGTTCCAAATATCGTAGTACCAAGGGTTTTTGTCTTGTGCTTCATCTATTGCGGCGATAGTTTCATAGGCTGGCGTGTATCTCTGCTCAATGATGATCGAACGCATCCGGACTTAGAGCGGGATGTCTATCATAGAAGATAGAGTAGATAAAGGATCAGCGAACCTGTTGTTCTCTCTTAGTAGATGCATGAGAGTCAGCTTTTCAAACCTAGGAATCAGAACATCTAGGGTTTGATGATAAATCTTCATCTTTTCTTCTTTGACTTTCCAATCTCCATTTGTTTACGAAACAACTAAGTTCAAGTCCCCAATAACATCCAACCTTTTTGCCCCTAGTTTCAGGGCAGCTTCCAAATCAGTGATACACGCCTCATATTCTGCTTCGTTATTGGACACCTTGAACCAGAGTTTGAAGGCTAAAGGTATATGGGAGTTGTCAGGTGCTATCAGCAACACACCTATCTCATAACCGCATTAATTGGACCCTCCGTCAAAGTACATTGTCCAAGTCTCCTCCTCAACTTGTAGAATGGCTTCATCTGGGAATAGGTATTCCACCGCTTCATCACCTTCTACCGAGTGATTTTCCAGGAACTCCGCTACAGCTCTCCTCTTGACCGACTTACGAGTGACATACTTGAGATCAAATTCGGAGAGAAGAAGCAACCAACGGGCTAGCCTACCCGTAAGCGCTGGTTTCTCAAAGAGATATTTGATGGGATCTAATCTCAAAACCAGAATTACGGAGTAAGCTAACAAGTAGTGCCTCAACTTCCTGGTAGCCCATACAAGGCTAAGCAAGCTTTCTCCAATGAAGTATAGCGGGTCTCGTATTCCAGCATTTTCTTTCTCAAGTAATAGATGGCTTTCTCTACCCTATCCTCAGATTCCTGAGCGAGCATGCATCCCACTGTGGTGTTTGTTACTGACAGATATAAAATCAAAGGCTTCCCCAGCTCTGGCGGTGATAACACAAGTGGATTCTGAAGGTACTGCTTAATCTGCTCAAAAGCGAATTGACATCGATCATCCCATCGAAATTTCTTTCCTTTCTTCAGGAGACCAAATAGTGGTTCACAAGTCAAGGTTAATTTGGAAATAAACTGTCTTATGAATTTCAAGAGGATGAACTTTTTGTGAACAAGAGGATGAACTTTTTGTTTGCTTTTTTTGATTGGGAAGTGTTTAAGGTGATTGATTTGTCAATATTTGTTTTTTTGGTAGTAAATATGCTCTTAAACCTGTATACATATATCAATTTTGGAACTAAATGCATGAAATGAATATATAATGTTTTGTGGAGATGGTCTTATCTTATTCCAGATGATTATTGGATTTCATTATGTTACTGTATTTTTCGCAATTGACATTTTACTGCTATCTGAGTTTTATTTGTAATGCATAACAGTTGACTTTGCATCACCAATTTGATTCTGGGAACAAGTCAATTATGAAATTTTATTGAAGAAATTATACTTTGTGTCTAAACTATTATTGGTGTGATAACCCTGCCCCGTGTTATGTTAATTAATCTTAATTATGATTATGGTTATGTCCTTAATATGATTTTGAGTGCTACTTATATGATTATGTGTGTGTTTGAATTCTATATATTTCACTGTAGGAACATCTGTTTAATTTTCTACTATAGAATTTAAATTGAAGGTCGTAGAGACGTCAGAAAGTGAAATTGACTGTATTTTTGTGCTTAGCATGATTTTTAAAACCTACGGTGAAATTTAATTAAAAATTGATTTGAATCAAAATAATTAGATCGAACTGATTAATTAAGCACAAATACTTAGCTATAATCAAATTGATTAAGGCAAGCATATATAAAGAGCTAATTACACTTATACTCACCATTTGTGAGCTCAAAATTCTGGATATACACTCTACAGAGAGAGAGAGAGAGAGAGAGAGAGAGGGCCGGTTCTAGTAAGAGAAGAAGAGGAAAAATTGTAGAATTGTCTGAAACCTTGAGGATTTAGAAGGCTAGGCTTAAGAACTAGCTTGGAATTGGGAGATTGGAGCTCCTAGGTGAGTAATTGAACTCAACTTCATGAATTTAAGTTCATAATTGCATGAATTCTAGCATGTTATGTGACCAAGAACAAGAATTGAGTTGATGATGATGATTTTGAAATCAATATAACCATGCATGTAGGGAGTTGCCATGAAATTCCATAATCAAGCATGTAACATGTTAAATATGAGAAATTGAGTAATAAATCATACATGCAAGCATGGTTTTGTTAAGCTCCATGAGTATGAACATCATTTGTACCATTTGAAATAGAAATAGAGTCAATAAGGTATATGCATGCATAATTCAAGCAAGATATGTAACTTGATTTCATGAACTTTGAAGAACTTGAAATGGTTTTTGGAAATTTGAGAGATGAACCATAATTTTTTTGTCAATTAAGTTTGAATTACCCATGTTTTCATGCTAGGCAATGTTTTTCCCATGTTTTGGTATCAAATTGCAAGTTTTGGAGCATTTGGGGTTGAGTTTGAAGCTTACACAGAATTCTGGAAAACCCAAAATTCGACCTATCCGCTCGAGCGAGGAAAGTCTCGCTCGAGCGTGAAAATTTGGCTCCCAAAAGTTTTGCAAAAATTTGTACTATCGCTCGAGCGACAAAGTATATGCTCGAGCGAACCCTGTTTTGTAAGACCTCTCGCTCGAGCATCAAATATATCGCTCGAGCGTAAAATACGTGCAACCAGTACTTTTGTAGACAAAAGGGATCCGCTCAAGCGACCAAAGCTGTGCTCGAACGGAGAGCCCTATTTTAGAAATTTTGACAAGGCGTTTTATGTTTTGTTTTCCATTCTCTTTCATTTCTAAGCACTCTTAGGCATGCATTGGACATTGTAAAGGACCTAAAAGGATGAAAAAGAGGCTAAGAGAAATAAATAAATTCAGAACGGATTGAATCGCTTGTAACCCAATATGTTATGAAATGTGTAAGGTTAAGCGCAAGGGCAAATCTACCGGCAGAACACAGTGAGTAATATCTTAATAAGAATGTATTAAAGTATGCTACTTCCAAATGCTCACTTATGTATGAGTTCTACAGAGTTATTAAATTGAATTGGATATTCATCATACAAACGATTGGGCCAAAGGCCGTTTGACAAGGATAATTGGGCCAAAGGCCATTTGGCATGAATGATTGGGCAAAAGGCCGTTTGCTAGAAATGATTGGACCAAAGGCCGTTTGACATGGATAATTGGGCCAAAGGCCATTTGTTAGAAATGATTGGGCCAAAGGCCGTTTGACATGGATAATTGGGCCAAAGGCCGTTTGACATGAATGATTGGGCCAAAAGTAGTTTGACACGAGCAAATTGGGCCTAAGGCCATTTGATAAGAATGGATTGGCCCAAGGCCGTTTGATATGTTTGGGCCTAAGGCCGTTTGATGCATTAGATAGAAACATGAATGGGCCAAAGGCCGTTTGATATGTTTGTTAACAAATTTTCATTCATGTAACTTCCTTATTTGATATTATTCACTGGGCTTTCACTCATTCTCATTCATGTGTATGTAGGTAAGCAAAGAAACGTCCAAACCCAGCCTCGATGAAGACTATGAGAGGAAGTCAAGTTTTTGAGGAGTTAGCCCGAATGTCTCACGCACGAGACTTTGTTTTTGTTCCTTTTGTTCTTTTGTTACTCTTTTGCTATTTTGGTGAACACGTTGGATCACCTATGTATATGAGTTTTTGTTTAGCTGACTGCATATCTTAAAATTCCTAGATATATATAAGATGTTAACTCTATTTATATGTGTGAGTTATTATGAAATACCTTTGGAATGATTTTGTTATACCATGTAAGCACAGCTCATTGGATAGAGTTTTTAAATCTACTTTCGTTTTGGCCCCTTTAATATTTCTGAAATTGTTTGAGATCGCAGATAATCTCATGATTATTGGCCGGTTATGACCTTACTCCTTAGGGACGGGATCAGGTCGTGACAATTGGTCCTTCAATTTTGTCATATCCACTTTACTATCAATATACAATTTACTGATCTAAAATGACACTGACCTTTAAATTTATATGATGATAATAGTGTCTAATTTTTTTACCCTCTGCTAAACTATTATTTTTTATTACTTTGATCTTTAAAATAGCACATTTTTTCCACTTTGGTCCATTGGTTCATAGCCAAAAAAAAAAAAAAACTAGTGTGAAATAATTTGATAGTGGTTACCATCTCCAAATTACAATTTGACAATAGTTGATACTATTTTCTTTTGTGGGTTTATTTTATATATATATATACATATTTTATTTTAATGTATATCTGTCGTGCATTTTGGGAGGATGGGAACATCAATGCATGCATTGTAATGTTCTGCAAGCCCGAGTGAATTGAATTTGCATGAAAAGGCTCAAAAACATTGAAGGCCACATCTACTTCATTCATGATCAACCACCTCATTCAATTTATACATCTACCTCATTGATTATCATCTATTGCCTCACTTATCTATAAATCACTATGAGTATGGCTGTATGTTTGTGGTGTGGACGAATTCTTTATAACAGCACCAAAAATTGCAAACCAAAAGCAGAAAGCAAAACAAGTAGCTACACACAGCCGGTCAACCGAGGGGACATCCTGCAGGACGACCGGTCAATCAACCAATGGCTTCAGTCTCCACTTGAACTGTAGACAAGCTCCAAGGTTGAGGATTCAGCCTTTTTGTTCCTTTTTCTGTTGCTTACCTTTTCACACAATTTTGTAACTATTTCTCGAACCCCCATAGTGCAATATTCACACCAATTCTCTCCAACATTCACATTTACCCCTCCCAATCAAATCCTTAATATTTTCAGATAGTCATGCCTAGAACCAAAAGAGCAAGAAGTGAACCTGGACCGTCTTCCAACCCTATTCCATGTCAACAATCGCCTCAACAACAGTATCCAACTCAAGATTTTCTAACTTACAGTCATGAACAAGCCTTTCCAAACTTCTATGATGCTCTGTTGGTTACCAAACTTGAAACTATGGGTTGGATAAATTTAATCAATTTATCACAGAAGGTATATCCTCGTCTTGTTTCTCTTTTTTTATGTTCACTTGGAACGTATATCTGAAGAAAATGGAGACTATACTATTAAGTCTTATGTAAAAGGTAAACAGAGAGAATTTGACATCCCCACTTCAGCACGAATTATTGGCATTAAGCAAGGGGGGATGCAAGTCTACTTTCACAATGAGTATGAACTAATTGATATTGTTGGCAACATAACTGAAGTATATTCTACTATTTGTGAGACTAGATTTTCCGGAAGTAATTTGCAAGCAAGACAATTGAAATATGTCATGACCCAAACCCGCCCCTATAGGTTTAGCATCGTAACTGGCCAGTGATCCTTGGATTACCAAAGGCCTCTTAACAGAATAACATGTAATTAGGGGTTTCGGAAGCAAATAGCAATTAAACAACTTCCATTGAGCTGTGTAGACTTATATGAGATAGAAAAATTTTAAACTTTATATACATATATACATAGATTAGACAAAGAGGGACTTAGCCCTATTTACAAAATACACAAGACTTGTCTAACCAATCAAGAAAACAAAACTTAAACTTTAAATCACGTAGCCATAGTCACTTGATATATCTGAAACCTCCACGGGAGGCACATAGGTTGGCTGACAAAAACATATTCCAGGCAAACGCCTTTAAGCTGGTCACGCGTCTGTTCACCTACATACATAAATATACAGTGAGCTAGAGCCCAATGAATAATAACAAAGTAAAGGGTTTTAATGAATGATGTCCATATTGAATTTAGAAATCAATTTCACATTCTTATCAAATCAGAAGCGTAGTCATGTTCATGTTCGTATTCGTATCAGAAACTCAGAAATCAGCTTTCAAATCTCTTATCCAATCAGAAACATAGTCATGTTCATGTTCATATTCGTATCAGAAATAGAGTCATATTTATATTCATATTCAAATAATGTATGGTACTTCCTTTGGCGTAGCATATCATGTTGGTCAAGCATATCAAGTTCCATAATGGAACCTCCGGTACCAGGTAACATATCTCATACGTGGGCCACGGTATTAACCCCCGGGCTAGGACCTCATGACCATAAGCCACAGTATTATGTCCCCTAGGCGAGGGCCTCTGCTAAGGATACCACAATTACGTTTCAAAGAAAATTGGACAATCATTCATTCATACAAAACATAGCATTTCAGAAACTTATCATCTCATATCATCAGAAAATAATTAAAGTTAAACATAACTTTACAGAGTTATTACTCACAGATAGTTGCAGAAGCAAATCAGACAGATCACAAATCAGGCAGACAATAGCGTGTGACCTACACAAACACATAACATATACACATCGAAACACAATATCAATTCCTTCATCAAGCTTGACTTTTCTTGTCTTTTTCTACCCAAGTAGTCCGAGATTCTACTATGTGTATTCTTCCTTTAGTTAAATGAATCGAATTTTTATTTCACATATCCTTTCATTACTAAATCATTCTTTTCTGAATAAACCAATTCCTCACTAGGCTTCTTAATCAAGTATCACTAAATTAATGTCTTATTCTTTAATCAACTAATTAATGTTGATTGTTAACTTATTAATCCTTATAGAGCCATAAAACATGTCTAGAATGCTTGGAAAGAAATGAGAATAAAAATGTGAATTAAATGCGATTTTTCAAAATATGTTGAAAATAGGGTCTTCGCTTGAGCGCCACTTTGGTCGCTCGAGCGGACTATAAAATTTGAAAAACTTCTGAGAGCTCGATTTTCACGCTCGAGCGAGACTTTCCTCGCTCGAGCGGACAATGTAAATTCTGGAATTTTCAGAATTGTAATTGAAGTTCAGATTTGATATTCAAAGCCTCAAAACATGTATTTGTGGTACACAAATATGGAGAACCAATGTAAATTTAGTAAACACTCTCAATTAGAAATTATTTATTCAAAATCATGCTCTAATTATCCAAATTTAGTTTTAACTTAATTCCTCCATATCAAGCCAAATTCCAAACCCAAAGTGATTAATCTCTAAATTAATGTCCATAAATTGAACATGGCTCCAATTTCTCATTTTCTTTAGTTACATAAAATTGACTTCAAGCTTTTTATTTCTTCAAAACATGAAATTAAAGTCACAAACTCCTTATAAAATTATTCACTTATATGAAATTGACATCAAAATTACTAATTTTATATTCTTATAAATTTTTCCAACTAATTCCATAACCTTAAACTTTACTTAATTTGTAACCTCAACTTAATTCATAACCATAGGTGTTTTCAAAATATGCTTAATTTAAATAAAATCTTAAATTACATTACATGCATGGATTAAAAATCTAATTATAAAATCAAAACTTTACCTAACATTAGGATTAATTCTAAATTCCATAAACTTGATGTTCATAAAACATTTCCTTTTTCTCTTCAAAATATGAATTTAAATGGCTTAATTTCTTCAAAATCCATGACGCATGTAAATATAGATTCAAATACTCATAGAATTCCCTCATGTATGTAACAATGAAACTTAATTTCATATAAGATATGCAAAATCAAACCCAAAATAATTAATTTCTAAGTTGATTTCCATAATCATTAACCTAACTCATTTGCATTGGTCAAATTTTTAATAAACCTTTGTTGCATGTAATTTATAGAACTTAATTCAAGAATAATTCTCTAAATTGAACCCAAATTTAACAAATTAAAAGAATCATAACTCATGTTTTTCAACCTAACTGATTTAACATACAAATCCAATTTCTATGAATTTATGATTAATCCTCAAATCTTTATTTTTAATCTTCTCAAAATACACCTTGAATAAATTTTTGTTCTAGAAGTAAAAACAACACTAGAAAAATATGAAATTTCTTACCTTATGATGAATTTTCCATAATTTTTAGCTTAAGTTTTGATATCCCAGAAGGCTTTCTTCTTCCCTTTTCTTCCTCCCTCTTGGTCTCTCTCTCGCTCTCTCAGCCGTGCTCTGTTTTTTTTTCCCACCCACACAAGACTTGATGATGTACATATATATATGTTGCCTTAGACTTAACACACCAACATTCCTTTGTAATATATTAATTATTAAAAGTAAATTAATATATCATTCACATTTAATTTAATTGGTCATCATTTAATTTTAATTAATCTTAACTAGCCCAAACACAAATCCCACATAAATTAAATAGTCTAATTGACTTCCTTTAGAGTCCAATTAATTATATTTAAATTTATTAATCTGAATCAGATTTTAATCAAATTCCCAAAAAGGCTCCAAATTTCCGTCGCTTAAATTACATATTCAAATTGAACACCCATAAATAAATTAATTCATAATAATTACAATTCTCAATATTCATAATTTAATTAACTTGATTAACTCCAATTAGGATCTAATTAATCGAATCTCAATTTTACTAAATTGAATCGAATATTTAATTAAACTCCCAAATGGGTCCGTAATTAAGATTAAATTGATTCAACTTCTTAATTTCACTTCCTTAAGCCATTTGGACCCTTAATTTCTAATTCCAAAATAAGTACTTAATAGAACCATAAATGAATCAATCTCCATAATTTTCATAAAACCCAGATTAAATTGGAATAATTGGCAATTAAATTTCAAATCTCCTTAATTACTTAAGTGCTAATCATTATACGTGATGGGGTCGTTACAAAATCCCACCTTCGTATTCTCTCCCGATACATTATAGAAAATGTCATTCCGAAAGGAGGGCATTTTGATGTTGTTCTAGTTTTTAATGTTTATTTGCTCTATTGTTTTGAAGTTAGCCACAAATTGGATTTATGCTATATACTCATGGTGGTTGTAAATCTTAATATCAGTGGCCGGTCAGTAGTTTTTGAAGCTCTGCTTACAAAAATTTTCAAAGCTTTCAAGATCAGACTTGTAGGTGAAACAGAAACAAAAATAAATTCTGCGATTTCAGAGTACACACTCACCTGAACTGGCGGCGGTGATCTATTAAAGCATAGTCTGAATGCTTCAAATGCTCTAAATACACCAACAGATAATCCCCAACATGATGAGAATGCCATGCCACCACCTCAACAACCTCAATACTGAACTGATTTTTTTGTCTATGGAACAAGAACGACACAATCAGCACGTTCAATGAGAACAACACATGGCGAATCAGTTCGATGCATTTGGCTTCTCTCAGAACGCATTAATTCAACAATTTGGTGAGTTTCGTGTGAACATTGAAAGACGTCATGAACAAGCAAGCAATCGCATTAAGCAAATTGAGCACCAAGTGACTGACAACTACCATCACTACTTCTCTCTACCACCACCTGACACTAACCTTTGAAGTTATTGACAGAGAGACTAGATATACCACTACTATGTGGTGTTTTTTTTTTTTTTTTTTTTTTTTTGGATGTACTACGAGTGTGTTTTTTTTTCGATTTTTTTTTTTGTTTTTGTTTAATGGCTATACTACGAGTGTATGTGTGTGTGTGTGTGTTTTTTTTAATGGATGTACTATGAGTGTGATTTTTTTTATTGGATGTACTACTAGTATGTGGTTTTACTTTTTGAATGGATGTGCTATTTGTGAATGGTGAACTTCAAATGTGTCTTGAGAACCCTTAAAAAAAAAAATACACCCTAAACACTGTTGCAATAGATGACATTTTGCAAGTATACACACTGTTGCCTCACAAAAACACTGTCACTTGGAAAATAAAATAATAATAAATGTTTATTTTGCAAAACTGTTGCAATAGATATCAATAGCAATAGGAACCACATTATCAACACTTACGAAACAGAGTATTTTGCAAAGCTGTTACTTTGGTAAGCAATAGGTCCCACTCAAGCCTAGCTATAGCAATTGAAGTAATGGCTTTAGGCCTCAATTGCAAAAAAATCTAAAAATTTCCATATATTATCATGTCTCAATTTTTTCATAGCTAAATATTTTTAATAACTTCTATATTTTATTAGACAAGTTGTTATCAGCAAACACTATTTTTCATCATTATTTATTTATAAAATAAAACAAAAATTCAAGAAATATCATTACTATGAGTAGATCATTAATAAAATAAATTGAACATCATTACTATAAGAAGATCATGACTAAAACAAATTGAACATAATTAGTAAAACAATAATAACTTAAACAAAAAAAAATATGAAACTAATTTGGAGGAAAAAAAAAAAAGCGGTATTCATAAAATAGTCAAGCAAATTTATTTGTTGATCGAAATAAGATTTGCCATTGAAGTTCTTCACAGTAGGACATTTGCATAGGATTTAAATTGATCATATCTATTGACATTATTGTATGCTCCTCATTTCATTGTTCTCTTTCATTCATCATATATGATATTTTTAGTTGTTCCTCCCTGTCCTCGGCCCTTCGACGTTCTGCAGCCTTTTGTTCAAATTCTATCATCTTTTGTTCATCTCAATCAACACTTCTAGAGGACATAGTTGATAACACGTCTACAATTTTAGACTGGTTGCCTGCCATTTCATCAAACCTAACATCGTGACGTGCTTGTTTCTCCAACTTTTCTTTGGCAGCCTTAGTACCAATTGGTCGTATTGATGTATTACTCCATTGTTGGTCCAAATATATATTGTTATTAGGTTCCGACACCTCACATTCAGTTGCTAGAGTCAAATATGGATTCGCTGTGGTGTGGGTTTCTTGCATTGTGTTCTAATTTCATCCCACTTACAACTTTAGAGCAAACTTTTCCAACTTCTATCAAATGTAAAGCATTTTTTTTTTTTTTTTGGATTGCATTATGCATGCACTTAGCTTCAGTAACCTGAAAAATGAAATAGATAGTAAGTATAACAAGTAGATACAAATCAGAAAATATATATGCTATAACAACCAATCAAAATTATTTTTCCCAAAACATATATGATGTTCACATATAATCAACGTAACAAGATTTTTATTACAAGTTTCAAACATTAACAAAAAGGTCAGGATACTTCTTACTGACTTCCGCCTTATGTTTGCAAGTCGCTTCCACAACTCCATGGTGTCGCCACAACACTTTTACCAATGGAACAGTATTGCCTTGCAAGACTTGGTCTCAAGTATCTAAGACTCTAATCGATCTCTCATCATACGAAACATCCTTATCTACTTCTAACTCAGTCCAATCTAATACATGTGACAAATCTGGCTCATACTTCCGAAGCATACATATATGAAACACGTCATGGACCCCAAAAGCTGTGACAACAAGGCCAAACTATAAACTATCTCTCCAATGTGCTCTAGGATCTCAAAATGCTCAATAAACCTAGGAGACAACTTTCTGCTCTGCCCAAACCTTATCAAACCCCGTCTCGATGATATTTTTAAGAAGACGTGGTCTCCTATCTCAATTGATAACGGTCTCCTCCTACAATCGGCATAGCTCTTCTGACAACTCTGAGCCGAAACCAATCTTTTACAGATAAATGCAACCTTCTTTGTTGTTTCCTGGACTAACTTAGGACCTAACATAGGTGCATCGCCCACCTCGGCCCAACACACTAGAGATCTACATAGTCGACCATACAAGACCTCAAACGGTGCCATGCTAATACTCGCCTAAAAGCTATTGTTGTAGGCAAACTCCATTAAAGGCAAGTGCCTCTCCTACGACCCCTTAAAGTCAAGAACATAACCCTGAAGCATATATTCTAGGATCTGAATGGTAAACTCTGACTGCCCGTCAGTCTAAAGATGATAAGCGGTACTAAATGTTAATCTAGTGCCCAAGGCATTCTGTAGGCTCTGCCACAACTGAGCTGTGAAACACAGATCTCTATCCGAAACAATAGTCATAGGGACCCTGTGAAGTCGAACTATGTCCCTAACATACAGGTCAATGAGATAATCTACCGAGTCACTCATGTGCATAGGTACAAAGTGTGTTGACTTAGTTAACCGATCAACTATCACCCATACTGCCTCATTACCTCGTTGAATCCTTGGAAGACCCACAACAAAATCCATAGTGACATGCTTCCATTTCCACTCGGCTATAGGCAAGGGTTGCAACAAAACCGTTGGTCTTTGATGCTCAGCCTTCACTTGTTGACAAGTAAGGCACCTCGAAACAAACAAGGCTACATCTCTCTTCATCCCCCTCCACCAAAATTGGCCGACTAAGGTCGTGATACATCTTGGTACCCCCCGGATGTACCGTAAGGCGCGAATGGTGGAACTCTCAGAGTATCTCCTCTTTACAAGACTCCAGCACAAAAAGACGATCAAGATATCTAACACTCGAGTCAGAATACACGTTCAAGCCCTTCTTCATCTTGCTACCATATATCTTTTCCTGGATGGATTCTACCTCATGATCACTCCGTTGTGCTTTCATAACTCATCTCACAAGTGTAGGTTGTGCAATCATAGTAAACAAAGCTGCCGACTCAACAGACTTGCCAAGATGCAAGTCAAACTCGCCAATAACGCCCAACATCTCCCATTCCCAGATGGCAATCTAGCTATATTGCTAATAGATTTCCTACTCAAGGCATCGGTCACTAAATTGGCCTTCCCAGATGATAATGTAACTCAAAGTCGTAATCCTCCATGAACTCCATCTACCTCCTCTGCCTCAAATTTAAATCCTTCTTCGAAAACAAATACTTCAAAGTCTTGTGCTCGGAGAATACCTTAAACCTCTCACCATACAGATAATATCTTCAAATCTTCAAGGCAAGGATCACAGCTGCTAGTTCTAGGTCATGAGTAGGATAGTTTCTCTCGTGTGTTTTCAACTGCCATGAGCCATAAGCTACTACCTTTCCCTCTTGCATTAAGACACAACCCAAACATTCCTGAGACGCATCACAATACACAGAATAACCCAAACCTCTCTTTGAAATAATCAACACTGAAGAAATGGTAAATCTAACCTTAAGCTCTTGAAATGATTTCTCACAAGTCTCACTCCACACAAATTTAATTCCCTTCCTCGTCAATCTAGTCAACGGTGAGGCTAGTCTAAAGAAATCCTTCACAAAATGGCGGTAATACCCAGCTAACCCCAAGAAACTCTAGATTTCAATGGCATCCTTAGGTTATTCCCAATCTTGCACTGCCTCTATCTTAGAAGAATCCACAATTACTCCTTTTCCGGATACCACATAGCCTAAGAATTTCACCTCCTTCAACCAGAACTCACATTTCCCAAACTTAGCATTCAATTTGTGGGCTCTAAGCAACTCAAGTACAATCTGCAAGTGTTCCTCGTGTTCCTCCTCAGAGGGTGAGTATATCAAAATGTCAGCTCTAAGTAATTCAAGTACAATCTGCAAGTGTTCCTCGTGTTCCTCCTTAGAGGGTAAGTAGATCAAAATGTCATCCACAAAAACAACTATAAAACGGTCTAGGAACTCATGAAAGATTCTATTTATCAAATCCATAAACAAGGCCGATGCGTTGGTTAGCTTAAAAGACATCACTAGGAAGTCATAATGGTCATACCGCATACGGAATGTTGTCTTCTGTCTATCCTCCTCCTTTACTCTTAACTGGTGATAACCCGATTCTATTTTAGAGAAACAACAAGACCCTTTCAACTGGTCAAACAAGTCATCTATACAAGGTAGTGGTACTTGTTCTTAACAGTTATCCGGTTCAACTTCTGGTAATCAATATAAAATCGCAATGTGCCATCATTCTTCTTGGCAAAGAAAGTCGGTGCTCCCTAAGGCGAAGCACTAGTGCTGATAAAGTCCTTATCTAATAATTCTTGGAGTTGAATCTTCAACTCACTCAACTCGACAGGTGCAAATTTATACGGTGCCATGAAAATCGATGTCGTGCCAGGCACTAAATCAATAGAAAACTCAATCTCCTGGTGAGGTGATAAACTAGTGAGATCCTCGGGAAAGATGTCTGGGTATTCACAAACTACCCTCAACAACTTTACTCGGACCACGTCGCTCTCAACACCCAAGAATATAGCGAGAAGAAGATTAAGCTCGCCCTGACCACGCGGATCACACACTGGCAACATGGCCCTATCAACTCGATCTCCCAGGAAATAAAAACAGTCACCACTCGAGGTGCACACCGTAACTCTCTGACGGTAACAATCTATAATGGCCTGATGGGATGACAACCAATTTATGCCCAAAATAATATCAAAACTCGACATATCAATCAACACAAAAGAAAAATGAAGTTGGCAACCGACAACCTCTATCTCACAACCCTAACACCCCCAGTCCAACACAACCTCACCACCAACAAGTGACTCTACCTTGAGTGGAGTTGCTAACTAAACCACTTCTAATCCCAATACTAATGCATATGCAAACGAAATGAAAGAATGCGATACACAAGTATCAATCAACACATTGGCAATAGAATTACACAAGAAGAAGTTACCTCTCACTACCGAAGGTGCTGACAACAAATCTGGCGTGGTAACAGCAAATATACGCCCCGTAAGTCTCTGATCCACGTGCTCACCCCTCGGAGCATAAGTCTGATACACTGACTGAGCCGAACAGGCTTCCTAATTGGCCCTCAAGGCTTGTACTGACGGTGTAGGCTGATGGCTCTATGTCTACCTCAAACCAGACACACCAGATGTGCCACTTGCCTGAGGACAAAACCTCCTCAAGTGCCCTGATTGCCCTCACTGATAGCAGGTAGGCGGCTGTCCTCTTCCCTAACTCTAGCTCTGAGAACGAGCCGCAAGTGGTGCAGACTGTTGCCCTCCTCCTCTCTATGGGCAAACTAAGAACTTGTGGCCCAGCTGACCAGACTTGAAACAAGTGATCCCTCTCTGTCCACCTCTCTCTAACCCATAACTCGGTACAGGAAAAGTGGATCTAGACTGCGCTCCCTAGGACTGCTGTGGGGTAGAACCCCTCTGTCTCATACTGTCCCGCGTCTCCCTCTAAACCTCCTAACCTCTCTGTCTGGAGCGCTTCATCTGCCCCTCCTCCGACTGAACCACGGTCTCAAGGTGAGTCGTCGTATTCACAAGGTGTCCATAGTCCCTAATCATAAACTCAGCCACTTTGAAAATAAGCCTGGTCCTCAATTTCTTCTCAAACTTGATACGACGACATTCCTCTGTCACTACAAGTTCCGGTGCAAACCTCAACAAACTGGTAAAGGCAGCCTCAAACTCGGCCACCGGTGTGTTAAGCTGTTTGAGCTTTAGAAACTACTCTCTCAATTTCTCCCTAGCAATAGGAGGTAAGAACTTATTCTGGAAGGCGTTGACAAATGTCTTCCAAGTCGCTCTGATACGCCTACACGCATACTTCCACCACTGACCCGCATCTCCCTTCAGATAGAAGGATGCCAAGGTCACTTTCAGCCCATCATTCTCGATGCGGACCATCTCGAACGTCTTCACCATCTGTTCCAACCACTTATCTACCTTTAGTGGTTCTTTTAGATCTCCCAAAAACTCATCCGAATTAGATCGGAAGAACTCCCTTTTCAAAAACGGCGGCCCTGCTTCCACAACCTAGGCGTAGACTTAATTCTCAACTCTGAGAATGTCCATGGATTCCCACGAGGCTCCAGCTATCTCATGAGCTAAAGCACCCATGGCTTGCTAACCAACTAGTTCGGCCACATTGGCCTGACCAACCCCTTCCTCCTTCGCTGGAATATCATCCGGTAACAGCACTTCCTGCCATCTAGGCCTGCCACGCCTACCACCACGTCCACCACGTCCACGTCCACGTCCATGTCCATGTCCTAACATCCTAATAAAGGTAACACAGGGGATTAACACATTTACAAATGTGCTAAAGCTAACTCACTCACGTCCTAATGCGTTGCACAAGATTTAATTTACTCCACATAAGCACATAGTCACATAAACACATACGAATTTCCTTTCTAGATAATGATCGTCCTGGGACGTTGCCAGAGTACCAGTTAGAAATAGCAGTAATCAAGTGCTCTTCTAATATGACTTCTAGAAACTCGTAGACCCAATCAATATCTTAGAAAGTAAATTCCATACCCACTTAGTCACATAAACATGTTATCACATAGTATAGCAGGTTTATTCCTAATGTCATCTAGCAAGGGAACCCATTATGGTAATTACCACTTCCCACGATCCTAAAGTATTCAGACTCGATAGCTCTGATACCAAGTTGTCACACCCAAAATAATCACAATAAACCGAGAGTAATGATTCATTAAACAACATTATAATGTGAGAATAAAGTCCTTCCATTCATATACTTCAAGTGTACAAAAGAGTAACACATGCATTTATACATTCATAAGCACTAATCCTAAATCTATAGCATGTGTTATAAGCAAAATATATGAAATAAAAGTTAAACATATATATAATTGCCCTAGTGGCTACAACTTTCCAAGACGGTGCTTGGTTACAACAAAAGTGAGTTTGAAACTCAATACAAATAAAGCCCTAGGCTTGTACAAAATAAATACAACAATAACAAAAAGAGAAGCTCTTGGCTCCTAGTCCTCCCAAGCTACTGCCTTGGCGGAGGCATATCATCAACATCTGAAAATGGTTTTCCACATAGGGTGAGCCAAAGCGCAGTAAAGATACTCTAACACAATATATGAATCTGAACAGAGTTATAAGGTGAATGCATATGCAATGCTCATGCCAAAACATTTTAAATCTCTTTCCAAAAACCATGTAATGTCAGGTTATATCACAAATCATGAAACCACTTTCTTTTACCATAGAAAATAGGGCAGTGGATACAACACTGGGATGTGTCTGCAAGTAGGCTACAAGCACTACTAATTGTCATTTTTACCGGTACTAACTAGAAGGCTCGGCACCTATCCACGCGGGTTTTTAGACTTTCACCAAGGACACACAGGCCAACTTAATACCACAACTACACTCTCTACCCAGATTCACCAAGGTATTCACCATTTTTTTTCAAAATAATAAACATTTTCAATGTGTTAAATATATTACAATGCTCAACGCAATAGATGAGAAATCAATTTTCAATTCACCTAATTCTTATACAATTTCTACAACAATCATAGTTATTCTCCACCGATAGCCCAAAATAGATGCCTCTAAATAGATAAATAATTTTCCATAAAGATATACTTTCCAACATTTCAAAATAGGAGTGATAATTCTTATCCAACTCCACCACTATCATTATCGCCGTTCCCATTCCATAAAACCAACATCAATTTCATTTCCTCTTTATAAAATCAAATGTTCACAATTTAGGGCAAAATGCCCTTTCTTTAAAAATCAACTCCAATGATGAAAATACACAATTTCATCACAACTCAACCACATTACAAACCTATATACGTATTCAAGAACCCATTTTAAAAACCTCCTTTTGATTTCAAACCAAAACCCTAAATTTTTATCAAAAATTCCCAAATCATAACATCCTTTTTAAAAGACAAATAACTAAGTTAAAAATCATAAAAATAGTCAAAGTAATCCCTACCTCAAAGAAGAAGACACAAAGGAAAGATAGGTAGAACTTGATGATACCAAAAACGCTAACTTCTTCGATTAAAAAAAGCCCTTGACGTGCTCTACCTATTTATCAAAGGAACTACGGTGAGGAAATGTACAAATCGAGAGTGGGTAAGGAAATGTACAGATCGAGAGTATTTGGGTCAAATGTTCAAGAACTAGAGAGAGATGTGAAAAAGTGATCCAAAAAATGACTTCCTCAGACTGATATACACACAGATCGCTTGAGCGATCAGACATAACGAAGACACCGCTCGATCGCAAGAAAGGTCAGTCAAGCGCACAATACACCCCTCCCTGTAGTTCAACCACTCAAGCGAAGAACTCAAACTCCCAGTAGTTTTGCAGACTGCAAAAGACCGCTCGAGCTCAAGTATGGTTGCTCAAGCGAACAGGCAAATTTCTAAGCAACAACCCTTTGATAAAACTAACCTTCAAACTTGTTTCAAACTTAACCAAAACTCCCAATAGTCAAACCCAACAAACAATAAGATGAAAATGAGTTGAACAACCAATAAGATAAGGAAATTTCGGATCCAAAATAATAAACGGGCCGTGTCTAAACTTGAATCGTTATATTCATGATTGAAGGATGTAACAGATTTTATTTGTCAGTAATTATTGGGGGAAAAAAAGTTGGTCAAGTCCAATATTAGATTTATTTTTATATATTTTATTTGTCAAATCGAGTTTTGCAGATAAGTTTGTTCATTACTTTTGAATGGAGTTTTGAAAAGAGTTTGGAAATAATTTTGAATGAAGTTCAAAAAATAGTCTGGTTGTGAATTTTGAAAAGAGTTTCAAAAAAATATTATTCATCAAAATTATTACATCCCACAAATTACAATTACATATTTTCGGCAATTAAGGATGTAACAGTTTGTTATTTATGGGTATTCTTTAGGGAAAAATAATCAGGGGATGTCCCATATTAGATTTTATTTTTAAATCTTTGCTTTGAAAAATAGAATGTTGCAAAGAGTTTGGTTATGTTTGTTCATGAGTTTTGTATGGAGTTTTGAAAAGAGTTTAGACGTAATTTTGAATGAAATTCTGAAAACATTTTGGTTGTGAATTTTGAAAAGACTTTTTAAAACAAAAGATTAACAAAATTGTTCATTGTGTTTGCTTTAAATATGCTGGATTCTGAATTTATTGGATATTGGAGTTTTTTTTTTTTTTTTTTGGGAGTGAATACATTTAAAATTGTAAGCAAATTGTTTGTACTTTTCTGGAAGCACCTTTTTGTACATGTATCTAAAAAGTATAATATTTGTAACAAAATATATTACAAAATTAATAATTACACAACATAGAAAATGTACTGCATTGATTAACAATTTTTTTTTTTGGTTCTTGCTATTTAATTTTCTAAGGATTCTTTTCTCAAATATTCTATTTTTTTAGTGTATTTATATTGGGTGTATCTAATATGTAAATAAATTGCTTAGACCATTAAAATAATTCAGAGCAAAAAAAACTACGAAAAACTTAAAATTCTAATTTTTTGATAAGTGAATATTGAAAAATCAAACCAAACAAACTGATTACATTTCACAAATTACAACATAACATTTTTGTAAATTAATAGTTTTAATTTATGAGAACTTTTTCGGAATACAAAATTGGTGAAGTCCAATATTTGATTTATTTTTATATATTTTTGGGGAAAGATAGAGTTTTGCAAAGAATTTGGTATTGATGTGTTCATGAGTTTTGAATGAAGATTTGAAAATAGTTTGGAAATATTTACAATTATCAAAGAAGTAGTGAAAACAGTTTCGTAATGAGTTTTGAAAAGACTTTTTTTAAAAAAATAATTTAATACAATTATTACATTCCACAAATTACAACAAAATATTTTCGTCAATCAAATTGTAACATTTTTTTTTTATGAGTATTTTTTCGAATTAGAAAATTGGTGAAGTCCAATTTGTACATTTTTTAAAAAATATATATATATATATATATATATATATATTTTTACATTTAAAAATCAATAAAGTCCGTTATATGAAGTCCAACATTATATGGAAACAAACCCCTATTTCCCATGCATGTAGCTGACATGCTGCTAGCCCTTTGCTGCATCAGTTCTCTTGACAGCATGTCAGGTGAATTCACTCTCTCACGAATTGAACAACAAGCTACTTTTGAAGGATAAAAATGTCGATTTACTCATTTTTACTTATTTATATTATTTTATTTCACATTTTTTTTTGTAAAAAGTGAAAAAGTTCTTCTCAAACATATTAATTTTTTATATATCATATTTTAGTTAAAAATTCTAAAAATTACTAAAAAAACATATTTCCAAACAAGACCTTAGTCGATGCCGACTACACAAACATGCCAAGATTTCTTGCTTTATTTCGTTCTCAACACTATCACTTGGATGAATTCCATGGCCATCGAGTTTTTAGATATAAGGAATTGTTTAACCACCAACATTCTTCATTACGCAATGTGATAAAAAGAACATTTTGGATACTGAAAAAATCATTTCCAATATTGTGGTCCATGCCCAATTACAAAAACACGACAGAGACCCATAGTGATTGCATGTTGTGTAGTGCACAATTGGATTCGTTTGCATGCAAATATGGACCCATTGTTTATGAAAGCTGATAATGCAATGGCGGCTGAATCATCACCGAGGGAGTTGTTGGAGGACAAGCTAATTATGTGGATATGTCACAATACAGATTAACGCACCAATCAAATGTAAAGGAAGCAATTGCTAATGCTATGTGGGCAAATTATGTGGGTCATGGGTAGATTTATGGCATAATAGAATCTTTGCATTTTTTTTTTCTCATATCTGTACAATTTTCTTTCTTTTGAGGCACATGTTAGTAACAATTTTTAATGAGGTGATTTATGGGTAAATTTTCTCTCATATAGGATTTATGAGTAAATTTTTTAATAAAAAAATTTTCAATAAAAAACCCATAACCAAATACCACAATGTAATAATTTCTAATACCATTCACCATTACAAACCATCAAGCTTCCATATTAACCAAGTTCCAATTTCCAATTACATCTAAAATTAAAAGGGGGGGAATTACTGCCCAGTGCGGGGAGTAGATGAGAAGACTGAGATTTACAAAAGTCTTGGAAAGTTGCAACGTTACAACCACAACATGGGAATTTCGTATTATAAACAAAACGACATCGTTTTCCCTTGTTATTCCCCTTTCTACCCTTTTCTGTATTTCCAGAGCGCTCTCTCTCTCTCCTCTACTATAATCTATGCATCACACTCTCCCGTGCATTTCTCTGGCTTTCCCGTGTCTTTCCTCCCTCCATCTACTCTCTCTCCTTCCATGCATGACTCCCCTTCGGTGCCCTAACCCTACACTGTCGGCCTCTCTCTCCTCACTCTCCTTCGGTGCTCCAAGCCAACGTTTCATGCCCAAATTAAAGGCCACTCTCTGAATTTGAAGGTAATCCATCACTCTCTCATAATCTCTCTGTCTCTCTCACCTTCACCATTGTTGACATTGATAACCTTTGTGTTGTTTGTATCATTTTTCTATGCCCACCAATTGTCTAATGAAATACCTAAACGGAAAATGAAAATCATTGAACCCCTCACATATTATACTTGTACCCAATTTCTATCCCACTAAATATCCATTAATTTTTTTCATTTCCCTTTTCTTATATTTCAGAATTTTCGATAGTAGGGGCTCACCTAAATTTTTTGAATTTTAGTTGAACTCCAAGACAATTAAGTTGTCTGTGTGTGGGGGGAGAGAGAGAGAGAGAGAGAGAGAGAGAATTTTTCCTAGCATTACAATTTATAAACATATGCATATGTGCTACAGATCATTTTAGGGGGAATTTCAACACAATGGGATATAAAAACAAAATTTAAAAAAACATGTGGCTGCAAGTGATTCTGTGATGGGTGGAAGTCATCATGTTTGTGTAAAATTAAATTATTATTATTATTATTATTATTATTATTATTATTTCTGTCTCATTGGGATTTAATTCCCCCATCATTTTAAGGGTAAGATTAAAACACAATGAGGGTGAGGGAAACTGACCAAATGGTCAGATTTTACATTTAATAATCCTTATCATGATATTTGATCAACAAAAACAAAGAACATGATGCAACTGTTGTAATTCATAGTTTAAAGGACTGTTTGGGAACTCCAGCTTGGGCTATCAAGCTTATCATTGTTGACAGGCCATCATGTTGATATAACTGTGGTCTATGGCAAGTATTGTTAACGTGTCTACTTAAATGAAAATTCTTACAAGTTTTTTTTAAGACTTATGTTGAAAGCAATTGTGAGGTGACTTTTTGTTCCATACACGATGGCAACAACTCATAAACCAAGAGGAACGTTCAATATCTTCTTGTAAGTACTTGGTGTTTTACTTTTTTGTTCCAAACATGATGCCGAGAACTCACTTTCTTTTCTTTTCTTTTCGTGAATATATTAGCCATGAATGGCTCAAACAATGTAAAGGAATTGTGGATGCACTTATCAACATCCGAGTGGTAACACACCAAATATACATGGAACAAAGGTATTGTACGTTTGTCAATATAAATCAATCACTTGCTCATTCCAGGTTTGTTCTCCCCAATTTCCATATACAATTTGCACACCATGCGGGTGCATGGTGGGAGGATATGAGTCGTACTGACAAAGCTCCCTACGAAAATGAAGGCAAATGTCAACAAACACAATATGACGCCACAACACGTACAACAAAAAAGAGTTATCTTGTATGCAAACACCAAGTATCCGTAAATTATATTTCATATAATTTTAGTAACTCCTCGATTGGATTATGTATTTTTTATATATGTATGTTTGCTGGGGATCATGGACGTCCAATATGTGTCTAGTCTGTTGAATGTTTGGCCACAACATAATGCACCTACACCCTAGCATGCTCATTTGAGACCACTAATTTGGCAATTTTGCACCGAGTGAAATGATTTTCATTCAATATGTGTGTAGTCCTTTTCATTTAATATGGTTGGCCTTCACGAGTCATATATGTATCATCAATTTAATGACACAGTACTGTTGCACCGAATGATTAAATGGACTACACACATATTGAACGATTTTCAGCCATAACATAATGTACCTATATGTCTCATTTTTTATGAAGAGTGTGTTCAATTATCCATTTTTCCATATACATGAAAAAAAAAATTATTATTACACCCCCAAGTCAGAAAATTGGTAATCAGTGAGTTACACTTTTGAGTCTCTATTGTTTTCATCAATTTGACTTTAGCCGTTCATCTTTTAATTACAACAATTAAGTAATTAAATTTGAACTCATGTTTCAATGTGGTCCTCCTATTTCTTAATGTAAGACTGTATTAACATAGTTTAAGAGCAATTGGGCCTCGGGCTGGGATTGTATGACAAATTATATGTTTCACTAAAATTTCATTTTGATTCCTCATTTATAAACATATGCTTAAATTTTAAACGGTGAAATTGCATGCATTCCATTTTCTAACATAAAATAGTCGTACAATTATTTTACGTGGTTAGATAATTTTCTAACATAAAATAGTTGTTTTCATACACTCGTTCCATTCTACACATTTCTACAAAATTTGGGTTGGTGATTATCTAATTTCGTTTCAATTACACTTTTTAGCCAGCAATCTTGACAAGGTGCTCTCCTCGTAAGCTTTTGAAAGTGAACGCATCACTTAACAATGATCAAGAGTTTGCCATTAAGAACATTCACTATGGAGGTCTACTGCACCTGTCTTCCGATCTGTTGCCACGGGCATTCATGGTGCAAATCTTGGAGCGTTTCAATCCGGAGTCATGCGCTCTCTGGTTGCATTCCGGCGGAGTCCAGACTATCACCCCCTCTGACGTTAGTATGATACTCTGCTTCCGCCATACAGAAATTCTGATGTCAACTGATCCCTCACCCGCTGTGCTTGCTACTCTGAAACGGTAGTTCTATATGGGCAGAGGGGGCATATCATTGACCACACTTGGGGTGATACAGATTGGCCAGCACAACGAGTAGTTCATCATGCTTGCATCTTGTACAACCTTGTTTGTTTTTTGTGCCCTTCAAGCAAGGATGTTGCTGGACCCAAATTGTATGTGGCTTTGGATGACGTTTTCAGGCTTCACGAGTATGATTGGCCCCAATTCATCCTCTACTGGTTGGTCAATGAGGTTAAAAAGTACAAGAATCGTTCCTCTGCCTCACAAACGTCTTTAACTTCAAGTGTTGGTGGCTACCTGTTTTTGTTGATGGTTTGTGCACTCTAAATTGTGATGCATTTTGCTATGGTTTTTCTATTTGTTTGGGTCATATGCTAACAACCATTTGTACATTTAGTAGATAATATTGATACACATAAGGAACACAATACAAGTGAAAATGATAGACATCTAAATCCAGTTCTGTATGAAGAGTAATGCTAAAATTTATAATAAGTTCATCTCTCCTTGTGATACAATTTACCATGTACAATCTTTAAAGGGAAGGCTGCTGATGCAACTGTTGTTGCCGCAAACAATGAGGTTGTTATAGACCAAAATAGTTGCTGCAAAAGAATGAGGTTGTTATAGACCAAAATATTTTAATAGTCTGCACTCTTTCCACTAGGATTTTCAAAACATAAATTTTCTTTGGTTGTCTGTAGTTTTATGCTAATAGTGAGGTTTGTTTTTGTGTTTTCTCCCTCAGGTAAGCGTACATTCTTGTTTTTTTTTTTTTTTTTTTTTTTTTTTTTTTTTTTGGGTGCTATTATAAGGCAATTTTCTTCCTAAGAAATGATATTACTTCTCACCCTGCAAAAAATTGACTTCCTAAGAATCGTACAGGATATCTGTAAACAGTAATTGAAGTCCATATTTAGTTTTATGGAATTAAAGAGGTTTCTCATGCTTAGTATTTTGTTATTATAATGTGATGCATGACTGGGTAAAGTATCACCACCAATATGGATGCCAATGAAATGATTCAACAACCCAAATTGAGGTGTCTATGTTTTAGGTGTGTATATTTTAATCTATATTTTGTCTATGCTTGAACAACCCGAAGTATCGCCATTAATCTGTATTTTCTTCTTTATTTTACTAGATAATATATTTTGAGCATGCTCCAATGGGCATGAACCTTGTTGCCACTAGTGTCAATGGGATTCTGTTGTTGGCCTTCTGGACCATGGAGCATGTGAAGGAGCAATTGGGCCTCGAGGCTAATGAGGTTGCCCACATTCCGTCAGACTTATAGTTGCAGTATACGGTTCGTGTTCAATCCCTTACTTTTGAACAATCCAAATTCTACCTCTTTCAAAGTTGTTCCTCAAAATGCATACAGTTCTTTACTTCCTATTGACATTGTTTCTTAATCATTCAATTGCAGGCCACTCAAGGTGTGTACAAAGTGTTTGTTAATGAAACCATTCCACTTCTTTGTCGGGAGCAGATGGAGTATCTTCGTGGCATTGATGCCATTCTGATGGCTGAAGGGTATCCATCTTCCATTGTTATCCCTCCATATGGACAGATGCCATTGATGCCAGAGTGTAGCCAATATGTTCCTTTGAACAGCCCTTCACCATATTCGCCTCTTCATGCAAGCCCCATCAGTCACCACGTCCGTACGCCTCCATCAACAGTCGTACCTATATTCAAGGATCAAATCGTTAGGACTTGAATGTGAACCATTAAAAACTTCTCTAAGTGTATGTAGACATCTCATTTTGACTGACCCTACGACTTGGGCTCCTTCCCAAGTTTTCCGATGATGAAATTGTTTCAATGTCTTCAGTATGAGCCCTGGATGAAGAGTAGACACCTTACCTTAAACCTATTTTGGCCAAAATGTTTTTAAGACCTTTAAAATTATTTTCCAAAATGATTTTTGTAGTCAGAGATGCTAGTGCACGTAGCTTCCCCTATTGTGCCTTAGTTACTTAGTGTTTGTTTATTTGTTCTACCTTTTGGATTGTATCTAAATAAATTTAAGTTTTGAGTCAACATTGTTTTTTAACTTATGGTAATGGTTCTAATTTTGTAATAATTACTCTTATTTTTTTTTATTTTTTTTTTATCTTTTTACTCCTGATGTTTCAAATTTTTGGAGTGTTACAATTTAGTACAAGTACCCTTCTGTGTTCAGACAACTTTACCTTTGCCTTGTATCTCTCCTCACCATGACTAAGTTGGTTACCTATTTCTTTTGTAGGATATCAAGGTCATTCAAAGGCAACACTCACACGTATGAAGGAGAACTAATGGAGGACGGTGACGTCGAGTTTGACCCTAATGAGGAACCAGTGAAAATCATTGAAATTGAATCTAACCCATAGGAGAAACCATAAATTGAGTTTGTTCCTGAGGAACTTGTGGAAGAGACAATAGAGGAAAGTGTAGAGAAGTTTTGAATATTTTTGGGGGGTTTCCCACTCTTTTGGTCGTTGGTCTCTCTATATCTCTCACAAAGCTTCCTTTTCCTCTTTTGGCTATTTACACATCCATCAAAGAGGTAATGTTGCACTAATCCTTGTGCTAACTTAGGTTACTTTTGTATAAGCAATGTACTAATGAATTTCTTATTCAACGAGTTAGATAAGAAGTTTAAGCTTGTATTTCCTGAATTAGACTATAATAAGTATGTCTCTGAAGTTTTCGTCTCTATCCCCAAGACTTGTACTTCTTCAAGTAAGCTAGGAGAGCAAGTGAAGAAAATGTAAGGGCGTGCGTCAGCTAGGCCGGGGCAGTTGTAACAATAAGGGGCAGCTCGGGCTCAGCCAGCATATAATTGAAAAGAAGGGTTGTGATTTCTTTTTCTTATTCTAGATGAATTCTGAACCTTTGGATTAAAAGTTAGATTAGTGGTTAATAGAGGTTTAGTGCCTAAGCTTAATGGAAACCACCCACGAAGTACACATGACTAAAAGCCCTAAAATAGTGGATGAGATCAAATGAGGAAAGATCATCTATTCCATAGGAAAGCAGATTACCCTCATGGAGATTAAAAGCCTAATAGAATAGGTGGTTTTCCTCTGTCCTGACTAAAAATGGGTATGTTTTGTTTGGATTTGTAGAGTGATTTTGGAAAAAAAATTCTAAAAAATTTGTTTGGTTTGTAAATCTTCCAAAACAATTTCCAAAATCACTTTCTCTCTCTTATTTATTAATCAATCACTTTTTCTATCTCCTCTCTCCTTCTCAATCATTTTTTCGCTCATACACATCTACTCAATTATAACAAAATATCAAATAATTCCAAACTTCTAAACTCTAAAACTACTTTCAAAATACACAACCAAAAAAATCAAAAAAAAATTCTAAACTCTTTCCTCAAAACAATTTTTAAAAACTACTCTCCCAAAACCAAACCAAACATACCCAACGTTATGTTTAGGAAATTGATTAGCATATTTTTGTAATTGATTTGATGGTTGTGAAAAAAAGAGTGAAATGATTATGAATTGAATGTGATAGTTTGTCTTATTGATTATTTTAACCTATTTTATCTTTTAGTTGGTTGTTTTAACCCAACCTTCTTTCCAAACACCCCCTTTGTCTCACAAGCCTAGTTCCTAGCTTGCCCTGATCAGTCAGAGGAATATGATTCAACTAGTGTGAAATTCACCCTCACACAACATTGCTATCTGCCAAAAACCAAATATTGTAATCTTATCACAAAGGAACAGCAGTTAAATAGTTCAATTGAAACCCATTGTTAATATTAGATCATCTACAACATATGCAATTTGATAAAGGTATCATCTACTCCCATAGAAATTAGCAAACTTTCTTATTGCATGAACCTTCACCTTCTTAATACACCCAATGTTAAACAAGGCGGACACAAATGTGTAAGCTTTACAATTCTAAACAGGCAATCCTACAAGAGTAACACTCCTTGGGAAATATGTTCAAATATTGGCACATAGAAAACAAAGCATGCTATGAGATATTTAAGGTAAAAGAAAAAAAAAAAAAATACATTTTCAACACCCAAAGAAATTAAAATGTTGACATTTTTTTGGCAATCACTGAAGGACTAATTATGCCCTCCTAATGCTCTTATTAGCAATTGATGAAGATTATCTAAGTTATGTTGTTCTTTCGAAGCCACTACCAATCTGCATATGTAACCATTCTGGCGATGAATCCTTACCATAGTCCCTTGTAGCTTGTGAACCAAACGCCACTACATTTGTGTTGAATGTTTGTTGAACAAACTGAAATACAATATTGTTTATTAACTCATGATGAAATCAGAAGAGAGGAAAGGAAACTCCATATAAAAAAAATTCCATTACCTTATCCATCAACTTGCGTTCTACCAAATTGAAATAAACTTGATCCACAAGCTACCACTGCCTTTGGTTGCAGGCACTTGTTTATATAGTGTACATCTTATCAATAATATAATTTGTAATAGTTAAACAAATCAGTCTAGTGAACGGTCCATCTACAAATTCATAGCACCCAATTTATGATGACAACGAATTCTTAAGCAAAAGAAAATGATTTAAATTATAATGCTAGTTTCATGTATCAGAAAGGTGTCCTTATGACATTGTTGCTGATCCTCAATATATCTTGTAGTGAGGACACTGAGATCTAAATGAAAAACACAATACAAGCATGCGTTGGTGATCACACACACATCCAGCAGACTGAACTGAACAAGGACAACGAAAAATGGTTCTCAATGGTTACTACAAAAAAGAAAATTAAAGATTGCGGGGAATAGGTTCACAGAGGAGTTGTAGTGGGAGTGATTTAGTTTAGTTTTGTTAGCTTCTTTCCATGCCCTTTTCATGTTCTCTTTGTCAGTTCTTGTCAACCACTTAATCTTTTTCTAGAAGTTGGGTCAGTTTGTGAGGAGGATATTTTTGCCTCTTCCTCTACTGTTCTCAATGATAATTAATTTTCTTTGCCGATCAAAAACAAAACACCAAAAAAAAAAAATCCTCAATATACCTTGTTAGAAATGGAGAATTAAAACTTACGTCTTTTGATGGAAATCCTTCAATGCCAGGGTTCACTTTGGAATTAACCGCTTCAAGCTTCATTGATAAGAACTACAACAACCAGTAATTTGTTGTTCAAACCAGTAATTTGTTGTTCAAGTTCAAGTTCAATAGGGAACAATCTCGAATTTAATAGTGCAGTAAAACATGGTGAAGAGAAGCATGTGTACCTCAACCTGATGCTGTAGTGACTGGATATAATTAATTATCTCATCAAGGACCAATGCTTTGCCAATGACCTGAATCCAAATAAGCTTAATTACAAACAGTATTTAGACAAAAATATATGAGGTTAATAGGTATAGATTCAGAAGCTCGAACAGAAAGATAAAATAAGTGAAGGGACCTCTTCGCACTATTATACAACCACAAGCCCACATATAAATTTATTAGAAGCAATCGATTAGCTATTTAGCTTAAATGAAATTGATTATACAAGCAGTCCAATCCACTGTGGAGGTAAACATGGAGGCAGATACAGTTTTTAAGAGGAGTTCAGCGACTGGAGTAAGAATAATGAACAGAATCGTGCTTGTGAAAGAACGTATTTTATTTTCTTTTGGCAACAAACTAAGGTGTTTATACATTTGGAATTGATCTTTTCTTTTTCTTTTTTCCCTTTTCTTTTTTTTTTTTTTTTTTTGAAAATTTACAGGGATGCTGAGCTGACAAGCATGCTTCACTTCAATCACCTTGTGATCTTCTATGTAGCAAACCAACCTTCTTTCTCTCCTTTGCCTACTAAGCTCTATCCATTTGTTATTAAGGTTAACAAATGAGATGAAAGTTTGATAAAACAGGGCAATATTATCAAATGTTTCCTCAAATCAAAGATCATGTCTGAGGTCTCAGACCAACTAAGAAATATGGATACTTCTAAGAAGGTGGCATGTCCATGTTAGAGACACTAACACTCATTGAAGACTTCTCAACTAGTGTCTGAAACTCATTTAGATGTGTCCTATTGTTATTATTATAATATTTTTTTTTTAAATTTATATTCAGACAATTTTTAGACATTTGGGAGGGAGATACACGTGTTTAGACAAACGTGAAACTAATTATATATTTTTAAAAAATAACTTAGGATACAATGTAAATTTATAGAAATTAGTATTATATTACATTTTTTATTATCGTTGAATGATATATTCATACATGTGATAGATAATAAATATATAAAATTATATATGTTTTGAGCGTATCCCCCACTTGTCATGTCCTATACTTTTTGAAAATTTGTGTCGGTGTGTCTGTGTCATATCACGTATCCGTATCCGTGTCCGTGCTTTTTAGCTGACCAAATTTTGATCCTTTAATGTCTATTACTCTGTATATTGTGCTAGATATATCTTTTTATTCTCATGGAATACTTGAGAAATTTGAGAGCAAGCTATTTCAGGATGGAATATATTTAGCGGTCATTTGATTTTGATTATGGGTTGATTTAATAAAAAAATGGATTTCACTTGAACTAATGTAATTATAAATAATAATAAATAAATAAACTAATTAAACCATTCCAAATAATCTAAACCAAACATGCACTTAAACCATTTTAGGCACTTGAACTGTTGCTTTTTTACTTATAAATTTATTTTTTGTTATACAAAAGGATGATTTGTTTGGATATTTTTTCCATTTGATTTTGCCAATAAAAAATGATGACAAAGCCACATAAAAATAAATAAAAAATAAAATACAAGCGAAAGATATTAAGATGGGAAACTTTATGTTATAAAAGATGAAAATAATTAAAGATGATAAACCTCAATCTCATCACCCAAAACCAAGAGTAGAAATCACTCTTGATCCCCCACCCCCCCCCCCATTGCTCCATCAAGGTCCCTCTTAAAATCAGATCAGTGAACCTTAAACAGAGCAAAAGATCCATCAATCACTACAAGTGGGGTGAAGAGAGGAACTCAAATTTCAAGCAAACGAGCAATGGTCTTGACTTTGTCATCGCCCTACAGCCTAACAAATATAAAAGATGAGAACATAATAATAACTATAAAAGGATGTTTAAAGGTCATGAAAGGGCACTTGTGAGCAGAATATAAAGATGACAAATGTTAGTAAATCCAACCGCCCACCCCTGTGAAAGGGCAGAATATAAAGATGGCAAATGTTAGTAAATCCAACCCCCCCACCCCTGATTCACGAAGATGACCACAAGATCCATGGGGACCACTGTGTGAATTGGAGCCACTTAGGGGGATTTTTTCATACAACATTGCATTGACATGATCCTTGAGTTCATAGACAGCTCTCAAGAGAGTTACTACCATATCAAGGGATGTTAATAGTCTAAAGGTGTAATTTATCAAAAAAAACAATTTAATAATCTAAAGGTGTGATGACAATCTTTGATGCATTTTTTACACTAGAAATAGGCCCATCAATTTGCAACCAAACCAAAAAATTAACATCTTGTCAACTTACCATTTAATTAACCATTAATCTAGTAAGTTAGGGTTCAGACAAGACATCTTTTATGACACATTTTGCATGAAGAATTTGTCTATAGTACTTGGGGCTCAATTTTTAAAGTCAAATTTGGATTTACTATTTACAATGCATACTTGTTTTACTAGGATTGCAAATTATAGTCCAGTTAGAAGTTGTATATACCTTTCTCTTCTACAAAAAAGGAACTCTTAGTAATTATTCTTATTGATTCAGAGAATCGTACAAATCAGTCACAAGTAGCAGATTCTCACTCAATATTAGTGTGTTCTATTACTAGTCATTATTGTTTTTTAATATATGTTAAATCTGATTCCGGTGAATTAGAGGGAACAATGACCCTAAATTTGTCGCCTGAGGGTCACCCAATGACTTTGGTCACATTCTGCCAATAAAAAACATAAGAGGAGGAGAAACCAAAAAAAGGAAGAATAGCTCCAAAAACATAAGCACCAATACTCTAATTTTTGTTAAGTAGATAATAAATCACATAGCATTTTGCAAGAACAATGTAATCTAATTCTTCTTTGCACCTGTTGTGGAGCCCTCTCGGCATTGAGATTGGTATGGTTGCAGTTTCTCCTCCCCAGTTGCGTTACTTTAGCGATCAATCTCATTCAAAGCGGCTAGGTTGGTTTAGACATTTGTTAGAACTAATGCCTTGGCAAGTTTTAGACATGCGTTTTTGCTATGACTAGAAATGATTAAATAACTACTAAAATGCAACAATAAAGGAGAGAAAGAAGCCCAACTTAGGCTTCATTTGGGATATGGGTTGGGTTTTTGGCTTTTTGACTTTTTGGCTATTTTAGACTGGGTTGGACTTTTTGGCTTTTTTGACTTTTATAAGAGAAAAAATGAAATGATTATGATTTAGATGTGATATTTTGTCTTATTGGTTTTTTAGCCTATTTTGTTTTTTGTAACTATTTTAGCCTTGTAGTCCCAAAAAACCAACATGCCAAACGAGGGCTTAGTAAAAAATTTAACTATAAACAAACCTTCAAATATTAATGTTAAAAGATAGAGCTTGAGAAAAGCCAATGCACAAGCACACCTTATTACAACCAGGGACCAGATCTTGTAGAATTTTCATTCTCTCGCTTATCTTTTCTCTTCTAGCCTGTCCACCAAACAACTTCAATTAGAAAAACTAGTACGAAGTTCTAGAATTTGGAGATTAATTAACCATCAATTACCAACTCAGTGCCACAATTATGGTTAGAAAGAAATTATATTGACTTGTGTACATAAATTATTGTCATTGTAGTTGGTTGCTTCAAAATTTATTTCAGAGTTGAAGGGTTCAAATCAAAGTAGATTACTCTTTCTGCTAGACTATGGCTATCAGTAGCTTGGCCCCTTCTTGCTCGTACGTGGATGTAATCTTGCTTCGGTGGCTCATGCGTTTTTGTGTTCTGCTCTGTTGGCTTGCTCGAATTTGCTTCGGCTTTAGCTTTGTAATCAAAATTCTCATCTCTAGATCTCTCCGTCTTAATGCGTTTACCATCACACTCATTCTGTTCAATTGATCCAAAATCATCACTGTTAGACTTCTAAACTCCCTTTAGTACGTAAATGAGGTGAAATTCACTTCTATGAACGATCCAAATCAAAATTCTATTTCATTCTAATACTTGTTTATCATTCCATATAGATCACCAAGCAGATCACTATTACATAAGATCATTTACAAACCAAAAAGAGCTACTTTAAAATCAATGAAAACAAAACTTGCTAAATAGAAAAGTAAACATTTATACAAATAGATAACGTGCATATATCAAGATACATATATCGCAGTACCGTGATGATGTCATTGCCAATGCTCGTCGAGACGAGCTTGGCGGACTCATTCTCGGGAGGAGATTTATCACGCCGCTTCCTCGAACCGCCACTCCGAGCCAATCTGTGATCCAGAACCATCGGATCATTGCCAGAAACTTCGCGATTCACACTCGCATTCTCAAATTGATCCAAACTCTGCCCAAACCGCACCTTCATCAAGTCCAATGCACCTCCGGACTCACCGCCGTTGATTCTAAACGGCCAGATCTCGGCCAAATTGTACGGCGCCGCACTCGCACTCTGAAACGCACCGCCGTTGATCATCGCCGGCTGATCCATCTGAAGATTCTCAAAATCACATCCGATTCGAATCCAAATTTATCTTCAATGTTATTCAAAGCTCATGAATTAGCTGCAAATCAAAGAAAACCATTGCCATAGTTCAATTTCAAAGTGTGCATTTGAAGATCGATAACAAGTGGAGAGAGAGAGAGAGAGAGAGAGAGAGAGAGGAGGGGCAGCTGTGTGATCTGCTTCGACAGTGGGGACTGATTGTTGGTGCGCACTGTACACACTACCACCACCAGTATTCACTGGAGAGAGACCTCGGGACTTTAAAAGAAGTGACTTTGAGTGAGGTTTTCTCGGCGGGTCCACTGTTTGTGTGATGACCAACTGTTTTACTCTGAACTCTCACGAGTACAACTGCCTTATTCTTTCACCGTTCGATCAGTTTAAAGTAACATTCAAAAGGAATTTTATGGAATCGATGGTCGTGGTGGTAAGATAAACGTACGCCATGCATGGATGCGAATATCATTTGTCTTAAATGTTGGGTTGTTGGAGTCACGTAATGAGCTAGCTAGCTAGCTCGCAAGTACAAATTCAATGTACAAAAATGAGAGCGATTTTTGGATAGAGGGAAAGGTTCGAATGGTTTAATTTAGAATTGAAAGTAGCTCGAAACTTTTCCTCTCCCGAATCTCTTTAATGTTTAAAATGATATCATTTTGAATATTTTTTTTTTCTTTTTTTTCTTTCATTTTCAGTCTAAAATGCAGAGGAAGAGAAAGAGAAGAGAGGGGAAGAGGAGGAGAGAGGGAGAAAGAGAGAGGCACCCTCCTGTGCCTCCACCGCCGTCTATCGTCAGCTCGTCGCAGCACTCCAATCGTCGCAACAGCAGCTCGTCGTAGCAGCTTCGACCGCCGTCCCCGCCTCCGCCTCCTCCTCCCCCTGTGATTATGGCCCCCTCCAGTCCTCCTCCTTCCTCCTTCCTCCTCCTCCTCCTCCTCCTCCTCCTCTTCCCTCTCCTCCTCCTCACTTCTCTTCCCCTTCTTCCTTCTGATTTTCTGCTTCTGGAAAAAAAAATAAATATACAAAAACGACGTCGTTTTTTAATTAGGGGGATTCCGGGGGGGGAGCTTTCAAGCTCCCTAGCACGACTGTTTAGAATTATGATTTGAGTTTAGAATTATGTTTTGAATTTTGAATTTTTAAATTATGATTTAAAAAAAAAATTATTTGATTATGAATTTTAAAAATAGTTTTGGAATAATTTGTATTTTTTTTTATTGATTGATGTATAAAATGTGAAATGAGAGATGAGAGAAAAAAAATTGATTGATTGATTGATTTGTAATATATAAAAAAACAATGAGTTTTGAAAGTAATTTTAAATTGTATTTTTAAATTTTATTTGGATATAAATTTTGATTCAAATCATGATTTGAAAACAAAATTAAATTTTGAACATTAAATCAAACGCTACCTTAATGTATTTGTATAGGGCCAACTCCTCTCCAATCCAAAAACGGAGTGGGGGTTGTTATTATATTGTGGTAGGCCCAAATTTAGGTCTATTTTAATAATTTAAATTGTTAATTAATAAATTTTGTCAAATATATTATTCTAACAAAAAATTACATTAATTAGATATCTATAGTCACTTGATTAACTTGTATTTGTGTTTACGATTCATTTGAAAAGTTATAATTGTCGTTAAAACAAATATAAACCAATCAAATAACTATTAATATTCGATTAATGTAACTTTTTGCAAAAACAGTAGACTCGATGAGTTTTATATATTAATGGTTTAAATCATTAAAATTAGCCTGAAATTGAGCCCAACAACAATACCGCCCAATTTAATTTGAGACTGGAAAGAAGTGGCGACGATTTGTATGCTATTCGAGTTGGCTAATTAACATATAAGTGTGATCTGAGAAGTTAGTTAAAAGTTAATTTTTTTGGCACTTTTTTGAACTTTTTTATCTTTTTTTGTATAAAACATGTGGGAAGTAATATAAATTAAAATGAATTAAAACTTTTAATTGAGTTACCAAATTGCCCATAATTTCCTCAAAAGCTTCGCTAGTTAATTACTTCGGCCCCTTTTGGGAAGTGGGTTATAATCCACTTCCCAGATTATAACTCAATTCTTCTCTTACAAAAAAACTACTTATAAACAGCTTTTAACCAAAAAGTTAATTATAACCATCTTCCCAAAATAGTCTATAGTGTAGTCCATTCGTAATAAAGTTAAAAGTAATGATGAGATTATAATTTATTATAATGTTGTACTTATTTATTTATTTTTTGATAAATTACAAACAAAATATTTTAAAATTTCAACCTTATAACAAAATAATTTTTTTATTTTGTTAATTTAAACTTTAAAATTTTGACTTCTTTTTTTATCAAAATAATTTCTTTATTTCGTTAAGTAAAATAAATGAAAAATTAAGTATTTCAGTCATTAAACTTAATAAAAAAAATTTAAACATTTTACGTATACCTATATTGAGGTTAATAACTAATATAATTTTTTTCATCGATTTTACTTAATGAAAATACGTGAATAATTTAGATTAAAAATAAATCAAAAGATTATTGTTAAATTATTAAAATTCAAAATTTATTTTATTACAAGGCTAAAGTCTTAAATTTATTTTATTTTATTTTGTAATTATCCCTTTTTTCAATAATGGTAGGTGCTCACCATATTTATTTTAAAAAATATTAAAAAAGAACAATGTACGGTGAAGATTTATTTCAAGTATTGGTTTCATTATACAAAAATTAAATTAAACTAAAAGAATCACATTTCAAGATATTTTTTGATATTTTTTTATTGGCTCTCATCTTCTTCATTTTTTTTTTTAATTTTTTAATATTTTAATATCATATTTATTATACCATCTCATGTGTTACTTACACTCATTAATGTAAATTTTACATGTCGTTTTGGGAACCAAAATAAAAAAGTCACGTTTTTGTCAAAATGTCCAAAAACGTAAGTGGTAAAAACGTAACAAAATTGGTTTGGGAAGTGCCAAAAACGCAAGTGTGAAATTACAAATTGGGGCCTATGACAAAAAAATTTTAAAAAAAATTTCTTATGTTGGGTAAAAGTATTTTGGTCATTTTAATTTGATTTGACACCATAAACAAATCTTAAACTAAAAAGTCAAAGCCAGCTTTTTACCAACTTCTCATATCACTTTCTAAAAACTAAAAAACTTGGTAAAAAGTCAAAAATCAATTTTTTACCAACTTCTCAAAACACCCCATAAACTCCATTAATACCTAATGGTTGTCAATGTGCCACCAAATATCATATAAAAAGTAATAAATATATCTATTCTATAACGATTGAAAAAAACAAGCCGACCTATAAGTCAAATTTAACTCTTTGATAACAATGATAGCCACCATTTTAGTTGTGGCAATAATGGTAGAGGAAGCTACATTACAGTGAAAAATGGGGTATTTTATCAACAATCAGTGAGGAGTTTTTTGTAAAGGAAAATGAGTTGGACCCCCTTAAGGAAGCACCTCCTTTGACTCCCTCTCTTTTTGATTGGCCAATTTTTCTTTTTTCTTTTTCTTTTTTTCCTTCTCCTCTAATCACCACCCGCCACGTGTGTGGGGGGTAATGGGAGTGGTGATTGGAGGGGGTCTCAATCACTTCCCTTTTGTAAATTACTAGCAGTGAAAGAGTCAAAAAAAATCACCAAAGCATGAACTCTTTTTGGCACAAATACAAAATTGCCCTCATTTCTTTCAATTCTTTTTGAAAATAGCCCTAGTCACTCCTTCAATCTTTTTTTGGTCACCGCCTCTGTCTCCTTTGCCATCTCTCTCCACCCTAACCACTACGCCCCCTACAAAATTTGGGTGGTAACGGTGATGCTTATACCCTATTTGGCATGACCAATGAAAGGCCATCATGTGACATTAGTTTGGGATGTCTTAAAAAGTGTACTTTTTGACTTATTGGTGGGTTTGGGTTGGGTTTGATGTGATGTGTTAGACATGTGATGTGATTTAAATAAGATGATGTGACTTAAATAAAATAGTAACTTTTTAATTTTTTAACTTATTTAGTACATGCCAAACTAGCCCTAATTATGGTTAAGAAGAAACAAATAAAGGTTAATTTGTGGAGTTCCAAACCTTATCCATTTGCGGCAAAGAATGAGAGGAATTGGTCTAAGGTAGCAGATATCAACTCTTGATTTATAGGATGCAATTAGTAATCATGTCCCTATATATGTAACTGTGTGACAATGATAAACATGAGAAAAATGTTGTAGTTCAAGGACTTGGCACCTGTCTACGGTTTTGTTTATCGTAACTTAAAAATTTTTAAAAGTTATTATCATCACATCATCTTATGTAAGTCATATCACCTTTCTGTCACATCACTTCAAACTCAACTCATATTTTATAAAAAGTCAAAAAGTATACTTATTTAGATCATCCCAAACCATTCCTTAGGACTGGTCGGAAGAAAAGGTTCATACACCCACATAGCAAGGTTCCTTTTTCAAATTCCTAAAACCTAGCTAGGAGGTTACAATGTGGTGGCTTAACGGCGATTGAAAAGATGGTTGCAAGATGCAATACAACAATAAAAAATGTTTGGTGGCCACAATTTCTGTGGCTTAAATGGCCCGAAACTGCCAAAACGATGTCGTTTTGGCTTGTTTTGCACCCAAAACGACGTCGTTTTGACAGTTTCGAGCCATTCGAATCACAGAATTTGTGGTCACCTAGCATTGCTGTACAACAATTTGGGAGGATCTCCATCTAAACATGTGGTAAATGGGGAGTTATTGAGAGTGTTTGGCAATAGGCTTTTTGATTTTTTGAACTAAAATATTATTAAAAGACAAAATAAGGTAAAATAGTTAATAAGATAAAATATCAAATCAAACCCATAATTATTTCACTTTTTCTTTTATAAACATCACATCCAATTACAATATATATATATATATATAATCTTCTTCCTAAATACAATTATTTTAGCCTATTAAAATAGTCTACTAAAATAGTCAACTTCCCAAACATTATCATTAAATGAAAAACATGAGCCACATGACAAGAAGTCATAAGAACAAAGCAAATCATGTAGGGACGAATTAAGTAATTGGCCAGGCAAGTCATAAATACCAAAATTAAAGCGATGGCAAAAGTCCCAATATCAACGATCCAAATTACACATTTCAGCATCTCTTTCAACTCAAAGCCATTATATTTTACATTCTCTAACTTCCAAAGCATAAAATGTCTTTTATTTACTTAGCATAATTTAGTTCCAACAACTATGTATCCAGATTCATAAACTGCATATGTTCATCAATGAAGTAGTTTATGGTATTTATTTAGTTTTACTTGCAGTTCTATACTTGCACAAATGTAGAAAAATGGTGAAATACTCTTCATTGAGACAAAGAAAGAACTATTCCAATTTATTTATTTATTTATTTTTTTTTTTTCACCACAAGCTTTTGTTTGTATTAGAAATTAGATTTGGGTAAACTACTAATAGGTCCTAATAGTTTGACTTAATTCCCATCAAGTCCTATTGAAAATAAGTCTTAGTAAAATTATCTCTAAAAATAATTTGTTTTGTGACAATTTTTTATATATGTCACTAAAAATTGACAATTAGTGACTTTTTTTTTGTCACGATTTTTATTAATTGCCGTTAAAACTTACAATTAATAACGTTTTTTATGACAAATTTTTCTATAGGACCTATTAGACAATAAGTCCACTTATTATGACCTACACGTAAGTACCCGTTAGATTGAGCATACCACTCACATTTAGACCCCAATTCGATTCTTGCACCCCTGCATTTTCACACTCACAAAATCGATTCAATTGTTTTTGCAAACAAGTGGCTATGGTTTGGATCGATTAAATTATATGTATGGTTAAAGAGAGGGAAGGGAAAAGGAGTAGGGTATTGAAGAAGGGCATAAGAAGGGGTGCGGGTAACGAAAAAAGACAAAAGAATCTCAGGGTTGTGGAGTGGTGGTCAATGGCAAACAATGAAGGAAATAAAGGCAGAAAAAGGCCAATTATAGTATATATTTTAGTAAATTCAATGGGTGAGCTTCACCTTTTGTGAATTTCGTTTTTTATTTCAATCATGTTGTCATTAAATATTTTTTCCAATGACTTGTAATTTGTTTTCTCTTATAGGTAAATTTATACTGTTGATGCCTTTTGCTCAAGTGAAATTTCAGTTTCATTCATGTAGTTCTAACTAATCTATTTAATCTTTACATTTTACATTTTTTTTAATATAATCTTTTCATTAGTTGTTAATATTTTAAATAAAAATATATATAAAACTTCAGAGACCAAAAATAAAATTTACAAAAAATATAAAGATCACTAATATAATTCAAAAAAAATTTCAATGTTAAAATTCTCACATTAGTTGTACATAATTTTTTTCCATCTAAAATTTTTTTGAACTAGTTTTTCCAACTAAAACGATAACGAGATAAATGACATAAAAATCATATTAAAATCTAATTCGAAGTGTATAAATTATAGGTTATATTTATTTTGACGTAAAATATTTTTTTAAATTGATTTTACACAGAAATTTTTTTTTTTTTTTTCGTGTTTGGTTGAAACTTGAAAGAAAAATATTTTATTACTTAAAAGAGAAATTTTGATTCAATAAGGTATCATTTATAACTTTTAGTGAGATAAGATATTTATTTAAAAAGACTAAAGCTATGTTTGCCAATGGATTTTTGACTAAAAAAAGTGGACAAAATTAGCTACATAAGCCAATAAATTACATGTCACATTCAAACCATAATCATTATACTTTTTCTCTCATAAAAGTCAAAAAAGTCAAAAACAAAAATCGAACGAGTCTAAAAAAGTCAGGCTAAAATAGCCAAAAAGCCAGACTATTTTAACTCTTCCCAAACGAAGACTAAGGCACCGTTTGGAAAGTGATTTTGTAGGCTTTTTTTGGCTATTTTAGCCACAAAAGACAAAATAGGCTATTTTAGCCACAACAAACAAAACATCACATCCAACTCATAATCATTACACTCTTCTCTCACAAAAAAAGTCAAAAAATTCAAAAAATCAAAAAGTCCTTCCCAAACCAAGCTTTTTAGCCCAGGCTAAAATAGCCAAAAAAGTCAAAAAGCCAACCCACTTCCCAAACCAACCCTAAATATGTTGAAATAGTGAGTAAAAAGCAACTTTATAAAAATTGACTTACCAAATTTTTTAAAACTAATCATTTTTTAAAAAATGACCCAAAAACATTTTAGTTACCTTTTGTTCAACAAAATAACAAAAAGAGAGTAACTATGAGAGTTTAGAAAGAGAGTTGGGCTAAATTATCTTATTAAAAGAAGAAAAAAAAATTAAAATAATTAATAAGATAAAATGTCATATCTAATTTATAATCATTTTTTTTTTTTTCTACAATCATCAAATCAATTATAAAAATAAAAATCAATTATTTTTTCAAGCTAAAATAGGTAAAAAAATTAAATACCCAACTTTCCAAACTAGGTCCTAAAGCAAAATGAAATAAGGATGCGTGTAATTTACCCATTTGTTTTTCCCAGACAACAGTGTTTTAGGGTGAGGAAATTTCGCGGGGAAATGGAGTTGCTCAAATTGTCTAAATTCAAGCTTCAGCTTCGAGCCCTAGTCATCGAAGTTCGTGAACTCAGAGTGAGTCTCTCTCTCTCTCTCTCTCTCGGTCTCGACGCCTTTTCTTATCTGTCTCCATGGACATTTCAGGAAAGAGAACAATCTTCCACTGAACAACTCAACCTTTTAACTCAGGTTTCGTTTCCAATTTCAATACCTCTTCAGCTACACATTGTTAGAGTCTCATATACATTTTGAAATTTATAGCAATGTGTTGATGTTTGAATCTAGAAACAAAAGCAAACAGAGGAGGAATTTGGTAGAAAGCTAACGGATTTGCAAGCGGAATTGGCTTTGTCCAATGAGCTTCGGCAAAAACTCGAAAGAAAGGTCTATAATTCATTGATACAGTGAAATTTGCAATTTGTTTTCGTAGAAAATCTTGTTAAAGATCAAGTAAAAGTGAATGTTTGATTGCAGAAACTTTCCTGTTTAATTGATTAACTAAGGATTGAGCTTCTCTCAAGTTCAAAATCTGAACTTGACCATCCTACCACTGTTTTGTTTTGATGATCTGAACCGTTTATTTTATAGTCTTCCATGTATATCATTCATGTAAAAAAATAGATTTATCTGATAATTTCATTTTATCACATTTGTCTCTGAAAAAATGAACGATACGTTTTTTTTTTTTTTCCTCTAAAAAATAGACCATTTTGAAGAAAAACGTGATAAAATAAAACTGTTATGATTATTGGATGGACCTAATATTTTCCATGAATGATGTTGATATATACATGGAAGATTCTACAAAATACACGGCTTAAATTATTGACACAGGAGCCGTTGTGAGCCCCACGAACCCTAACATGACTGTAAGTTCAGATTTTGAACTTGACAAGATCCCCATCGTTAACTACTACTTAGTTCTTGTTATTTATTCAATTAAATCAATGTAGGTGAGCTACCTTCAGAGTGACAATGCTTTGCTTGAAAACAAGCAAAAAGAGTTGAAGGGAACTATAAATAACTTACTCCAGTCAAGGGAAAGTTTTGTAAAAGTTTACGAGGTTTGTATATGCTAGACTTGTTATAATTTTGATTTGAAAATTTGCGAACCTTAACAGTCTTGTGTTTGAGAAATTGAAATTGAGTGAACCAATTAGACAGTTGAATGCCAAAATCTTAAATTTGTACCTTGCTGAAGAAAAACAAAGTACAATAGTTAAGAAGCTACATCTAAGTATTAATTTAAACTAAACTGGTTGTGTATATATATATAGACATACCCCGTTTGGTGTAGCTGTTAAAATAGCTTATAGATTATAGCTTAACAGATTATAGATTATGACTTTAATCAGAAGTTGTTAATCTGTTTGGTGTAGCTGTTGGATTATAGATTTAAGTTGCTGAGTAGTGTTTGTTACATAAGCTGTGAAATAGTTTTTTCAATTAATTTTTATTTTTTGTTTGTCTACATTTCTCATAAAAAATAATAATAATAATCTATAGTCCATTTGAGTCTTTTTCTATTTTTAAAAAAATAAAAAATAAAAAAATTTAAGAGTATAACCATAAATTAACATGTCCACAGCAGAAGCTGATAATCAGAAGCAAGGGGTGAGCAGCTTCTCAGAATCAGCTTTTTTGAGTTAAAATAAGCTGTTAGAATCAGAAGCTGTTTGAAATAAGTTTAACCAAACAGTCCAAAATAACTTTTTCAAAGCTAAAAGCCATAAGTTGGCTCTGAAAAGCTGTAACAAACACCCCCTATGTGGCTTCATGATTTGAGTCTAACAGTTGTATGGCCTAAATTTGCGTAATTTTATAGGGTCCAAACAACAATAAACGTTCAACTAACAATTGGGCATTCATATTTTTTAAGACTGCCCCAAGTCTGAAGCTAATACTTTCAGCATTGCTGGTATTTTTTAAAGCTCATTGAATCAGCAGTCAACTGTATTTGGGGTTAGAAGTAAAGTTTTGGTTCTATGCCATGGAATATGACAGCTGGATTTCTGTGATCTGTTTACTTTCTGACTTTGGTTAAGGGTTTTCACATTTCATCTCTCTTTTCTTTCTGATGTTAAAGCTGCAAAAATGCTTTGATTAATAAATTATGTGGTAACTATCAATCATCATGCAATATTATTTAAAATTATTGAATCTTCTAAAAAAGGATATGAATCTTATGGTGAAGGATTTATCACAATAATTACCATATACAACCATTATACCATAAATTGATGTCATATTGATCTGCAGGACTCTACTTTTGAAATGAAACAATCTATTCAAACCAGCGATAGAAAGGTCACTATCCTTTCTCAGAAGATAAATGCTCATTTATTACTATTTGATTCAATAGAAAAGGAGGCTTTTTCTGTCAAGCAAGTTTTGGACAATGTGCAACAGCTTGTGAGTGAAAAAGAGGGAATAGGCACGTAGATCTCTCAACTTACTTACTTCCAAGTGTATGTTCCATTGCTCATAAATTGAATCATTGATCTTCAGTATAAACTATTCAAGTATCTATGAAAAAGGGTGCATGACGTTCCTTATTAACTTTGCTTTTATGTTCAGTGGCTGGATTAAAGAGCAAAATGGATAAGCTTTCTTCTTATGAGAAAGTGTTTGTTGGTAATTCCAAATCCTCATTTGCCCAACTTAATTAACTTGCATCTCTAATTGTATTATGCCGTAATATATCATGCTCTTAATGATGTTAAGTATTTAAAAATAAATTATCTGGACGTGTAATCATGCTCTTAATGATGTTAAATATGTAAATATAAATCTGGAATTTACAACAATGCTTCTGGATTGTCTTTCTAATCAAATGAGGTTGAGTTTGCTGAACACTGAACTTATGTAAATTTGATGGTATTTTGATTCTATTATTATTTATAAATTTGGGTGATTTGGACTTTAAAACAGTAATGTTATTCTTAAGCTAATTGTTCTTGCCATAGTTTTTAATGCATGTGTGCTTTCATTTTTCTTTAATAAGACTGGAGTCTCAAACTGTTTGATGCAGAAAAAATCTCTGACCTGGAAAGTAAACTGAGAAATGACGAAAATGAGCTCCGAAGAAAGGAGAAAGTAATTTCACAGCTTGAAGCACAGCTGGAAGAAGCAAAAATTAGTAACAACTTCCAACCACAGATGGAAGAGATATCCATATAATATAACCATTGATTAACATCCATATTTTCCATTGACTCTGATTAAGGAATTGAATTTCAGCTATGGATATTTCTTGTCAGTGTAAAACCTTGACTAGCCTTACTTTCAGAAAACACTATCAACAAAGGATGTGATCATACAGAATTTACTGACAGAGAAAAAGGTCTGAATTTGAGATTCTGCACTTTCATTTTCCAAAATGAAAAAAGAAAATACTTTAGCTTACTTTTTTGTAGTTAGTCTTTATTAATTTCTGACTTCCTTGGAAACATCAAACGGTCAGGCATTGCAATCGGAATTGCGGAGTCTCGGAATTATCTTACAGAAGATTCAGGACACTGTCACAAATATGAATGAGGAGGTAAGGGGGACATTTCTTTGAATAAACTAGGGTAAAATTCTAGCCATTGTGGTTTTAGTCCACTTACCAGGATTAACATATGGTGCACGTATGGTGGATGTGAGGACATCTGCCGTTTGCATGCTCATGTTGGGGCATGTGAAGGGAAAATGAACCTACTATGAATGGTTCGTCCAAGATGCTGTATGGAATTGTACTAGGTATTCTATTTTGACCATTTTATAAATAAAAGTGTCAGCCTGTGGCAACAGAAAGTCTGTTTCCTGTCACCCACCTGAATGCCACAGATAAAATGTCCAATTTGATCAATTTACAAACTTATCCTTTTGTTCACCTCTTAAATTTGTATATTTTGTACCTTGGTATGCCTATGGCAGCCTATAATTTGGGGTCTCATGATGTTTCTCCCAAAGGAATCTTAACATTCCTCAACTCTATCTTTATGGTAGTTGGAAGCAGCTTTTGTTTGTCATTGATTTGCCAGTCTCGTAATATCATTGATCCCTACTCCAGGATAGAAGAGCATTCTCCTCTGTTCTGGGAGGCCAAAAAGAATGTACAGAAATTCAAGAAAAGGAAAATATCAGGTCAGATAAATGAATTTTGTCATCAACTTCTGTTTACAAGTTGAATACTGACTTTAAAATTAGCATGTATTTTAACTAGTTTAATTTAACTGAGCACAGAGTGATGAAAAATGATTCATGTGGCTGACTCCACTTGATTGGGACACAAAGCTTAGTTTGGTATGGTTTAAGTAAAGGTGAATAGAGTTAGAGGCCGTCTTTTTGTGGTTGGTATAATAATGTTACAGTGTAGAGAAAAAGAAGAATGGAAAAGAAATAGGTTACTCTGGCCTTGCTGTCATGTATACGAAGCAATGTGCAACATTCAAATGTTATATATATATATAGGGCTTATATTGAACAAATCTTTGACACATGCATGCCCAACTGCAACTAAATGGATAAGGTTCTTACAAGATTGCAAACCAATTCAAACATCATAAACAATGGATTATAACCAGATATTTACTATATCTGTGCATGCTTGTTTGTTATTTTCAGTTTCCATGATTTAGTTACTGTAATGGAAGGATAGTTTTGTTCTTGGAGATCCAGAAGATATGGGGTTAGGGAATAGAATTCCACTTTTATGACTTCCTATTCTTATTGCTCTTGTAGATGCCAAACATTGTGATACTGTGATGAATTCTTCTTATTTTTTCTCAGAAGGTATTTTTCTTCTTATTACCATTTGCGCTGTTACTGGTATATCATATCAGGATTGAAGATGCATATCAAAACAGTGGAGAAAATTCTCCAAGTAAGGCTGGTGAGGGAGGCAGTGAAGAAAATACAGGTTCACTCTAAAAACTGCTTCAAGTCATGTTGCTATTGAACTGTATGACCTAAGGTTGCAACTTTAAAACTCTCAATATGATTTTCAACGTGTAAAGAAACCTAAACTTGTTGAGGCATAATAATGGGTGGACTGCTGCCAAGGTTTTGGCTTTTAGATATTCTATGAGCTAAAGACCAATTGGGACTAGCATTAGCATTAGCATTAATAATTAGAAAACAAAACTAGTTTTTTTCTGTGTTGTTGTTCACAGTGTAGAGAACCGCAGAACAGATATTTGACTAATGAGCTATTTTGATCTGCATAGAATGCAGCTATTGTAGATTTTGGTGCTTTAGATGATATATAAAGTGTTCGGGTTTATGGAGCCTAATAGTCCTAGCCACTGGGCCCTTGATCGAGTTGATCCAATGGGGGGTTCGGGGGCCTCCCCCCTGAGCGTTGGGTCTGTGAGTATTAAGGGTAGCTTGGTAATTGTCAATGTAACCCTAGTGCTATATATTGCTGCTTTCTGTAGCAACCACATTGTTACTCTCTTTTCATTCCCTCTGATATAGTGAAACTGGTGTGAGTCTTGGATGTTGGCAATCTTGCTGAACCACATAAATCTCTGTCGTTTCTTGTGTGTGATTGTTTGTTTTCTTCTTGCTATTGTTTGTATTTGGGTTATTTCACAACATAAAGCACAGAACCCTTAGATTCATATCAAGACCTGTGTGAAAACTTACTCAACAAAATTTAGAATGGCAGTTCCTTGTTTCTGTTAGTTCTCAATGGAGCACTATGGTTTTATTTCAGCAAGAGTCTCCATGTTTAATTTTTTTCCTTAGGTTGTTGGGTAATTTTTTTTCCTGAACCCAACCCGTAAGTTATGGGTTCCCATTCCACACATAACCCCCTGGGCCCCTAGCAGGCTCAAACCCAGTCTTCCCTCACATAGACATGCAGAAGATATCAATAGGCTAACTAACCAGGGGTGGATAGAGAGACTTCAATTCTGACAAATCGTTGAGATCACCTAATTTGGTCGTATAAATTTCTTTGCTGTGGTACTAAAAGTCGGTTTTTGTGGGGGTATTTAACAAAGAGTGAGAATCCATTCTTCTGATTCCTTTTGGAGCATGTCACACTTTGGGTCATTTTGACAGTTCTCTGCCTATCCATCCTGTTTTCTTGAGGTGGAAATTCATCCTCCAGAATAGAAATGAAATGTGACCTCAGGAAATTCTAGAAATTAAACCTATTATGAAATGAAACACTTATTTAAATGAAGCAAGCCTACAATTTTTGACATAGTCTCTCAGTTCAAAAATGCTATTCGAAGCAGATATGATTGACTAAAATTTCAAGGTTCATCCATATGCATCTTAGTTGGTCACTTTTCTTCAAGATAGCTAGTTAAAATTGGTGACATGTATCTCAGGTTTCAACATGGGATGCCACTTCTGGCACAATTTCAATTTTTTTCTTTGATTTTTGTTTTTCATTCAATGCAGCTTCTGTGTGCGAGGAGCATGATTCAGTAAACAAACGCTTGCAAGGGAACAATAATATGGAATCCTGTATCTCAGAGGCAAGTGGATTCTTTTCCTGTTTCTAATTGGGATTTTTTTTTTTTTTTGGGTCCTTACTCATTATATGGTGTTGTTGATGGACAAACATATTTCTGCATTGATGCAATGGCAGTTTTCTTGTTCTTCCCCACAACCAACTTACTCGGAACCTCAGTCTACTCCCAATGTCGTAAGCATTGCAGTAACTGAAGCAAAGGTATATTTTAGTTTTGGACTTTTCTTGTACTTAACATTTGGAGACTTTATAAGCAATTTCATCTTGTTGCTTTAATTGATAGATTAATTTGGGTTCAGACCTACTTAAACAATTTTAATCTGCTTAAAGAAAAGAAAAAAGGGGTTATTTGACCCAACTTCTTTATCATTTTGGCTACCTACTTACTGTCTTTTTATATTGTTCTTAATTGTATAGGACAACTGCACAACATTAGTTTACCATCAAAATTTTGAAAGCTCAACAACCCAAGCAGAAACCTCTAATGATCCAGGTTAAGCATTTAGTTTCCATATTGTACTTTTATGCTGAATATTTGTGGATACATTTTGTATTAGTTACTAGAACATATTCCCACTTGACCATGGCTGCACAAGTATGATGACAAACCAATGAATCATTCTGCACCATGATGCTTGAAAACCCACTCACTTCTTTCCGTGCTTTTAAAACCATTTTCACGTGCATCCGAGCCTTCTGTTTATTTTCCCTTTGTACTCAAATTAAGCTCATTGATTTTTGGGATATCGTTTTGGAAAAGAAAAAGTTACTTTGCATCAGTTGTCAAATTCAAATACTGATTTTGAGGATTCTTTTGATCAGTTTCTCGGATAAGAGGATGTGCCACAGTTTTTTGAGGATCCAGAAAGTCCTGTTATGGGCATATCCAACAAGAGCAATGCTAGGGACCCGAAGAAAACTACCAAATTTTTTACTAAACACTCATGTGAGTGTTTGGTAAAAAATTTGGTAGTTTTGTTGGGGTCTATAGCATTTTTCATCCAATAACGACATACCATCCATGTGAATTGGGTTAGACAAACCAAAATTTGGCGTTTTTGGGGACATAAAGGCAATTTTTTTTGTTCTTTATGTTTTCATAGCTTACAATAGTTGTAACAACAGCTTTGTTTGGCCCATCTCTCCCAAGTTCGTCACACTAGCCTCAACCTTTCTCATGACATTTTATTATTATTTTTGAAAGAATATGAGGAGAATCTGAATAGTTGTAACAACAGTAAAACTCGAATTCAAGCATGACGCCTAGCAAGGGAATGCCTTTTTACAAGGCTATCCCTTCAGTCATTTTCTCATGACAAATTTGACTTGGCATTTGTTTTTGGTGGTGATCAGGAAATTTCCATATGGCATATTAAAACATAGTCAAGTCAAATAGATAAACACAAATTTCATGTGCTATAATATCGAGCCCAGAATCGACCTGGTTGGATTTGGTAAGAAGCAAGAGTCATTAAAAAATGACAAAAAAAACAAATGTGGTTAAACTGACAAGTTTTTGGTGAGCTCATGTTTGGATGTTTCCAGGCAATGGAATAACATCATTGAGGCAAAAATCATTGTAAAATGTTGCCATCACGGGAAGTTATAATTTTTTGGAACATTGATTACAACGAGTTAGGTCAATTTTTTATGCCTTTGTGTGTGCTTGCACAACTGTGAAATGAATTAAATTAGTCGAGCTTGATCCATGTCTGGTAAGCTTATATGTATTAAAAAAATTAAATTACTTGAACTTGACTTGTTTTAAACTTGTTAAAATTTATTTGAAATTGATTCATTAAATAAACAACACAAATTTAAATGTATTTAAAAATTCATTAAAATTTTAAATTACTTAATTGGGCTTGTTTACCACTAGTTGTGCCTGACAGCTCAATTTTTGTAGGGTTGGCATTTTTGCTGTGGCATTCTCAGGATTGTTTTGAAAATTTGGTTAAAAGTTGATTTTTTTGGATTTTTTTTTTTTTTTAAATATTTAAAAAAAAATAGAGAAATGATATGATTTAAATAAGTTAAAAGTTAAAAATATGTTTCCAAATTGATCCTTGAACAGTAGTGCCAAAGGAAATCATTTTATATATTATTTTGACAAAGCCCTCATCTCTGCCTTGTAACTTTCCAATTATTATTTTTTTAGAACAAACTTGACAGTGATTGATAAACTGCTTTGTGCAACAACAATCTGCTAAATAAGGGCTGGGTTCATGTGCTCTCATACATATATGCAACACCAACTTCTGCAGACTAATAAAAAAAAAAAAAAGGTTAAATTACCCCATTAGTTTTGTAATTTAATTGAAGTGTGATTTTAGCCTCCGTAATTTTAATTTGAACAATTTAAAACTTATGTTTTCAGTTTGATTACAATGTCCTCTCTATGTTACAATGAGAAAAAATTGTGTGCAAAATAACAGTGACCAAAATGAACTTCAAAAGAAATTATAAGAACCACTAGTGTAATTAATAAATTACATTAGTGCTTTTTAGATATATATATATATATATATATATTAATTTCACTTGGGTTTTCTCTAATTTTATTTTTGCCATTTAAAATTTAACAATAAATTATAGAAGAATTATATTATAACAAACTCGAAAGTATATAATTAGATTGTTTAAATTAAAACTACGATAATCAAGATAAAACTTATTAAAGAGATCCATAGTGTAATTTAACTAAAGAAAATTATTAAGAATTATAATTTTGAAAATTATATTTGAGGATCATGAGTGTTGTTGTACATAACACTAATTAGATAATCTGACAAGTTATTTGGACGTGTGTAAAATATCATGCGAGATAGAATTACTCAGATATAAAAATTTAGAAATTATCTAAAACTTTACATCAATAATTCATATTTATTTCATATATAAATTATACACTTCATTGATTCAATCTCTATTACATATACCTATTTTTGGATAAATTTTGGGACCCTAGCTTCTTTTTTTTTTATTATTGAAATGTGGTATTTAACTACAGGGTAATTAGGGTTGCAAACGAGCTGAGTCGAGTTGAGTTTTAGTATGTTTGGCTTTATTTATTAAGATTTTAACGAGTTCGAGCTTACTAAAAATTTAATGAACTGAGTTCAAGTCAAGATGGATTAAGTTTGGTTCGAGCTCGAACCTGTTCATAGGGGTGTACACGGTCCAGATTGGTTCGGTTCTAAGAAAATCCAAGAACCGAACCAATCCTAACGGTTCTGTGATTTTGAGAACCAGACCAGATCGTTACACTTGTAAAACCGGACCAGAATCAAACCGAAAAAACGGTTCGGTTTCGGTTTGGTGTACGGTTCCAAAAATTTCTATTTATAAAAATAAATTGTTAATATTAACAAAATAATTACTCAAACTAATTACATTTAACTCATGATAAAAACTAATAATATTAAGGCATTACTTAATATTACATATCTATACTATCCTAATATTATCAAAATTATAAAAAACCAATTAATAAAAATAAAATTTGATATTATATATATATATATATTTTTAAAAATTCGGTTCGGTTCGGTTCGGTTCGAACCGCGGTTTTTTCATAAAATCCATTAACCGAACCGTTTTTTACGGTTCTCATATTTCTTAATCCGAAACCGAACCAATTCTTAATAGAACCGAACCAAACCGCATGATTCGGTCTGGTTCGGTCCGGATTACCGGTTTGAACGGATTTTTGAACAGCCCTAGTTCATAGGCCTTAATGAGTCCAAAAAAATATAAATTCATACTTTCATATGAGATTAAAGTTACAATTGAAACTTTGATTATACAAATATATATACTATATATATAAATATACTAAAAAAAAATTAATATCTTACTAAATAATAATATCTACCACTACTATTATATAAATGTATTATCTATAGTTAGCTATTATTTACATATAAATAAATTTAACTATTATTTATATTTACATTATTTAAATTTATAAATAACATATTTATTCTATTGTTTATGCATATTTTTACATTATTTAATACATGAATAATGTATTTATTTTATTATTTAAATAAATATTAAATGAGTCTAACTAACGTGTTAAGTTTTAGTATATTTATTTTAATTTTAATGAGTTTGAAGTCGAACACAATAAAAATTTAACGAATCGGTCGAATGAATCTTTACAGAACTGAGTTTGAGTCTATTCACGAACAACTCTATTCATTTACAGTCCTAAAAGCAACACTGCAGTACACACCCACTATAGTACATATGCACATGCTATGTATTTTTATGATAAATATTATGTTTTTTTTTTTTTTTTTTTTTAGGAGTTGCAATAATTTATGGTTCAAAAATAAAGTTATCCATTTTGAAGTAATGTTACGTATTTTTGTAATAATGTCGTACATTTTTATCCAAATATTTTCTAATTAAAGAATATGTAATAATACCACAAAAAACGTAATATTATCACAAAAATGCATAATCTCATTTTTCAACTAAAAATTATCGTAACTCCTATCAAAAAAATATATAATATTTATCAAAAAATACATAACACCAAAAAATCACATAACAAAGAACATATGACACAATCATAAAATTTTCCCTCAAATACATTCTTGTCCGGTAAATGGCACTTCTTGTGGAGACCACATGCAATTCCATTTACCATTATTTGGAGAATTAATTTTTTAAATAATTTTTATAAAAAGACATACCAAAAAAATTGAGAGAAAAAATAATTTTTTTGTAATAATTTTTTTAATTTGTAATTAAAATAGTTTGTTACCAAATAGGCCTTAGTTTGAAATACTGCTACAGAAATAATTTTCTTTTGAATAAATTGATGTGATATGCATTAATAAAATTTTATTATGTAAAATGAGACTCGATAAATTAAGTTTTAAAAAATCTTGCAATTCTTGCATTTTTTATTTTGTTTTTTGTTTTGTTTTGTTTTGTTTTTTTTTTTTGTAGGAATATATTGATAAAACCAAAATTTAAATGAAAAAAAAGGGTAGAGGATCAACTAACCAAAAGTGGGGTAATTTTTACTTATTTATGAAGTTGTTGGCACCATAAATAAATAATTTTATTATTAGTTATTATCTATATAATTGCAGGACATGTGGTACTCTCCTGCTCATTTGAAAGTTATGAGAAAATATGAATCATTAAACACATGTGAAAGGATGATGAAGGACAAAGTGGAGAACATGGAGCATGAATTAGAGATTAAATGAAGTTATGGAGACATAGAGATAAAGTGGAAGATCATGGAGTGTAGAGTGTGAGAGATGGAAGGATATGGTAGTTATTAGGCAGTTTTTTCCTATAAATGTTTGCCTATAAATAGCCATTCATGGCTACAGCCTATTTTGGGAAGATGGTAAAAAGTGACTTTTTGACTTTTAATCAATTTTTTGGCTTTTTTGGACAAATGATTTGGGAAGTTGGTAAAAAGTTATTTTTGGCTTTTTTGATTAATATTTGTTTATAATGTCAAATCACAATGAAATGACCAAACTATCCCATTCAAATTAAAATATTTACAACTTCACTCATGTAGCACATTTTGACCCATAAGGGGTAGAATTGTAATTTCATCGGTGGCTAAAAACCAACTTCCCAAATGAAAAAAAAAAATACCAAAAAGCCAACTTTTGGTTTTTGCTACAAACCTAAAAAAGTGGCTAAAAGCCAAGTTCCCAAAACACCCCTACATCATAAGAGGATCCAAAACTCAAATTAAAAATAATTAATTTTTATTTTTCTTGTCATTTATATTCCATGCACTTAATTTTCTGCACTTTATTTTAGGCACTTCATTTTCGAAGCATATGAATAAAGGTAAATTTCTTGTACTTTATTTTATGCACTTTCTTTTTAAAGCATAAGAGTAGAGGTAAATTAATGGTTAGTTTGATTGTTTACTCAATCATCTTTCTTCTTCTCCTTCCTTCTTCTTGTAATTTTTCTTTTATCTACACTTCGTAATTTTAAAGTCCTTTTCATTGAGATAAAAGAACCGTCAACACAATCGCTTAATATTTGCTTGAATTTAATCTGTAAGGATTTTTCAATTATTGCTGGCATGCTCGCATTTATGATATTTTCCTTCGAAAGTCAAAAAAACCAACATATATTTTTGGCACTCCCAGTGGGATGTCAAGCGTAAAAAATGAAAAATAAATTGGATTCATCCATTCCAAATAGCCTAGATGAAATCTTTTGGCGTAAACAAAAAATTTTGGATCTTCAAGAAGAGATTCATTTTCTTGATGAAACAAATTTCCATCCATCACAATATTATTTGGTGGAAGAAAAAAGACACGATTTAATTGGAGAAATTCATGAATTTAATATGGAAGTTCACCAATGGAATGATGAATTGTCAACTCTCACTGCCAAGTCCTTAACCGAAACTTTAATGGCCAGAATTTGTGAGTTTTTAGAATTTTTCATTTTTGAAAATGGCAAAAGGAAAAAGTTGATTTTATCAATGATTCGGGGGTTAAAAAATCCATCTTTAAAGATCCAAGTTATGAAAACAACATGGCTAAAAAACATATTATTGAACCAAGCATGGTTACAAATGATGTTCCATAAAAGGCTCAGGGGATTGAAAAACTCATTCCTAGAAAGTCAATCCATAGAAATAATATATGTCTATGAAGGATTTTCATAAGACATTAATGGCTAAAATGGAACAACCAATTAGGCCAAGAAATAATAAAATTCACATGGAGGATTTTCATAAGTCGTTAATGGTTAAAATAAAAAAAATAGCCCCATTTGTCAATAAATGAAGAAAATTATTTAGCCAAAAAACATGTTCTTAGACCAAAAGTGACTAAAGATGATGATCAACCTACTATTGACAAATTTAAAATATTTGACATTGTTGAAAATGTCAAAGCATTTGAATTTCCAAGACTATATTATGCCATGACTTTCGGTATTCAAAATCTATTTTGGATTTGTGGGCTGCATCAAAATTTAATTTTGATAAAATGGTTAATAAAACAATCATCTTTAAGCATTGTTCTTTTAAAGCTTCTAAAATATGCTGTGAGCACATTCGGAACAAGGTTTTAGTTTTTTTTTTTTAAAACAAAAATGAATCATGTTGAAAGAACCTTCGAATGCATATGTCTCCATTCAAATATGTTAATTAATTGCCAAATATGATCTAAATTGATGTACAACCCTTCATGAATTCGAGATTCCTCATTCTGAAAGAGGAGTTGAGGGTAGGAATGGCAAAGGGGTAGGGCGGGGCCGGGGATCACACTCCCCGTCCCCGATCCCTGATTGTGAAAATCTCTCCAGCTTCGGCCCTGATCCCCGACGGGGAACCTACCACCATCCCCATCCCTGCCGCCCAACGGGGATCGGGTTTCCCCGACCTCGAAGATTCCCCACCTCCAAAATCTGTTTCAAAAGCAACACAATCAACAACAACACAATCAATAACAACATCATCATCATCCCCTATCAACAACATCCCCAATCATCAACAAATCATAAAAAAAAAAATACAAACAGATCTGAGATCTGTGTTATAGAGAGAGAGAGAGAGAAAGAGTGGACTATCGACGGCAATGGACGACGGAGGAGGCGATGGTGGACGAATGAGGACGGTCGGCGTCGCGGACAGTGGCGATGGACGACGGAGGAGGACGATTGGAGATTCGGAGGCGATGGGTGGCTGTGAGTGCGACGACGGAGGAGGACGATCGGAAGAGGAGGAGGAGGAGGCGATAGAGGAGGAGGAGGCAGTGGCCTGGAGAAGGAGGAGGCGGCAGTGGAGGAGGCGACGAGAGGCAGAGCCGATTGCGGAGAGAAGAAAGAGAATGAGAGTGAGTGTGAGAGTGATGAGAGAGACAGATCAGATCAGATCAGACTGTATAGAGAGGGTTATATATATAAATAGACAGAGGGGTGTTATGGTAATTTCATTTTGGGGAGAAACGGGGCCGGAGACGGACTGGGTCCGGGGCTGTGAAAGTGATCCCGTCCCCAGCCCGAAACTGATCGGGGATTTAATTTCAAATACCATCCCCGGCCCGTCAGGGGTATTTTTCGAAAAAAAATCGCTCTTATCGGGGACGGGGGGTCGGGTCCCCGTCGGGCCGGGTTCGAATGGCCATCCCTAGTTGAAGGGGGTAATGTTGGTACTATAAATAAATAATTTTATTATTAGTTATTATCTATATAATTGCAGGACATGTGGCACTCTCCTATTTATTTAGAGGTTATGAGAAATTATAAATCATTAAACACATGTGAAAGGATAATGGAGGACAAAGTGGAGAACATGAAGCATGAATTGGAGGTTAAAGGAAGTTATGGAAACATAGAGATGAAGTGGAAGATCATGGAGTGTGAAGTGTGGGAGATGGAAGGATATGGTAGTTATTAGGAAGTTTTTTTTCCTATGAATGTTTACCTATTAATAACCATTCATGGCTACATTATAAAAGGATTTAAAACTCAAATCAAAGACAATTGATTTCTATTTTTCTTGTCATTTATATTTCCTACATTTTATTTTATGTACTTCATTTTCGAAGTATAGAAATAGAGGTAAATTTTCTGTATTTTATTTTATGCACTTCCTTTTCGAAGCATAGGAGTAGAGGTAAATTAATAGTTAGTTTGATTATTCACTCAATCACCTTGATTGTTTACTCGATCATCTTTCTCCGTCTTCCTCCTTTTTTTTTTTAATTTTTTTTCCTCTATACTTGACAATTTTAAAGCCCTTTTTATTGAGGCAAAAGAATCACCAACACAATCGCTTTATAATTAGTTTAAATTTAATCTATAAAAAAAATTTAATCCTTACTAATCTAAGTCGTATTTATAATATTTTCTTTGGTAAGAAAAATAAGTGAAAAGAAGTACAATTCTTTAGTTTCCCTGCCTTAAACCAAGTCAAAGGAAGTACAATTCTTTAGTTTCCCTGCCTTACCTGAAGAAATCAAATGTGGTCAACTTGATGGTACAGGTATTTGTGCACAATCAGTTGCATTGCATTTACTCTATCCACATATACACACACACATACATATATATATATATATATATATTATATATATATATATATTATATACGGTTATATTAGAAGGCACACTCCTCAAAAAGAGTTGTGTTACCCATACCACAAAATATTCTAATCAAATTATTTTTTAATATAATTTAATGGATCTTAGATGTTGTTTAGAATGATCTAAATACATGTATTTTTTATCTTTTTACGAAAAGATATGCAGAAAAATAGAGAGGTAATGTGATGAAAAAAAAATAAAAAGATAAAAAGATAGATTATATAAGATATGTCAAACCACTCCTAAATACTTTCAAGACATCAAAAATTTCATTAAACATAACTAAATTACAATCATAATAAATTAAACATAATGTGTCATTATCAAGAGTCAATGTACTAAAAAGAAAGAGGTTACAATCGAATATCAGAGATATAATTAAATATTTTTTTATCATAATTAAAAATAATAATTATAATATGTTATAACTAATATTACAATGAATCATAATCTAATCATAATCAACGTCACAATTAGATTCAAAAAATCATAATTAGGGTATATGAAACAAATGAATATTATAATTTTATTTTGTAGTTAGATTATATTTGAGAAGTGATTATTAGTCCAAAAAAAATATTTAAAAAGTTAAAAAATTGATAAAAAAAAAATCAAAAAAAACAGTTTTTCTTACTCTTTTTATTTTTTATATGTCCTTTTATTAAAAAAAAATTATTTTCAAATGTTTTAATTTTTTTAATTTTATATTTTAATCAAATCAAAATAATAATTAAAAAAACCACTTTTCAAATCTACCGACAACCACAATGAAGGTAGTAGAACCTAAAAAGTACCTACTGCAACAATCTTGACAAAAATAAGGGGCAGCAGCATATTCTTCTTTACAAGTACGTCGTGCTCTTTTGCGAGGTTGGTAAAAAAATTAATATTTAATTTTTTATTAATTTTAAATCACATTATTTCTCATATAATTTATTCATAAAAAGATAAAATAAATTAAAAAAGTTTAAAAATTAATTTTTTATTAACTTTTCAAAACGCTCCAATCTCCAACCTAAAAGAAAGAAAATGAAAAGAGAATGGCATAAAATATTTTAAACTACGAATAAACTTTTCATGACACGTTTATATTGGAGTTGTTTTCACTAGGGACCAGAGAAAAAGGGTAATGGATTATTTTTTTATTTTATTTTTTATTTTTCATTTTGAAGATATGTTTCAGTCATTTTTTAAGTTCATATCTATAAATTACTTATATAAAAATAAAAATTAAATATCAAACTTAGTCGATAATTGTAGTTATTACAATTCAACTCTATTTAACAAATTATTTTCAAATTATACTAGTGATCTATTTTTTTTTTAAATGTATATTATTTTCTTGAAAAATACTAGAAATCCATTATTTAAGTGCCATAATTCATTTATAATGACATGATAAGATAATTGGATTGATTTTGCAACAAATTAAAAATTGACACATAACTTGTTATATTATTGTAGATAAAATTTTAAGACTTGAAATTGTGGATCTGAATTTTTTTACTATTTTATTTTTGGTGATTGGACAAGTGGCCTCAATTATTTAAATAAATGCCCCTATTTAATTAGTCAAATCTTGTTCAATTACCATGGCGTAGCCTTGGTTGATTCAATCTAATAAATGGGAGGATATGATGATTGTTGACCCCAACGCTTTATTTAATTTATTTTTTTTATTTTTTTTATTTTTTGTGGTTCACATTCCAAATGATAATTAGATTCCCAACGCTTGGTTATTAAGCAAAAAAGCATCAAAACTAAAAATTATAGAGATTAGGTTATGGTAAATATTTTTTAAATTGTATATTATATGTATAAAGAATATGTAGAGCTCGTTGGGTATTTTATCCTTGTAAATAATTACGTTGATCGGATATCGATAACCTCTTGATCAAAACACATTTTTGTCAATAATTTATTTTTAAAAGCATATTTACCATTGAAAAAAATATAATCTGATCAGAGGGCTATCAATATCTGATCAACGTTGTTTTTTTAACAGGGATGAAGTACTTATGAGTTTTACACATTGTACGGTTTGGATCATCGAAATAGGACTTGTGATAGGCCCCATGGACCTAACAACAGCATTTTGGTAATATATATTATGTATGTTTATAATAAATGTTAGATATATTTTTTTAGTAGAGTTATGATAATTTATTATTTGAAAATAAAGTCATGCATTTTGTGATAATATTACATATTTTTATAGTAATGTTATTTTTTTTTTATTGAAACATTTTCTAATCATAAAACGTATAATATCATAAATAAATAAAAAAAAAATATGAAACTTTATCACAAATTATTGTAATCGTATTAAAAATTTATCTAATATTTATCACAAAAATAAATTGCAAGGTATATGCGTACACAATTTTCGAAAGGTATGTACCATAAAATATCCCAAATAATGGTCATCCATGTTGCTTCACTTGTCCCAACAACTAGCCTTCCTCTCTCTAAAAATTGCTTGTTATCTTTTTCAAAATTTATTGGGTAAACTATACTCTTCATATTTAGAAAAAATGTACTTAGTCCTATATTTTTTATAGAATTATATTAATTTTTATTTTAGTATAATTAAAACGACTAGAATTAATACTAATAGTGGGTAAGCACAGAAATAAGCAAATATAAAAAAATATTTTAATAGAAAAGATATGATAATATTATTTTTTATGACAAATTATTCATTAAAAGTACCTTAAGTGTCATGTGAATTAAAATATTAAGAAATGTGTAAAAGTGTGGTACTAATTGTATTTTCTTCAAGAGAGTGGCTTCTCTTCTGTCCAAATTTGGACTAGAGATGACTGTTTCAGTTTATGAGGCTCATTACGGGCCTTGTTTTAATAATTTGAACCATTTATTTTATCTAGCTCTATGAATATCATCCATAAAAATAAAAATAAAAATCAAGTTGATCCGATATTCGTAATCTCTTAATTTTACAGAATTTGCCTGTAATAAAATTAATGGTCAATGTGTTTCAAAAATAGACCATCCATTTTTTTTTGGGCATAAATGCGATCAGAAGAATGCGTTATGAATATCGAATCGACCTAAATTTTTTTATGGATAATATGTACACACAGGGTCTGATAAAATGAATAGTTCAAATCATCGAAATAAGACTCGTAATGAGCCCTGCAAGCCCGAATAATTTTTTTCAGTCTAGATGAGAATTGGATAGAAACCTTTCCCTTTCTTCAAACCTCACGACGGTGAATATAATTTACCCAATTTTATTTGTGTTCGTTTTGTAGGATTTGATGGGTGTCAAGGTGTAAGTCTATTTTGATGATACGAATTGTTCATATTATAAAGTTTGTTAATTATATTATTTATTTAAGAAAAAAAAGTTAATTAGACATATATAGCCCTGTGATCAAATTCTAATTATTAAAAATTAATAAAATTATGCTAATCGTTTAAGAAAAAAAAAGGAAAAAAAAAAAGGAGATGGTCTGATTATAGGATTACAGACATCTAATTGACCTAATTTTTTTTTATAGACAATCGACCCAACGAGCACTACAGGCCTCTTTTGGCAACATGGTAATAATCTGATTTTCAGATTATTACCAACCTCTTCTCTCACAGAAAAGCTGATTATAATCTGCTTATAATCAGCTTTTCACCAAAAATCAGATTATAACCATCTTCCCAAAACACCCCACAATATGAATTTTTTGAATAATTAAAAGATCCAGACAAGCCCCACAAACTTCATAGGAGGAGTTCTTATTTTGTATTTCTGAAAAGCATAATACTAACCAGTGTCCCTTGGACACTTGTTAAGATGTATTTATTGGTCTAATTTCAATAACTTTTGATTTATTTTCACAGATAATGGCATAATGCGAAAAATAAATAACATATCCGGATTAGTTATGCCAAAATTTTGAGTGATCCACAATTGAATAAACGTAAACCTAATATCAATATTACCTGTAATTTGGTCATCATCATAATGCAATAATTAAATAGTTCACTAATATGAGTAATGGCGGTTCTACACCAATAGTGCGATATAGTCTTTTTCATGTACTACAACACTAGCAACTAGTTTGATATAACCCTTTAAGTGAAGAGTATAAAGAGGTCCAATGGTAATGTCTTTTTATGAAAGACTATTCATATTATCATTCATTCATTCTTATATATGTACGTACTCATTTGGACACTTGTTAAGATGTATTTATTAGTAGGGTAATTTGACTATAAACCCCTTTTACCTTCTTTTTCATTGTTAGAAGGACTAAGAAAAAAAATTATACTTTCTAAATCCCTTCATAATTATAAAGTCTTGCATAAAGGACAAAATTTATTATTTAAATATTTTATCAAACTATTATACCCTCATACCCTCACAGATCTCCTTCAACTGTTCATCTTCTCTCTCGTCTCTCTATTCTAACCCTAGCTTCCTCCATGGCCGGAGCTGTGGAGAACTTTTCTTTCGATGCGTCCGTCGCCGCCGATCGTCATTCCTAAGCTCCGACGATCTCTCTTCTCATCTTCTCAACTCTCCTTGTTCAACTTTCCTTCAACTGTTCATCTTCTCTCTCGTCTCTCTCTTCTAACCCTAGCTTCCTCCATGGCCGGAGCTGTGGAGAACTTGTAAATCGCACTGATACATATATATATATATATATATATATATATGTGTGTGTGTGTGTATGTGTGTTTGTGTGTTTTGAGATTTGAATTCGAATATATATGTGTTTTGAGATTTGAATTCGAATATATATATATCTACATATTCCGATCTCTAATCTATATATATATATATATATATATGTGTGTGTGTGCTTTGAGTCTTTAAGATCGGAGATTTAAATGATTGCATAGATCGGTCTCGGCGATCATTTGATTCGAACTTAAAAGCTCAAAGATTTAAAGTAAAATCTGAAAAATCTGTGTGTATGAAAAATCTCAAGATTTTTGAAAGCTCAAAGTTTCAAAAATCTGAAAAATCTGTAAAATCTGAAAAATCTAAAGAACCGGGGTATGAAAAATTGAGATTTCTCTGAAATTTTCAGATTATAGGCCTGATTCAAGGATTATAGGCCTGATTCAAAGCTCAAAGCTCAAAGTTCCATCGATTTTTCAGAGTAAACATCAAATTTCATTTGATCTGTTTTTTTCATTTGACAGAACCAGAATAAAATTTTACTTTTATACAGAGTAAAATTTTACTTTTAGCTTCAGAGTCTCACAGTTTACTTATTTTTCAGAGTAAAATTTTACTTTTATACAGAGTAAAATTTTACTTTTAGTTTCAGAGTGTAAAATTTTACTCTCATTCAGAGTAAAATTTTACTTTTATACAGAATAAAATTTTACTTTAGTTTCAGAGTGTAAAATTTTACTTTCATACAGAGTAAAATTTTACTCTGAAATACATAGTGAAGATGGCTTAATAGGAGAGCTGATAGATATGAGGGTAATATAGTAAAAGAAACAAGTTTTAAAATATCAGGGGTTTTGAAAATACTTATATAATTCTTGTCCTTTTGAAAGACAAATTAGATAGTGAGGGGGCTATGACCAAATCCCCCTTATTAGTATAGTTAGTATACTAATTGGTGTATATAGCATTATTTTTTGACTTTTAACTTATGCATTTAATTGAATACTTTTATTGTTTAACTATTTTATTAACTTTTAAATTTAGAAAAAGTAGTTGATATTTTATTGGAAATAATGTAATTCTTTTGTAAGAAGATCAAAAATTTTCTTTCTTTTGAGTCAATTTTTTTAGGTCCATTTTTCAATGATAAAATTTTAAAAATTAGAAAAATTTAGTCAATTTCTTTCCCATTAAAAATGAAAATAAATCAAATTCTATATAAGAAAGCTTTACAAAAATTATTTTTATTTTTTCTAAACCTTTTTCAAAAAGTTCAAAAACTTAATAGATGATTCGAAAACTAAAAAAAAAAAAAACTGACTACATTTAAAAGAAAACAATCACTAAAAATGAAAATAAACTTTTTTTTTTTTTATAAAATTGACCAAATAAAACACTTATCTTTCATTAAAAAAAATAAAATGTACACTTTTTAAAACATTATTTCAGAAAACCAATATTATTATTTTAAAAAAGATTTTTCATGCTATTTATTGAAAAATGATATGGTAAATAATTAGATTATACAAATTTAATTAATAATTTTTGAAACTAAAAATGCAAAAAATAATAATAATAAGTAAAGCATTATTTTTTTCAAGCAAACATTAAAAAAAAAATTAAAGAAACTAAAAACGTTTAAAAAAAAACTAAAAAAAATTGAGTAAAAAAACAAAGAAGATATTTGGGTCATATTGCAAAAAAAAAAAAAGTTATTTCCAATTAAACATTCATTACTTTTTGAAAATTCTATACTAATAGAAGTCCTTGGTTTCATTTAGTACAACATTAACTAGTGCCCAAAGGCATTTATTAACTAAACCCTATAATATCTTAATTAATATTTTACATTTTCTATACATAAAAATTAATTATTAACTAAGATTTAATAAGTTTCAAGATGTATTTAATGAAAGTAGACTCATTAATTATTTCTTAACAAATGTCATGGAGCACATGTTAGCATATGACCCTTTTAAAAAAGCCTGGCTTTGGTCCAGTCCTTAATCGGATTGGACGGTGCTGTTGAGTCCGTGGGCCCACCACGGGTTCCGTTTTGAAAATCTGAACCGTTCAATGTGTAGAACTCGTTGAGTACTATATGCCTGTGAAAAATCACGTTGATCGGATATCGATAGCTATGTGATCAAATCAGTTTTGTATAAAAAAATAGACGGTGAATAAATTAACGGTTGATAAAAAACTGATTTGATCACATAGCTATCGATATCCGATCAACGTGATTTTTCACAGGCATATAGTACTCGACGAGTTCTACACACTGACGGTTCATATTTTCAAAACGGGACCCATGGTGGGCCCCCACAGGCCCAACAGCACCGTCCAGTCCGATTAAGGACTAGACCAAAGCCAGAGCCTTTAAAAAAACAAAAGGGCTGTGCTACATCCCCTAATTTTTGGCCCCCCAATCCCCTAAATTTCAAACGAAGGCAAAAAAAAAAAAAAAAAAAAACCCAAAACGACGTTGTTTTGGGCATTAAGGGGATTAGGGGAGACTTTTTTAGGGGACAATTATTTTCCAAAACAAAAACAGTGAAAAATTCAAGAAACCGACTCCGCTTCATTTTGAAGTTTTCAAAAATAGTTTTTAAATTTCTAATTTTTATTTTTTTTATGTTTAGTAAATTCTTTAAAAAAAATTTAAATCAAAAATTTTACTTTTTAGATTTACTTAATACAGATACACTTAAAAAGTATAAAATTTATGAAAACTTATTTAAAAAATTCACTACATACAAAAGTACCCAAAAAAAAAAAAAAACTATATTTTCATCTTTTTTGACATTTATTGAATTTTTTTTCAATTTTTTTACAAATATTTTATTTTTGAACTATATTTAGATTAGGTGAATTTAAAAAATAATTTTTTTTACTGAAATATTAAATAAAATCACTAAAGACAACAAACATGAAAAATTAAAAATTAAAAATTAAAAATTAAAAAATACTTTTTGAAAACTCAAAACAAAAAAAATATTTGAGTTTTCAAATACAATTTTCTCGTGTTCAACAAATTTTTTCATATTTTAGTTCGTTTTTATTTTTACTTTTTACGTGTATCTAACCTAGAAATATTTAAAAAGTAAATATTTGTGGAGAAAAAAAAAAATCAGTAAATACCCCAAAAAATGCCAAATATGTTGGGCTTATTTGGTTTATTTTTGAGAGAGTTGTTTTTAAAAAAAATTTGGAAGAGTTGTTTTAGAAATTTTTTTAGTTTGTTTGGTTGTATATTTTGAGAGAGAAATTTTTTGTGGGAGTTTGGGTTGATTTGATATTTTGGAAGAATTGAGTAGATGTGTGTGAAAGAAAAAGTGATTGAGAAGGAGAGAGGAGAGAGAAAAAGTGATTGATTGATGTATAAGAGAGAGAAAGTGTTTTTGAAAATTTTTTGAGAAAAAATCAAACCAAACAATTTTTGAAATTTTTTTTCTAAAATTCATCTATGAAACTCAAACCAAACAAGCCTGTTATATTTTAAAATTATTCAAAAATTTTTACTTTTTCGGTTCATCTAGTCCAATCTAAAAAGTAAATAAAAAAATTACAAAGTCAAAATAAGTATAAAAAATCTGCTATTTTGGATAATTTTTCTCTTTTCTGGACGTTTTTAAACTTGTTAAATTTTCTAATTTGTCTCGTCTAATAGAATCTAGAAGTCTAAAGTTTTCATAAAAATGTAAAAATATTCATTAAAAATGAAAATAAGCCAACAAAAAAGTTACAAAAAAACAAATCCCGAACACCTAGAAATTTGACGTGTATTCAGTAACTCTATGCTAAAATATACATATGAGGTTAAAAATTTTCAAAAAAATTTTAGAGATCCCAAGTGGATAAGGGTCTCACACCATGTGAGTATTTAATAATTTAATAATTTATTTAGAATCATTAGCATTGCTCAGATTTTAATATTTATAAGGAATAAAAAAGAAATTTTTTTAAGATTCCTGATATTAAGATTTTATAGTATAAATAGCATTCAATATTTTTATAATGTCTAAGGTCTCTCAACATCAATCCAGATAAATTTCGATCCCAGTGAAATTCTCTTCAGAATTTCTCTAGACTTCTCAAAGAAATTCTGAACTTCCCAAAGAATTTGTCTGAGTTCAAACTAGAGAAAATTGAAATTTCTCTGAGTTCAAACCAGAGAAATCCAGAGAAAATTGAAATTTTTCTGGTTTTGTTCACAAATTTCTATGGCTTTGTTCACAGAGAATTGAAATTTCTCTGCTCTGACTCTGTTTACAGAGAATTTCTCTGGCTTTGTTCACAAATTTCTCTATGTTTGTTCACAATTTTAAACCAGAGAAAATTGTTTTTAACTAAACCACAAAAATTTTAGCACAATGATTTTAAACTAGAGAAATTGTTTTAAAATTTCTCTGTATTTATTCACAATTTTAAACCAAAGAAAATTGAGCATAACAAAAAATTAAACACCTTCTTTGCTGAATAACAAAAAAAATCTTTCTTTGGCATTTCATGTAAAAAAAAATCTCTCATTGGCATTTCGTATTAATTTAAGAAAAAAATGAAATTAATATGATATTTTCCCAAATTCACAGCATATTATGATCACTATCTTTGCAACACAGTCCAACCCATTTCTCTGTAAACTTCAACCCCAATCTCTCTCTATATATATATATATATATATCATACCATGTACTTACCAGAGAAGCCTCGACTGATCGGTTTCTACAAAGATGAGGTTGAAGAAGAAGAAGAAGATGGCTGAGACTCCCACATCTCCACCACCACCACCATCAGACGGCAGTGCTCGGCAACAACAATAGTGGTGGCGATGCAGACAGCCACGACATCAACAAGGCACTGAAGAAACAGGTGGAGACATGGGTCCAAGACGAGACTCACCCTAATTTCGCATCTAGGGTGGGATACCAATGGTGGTAGAGGAAGAGAGATAAATGATTGTTGTAGAGAGATCTGAAACCTAGAGAGAGAGAGAGAGAGAGTGTGTAGAGAGAATGAGAGTGTAGGTGATATAAGAGCATGAGAGTGAGGGACCTTAGACTACAAAAGAAAATATTATGGACCTATTTCAAACCAAACCAAATCAAACCAAGCCTTAAGTCTTATCAAATGGGGTAGGCTACATGAATCCTTCTTCTCCACGCGGCCTTATCAAAGGCCATTTTGTTAGTCAAATTAAGTAGATTCATATATCTATTTACAATGCTAACCAACGTTAATCTAGGCCTACCCCGTTCCCTAACACTTCTATCTACCGTTACAACATCGCATCTCTTCACTACTGCTTCTGTTGGTTTCCGTTGAATATGACCAAACCGTCTTCATTGATTCTCTCTTAACTTATCTTCTATCGGTGCTACTCCTACCCATTCCTGAATACACTCATTCCTAATTCTGTCTTGTTTAGTCTTGCCACACATCCACCTTAGCATTATCATCTCAGTCACACTTATCTTATCTACATGTTGTTTCTTGGTTGTCCAACACTCTATCTCATACAACATCGCTAGTCTAATAGCCGTTCTATAGAACTTACCTTTAAGTCTAGTGGGTATTTGTTTATCGCACAATACCCAGACGTACTTCTTCACTTACACTATCTCACCTTAATTCTATGGGCCGCATCCGTATTAATCTCCCCTGCTGTTGTGATAATCGATCCTAAATAACGAAAATGTTTACTTTTAGGTAGTTCTTGGTTTTCAATCTTCACTTTTTCTCTACTTTCATTGTTATTGTTACTGTTACTAAATTTACACTCCATGTACTCTGTCTTAGTTCTGCTTATCCGAAATCCTTTAGATTCAAGAGTTTTTTTTCCAAATCTCCAACTTTGTATTAACTCCTTCTCCAGTCTCATCCACTAGCACTATATCGTCTGCAAAAAGCATACACCATGGTACGTCATCTTGAATATTTCTTGTCAACTCATCCATAACTAAAGCAAAAAGATAAGGACTTAAGGTAGATCCTTGGTATAACCTTACAGTGATAGGAAATTCATTTGTCTCTCCTGCAGTCAATCTAATAGTGGTTACCACCTCTTCATACATGTCCCTAATCACATCAATGTAACCTTTTGTCACCCATTTCTTCACTAACACCCACCATATTATATCCCGGGACACTCTATCAAATGCTTTCTCAAGGTCAATAAACACCATATGAATGTCTCTTTTCTTTTCTTTATACTTTTCTATTACTCTCCTCAAAAGATAGATCGCTTCCATTGTTGACCTACCTGGCATAAATCCAAATTGATTATCTAACACCTCTGTTATATCTCGCAATCGGCGTTCTATCACCCTCTCCCATACTTTCATTACATGACACATTAGCTTGATTTCTCTATAATTGTTGCAATCCTGGACATCTCCTTTATTCTTATAGATTGGCACTAAAATACTCTTCCTCCACTCATCTGGCATGTTCTCAGTCAACAAAATTTTGCTAAACAACCTAGTCAACCAAGCAACCCCTTTTTTACCCAAACACTTCCAAGCTTCAATAGGGATATCATCTGGTCTTGAAGCCTTATTTGATTTCATCTTCTTAAGCGCAAACTCCACTTCAAAGTTCCTAATCCTGTGATAGAACCTATAGTCTTGGTTTATCGAATTAGTGGCTATTTCTTCCTATATTGCCGTACCTCCATGTTCCTCATTTAATAGTTTCTCAAAATAGTTTTTCTATCTTTCCTTAATCTCTTCATCTCTCACCAATACCTTATAATCCTCACTCTTGATGCACTTAACTTGATTAAAATCTCTTATTTTCCTCTCCCGTATCTTAACAAGTTTGTATACCCTCTTCTCTCATTCTTTACTATCTAGTTTAGTGTATAGGTCATCATAAGCTTTCATCTTAGCCTCTCTTACTACTTTTTTGACCCCCTTATTAGCTAATCTATGGCTCTTGAGATTTTCTTCAGTTATATCATTTTGTCACTTTTTAAAGCACTCTTTTTTTGCCTTAACTATCGCTTGAACCTCTTCCCTCCACCACCAAGTTTCCCTAGAGCTGGGTTTCGTTCCTTTCAACTCTCCAAACACTTCCCTTGAGATTCTCCTCATACAATTGGCCATCGAGTTTCACATAGTGTTAGCATCATCTTCCAAGTCCCAAGTACCTTCCTTATCCATTATATTCTTAAATATTTCTAATTTATCTCCTTTTAGGTCCCACCATCTCATCCTACGACGCCCACCATCCTTCTTAGCTTGGTATTGCCCTCTAAAACATAAATCTAGTACCAAAATCTTATGTTGAGAGAGAGGCCAGGCTCTCTCCATGAATCACCTTACAATCATTGCATTTTAGGCAGTCCACTTTTCTCATTAAGAAGTAATCTATTTGGCTTTTAACTGACCCACTCTTAAAGGTTATCAAATGCTCTTCCCTCTTCTTATACATAATCTTGGCCACCATCAAGTCAGAAGCCAATGCAAAATCTAAAATACTCTCTCTAGCCTCATTTCTGTCACCAAAATCGTATCCATCATGTACCCTTTCATAGCCTAGTTTATCTATGCCTACATGGCCATTAAAATCTCCACCTATAACCAGATTCTCTCCTATAAGTATTTCCTATAAGATCTCATCCATTTGCTCCAAAAAATCCCTCTTAGTCTAATCATCTAATCCTACTTGAGGGACGTATACATTAATAACGTTTACTATATTTCCTCCAATAACTAGTTTAACTAACATAATCCTATCCCTTTTCCTAATGACCGCTACTACATTCTCCACAAGACCCTTGGCAATTAAGATTCCTACCCCATTCCTGCGTCTATCCTTACCACTATAATACAGTTTAAAACTAGTATCCTCAATTTCCCTAGCTTTCTCATCCGTCCACTTAGTTTCTTCTACGCAAGTTATATACTAACTCTCTTCTTAATTATAACATCTACCAACTCCATCGTCTTACCAGTTAAGGTTTCTATATTCCAAGTGGCTACCCTAAACCTATAGTCTTGGACTAGCTTCTTTACCCGCGTTCGTCCAGAAAAAAGTGAGAATCTTTGCCTATTTTTCCCCGCACCCAGACGTCGATGCGGTGTCCCTTACCACTTTTCGAAACACCCGGAGGCAGGCACAACGCGTTACTTGAGGGGCACGACCTAACATTTAAACGATTCAAAGTAGGACCTATTCCATTACTAAAAATTAGAAAGGGACAAAAGACTAATTTTCTCAACAAAAAAAAAAAAAAGGTGACAACGTCCTCCCAAAATTTAAAAAATAAAAAATAAAAAATTTACTAGCTTTGAAATTTGGCATGGCATGAACAATAAAATCAATGAAGCAATGAAAAGATTCTGTGAAATGATCTGCTTAGTCATCAATGCATTTAATAGAAGTTGCTTACATGTATTTCCCTGCTTAAACTGGTCTTTAAATTGCTGTAACCCTTTTTAATTCCATTGGAGAAAAAAAAAGAAAAAAAGAAAAATGAACCACTGGTCTTTAAATTTAGTCATTTTTAATTAGAAAATTTCTGTACATAATAATAACAACAATAATAATAATAATAATAAAATGATATAGAATGATATGACAATAACATTATTACAATTGTAAATCATAATTATGAATTTTTTGATTTCTAATAAATGAATATAAATCAGACATATTATTCTATATAAAAATTTTATATACAAATTCTATTCGTATAGTATTATCTTGTCCCAATAACCTATTTTGTTGATTGGAGAGTTAATGCACTGAAACAAATGATTAAAAAGTTTTATAAATGAGTTTTTTAAAGACATAAATTAATAAATATTATAATAATAATAATACATTTTTTTTGGAAAAAATATCATTTCAATCTGATGTTCTCAAAATAATTGTACTAAATATGAGAATATTTTAAGTGGATAGGAAAGCTGGCACCCAGCATATGATAAAACTTGCATCTCGGCCTTCGAGGACATACACCCCTATTATTTTACCAATTGTTCACCGCTTTATAAATTACTTTTAGGAATTTTTATTAATAAATCCTATTTAAAAGTGTTTTAATCTAAGAAGTTTATGAAGAAATTTTTTAATCTATTTAATCTCATATATATATAGTTGATTTTATAAAATTCTTTTACTTGATTTACACTATTTTTTTGGACACTTATACCCTTATATTTAATTTTGATACCCTTATAAATATTTTTTGAACGGTTAGTAATTTTATAATGTGAACATTCATATTTTAAAATTCACATTGGTAGGAATGTAAAATTGGTCCGTGGGCGGCCCGAAACCCGCCCGCGAGCTGGGGCGGGCCCGACCCGTTGACAATGTGAATATTCACATTGACATGTTAACATTCACATTAATAGGAGTGTAAAATCGGCCTACGTCCCGTGGCGGCGCAAAACCCGCCCGCGGCATATGGGCGGCCCAGGGCGGGCCCGGTCCGGCCTGTTGACAATGTGAATATTCACATTGATATGTTAACATTCACATTGATAAGAGTATAAAATTGGCCCGCGGCCCATAGGCGGCCAAAAGCCCGCCCGCTGCCCGGGGCGGGCCCGGCCCGGCCCGGTCCGTTGACAATGTGAATATTCACGTTGACATGTGAATATTCACATTGACATGTTAACATTAACATTGATAAGTGTAAATTACCCCGCTGTCCCCGAAGCTCGCCTGCGGCCAGGGTAGGCCCGGCCCGGCCCGTTGACAGTGACTATTCACATTGACATGTTAAATGCCCATTGATAGGAATATAGAATTGGCCTGCGGCCCGTGGGCTGCCGAAGCTCGCCCACGGCCCGGGGCAGGCTCGTTTGGGTCCGGCCCGAGCATGTCCGAGACAATGTGAATATTCACATTGACATGTTAACATTCACATTAATAGGAGTGTAAACTTGGCTCGCGTCCCGTGGCGGCGCGAAACCCGCCCGCGGCCCATGGGCGGCCTGGGGCGGGCCCGGTCTGACCTGTTGACAATGTGAATATTTACATTGACATGTTAATATTTACATTGATAAGAGTATAAAATTAGCCTGCGGCCAAAAGCCCGCCTGCGGCCCGGGGCGAGCCCCGGCCCACCCCGTTGGCAATTGAATATTCACATTGACATGTTAACATTCACATTGATAGGAGTGTAAAATTAGCCCGCGCCCCGTGACTGCCCGAAACCCGCCCACGACCCGTGGGCTGCCCGGGCCGGGCCCGGCCTGGCCTGTTGACAATGTGAATATTCACATTGACATGTTAACATTCATATTGATAAGAGTATAAAATTGGCCAGCGGCCTAGGGCGGGCCCACCCCGGCCCTTGTGACAATGTGAATATTCACATTGACATGTTAACATTCACATTGATAAGAGTGTAAATTGGCCCGCAGCTCGTGGGCGGCCCGAAGCCGACTGCACCCGAGACGGGCTTGGCCCGACCCGTGACAATGTGAATATTTACATTGACATGTTAACATTAACATTGATAGGAGTGTAAAATTTGCCCGCTGCCCGAAGCTCGCCTGCGGCCCGGGGTAGGCCCGGTCCGGCCCGTTGACAATGTGAATATTCACATTGACAAGTTAACATGCACATTGATAGGAATGTAGAATTGATCCGCGGCTCGTGGGCTGCCTAAAGCCCGCCCACGGCCCGGGACAGGCTCGTTTGGGTCCGAGCCCGAGCATGTCCGAAACCCTAAGCTAGGGCCTAGGCCATCACTTTGAAGCCCGGCTTGGTCCATCGGCCCGCTTAAAGCCCATTCAAGGCTCGGTCCAAGGCCCAGCCCGCTCGAGGCGCAATGTCTTTTTTTGTGGAAAATAATAAAATTTTGGTAGAAAAAATTAAAAAGAATTAAAAAAAAATGGCCAGGCCCGCCCAAGCCCGACCTAAGTTCGAGGCTAGACCCAGGCCCACCGGCCCGACCCGAGAATGGGCCTTAAGCGAGCCGAGCTTCAAAGTGATGGCCCAGGTCCTAGCCCAAGGTCTCGGGCTGGGCTCGGGCCAGGGCCCAAATGAGCCTACCTCGAGCCGCGGTGTGAATATTCACATTGTCAACAGGTCGGACCTGCTCCGGACTACGGGCCAATTTTACACTTCTATCAATATTAATGTTGACATGTCAATGTGAATATTCACATTGTCACAGGCCGGGCCGAGCCCTTCTCGAGCCGTGGCTAGGCTTCGGGTCGTCTACGGGCCGCAGGCCAATTTTACACTCTTATCAATGTTAATGTTAACATGTCAATGTGAATATTCACATTGTCATAGGCTGGGCCGAGCCCGCCTCGAGACGCGGCCGGGTTTCGGGTTGTCTACGGGCCGCTGGCCAATGTTACACTCCTATCAATGTGAATGTTAATATGTCAATGTGAATATTCACATTGTCAATGGGCCGGGCCGGGCCCATCCCGGGCAGCGGGCGGGCTTCGGGCCGCGGCCCAATTTTACACTCCTATCAATGTGAATGTTAACATGTCAATATGAATATTCACATTGTCAACGGGTCGGGCCGGGCCGGGCTCGCCCTGGGTCGCCCATGGGACGCGAGTCAATTTTACACTCTTATCAATGTGAATATTAACATGTCAATGTGAATATTCACATTATCAATGGGTCGGGCCGGGCCCGCCCAGGGCAGCCCACGGGCCGCGGGCAGGTTTCGGGCCGCCCACAGGCCGCGGCTAATTTTACACTCCTATCAATGTGAATGTTAACATGTCAATGTAAATATTCACATTGTCAACGGGCCGGGCCGGCCCCCCCCGGCCAGGGGTCTGCTTCAGGCTATCCACAGGTCACGGGTCAATTTTACACTCTTATCAATGTTAATGTTAATATGTCAATGTGAATATTCACATTGTCACAAGCCAGGTCGAGCCCGTCTCGAGCCGCAGCCAGGCTTCAAGTCGTCTACGGGCCGCGGGCCAATTTTACACTCCTATCAATGTGAATGTTAATATGTTAATGTGAATATTCACATTGTCAATGGGCCGGGCCGGGCCCGCTCCGGGCAGCGGGTGGGCTTCAGGCCGCCCACGGGCCGCGGACTAATTTTATACTCCTATCAATGTGAATGTTAACATGTCAATGTGAATATTCATATTGTCAACGGGCCGGGCCGGGCTCGCCCCGGGCCACCCATGGGCTTTGGGCCGCCCATGGGACGCGAGTCAATTTTACACTCTTATCAATGTGAATGTTAACATGTCAATGCGAATATTCACATTATCAACGGGCCGGGCCGGGCCTAATTTTTTGGCCTGTGGGCCGGTCCGGCCCGACTCGAATTTTTCTGGGCACCCACGAGGATCGACATGGGTCGGGCCCCTATACATTGACTATAAGAACATTCACATTGACGGTGTGAACATTCACATTAGAGGTATTTTGGTAATTATGTCACCCATAGGACTTATTGAAACATAAGAAAATAATGTGAACTAAATGGAACATAAGTAGATGAAAAGGGTATTTTGGTCTTCTTATCTCAAATAGGACCTAATGGAATAGTCAAAAAGAATATGGGTTGGATGGAATAAAGCTCTTAAAAAGTAGATTTATCAAAAAAGCTCCCTTTCTTTTATAACATAAACTTTGATTTAAAAAAAAAATTACAATTATCTTAAACTTATTAAAAAAAACTCATATAACCCAGTATAAAATGGGAAAATGTTTGACGCCACTATTTGGAGTGATATCTTCCATCTCTATTTTAAATTTAGGGTAAATTACATTTACTTCTTTTGAGATTTCTGACAAATATAAGAATCTTTTCTATAATTTCATAATTACAAAAATCTCTTCTATATTAAGTGACAATATTAAGATTCTCCCAATCTGTCAATTTTGCACAAACGCCGTTGCTTGTTTATACAAATCACCATATTACCTTTTCATTTGTGCATGAAAAGACAAAATATCCTTCCCTCTCTCCATTGTATTCAACTCTGTTTTGTGTGCTTACCTTTGCCTCTCTCTCTTCACTAATTACTCTTTCCCCTTCTTCTGTTTTGTGTGCTCACCTTCGCTTCTCTCTCTCTCTCTCTCTCTCTCTCCACTATCACTTTTATCCCTCCCTATATTTACCAATCGACACCCTTGATGTACTGTTGAGTACTTTGATCGAACACTTGGTAGGCAAAACTAATTTCGACACTGTTCAAGAAAATTGGGATTTCTTACACCACAACAAAGCTAAAAGTTTCAATTTCTGCACATGGAACAAGAATACAACTTAATTATCAAATGAGTTAGCAAAATAAAAGAAAGGGGATGAGAAACATGAATAAATAATAATTATTAAACATTTCGAATATCCATAAATCAAATTTCACCCTGTTTTTGCTCAAACATGATCAATGAATGATATAAATAAGCACAAGAGCAACAATCTTGCATAAACAAGCATTTTGATGCACGTATCAATAAGCCCAAATCCATCCCAAATCAGCCACCAACTAACCCACTATTATACCAAAAATTTCTTTAACACAATAACTAATTTCTTTCTTTTAGGTATAAATAAACACACAGATGTATATATTATAAACACACCCAAATATATATATAAGCACATACAAACACTTTTACCCAAAAAGAAAGAAAAAAAAAAAAAACATACTAACACAATTCCACCAACCAATTGAAATACAAAATTGAAACTAAACAACTCAGAGCAATTGTAGAACCCACCAATGCATTTTAGAAACTTGAGGTATATGTTGCTGTAGTGGCTATGGATGAGATGTTATGGATTGGAATGGCTATATCTCTTGTGAGATTGGAAGAAGATGGTAGTTTGTGTTGGAATTTATGGTTTTATAGTTTTATTTTGGGCCAACTTTGAGCCAAATTTGAGTAGGTCCTAAACATCTTTTAGGGTGGATCCAAAGAGGTGATGTGTTCCTTGCCGCATAGCAAGTCACACGGTGCAAACGGTTAATCAAGACCATTTATGAGTGAATGAGAAGTTGACATCGTTTTTGGGTTCATGGAATGGACAATTAAAGAATAAAATGTGGGTTTCCTTGTAAGGCTTGTCCCACATTGAAACTTTAAAAAAGCTTGTGTATGTATATAAGCTCTAGGTAGCAACACTTGGGTTGGGCCTCAAGGGGCACCCTAAGTTTGTAGAAGGGAGGAATTATGGACAAAATGGGTCTTAGCCCAGACCACCACACGTGTGCCGCCGTTGCCGTCCGTCCGACCGGCCGTGCTGCGTGCCGGTTGTGGGTCGGGTTGGGTCGGTTTTAACATTAATTTTTTAGACAAAATTTATTTAAATTTTTTCAAAAATTCTTATGGGAAAATTTAATTTTTCTAAACAAAATTAATTCAAATTTTGCACCAAATTTGAATTCAATTTTTTGTCCAAAATAGTTCCTCTTCCGATCCAAGTTCCAGCAGTCTAGTAGGTTCAAATAGCCAAACAGATTCGGTTTTTCTAGACAAATTCAAAATGGGGCTCAAACAGATCTGGCACCTGTTCCAGTTTCAATACATATCTGTTCGATTTGAAATTCATACTCGTTCGGTTCTATAAATACTAGATCTGTTTCAGCAATTGTTTCATTCTGAAATTTTCTTGTTTCCTTCCATTTTGCTCTCTTGTATACATTTATTCTTCATACTAGTTTTAGAGAAAATTCTGAGAGTATAGAACACAGGTTCTAGTTCGCCGTACAGATTGTTTGAAGTGCTACTACAATCTGTGTAGATCATTGTATCGTGGGAGATAGACGACATTAATCCGTAAGCATCGAAGCGGGGCGAATCTGTCTTAAGGACAGAGTGTCACACACTCGATTTCATCTTTTTGTACTTTTTTGGTTTGGTAAATAAATTTTGTAAGTAATTTACTTTTGTTTGTTTGATTTGGTTTCACATTATTTATCTTACAAAGAAAATTATTTCAACAATCTTAAGACATAATCGAATTATTCTGTTTACACAAAAATTTTCGTTTGTTTCCTTTCCTTTTGTTTCTTTCTTTCTTCTTCTTACAGAAATTATTTTATGTGGTTTTACAAAATAATATTCTGGTTGAAAAAACAAATAGTAGTAATATACTATTTGAAAAATAGTAGTAATATACTATTTATTTTCTTTGACAATTAGTAGTCATTAATAATTCAGAATATTTATTTGTGAGGTTGGTCAGAAATTAATTTTGGTTTTCAAAAATAATTTCTGAGTTTTCATTAATTAAAATTCTATTTTCAGTATTTTAATTTTTGAAGTGTTACAAAAATATTTTTCTGTGTGGAATTAATTTTTTTAAATAAATATTTTATTTTTCAAATTAATTAGAAATAAAAGTTACATTTCCTGTTTCTTTTATTTTTATAGAACTAAATTCTATATTTATGGTTTAAATTTTCTGTGTGGTACAAAATTCTAATTCTAATTTTGTTTTATAATTTAGAATCATGGCTACTGAAACTAATGCTCAAACAAGTACTGGTATGGTGACCGTAATTGCACTAACCTCTCCTCCTGTTGTGACTATGTCAGTCAATCATGGTGAGAAGCCAAAAAAGTTCTTAGGAACTGATTTTAAAAGATGGCAGCAGAAAATGTTGTTCTATCTTACTACTCTCAACCTGGCACAGTTTCTCTGTGAGGATGCTCTTACTCTAAAAGAGGATGAAACCGACCGGCAAGTAATTACTGCTGTCGATGCTTGGAAACATGCTGATTTTCTTTGCCGAAACTACATTTTGAATGGGCTTGATATAGCCCTATTAAGACGGCAAAAGAATTTTGGGAGTCTTTGGAGAAAAAGTACAAGACAGAAGACACTGGTTAGAAGAAATTTATAGTAGGCAAATTTTTGGACTTTGTGAAGGTTAATTCTAAGACTGTGATCAGCCAAGTTCAAAATCTCCAACTCATTCTACATGACATTCATGTAGAAGGCATGTCTCTCAGTGAATCTTTCTAAGTTGCTGCCTTAATTGAAAAATTACCACAAGGCTGGAAGGAATTCAAGAATTACCTCAAACACAAGTGCAAAGAAATGACCTTAGAGGAATTGATTGTGCGTTTGAGGATTAAGGAGGACAACTGCAATTCTGAGAAGCGGGTTGGTAAGCATCCAATGGAGTCTAAGGCAAATGTGGTGGAATATGCTCTAAAAGCAAAGAAACAGACGTATTCTAGAGAAAGTTCTGCACAAGGCTCTAAAGGAGGGGAAACTAAGAAGTACAAGTTTAATGGCAAATGTTACATCTGTGACAAAGAGGGACATCGAGTCAAAGATTGCCATAGTAAGCGCACAGGCAAAGGAAGATCAAGCAAGAAGCCTGCTCAAGCCAATATGACCGAAGTGGATAAAATTTCCAATAAAGTAGATGACATAAATCTTTTTGCAGTTGTTTCCGAGGCAAACCTTGTCGGAAATCCTAAAGAATGGTGGGTGGACATTGGTGCTACTCACCGCATATGTGCCGACAAAAAGATATTCACATCTTATTCTATAGTGGACAACGATGAACAACTTTTCCTGGTAACTCCTCGACTTCTAAAGTTAAAGGACAAGGAAAGATTATTCTAAAGATGACATTTGGAAAGGAACTCACTCTCAACAATGTGCTGCATGTACCAGACATTCGCAAGAATCTAGTCTTTGGATCTCTGTTGAGTAAAAATGGGTTTAGGCTAGTTTGAGAGTAATAAATTTGTACTTACTAAGAATGGGATGTATGTAGAAAAATTTTACATGTCTGATGGCCTTTTCAAACTAATTGTAATGATTGTTGTCTCCTCTATTATTAATAATAATACATCTTCTTCTTACTTGCTTGAGTCTTCAAATTTATGGCATGGTAGACTAGGACATGTTAATTATGAATCCTTGCATAAATTAATTAATATGGAATGTTTACCTAACTTTGACATTGATTTAAATTATAAATGTGAAATTTGTGTTGAGGCAAAATTAACCAAAACTCATTTTCATACAATTGAAAGAAGTACGGAACCACTTGAATTAATTCATAGTGACATTTGTGATTTTAAATCAATTCAAACTAGAGGTGGAAAAAAATATTTTATCACTTTCATAGATGACTATACTAGATATAGTTATGTTTATTTAATTCAAACCAATGATGAAGCTTTGGAAATTTTCATTCAATATAAGAATGAAGTTGAAAATCAACTTGGTAAGAAAATTAAAAAACTAAGAAGTGATAGAGGTGGTGAATATGAATCACCTTTTGGTGAGTTTTGTAAAGAACAAGGAATAATTCATCAAACCACTGCTCCATACTCACCTCAACAAAATGGAATTGCTGAAAGGAAAAATATGACTTTAAAAGAAATGATGAATGCCATATTAATAAGTTCTGGATTACCTCAGAACTTGTGGGGGGAAGCAATACTTTCTGCTAATTATATACTTAACAAAGTACCCCAGAAGAAAGTAAAGCAAACACCTTATGAAATGTGGCATGGGAGAGTACTATCCTATATATACTTAAAAGTGTGGGGGTGTTTGGCTAAAGTGGTTATTCCTAATCCTAAAAAGACTAAGATAGGTCCTAAGACTATTGATTGCATTTTCATTGGTTATGCCAAGAATAGTAGTACATATCGATTTTTGATTCATAAATCAGAATATTCTGAAATGCATGTTAATACTATTATTGAATCTCGGAATGCATCTTTCTTTGAACATATGTTTCCTAATAAGACTGGACAAGAGACTAGTACTAACAAAAGATCTTATGATACTATTAATAGTCATGATCAAGGGCAAGATCAAGAACAAGAGCAAGAGCAAGAGATAGATCAAAATGAGAAAGAGGAACCTAGGCGTAATAAACATGCTAGAACCTTTAAATCTTTTGGTCCAGATTTTCTAACTTTTTTTTTAGAAAATGAGCCTTTAACTTTTAAAGAAGTTATGTCCAGTCCTGAGGCTCCTTTATGAAAAGAAGCCGTAAATAGCGAAATTGAATCCATCCTGCAAAATCACACTTGGGAATTGGTGGATTTGCCACCAGGTTGTAAACCTCTTAGGTACAAGTGGATTTTAAAGAGAAAAATGAAAGCATATGGATCAATTGACAAATACAAGGCACGACTTGTGGTCAAAGGATATAGACAAAAAGAAGGTATTGATTAATCTGACATATACTCACTAGTTACTAGAATAACATCCATTAGAATGCTAATTGCCATTGCATTATTGTACAATCTAGAAATTCATCAAATGGATGTGAAAATAGCTTTCTTAAATGGTGAGTTAGATAAAGAAATTTACATGGAACAACCAGAAGGTTTTTCTGTTCCAGGAAAAGAAAAGAAAGTGTGTAAATTGGTTAAATCATTATATGGTTTAAAACAAGCGCCAAAGCAATAGCATGAGAAATTTGACAAAGCAATGATGTCAAATGAATTCAAAATTAATGAATATGACAAATGTGTTTCTATTAAAAACACAAGCAAGGGTTATGTTATAGTATGTCTTTATGTGGATGATATGCTCATCATAGATAGTAATAACGACATAATTAAAACTACCAAGAAAATGTTGAATAAACATTTTGACATGAAGGACATTGGGATTGCTAATGTAATACTTGGTATGAAAATTACTAAAACATTAGAAGGATATCCTTTGTCATAATCACATTATATTGAGAAAATACTTGACAAATTCAGTAAAGATGATGATCATCTTGCTAGAACACCTGTGTATATTAATTTCTTCCTTTCTAAGAATGTATAGGAAAGTATTTCTCAATTAGAGTATGCTCAAATTATTGGAAGCTTAATGTACTTGATGAATTGCACTCGCTCAGATAGAGTTTATGCAGTAAGTAAATTAAGTAAATATATGAGTAATCCGGAGTAGAACACTGGAAAACAATTATAAGGGTTCTAAGATATCTCTGATTTACTCGTAACATTGGGCTAAATTATACTAGATATCCAGCAGTACTTGAACGATACAGTGATGCAAATTGGATATCGGATACTAGAGACTCAAAATCCACCAGTGGGCATGTCTTTACTCTTAGTGGGGTGGCTGTATCTTGGAAATCTTTCAAACAGACTTGCATTGCTAGGTCTACTATGGAATCAGAGTTTATAGCTTTAGATAAAGCTGGGAAAGAAGCAGAATGGCTTCATCACTTCCTTGAAGATATTCCAATGTGGCCAAAGTCGGTGCCTGCTATATGTATACATTGTGATAGTCAATCAGCAATAGATAGAGCACAGAGTCATATGTATAACGGTAAGTCACGATACATTCGTCGTCGACATAATTTCGTGAGACAACTACTCTCTAGTGGAATTATTTCCATTGAATATGTGAAGTCTAAAGACAACATAGCAGATCTACTAACCAAAGAGTTAGCAAGAGAATTAGTTAAGAATTCATCAAGGGGAATGGGACGTAAGCCTATTAAATAAAAGTTACCACAATGGCAACCCAACCTAGTTGACTGGAGATAACAAGATTAAGGTGCAAAGGGACAACCGAGTTGTGTATGACTCATAAGGATCACTGGGGAGTCAAACTTCTACTAATTTCTATGATGAAATAGTGATGTCTGCAGCGGTTTAGGTTAAGTAATACTTTTAATGATTCTTACATCTAGGAATACCTAGTGGAGTATGGCAGGATACTTTTTATAAGAATCACCTATATGAGTGTGAACTGGGCCGATTCTATGAGGTTTGTGAAGGGCTACAATTCTCTAAAGCACTCATGAAAGACCAGGTTGTTTAGGGCCAAAATGAACACAATAGTGAGAACTAAACTGTGTCTAGTAATATACTGTGTGAGTTCTATTATCTTGGTTTACACAAATGGCTGAAAAGTTCAAGACATTGTGTTCACTAGTTAGCTAGTAAATCCAATAATGTCTCACAAAGGAAGGTTCAAAGCCAAAAACTACCTATCCTTTGCAGAATATTTCTAATTTCTGTACTCTCTATAATTAGATCATATTGTTGCATTTTCTCTCCGTCAAATTCTATTCATGTGGGGGATTGTTGGAATTTATGATTTTATAGGCTTATTTTGGGCTAACTTTGAGCCCAAATTTGAGTGGGTCCCAAACGTTTTTTTGGATAGGTCCAAAGAGGTGACGTGTTCCTTGTCGCATGACAAGTCACACGGTGCAAACAGTTCATCAAAACCATTTATGAGTGAATGAGAAGTTGGCATCATTTTCGGGTTTGTGGAATGGACAATTAACGAATAAAATGTGGGTTTCTTTGTAAGGCTTGTCCTATATTAAAACTTTAAGAGAGCTTGTGTATGTATATAAGCTCTAGGTTGCCAACACTTGGGTTGGGCCCTAAGAGGCACCCCAAGTTTGTTGAAGGGAGGAGTTATGGACAGAGTGGGCCTTAGCCCAAACCGCGCACACGCCACCGTCGTTGTTTATCCGTCCGACCGATCGGCTAAGCCGAGTCGTGCTAGGCGCGGGTACGGGTTGTGGGTCGGGTCGGTTCTAACATTAATTTTTTAGACAAAATTTATTTAAATTTTTTCAAAAATTCTTGTGGGAAAATTTAATTTTTCTGAACAAAATTAATTCAAATTTTGCGCCAAATTTGAATTCAATTTTCTGTCCAAAACAATTCCTCCTCCGGTCCAAGTTTCAGTTGTCCAACAGGTTCAAACAGCCAAACAGATTTAGTTTTTCCAAACAGATTCAAAATTGGATTCAAACAGATCTTGCACCTGTTCCAGTTTCAATTCATATCTGTTTGGTTTGAAATTCATACATGTTCGATTCTATAAATACCAAATCTGTTTCAGCAATTGTTTCATTATGAAATTTTCTTGTTTCCTTCCATTTTGCTCTCTTGCATACATATATTCTTCATATTAGTTTTAGAGAAAATTCTGAGAGCATAGAACACAGGTTCTAGTTCGTCGTACAGATTGTTTGGAGCGCTGCTACAATCTTTGTAGATCATTGCATCTTGGGAAATAGACGCCATTAATCCATAAGCACCGAAGTGGGCCAAATCTGTCTTAAGGATAGAGTGTCACGCACTCGACTTGATCTTTTTGTACTTTTTTAGTTCGGTAAATAAATTCTGTAAGTAATTTATTTTTATTTGTTTGATTTGGTTTCATATTATTTATTTTACACAGAAGATTATTCCAACAGTTTGGTGGTGGTTCTAGTGGCGGCCGGATGAAGAAAAAGCGATTGCGATTGTGGTTGTGGTTGTAGAGGTGGGTGTTTGCTTTGGTGGTGCTGTCAGTGGGTGTTGGTTTGGGAGGGGTCAGGTAGGTGGAGCCTTTAGTGGTGGTGGTGTGGCGGCGGCGGCGGCGGCGACGATGGGTAATCGTTTGGGCTGGTGCATAGAGGTAGAGAGAGAGAGAGAGAGAGAGAGAGAGAAGGGGTTGGGTTTGAAAATGAGATGATGTAATTGTGTATGGTTATGTCCATAGTATGGGTTTGAAAATGAAAGGGTATAATTGTGTATGGTTATATATAGACGGGTTCAAGACACTTGAGGGCATTATGGCCATTATAGTATTTATCTTTGATGATATCAACAACTTTGGTTAGTTGTGTAAATGACAGTTAAAAAATAGGAAAATCTTGATATTGTTAGTTAAAGTAGGAAAGGTTTCTGTAATTGTCAAAAATCTTAGGGGAAGTAAGTGTAATTTACCCTTATATTTAACTGTCTCAAATAATTTGGGAGTGTGATGACCAATTGAAGATATATATATATATATATATATATAAGACTGACCACAAATGGAGGGTGACGGTCCCACTTTTAGCTTTAGAACAAGAGACAATGACATTGAATATATATATATATATATCAATGAATATCCCCTATAAAAAAAATTTAAAAAAGAAATAATGCTTTAGAGGCCGAAAGACTTGCACGAATTAAAATGAAAATTATAAATTAGTATAGAAGTTAAAAAATAATTATAAATACATTGGGCACAATTTTTCTGTGTTACAAAATCACAGCAAACGTTGCACCCTACCTTTTGGTAAATAGTTTATTTTTTATTTTTTAATGTTGTATTTAGATCATAAATTTTGGTCGTGTTTTGAAAATGAAAAGGGAAAATGTAAGTAAAATATAATTATATTTCATTCACATTTCATCAATTTTTTTACTTTTCTATTTTCTCTTGCCCTTTTCCCTTCTAAATACATTTCCAAATTCATAATTCAAACACCACGCAATTTTTGTAGTTTTCCTAATGAAGGAAAATAAAGGGTAATCAAGTTACCTAAAGTGAAAACGATTTTGGATCGGATGACTTGAATTACGAGTCTCGTTTGAAAAATTCTTCATCAATTGAGAAGTTACTAGTGTTTCTTAATAAATGCTTCAAATCCTAGGTTAAAAAATGATGACCTACGAGGAAAGAAGAGAGAGAGAAATATTTTATGTAGAGATTTTTTAGGTAAAACTCTCATACTCAATAATATGTATATTTTCTCTATATCAGATATATGATATACATATCTCTACAGATGGAAGTGGAGTTGTAGACTTCCACAATAATTGAAACATTTCCTAAGATAATTCTTTTAATTATCTTCTCTTTGTTTAATATGTGAATTATCTACAACCCATGTGAACGATCCATGAGTAATGGGTCAGGTCAAATCGAACTCAATTTCTAACATCTCCCATTTGTCCACATCATTGGTTACATTCACAACCATCCCAATTTCCAACATCTCCCATATGTCCATATCATTAGTTACATTCACAACCATCATTTCTCAATCTCTCATTCAATCCATTCTCTATACTGAAAAATATAGAGTGCGACTTGACGAGAAGGTGTAATGTAGGAGTCCTATATTAAGCCACCATGAACTAACATAGCACATTGCTCAAAATATCTCGTTTACACCCCGAATTTATTGGATCACACCGGATCGAACATTTTAAAACCCCTCGTGAGTCATAGCTCATAAATATGTTTGACCTCAACATTGTATCTTGATCTTAAATCCGACATAATCGCCCAGGCAATGAGCTACAACACAAGGGTATGATTTCTAACAATCTTCCCTAACTACTCATGTCAATTCACTCAAACTTTACTGCTTTCCTAGACATGGTCCTCTGGGTCGTATTCATCATGACCCTTGGATGACATGCTAAAATAGTGACATCAAGTCATCACTTCATGACATAGTTCCAGGTTCAAGGGCATATAGTAGGCCTATTATTAGCCTAATAGGGCTCACATAGTGCTAGAGCAAGGATCTATCTAGCCACTCCCTTTAAGTGGTCGACAGTAGCACATACAGTATGATATGTATGCCACGGTGGAGCTCCTATTAAATTGGGTCTATCACTCTCTAATGCCATATGAATCTTAATCTAGTTGCTATAAAAGTGCCTAAGTTGAGTTTCTTAGCATATTCACTTATCAAACGCCTATCTAAGACCTCACATTTGCTATATTTAGGCTTTATGAAACTGTAGGTAACTTTATATTTGATTTTTTAAAGTCTCATCTTAGCTAATGCTAAGACGACACCTTGTAATAAATTAGTTTTGTTTACTTCTCAACTTAAAAAATATTTACCTTGCTCGCTCTCTAAGCGCCAACATAATTAATGTCTCATCTTGCTTAATTTACAGGCGCTAGGGTGATTGCCAGTGTGAGAAGGCCGATCTTAGCACATCATATACAATGTGTACTAATTGTATCAATTGCACTTTAAAACCACATGAATAAATAATTATGTATAAGATAGTCTTAAAATATCTAACAAAGTCAATGAGGTATCCAAAAATATATCAAATCCTATGAAGTTCTAAACTTCTCACATGAGTCTAGAAAACATCTATAGCAGTGGCTTTAGTAAGTGGATCAGCCACCATCCTACTAGTGGAGATATGTTGTAGGATTACCTCCCCTCATGCAATCACATCTCGAATAAAGTGAAATTGAATGTCGATGTGTTTGGTTCTACCATGATACGTGGAATCCTTAGAACATGCCAAAGTTGGCATACTATCAACATGGACCATAACAACTTCATCCACAAGAGCCATGATCTCAAGGCACCGTAGAAATCTCCTTAACCAAACAGCCTCCAATACTGTTACTGAACAAACAACGTATTCTTACTTTATCGTGGACAAAGATGGTGAAAAATCCTCTTCACTACTTACTAGTGAACAAGTCTTGAGTTACTCTAGTAACGATTGACCATACCTACTGCAACATATATGTCCGGCTGAGTACACATCATAGCATACATTAGACTACCAACTGCGCTTTGCCATTTGTTTATTTTCCTCATATGTTTTTACGGTAAGAGTTAATGCTCAGATTACGTCCTTTCTCAATTGGAGTGTCAATGTGTTTGAAATAGTGCATCCAAAACCGTTCTAAGATCCTTTTAATGTAAGTCTCTTGAGACAAACAGAGAAATCTCTTAGACATCCTTCAGGATCTTAACTCTGAGCACATAATTTGCCTCTTCTATTTTTTTTTCTTTTTTTTTTTTCATTTAAAAAATATAGAACAACCACTTTTGAGTGGTGACAATCATCTCTATGTCATTTCCAACTAACAAGATGTCGTCAATATACAACGACACAATGGTCTTCATCCATTATCTCAAACCCAGTCGAAAAGGATGACGTTTATGGAATCTAAAATACCATTGTCTAGACGATTGCATTAGTTCATAAACGCAACGTTTGACCCATCAGCCTTGCGCTTAACTTTTAAAACCCACTTGTTGCCAATAGTCTTGCATCTAGATGGAAAGTCAACCAACTCCCAAACTTGATTCCGAGCCATAGAACTCATTTCATTATTCATAGCAGCTATCCACTCACTAGCATTCGGTGAAACTAACGCTTCCTCATAGCAAACAGGCTCTTTATGGAGTATACATGAAAGATTTTCCCTCAATCTCATAATGATGACGGAAATGATTCCACGTTCACTTCTACGTAACTAGGATCTTTATTGAGTCATTTTCTAGTGGAACACTCCCATTATAAGGTAAATCACTCCCATTATCTTTGGCGATTTCAAGATGAGTATTCTCCATCCTCGTCAAAAGATGATGTGACTTCCTTAGACTTCTGCAATTCAAATAGCATAAGATCTTTATTTACTTCACCAATATAGAAAATTCACTCTGAATGAAATTGACATCTCGCGACTCATTTTCAGTCATTCCACTATAAGGATGTTCACTATACATTAAACAACCCTTCGAGCATTTTGAATATCTAACAAATACTTGTTTGTTTTTTCTAAGGCCTAACTTCCCATGCTTATCAGAAGTATTGTAAACAAAAAATTGCCCAACCACAAGGTTGTAAATACTCCAAATTAGGTTTTACGCCTTTCCATAATTCATATGGAGTCGTTGGAACTGACTTTGAAGGCACACGGTTAAGGATGTAGGTAGCAATCAAAAGAGCATCTCCCAAAAAAGATATAGGGAGGTTGGCTTGCACCATCATCAATCTAACCATTCAAGCAAAGTGTGATTCTGTCTTTCCACTACACTATTTTGTTGCGAAGTGCCAGGAATTGTTAACTACCTGCTTATCTACTTTTCCCCACACAGTCCTTGGAATTGATGTGATAAATATTCATGTGAGTGAATTTCTGACCACACTGCCAAGTCAGTATTCAACTGGAGAGCACTGGCAGAATAGATGGCACCTGAGTGACCTGCAACAGAAAGAAGAGATTCCGGCGGTGGTTCGTCCACCCGGGGGCACTCCGACGATCAAGTTAGTTATCTCCCAAAGATAAATATATTGCTTAACTCACTGTTCAAAATATAAATTACGTACCTTAGACCCATGGGGGTGCCTTTCTTTTTATAGTCAACACACTCCTAGTCCCAATAGAAGCCTAGCTTCAATGGACTTCAGCTCAGTACTTATCTTGGACTCTTCAATAGATAAAGATAAACTCTCTAAGAGCTTTATCTTTATCCAGGCTGAGGTCCTTCCTTATTCTAGGACTCTTGTCCCTTATCCGTTTATCCTGGACTTCGATATCTTCGGAGATAACCTCGGCCTAGCCGAGATCACCTCGTTGTCATGAGCAGGACACGTGGTACCTCGGCTGACACGTCGGCGTCACCTTGGCCACGTGTTGGTGCTCAGAAAATATATCCCTACAACTGCCCCCTAGGTTTCATTATCTCACGTGTTGATGCATGTCTTCCAACCCCACTTCTTTCTCCCTTTTACTTACCTGCTTTCAGTGGTTAGTTCTAGGGCATATTTCAATTAGCATCCTTATGCTATGTATGTTTGCACCATTCATCTGTATTGCATGCACCGGGCTCGGCGCATCATACTAACTGCATTGTATTTCAATTCCAAGTTGAATACATGTATCGAATTGTTGCATCTCATATGCCATTTTAGATTAGCCGAGCCTATTCTAGTTGCATTTCGCATGTGTTGCATTAGCCATCTTAACATGAGCTAGGATCATACATGATTACTAACTAGTTCTTTGTCTTGGCTCGGAGTACACTGTGAGTGTTTATGCTTTAGCATCTTGCATGTGTATGAGTGTTAATATGACAGCATACTTGCCATGAGGCTAATTGCTTATGTGATATAACTGCCTGAATGCCTGTGGGTGAAGGTTGGATTACTTGAATTGGAACGATTCATTGAAATCTGTGTTTTAGCCTACTTGCAAGTAGCAAACTTCAAACCATTTCCAAACAAACGGATATGCGATGCTTTGTTCCAAATTAGGCAATCTAGTCTATACTTGTGTGTTGTGTGCATCACATAGTAATTCTAGCTAATTAACTGGAATAAGAACACATGTGTTTTCAAAAACAAGATATCATGCTTAGTACAGGCCGATCTTTGATCGGGCGAGCGGGGGTGCTCATAGATGACCTTCCCCAATCGTACCCAAGTTCCCGAGCCGAGGCAACTTTGGTGATGACGGAAACGTGGCCTTAGGCACGAGTCAGAGTTTCCTAAATTCCCCAAAAATAAAATATTTAGGTGGCGACTCTATATCTGGCAAAGCAGTCCATGTTTGGCACTTCTTTTTAAAAAAATCAGTTTTCCAAAACGATTTGCCGTATTTGGACTCTTTGGTGATTTATCGGTCTCGCATTGCACTTTGCGGGATTAGATAAAGAACTGTGACATTTGAGTCCGAACTGTAGTAGCAAAGCCCAAGGGCGCGTCTACAGTTTCTGGCGACTCTGCTGGGGATTTAGAGAACTTGACTCGAACTCATGATATCTTGTTTTGATTACACTTATGTGTCTCTTTGCATTGCATTTGCATTGGTGCGCCTAGGACACCGTGTTTGCCGTATGCTATTCCTGAACGGTTTACCAGAGGCTTGCTTTGAGAAGCATGCCATAAGGCTGACTGGTTGCGGGCTTTGCCACGACGGGAACACAAACCTCGGTTTTTACCGGGGCACCCTTTTTGACCATTTGACCTAGTGCATATCAAAATCTGTAGTGACCATTCCAAGCTAGGATAGGTTGCTTACCCGATTGTAGGTTGTTTGAAACCGCTATGTGCGTAGTGAAACCCTAGCTCCTGACAAAATAGGACAAGGAAACCCTACCCCAACATAGGGGTGTTTTGGCTCTTACTTACATGATATTTGCTGTCAGAGTGTGTCTCTACAGGGTTATATGTATCAGTTTGCAAGTCTGGGTATCAGGCCTACGGGCATCAGTATTTGGGGAATCAGTTTTACCCGAGGGTATCAATTTATAGGCAGAATTTTGGGCAGAATTCAGTAAAGAGTATAGTTATTCAGCTATGGTTATATTTGTTCTAGTGAAATCGGGTTGAGATGCTGCCTGTTTTCTCTTTTGCTAGGTGGACTTGGAACCGTAGCTTCAGAATGCTCCAATATCCCCCCAGCATACCGGACTTGTGTTGATAGACTTTGTCAGGTCAGAGATTCAATTCAAGGGCAACCAGTGTTTCCTTCGCCAGTGGTAAGGCAAAGAAAGGCCAATCAGGCACAGATCGCCAGTTTAACAGTCCTCAGATCAGCAGTCATTATCCATCTCACCTGTGCGTAGTTGGGTTGAGATATCTGCTTTTACCTCAGGGAGATATACTAGTTGCTCAGTTAGATCAGCACAATATGGCATCTATGGAGGATATGATGCGTCAGCTCTAGGAGAGTATGCAAGCCATGCAGCAGGATGTTGCCCGTCAAGCAGAGTTTGCCACACGCCAGGTCGAGGTTACGGCCCAACAGGCAGAAATGATTGCTAGACTTCAGCAACAGCAACAACCATAGCAAGCCGGAGCATCTGCTTCGCACCCACCTCCTCCCCCACCTAGAGTTCCAATACTCGGGGAGACTACAAATGTCCAGGAAAATACGGACATTCCAACGGGGCCAGTTCCGCCCCTAATCCTATCCCAACTATCCAAAGCGCCCACCAATCTAGTGGATTCACCGTTTGAGTTCGAGGTGGATCCAACAGTGCTAAAAGTGAGCAAGCTAGAAAAGCTTTTCAAGAAGGCTCAAGGCGTAAAATCCATTCCGGACATAGAGGATGGATACACCGATTCGGCCGTGACTCTGTCGGACCGGTTCAAGATGCCATATATCGACCGCTTCGATGGCTCTGGAGACCCAATGGTGCACCTCCACCTGTTTTCTAATGTCCTGAGGCCAATGGGCTTGACCACAGCCCATAAGCTATCACTATTCGGCCGAATCATGTCTGGGATAGCCGTAATCTGGTATGCAAAATTGGAGAACTCTGTGAAACAGAACTGGGAAGAGATGACTGAGGCCTTCATTGCTCAATACTCCTATAACACACAGATCGAGGTCACAACTTGTGATCTTGAAGTTACCCGCCAAGAGCCAAATGAGGGTTTTTCAGAGTTTGTGACGAGATGGAGAGCAAAGGCCTCGATGGTGACTACAAGGCCTTTCGACAAAGACCAGATAAGGATGGTTGTGCGCAACCTCCAACCCAGGCTAATGCAAAAGATGATAGTCTTGCCCCTCCCTACCTTTGCCGACTTGTATGAACTTGGGGTACAAATTGAAGACGCTATGAAGCAGGGCCTCATTGACCAGGAGAAGGAGCAGCCCAGGAGGGCGTTTTCCCGCAGTTCGAATGCGACCACCAGTGGTGATGCAGCTGCAAGATCTTCTGAAGTGGGCATAGTCACCACTACCGCATCAAAAATAGCTACCCCATTCAGCGGTGCATCCGGAAGTAGCTCACAAACAACCAAATATCCACCTCGAGTCAAGAGGGTTTTTACCCCACTTTATATGCCTTTGTCAAAGGCTCTAGAGGTCTTACTCCGGAAAGGACATCTGAAACCGTTGGAACAACGGCCTCTACCCAATCCTATTCCTCCAAAGCATGACCAGACTAAATACTGTGCCTACCATCAACAGACCGGTCACACCACTGACAATTGCTTCCGTCTTCGCCACGAAGTACAGGATTTGATTGACAATGAGGTCATCCTCCCACCTAGCTCAGCAAAGTCCATCGTCACTGGGTCAGTGAACTTCGAGGATAATACAAGTATGTGATCAGGGAATGAACCACCTGCGGGCGGTGCTCAATTTACTTCAGATGTGGCGTATGGCATGCACTGTTTTGGGCATTTGCGAATGCTGGTTTTTGTAGTTTCTGACTTGGGTGTTAAGTCAGTTCTGTGGTTTTGTTTTGAGTCTGTCCCTTTGTTTTGAGTCAGTCTTTTTGATTAAGGGTCTGTCTTGTTGTATCGAGTCAGTCCTGTTGTACAGAAGTCAGGTGATTTCGGGGGTGTTACTTCGGATATCATTATTTTGTTTTGTGTTTGTCTTTTTGCTTTCTTTTGAGTCTGTTTCTATCTTGGAGCCAGTTGTGCTAACAGATCTGAATGAAACAACAGTGATTTTCACACTTTTGAGTTTGTTTCTGCCTTGAAGCCAGTTGTGCCAGAAGATTTGAATGAAATGGCAGTGCTTTTCACCTACTTTTCGGTGTCTTGAAATCGTTACATTGACCTAAGTTTTTCAAAACTTTTTGAGCACTGTGTTGAAAACAAAAAGGGAGGAATTCCTCGGGATTTGCAAAAATTTGATCAATTGAGAGGAAGAGAGGCATGCTAAGCCCTTAATGAATGAGATCATGTTTGTTAATGTGAGTACTGGGAAGGATCCTAGCTTGATCTAGATTGGTTCTACACTGTCTTCAGCACGAGCGATTTGTCGTTTTCTTAAAAGATTTCAAAAAATGTTTTGCGCGGTCTTGCGAAGACCTGTGTGGAATCGCTCTTGAGATTGTGCAGCTTAGGATCGCTCTCAGCCTCGAGACTCGACCCCTTTTGTTTTCAAAACCTTGAACCTGGATTCAAAGTGTTCAAAAGTCAATCACAATGTGAGGCCTGCGTGGCCATATTTGAAGCAGCCCTTGAATTAGCGGCAACAAAGTCAGAATAAGAAAATCAAACACCATCAAAAGAAGTTTGCAAAGCTAGATCAGAAGCACCCCTCGAACTAGGGGCAAAGATGTTCGATGTGTTCGAAGAATCAATAATCAGGACATTTCTCAAAGCCAATGAAGATAGGCAGGAATGCCAAATCCCAGAAGGGAGGAAAGAAGAAAATATTGTTGAAGGACAACTGAGTTCCTATTCACAACATTGAGGACAATTCAACCCCCATTAGATGGACTCCTACATCGTCAGCAAACAACAGTCATTCTCTTGGATTCAGATGACTTTAGGATCTCAAAACCATTTGACATGGACAAATCTACACTTTTACCCTTGAGAAGCTCGCTGGGCCGAAAACCCGGAAGGGCGACCCAGGCAAAAGTTAGAGCAAATGAAAAGAAAAGAAAAAGAACAAAAATAGAAAAATGTAGAAAATGAAAAAAGAAATGAAAAAAAAGAAGAGAAAAATGCAAAGAATGAAAAAAGAACAAAAAGAAATGAAAAGAATTGAAAAGAAAAGAAAAACAGAGCTCGCAAGGTTGAAAACCCAGAAGGGCGGCCTTGGCAAAAGTTAGAGCGTAAAAGGAGAGGTTAAATACCTGAGTGTACCTTAACCCGGAACTACGTAAGACTTGATTCCCATGTTTGGGATACGTAGGCAACTTCATTCTGAAGTCCAGCCATAAACACTCCAAATCAACTGTGTCCATGTAATGGTTCTGATCATCTTTGTCTTCTCTGTATCCGAGAGTTCGGTTGTGATTGTCACTTTGAGGACTGATTACAGTATGCTGCGGCGTTATCCAGACAAGGGGCAACTTTCTGTTGCCATACAGTGCGCTGCGGTGCCATTCAGACAAGGGGCAATTTTCCATTGCCATACAGTCCCGTTCAGACAAGGGGCAATTTTCCATTGTTATAGATCTGAGGTTGTGCATCTTAAGAGTAGGTTCCGTGCTCGTTGAGCAGTGGCCGTTTGCAAAAATAGTTTTTGAGAATTTTTACTGAGGTTGACTAATTTTCTCGAAAATTATTCCATTTTTCCAAAACTGGACCTTTTCTTGGACCCAAAAAAGGAAAATTTTCAGTGCTCATAGCCTGACTAGCATGATTTCAAATCAAAAATTGAACAAGTATATTAATCTAACTCTCATATTGGTCAAAATTATTTTAGTAGAAAGCCAAAACAAAAATTGTCAAAATGATGAATTAGGGGCACAGTTGAGTCAGGTGTTCTGTCTTTTCCCCCATTGTCAACATACTTGCCAGAAAGGGCACTCTACCTGCCAGAAAAGGGCACAACTAGAGCTAACAGCAAAGTGCTGAAAGCTATCTCATCCTCTGAGCAACGAGGTATCAAGCCAAGTGCGAATCACGAATTGGAATGGATCAGGATATTCCACTTCCACATCTGGACACATCTTATCACGTCCAAACTCCCCAGCAGGCGTCATCAACCGATGTCAGTTGCAGATTTGCTACACACCCAGTTGTAGCACAACCCCTCTGTGGAAAAATTCACTGTTGTAAGCAGAAGAAGAAGAATCTAGCGGAATGCTAGGGACAAGAGGCCTCAACTTCCTCTTTATCTATCAACCACCCAGGGGGAGGGATAAAAAAGAAGAGAGATTGAAGAATAGAGAGATGTGCGTTGAGAGAAAAAGTGAGAAAAGGGTTTTTTCAGAAAAACAGAGCCTGAGGGCTGAGTGATGTGAGAATCACAATGAGAAAGGATGGGAAACAATACTCAGAGAAACAGGCTCTCTGTGCACGTCTGAGTGTCGTGTCTGTTGTTTAGTTTGTCTCGATTCTTGTTTTGAGTCGTTTTGAATGTCAATAGATGTGTTTAGGTTGTTTACCTTTATTTTCCGTTGTTGAGTCTTTTTCGCTGTGTTCAGTCGTAGGCTCAATACCCGGTTAAGAACTTATCTCTTAATTTCAAAATAAAATTGTTTTGTGCTCAGAGTGCTGTGCCATTCTCCACATATGTGCAAAACCGGATTTGTTCTTTCATAAAACCGCAGGGTTCAACCCAAGTCATTTGAGAACAGAAGAACCAGGACCTATCTGAAGCTGTATGGGTTCCAGGCTGCAAAGCAAAAGAAAAGAGGGAAAATTTGGGGCATCTGATATGTTTCAACTTCTGCAAGTTCCGTCATTGCATCCCGTGTCTTCAGTATGAGCTGTGTGTTCAGAATGAGCGTATTGCTGTATGGGCTATGTGTTCAGAGAAACAGAGCACTGTGTTATGGGCTGTATGTTCAGAATGAGCAGTGTGTTGTATGGACTGCGTGTTCGAAACGAATGGAATATTGTGTCAACTGTTTCAATGCCAGAATGGCGATTAGAAGCACTCTCTCTGAATACCGTTCCCCACCAAGGGGCATCTTGGCCTTGTTTGCAATGAGTTCCTAGAAGACCAATTGCGACGGTGGAAACTAGAGTTCGAATGACTGTTGCCTAGAACACAAAGGTTTGGAATTTTCGAGACTAAAGTCTGGTTTAAATACCCAGGGGTGTATCCCCGGCTTGAAATCTGTATAGAAGCCCCATAGGTTGAGATAGCGTGTGCGCGCCTCAATTCTGGATACTGAACCAACCTAGTTTGTCACCCCGTTGGAGAATAGGGAAAGTTGTGAATATGATCAGGAAGAAAAACGGCATCCGTAGCTTCTACCTGCAGATGTTGCTACTTGTCAGCATTTTAGGACCTTCGTACTGTGAGTTGAAGGTAAGTGTTTGAAGAACATAAGGGAAGATCCCTGTCAGAGTAGAGCGGTTCATCGCCACTCATCCCCTGAGGTGCTTTCTAAAGCGCCGCTGTGTTTGTTTATTGCGTTCTTTAAACATCATGCATTGTATTACATTGTACTTATCAAGTTTCTTTCTCATTCATGCACGATATTGTACGTACAGTTCATTCAAAGAAGTTCCGTTTAAGATCATTTACTCTAGTGTATCCATCACACTTCATTTGCTTTAGTGTATCCATCACACTTCGTTTGCTTTAGTGTATCCATCACACTTCATTTACTTTAGTGTATCCATCACACTTCATTTGCTTTAGTGTATCCATCACACTTCGTTTGCTTTAGTGTATCTATCACACTTCATTGACTTTGGTGTATCCATCACACTTCATTTACTTTAGTGCATCCATTACACTTCGTTTGCTTTAGTGTATCTATCACACTTCGTTTGCTTTAGTGTATCCATCACACTTCGTTTGCTTTAGTGTATCCATCACACTTCGTTTGCTTTAGTGTATTCATCACACTTCATTTACTTTAGTGTATCCATCACACTTCGTTTCCTTTAGTGTATTTATTATACTCTGTTCACTTAGTGCATCTATCACACTTCGTGTTCACCTTTAGTGTATCTATCATACTCTGTTCACTTAGTGCATCTATCACACTTCGTGTTCACCTTTAGTGTATCTATCATACTTGTTCACTTAGTGCATCCATCACACTTTGTGTTCACCTTTAGTGTATCTATCATATTTGTTCACTTAGTGCATCTATCACACTTCGTGTTCACCTTTAGTGTATCTATCATACTCTGTTCACTTAGTGCATCTATCACACTTCGTGTTCACCTTTAGTGTATCTATCATACTCTGTTCACTTAGTGCATCTATTACACTTCGTGTTCACCTTTAGTGTATCTATCATACTTGTTCACTTAGTGCATCTATCACACTTCGTGTTCACCTTTAGTGTATCTATCATACTTGTTCACTTAGTGCATCTATCACACTTTGTGTTCACCTTTAGTGTATTTATCATACTTGTTCACTTAGTGCATCTATCACACTTTGTGTTCACCTTTAGTGTATCAATCATACTCTGTTCACTTAGTGCATCTATCACACTTCGTGTTCACCTTTAGTGTATCTATCATACTTTGTTCACTTAGTGCATCTATCATACTTTGTGTTCACCTATGTGTATCTATCACCCCCCTTGCTTTGTGTATCTATCACACTTCGTTCACTTTTGTGTATCTATCATACTATGTTTGCTTTGTGTATCTATCACACGTTCGCTTAGTGTATCTATCGCACTTCATTTGCTTTGTGTATCTATCACATGTTCGCTTTGTGTATCTATCACCCCCTTTACTTTGTGTATCTATCACACGTTTACTTTTTGTATCTATCACACATGCTTGTCCACTTTTTGTATCTATCACACTTCGTTCACTTTTGTGTATCTATCACACATGCTCACTAAAATTGCATAATTTTCTTACATCCTTTCTGTTGGAATGTATAGGACTGTTATTTCTTATTCGCTTGCTTAAACTGTTGCATTTATTGTGTATAATTGCTTCATCATAGCTCTCTTTGCATGATCATAAGTTATGTTCGGCATTGTGCATGTCATTTGCATCTTGCCCCTGCCTGCAGGCGTATCTCTTTATTATCTTGCCCATTTGTTTAAGTCTTCGGCCTTATCAAAAATGGGTCGTCTTTGGGCTTTGACATTCACTCCCGTCACTTCGTGACTTTCTAGTTCTGTCAAAGAGGGGCAACTGTAGACACCCCATTTTTGACCGTCCTCGAGACTTGGACGTCATCATTTGAACACTCGATGATCATCCATGCCTGTGTTCGTTTTGAGTTCTCGGAGGTCTCGGTCGCGCGCCTTGCCTCAAGATCTCTCAACTTGTCTGTTTTGTGCTTGGTTGTGGACCAAGCACTTGTGTTTTTGCTTTTGAGGGAAGAGGGTGGCTTGTTTGCCATCCCCTAAACCCATCGGCCAAGGCTTGAATCCATCGGCCTTGTTTTCTTGCCATCGGCCAAAAGTTTTGGCCGATCGGCACTCTTTTTTGTCGATCGACACTTATGTTGGTCGATCGGCCATGTTTTCTGGCCGAGCCCTATTCATCTGCTTTATGCAGATATTTTATGGCAGCTGGCACAGCTGGCATGCACAATTGACCCCCTCCATACACGTGTGTGGAGGGATTTGCACCCTTTGCTTAGCTTTTCCTAGAAGCCTTGGAATTGAATTCCTATAAGAAGGGAGCTCCCCCTCCCTCCTCAAGGGTTCAAAAAAATTAGGTTAGAGTGATAGATTTAGTTTTGTATCTATCTTACCTTGTTTGATCTTGTTTTGTACTCAAAAGTGTAGTATTGTCTTACTATTGTACACAAACACACACTAGAACACCATCCTCTTGGAGCTGAGGTCCTTTGAGGTTGATTTCAGAGTTCTTGGATTGATTTTGATCAGAGAAAGTAGTTGGAGTGGTGTTCCTAAAGGTGTTCTTCAAGGGTGAACATTCTTGCTTTAGATACCCCATTTTGGCTTAAGCTTTTAGCCCTTCTTGCTTATTGTTTTAAGCTTAACTATAAACTACAATAAGTTCTGTTTTTGCATGCTTTAGATCTTTGATTAAGGTCATTTTTGTGTTTGGGGTTGTTTACCCCCTCTTAGGCCTTGTTTGACCTTGTTCTTGTGCTTTATTTTTAAACTTTGAGATCACCTTGTTTTGGCCTTCTCACCACTGAAATCCAGAGGAATTTCAATGGTGGGGATGGTGTTTTAAGGTCTCAAAAAGGAGAGGGTCATCCCCTCTCCTTGTTGTCTTGAATGCTTGCATAAATGGCTTGTGTTGGTAGCTTGTATGCTTAGCTTGTTTTAGCTCCATTTCAGTATATATTAGGCTTTGTTTTTCCATTATATAGCACTGTTTTGACTTGGTTTGGATAGACCATGTATGCTTTGTGTACTTGCCTTGCAATCCTCTCTTTTGCCTTAACATGCTTTGTGCTTTAAGCCGTCATTTTAGCATTATTTTGGCTCAACTCCATGAAGCTTTTAGCCTTGTTATAGCATGCTTAAGCTCTGATTTGAGTTGTTTTAACCATGTATGCCATGCTTTGTGTAGCCACCATGCATTCTAGCTTGTTAGCTTTAAGTGCCCAAGTCACTAGCATGCTTTGCTTGGCTCATTTCAGTGATTTGGCATCACTTGTTATGTTATTTCAGTCCATATAGTATGCTCATATACTTGCATTTGTCACTCCTTTAATGTTTTAAAGAGTTGATGTTTTATGCCTCATGATTGGATCATTGTGCATGCTTCCATGCTTAGGTCATTTGGAGGCCATCTAAGTGGGTTTTTGGGCTTACTTTGACATGCCATAGCTCTGATTTTATTGGCTTGAGTCATGCCATGTTTGGTTTGGATAGATGGAGTGTAACACCTCTTTTGTAGCTTTGCATGCTTCATGTTTAGTGCTTACCTTTCTAGCATGTTTTGGTCTCATTCAATACATGTTTTAGGCTCACTTTGGTATGCCTTGGGACTGTTGTGGGTTATACTTGTCATATGCTCCTTGTTTTGTATAGCTTTGGCTCAAGTCCCTTTACTAGTCTTAAGCTTTAAGCCTCATGTACGCTATGCTTATGATTATTTGGTTGATTTGGCATCATCCCTTGCATGATTTCAGAGCTTAACATGTTTGTCACATGTCCATATTTGTCTCTTTTAAGTGTGCTTAAGAGTTGCCCTTTTACGCCTTAGTCTTTAGGCCAATTAGCATGCATGTTTGTACGTGTATTTCATGCCTTTGTTTTAGCACTTTGGCCACTGATTTGGGCATGCTTGAGAGTTGCCCATTTTGGTTTAAGTCCATCTTACCATGTTGTCGCATGCTTGTTTCATTTTGCATGTTGTTGCATGCTATGCATGTTTGCATATTTAGGTTGTATGCCATTTGTATATTGTATGCTTGCATGCTCATGTTGCATTAGATTTGTATCATGCTTGAGTTGTTTGCATGCTTGCTTGCATGCTTAGGTTGCATTGCATTGTGTGTGCATGCCCTTGCCTCTTGATCAAGCATGATAGAGGTTTGGGCCCCTTATGTGTTTTTGTGCATTTCATTCCATATTGAATTGCACACTTGGCTCCTTTGGCCATCATGTATTAAAATGCGTAATTGGTGGCCTGAGGGTCGAGGACTATACTCCCTTGAGTTCATGACATGATAGGGAGGGTGGTCGTGCAAACATTGTCTTGTAAATGTATTGCCATGCTCTGTTTGTCCTCTGCTGCAGCAAAAGAACATTTTGCAGGAAAAGATGGCCGATCGGCTATCTGCAGTGCCGATCGGCTAAGTATTGTTGGCCGAGAGCCTTATTGTTGGTCGATGGAACCTTTACCTTGGCCGATGGCTATACCATTTGGCCGATGATCTCTCACAGTGTCCATGAACTGGTTCTGGAGCATCACAGAGACTGGCACAGTTTTCAGAAGTATAGAGCAGTGTAAACGGAGGCAACATGAAGCATGGCGATGGATTTCCGAGCAAAGCCGTCCGAGCATGCATTCATCCCTCGTCTCGAGGCCATTTCAGTGTTTTAATAACTTAGAATAGTTATTTATTTCAATTTGGTTGTGTAATTAATTAATTAGCTTGTTAGTTAGTTAATTAGATTGATTTGTATTATTCTTTCGGTCCCCCCGTCGAGAGAGCCAATTGTTGTAATAAGCGTGCGTGTGTGTGATGCATGTCTTCCAACCTCACTTCTTTCTCCCTTTTACTTACCTGCTTTCAGTGGTTAGTTCTAGGGCATATTTCAATTAGCATCCTTATGTTATGCATGTTTGCACCATTCATCTGTATTGCATGCACCGGGCTCGGCGCATCATACTAACTGCATTGTATTTCAATTCCAAGTTGAATACATGTATCGAATTGTCGCATCTCATATGCCATTTTAGATTAGCCGAGCCTATTCTAGTTGCATTCCGCATGTGTTGCATTAGCCATCTTAACATGAGCTAGGATCATACATGATTACTAACTAGTTCTTTGTCTTAGCTTGGAATACACTGTGAGTGTTTATGCTTTAGCATCTTGCATGTTTGTGAGTGTTAATATGACAGCATGCTTGCCATGAGGCTAATTGCTTATGTGATATAACTGCCTGAATGCCTGTGGGTGAAGGTTGGATTACTTGAATTGGAACGATTCATTGAAATCTGTGTTTTAGCCTACTTGCGAGTAGCAAACTTCAAACCATTTCCAAACAAATGGATATGCGATGCTTTGTTTCAAATTAGGCGATCTAGTCTATACTTGTGTGTTGTGCGCATCACATAGTAATTCTAGCTAATTAACCGGAATAAGAACGCATGTGTTTTCAAAAACAAGATATCATACTTAGTACAGGCCGATCTTTGATCGGGCGAGCGGGGGTGCTCATAGATGACCTTCCCCAATCATACCCAAGTTCCCGAGCCGAGGCAACTTTGGTGATGACGGAAACGTGGCCTTAGGCACGAGTCAGGGTTTCCTAAATTCCCCCAAAACAAAATATTTAGGTGGCGACTCTGTATCTAGCAAAGCAGTCCATGTTTGGCACTTCTTTTTTAAAAAATCAGTTTTTCAAAACGATTTGCCGGATTTGGACTTTTTGGTGATTTATCGGTCTCGCATTGCACTTTGCGGGATTAGATTCAGAATCGTGACATTTGAGTCCGAACTGTAGTAGCAAAGCCCAAGGGCGTGTCTACAGCTCCCCCTCGATATCCTCTTCCGTGAGATAATCTATTACTATAAATTGAACCCAATGCAGCTTGCCATCAACTCCTACCGAGTCATAAATGGTATAATAGCCTTAGCCAAACAAGAAAATGCTAGGGTTACCTTAGCCGACATCCAATACTGCTACACCATGTGTGGCCTCAAAAACGAGAAAGGCTATATTTACTACCTCAAACCGAGGTCCACAGAGTACAAAATTGAGCCGGAGATGATTACTTCATTATCTCGGGGAACTGGGAGTTCGCTCCAGATAAGGACCTCCACCTCTACCCTCTTCCTCGAACAGTTTTTGTAGAGGGTAATGGTAAGAGCCCAGTGTTTATACTTACTTGTTTTTAAAGTCTTCAATACTTCGTTCGTTTCTAATGTCTGTTTTTCTTGCAGCTCTTTCCCAACCAGAAAAAGGCTTCCGCAAGTCCTTTTTCCCCAGCAAGGGTTTGAAGAAGCTATTGGATTTGCCAGTCCACAAGCGCAGAGCCCCTTTGGTACTCAACTTTATCCCGACCTACAAGTCGGTACTCCCCGACGTCCCAAAGAGGAAGAAAAGCCATTCTCCCCCTTCTGCCACAACTCCTCCAACAGCGTCCTCATCTCGGCCAGATCAAGGGTCAACCTCAGATCCAGTAGAGCAGCCATCCACCTCAACTCCACAACTGATCCCACAATCTCAACGCCGACGACGATAACGAACTATTTTTGCTGTTGAGATGGGTCGCCAGAAAGCAGTTGCTAAAGACCTCTTGGCTAACATTCCATCCACCGTAGACGCCCAACCAGTGCAGTCCTAGCCTCCACCAAAGTCAAAGCCAAAAAGAATAAAGAAGGCTCAGCCAAGGGCAACGGTGACTCAGATTGATACTGAGGACACCTTGCCAATTTCAAAATTGGCTGAGAGTGATAAGTCCCATTCTGCTGCCGAGAAAAGGGCTGCCGAGGCCTAACCCTCCGAATCCACTAGATCAAAGAGGTCGAGGTCATCTTCTGCGACCACCTCGGGGCCATTAAAACATGACTCCCCCTGGGCCCCACCAATTACAATTGATGACAAGCCGGTTAAGGCTGGTGATAGCGCCAACAACATTGAGGTCGGCGTTGCCCTTTCCACCGCCTTACTGTTGCTCGAAGATCTTAATCGTAATGCTCAAATGAGCGAATACGAAAATTTTGCTCTGATGCTGCAGCATTCCGTTCAAGTAAGTTCTATATACTTGATATTTTCCTCTCTTTCTTTTTGATGCTTAGAAAATTTTCTAATAACTTCTGCTTGTCCATTTTTCTTCAGGCGATCCAGCACGTCCACTCATTCTCAATGCAATCCTTTGAGACAAGGAAAGAGTTGGCTGACAAGACTAGAGAGGTTGCTAGTCTGCAGAAGGCCAGCAAAAAGGCTGAGGCAAAAATGAAAACCTTGGCAGACCAGGCCGAGGCTGTTGTTAAAGCCAAAGACGTGGCCGAGGAAAAGGCAGATGTTGCTGATGCCATAAATAAGGTTCTTGAAGCCCAGAAAAAAGAGGCTGAAGAAAAGACGGCAGAGGCCCAAAAAGAACTCCAAGATGCCTTGGCCACCAAAGAGGCCGAAATCAAGGCCACCGATGAGAAGGCATACAATGAGGAGGTGGCCGATGTCACAGCGGACTACGAGAAACAGGTGAAGCAGGCATGCAACAAGGGTTTCACCCTTGGTTGGATGGCTGTACTAAAAAAGCTTGAAGTCCCCGAGGACTCCCTCTTCAGGAATACCGACGTCCTTGCCCTGCCATTCCCCCCAACTCCAAGCCAATCCGATGACGATTCTGAGTCTGAGGAGGAAGCTTTGGTAAGGAAGTCAAAGGAAGCTGCTGGGGCTAAGTCCCCTACCCCAAATGACCAAGTCCTGGATTTGACTCAGGATAAGGAGGGTGAGGAGGTTCCCAAAGATGCTACTCCTGAGAAGGCATCATCGGACGCGCCCGTAGCCGACAAGAGCCTCGACCAAACCCTTCAAGAAATAGATGCCGAGCTCGCGGCTGAGAAGGCCGCCGAGATGTCTTCTCAGCAGTCTTCTGAACTCCGGACCCAACCTCCTCAAGACGCTGAAGAGTCTTAGTTTTGATGTTTTTCTTTCGCTTCTGGTATTTTGTACTTTTGTTTTTCTTTGAAACAATGTAAGCTCTCCATGTGGCCGACATTCTATCTTTTGACTGTAAATACAACTTCCTCTTTTGAATGCTTGTATGTTTGTTTTCTTTATACTGTCTTGTATGATTCTATACTTAGAATAATTTGGATGTCTTCAATGTACACCTTAACTGTGTAATCTTCTCAAAGTGAAACACCTCAGTTTATACCCACCAACGGTTTACATTGGCAAGTATATAAGTACTTATTTTAATACAACCTTTAACTTGTAAATTTTTTCACAAATTTCAACAAGTGTTCAGTTTAACTTCAACTTGTAAATTTTTCTCAAATTTCAACAAGTGTTAAACATGATCTCGGTTTAACTTCAACTTGTAAATTTTTCACAAATTTCAACAAGTGTTAAACATGATCTCGGTTTAACTTCAACTTGTAAATTTTTCTCAAATTTCAACAAGTGTTAAACATGATCTCGGTTTAACTTCAACTTGTAAATTTTCCATAAATTTCAACAAATGTTAAACATGATCTCGGTTTAACTTTAACTTGTAAATTTTTCTCAAATTTCAACAAGTGTTAAACATGATCTCGGTTTAACTTTAACTTGTAAATTTTTCTCAAATTTCAACAAGTGTTAAACATGATCTTGGTTTAACTTCAACGTGTAAATTTTCCACAAATTTCAACAAGTGTTAAACATGATCTCGGTTTAACTTCAACTTGTAAATTTTTCACAAATTTCAACAAGTGTTAAACATGATCTCGGTTTAACTTCAACTTGTAAATTTTCCACAAATTTCAATAAGTGTTAAACATGATCTCGGTTTAACTTCAACTTGTAAATTTTTCTCAAATTTCAACAAGTGTTAAACATGATCTCGGTCTAACTTTAACTTGTAAATTTTTCTCAAATTTCAACAAGTGTTTGACTGATTTAGCTTGTATATTCTAGGAACCATTTTCCGACTTTCTACCCCCTAATGTGAACTTAAGTTCCACTTGGGTTTTCATTATGCATGTATTCTGGAAATATTATCAACTATCTTATCAATCACAAGTGTGAAAAATCAAACGAAAACTTTATTTATTACTTCTGCTAATAACAAAGAACAAGAACATTCAATGATAAAAAAATTTAAGATTGCAAGTATTCCAGGGCCTTGGCAACTCTTTGCCCTCATTATCTTCAAGCTGATATGCCCCATTGCCCAATACCGAGATGATTCTATAGGGTCCCTCCCAATTTGGGCCAAGCTTGCCCTCTCTGGGATCCTTCTTGTTGCTGACGAATTTTCTCAAGATGAGGTCACCGATTTGAAACTCCCTTGGGTTGACCTTCTTATTATAAGCCCTGGCGAGCTGCTGCTGGTATGCCGCCAGCTGAATTGCAGCTCGCTCCCTTCTTTCTTCTAGCAGATCCAGATCTCGGGCTAATAATACATCATTAGTCCCGTTCTCTACTCCCTGGGTTCTGATCCCTGGGATGCCGACTTCCAGAGGAATGACTATTTCTGTGCCATAAGCCATGGCAAATGGGGATTCCCCAGTTGATTTTCTCGGCGTAGTCCGATATGCCCAGAGTACACTTGGCAGTTCATCCACCCACTTTCTTTTTGCTGCTTGTAGCCTCTTCTTAATCCTATCCAAGATGACTTTGTTGGATGCTTCTGCTTGTCCATTGTTTTGAGGAAAACTTGGGGTGGAAAAATATTTCTTGATTTTGAACTTTGCATAGAAGCTCTTGATTAGCTTACTGTCAAACTATATTCCATTGGCTGCAACTAGTGCTCTCGGGATCCCAAACCTAGTGATGATATTTTTTCAAATGAAGTTCTTCACATCCACGTCTCGGATCTTGGTAAGGGGTTCGGCTTCTATCCACTTGGTGAAGTAATCTGTTGCTACTAGCAGGTACTTTCTTTGCCCAGTTGCTTGGGGCAGTTTTCCAACGAGATCCATGCCCCATTGGGCAAACAGCCAAGGACTGGATACTGGGTTTAGGTTTGCTGCTGGTTGGTGTATCAGAGGTGCAAACCTTTGGTACTTTTCACACTTCTTGACATAGGCTTCTGCATCTTTCTGCATGTAGGGCCACCAATACCCCTGGGTAATGGCCCTATGAGCAAGTGATCTGCCCCCAGCGTGGCTTCCACATATTCCTTCATGTATTTCGTACAGAAAATCTTCAACTTGTGAAGGATGTACACACCTTAAAAGGGGGCCAGTGAAGGATTTTCTGTAGAGATGTCCCTCTGCTGTCAGGCTGAATCTTGCCGACTTCAATCTGATCTTGTGTGCCCCCTTGTGATCATCTGGCAGTTTTCCTTCTTTCAGGAATGCCATTATTGCGTCCATCCAGCTTGGTCCCATGTCCACACACATTGCTTCATGCTCTGTGGTCAGTGGTTCGATGCTCGGGCCCGATAAGTAGTCAACCATTGTCGTCCTTGCTTTTCTAGGTTGTATTGCACTAGCCAAGTTGGCCAGGGCATCAGCGTGCCTGTTATTATCTCGGCTAATCTGCTGTAGTCCGCAATTCTGAAATAGGGCCACCAATCTGTCGACCTCCTTTACATAGGCCGACATTATAGCGACCCCGGTCTTTCTCCAGTTGGTTGTTGTATCCGGACTTAGGTTCTGTAGATCCTGTTGTTATATATATGTTGTTGTCATCCTTTAATTGCTTGTCATTTGAGTTATAGAATGTGATGGGCAGGTTGGTTACAGGTTGGGAGTGTTTGGGAGCAAAGGGTTGCTGCCCAGAATTTTGGTCCTTCGCTCGAGCGAGAAGTTTGTCACTCGAGCGAGCTCTTTGTTTTTGGTTTGTCACTCGAGCCAGAGTTTCTTCGCTCGAGCGAGCGACTGCGTCTGGGTATTGGACCTGAGAGCTTTCTTTCTTGGCTCGATCGAGCTTTCCTTCGCTCGAGCGAGCGTGGTGTATGTTTTCGAGTTCTTCGCTCGAGCGAGCCTTCTGTCGCTTTAACGTGCTTCTGGGTTGCGGACCTGAAGCTTCGAGTTTTTGGCTCGAGCGGGACTTTCTTCGCTCGAGCGAGTATTCTTTATGTCTGGTCGCTCGAGCGACCAATCCTTTGCTCTAGCGAGCCTATTTTATATAAATACGCAGCAGCGGTTTTAAACATCTTTTTTCAGCCTCTTTTGTTTTAAAAACCTTAGGTCCGTGTTCTCTCTCCCTCCACTCACCTTCTCTCTTAGGTTTCATCTCCTTTTAGTGTGTTTCTACCCTAAGCTCTTTGTATAAAAGATAGAGGGTGACTTGGGCTTCGTTTTAATTTGAGCAATAGTGGATTTGGAGCACCTTGGGTTTCCGCCATCTTCTTCATTTGAGTTCTTCGCTTCGAGGTAGGGATACCCTACTCCATACTATAGGTTTTGTCCTAAGTTTTGGTCATTTTGATATGTTGGTGTTGTTCGGAAATTTTGGGAAAAGCTAGGGTTTGATTTATAATTTAAAAAGCCTTAATTGTTGTAATGAATTAATTCGTATAATTAGTTTTGGGAAAATGGGGAATTTGGTTTAATTCATGAGATTTGGGGAATTATGAGATTAAATGGTGTAGTTGGATAATTTAATCACTCACCTATGAAAATGTTGAGCTTATATTTGTTGATACATTTATTTCCTGTTTAGAAATAACTGTTTTGGGCTATCGGTGGAGGATAGTCGTGATTGTTGTAGACATTGCATGCTGATTAGGGAAAACTAAAACTAATCACATTGAATGAGTCATTGAATATGACAATGGAATTAATACAGCAAATACGTGTATTGATTGTATATTGTTTGGGAGGAGATAGGGGATGTACTCCATGGTTTGAGGGAAGATAGGGGATGGACTCTCAAACCTGTTTAGAAGGAGAAAGGAGATGGACTCCACTAGTACAGCAAATGTGTGTACTTATTGATTCTTGGAAGTGTTTTAGTACAGCAAATATGTGTACTTATTGACTTATGGAAGTGCTTTAGTATGAGCCTTAGTCTCATTTGAATTATTGATATTGGAAGTAATGTTGATGTGAGATGTAGTCTCATTTTATAGTTTGGCTAGGTTCTGAGCCATGTTTGTATAATTGGAAAGTTGAATAATAACGTAAAGTGAAACATGTCATGGACATTATTATCATGAAACTGTATAGTGATATAATGAATTTAATAGTGTTAACCATCTATCGAATGCTATTACTTTAGTCAATTCTTATATTTGGTTTAGTATATTTCTGTTGGGCTGTGGCTCACCCTATACGGGAACATCATTTTCAGGTCCAGGTAATATGCTTCCTCCAAGGACTTAGCTTGAGAGGATTTGGAGTTGAAGACTCTGTTTAGTTAGTTGTTCTTTTGTTTTATTTTGATATTACATGTAAACTCAAGCCAAGGGCTTAATGTGTAACTGAGTTAGTACTCAGACTTTTGTGTCCAAGTATTGGCTTGGAAAGCTGTAAGCCCGTAATGCATTTATTTTCGATGTTACATGTAATGTCTTTTAATAAGAATACTCTGATGAATGGAATAATGTTTTGTTTTCTTTTAACAATGCATGTTAATCTTGTGTATATTATGGGTTTATTTTGAGGGCGTTACAGACATTCTTTCGTCTCGGGCTGCGAACTCGCCTGTTGTCTAGTTGACTATAAGTTGAGAGTCACAGAATATTATCACCTCATCTACTTCTACTACTATTGCCAGTGCTTCATACTCTGCTTCATTGTTTGAGGCCTTGAACCCCAAACGAATGGACTGTTCTAATATCTGTCCATTTGGAGATACCAGTACTACTTCTGCCCCCGCTCCTTGTCGGTTTGAACTCCCATTAACAAATAGTCGAAATGAGTCGCTGATGTAAATGCTGCAGGGTCTGAGTTTTTCTTATTTCCTTTGTTCTGTTGCCTTCAGCTGGGCTCCTCTTTGCTCGCTTGGACATCATTCACCTCGGCTCAATGGAGCCCGATGTACGATGGCTCCTGGAGTGAATTCGGCCACAAAGTCGGCCAAGACTTAGCCTTTGATTGTTGTTCTGGGTTTGTATTCCAGGTCATACTGGCCCAAGGCCACTGCCCATCTGGCTATTCTACATGTCAGATCTCCCTGCTGCAACAGGGACTTCAAGGGATGTTCAGTTAGCACCATAATTTTGTGGGCTTGAAAGTAATGGTTCAGCTTCTTTGAAGCCATTACTAAAGCCAGTGTTAACTTCTCCAAGGGTAAATACCTGGTTTCTGCATCAGCCAGGGTTTTACTTACATAGTAAATAGCTCTTTGCTCCCATTTTTCTTCTCGGATTACCACTGCACTTACCGCATGCTCTGAAACTGCTAAGTACAGGAACAACTCCTCTCCAGGTTCTGGATTTGAGAGAATTCAAGCCGTGGTCAAATACTTCTTTAAGTCGGCCAGGGCGACTTTGCACTCTTCTGTCCATAAGAAGTCTGTGGCCTTCTTCACTAAGGTGAAGAAGGGTTTGCATTTGTCAGAGCTTCTGCTTATGAACCTGTTCAGGGCTGCAGCCCTTCCAGTCAGCATTTGTACTTGCTTCGCCGATGTTAGGTTTTTCAGTTCTAGGATGGCTTTGATCTGATCTGGGCTGGCCTCAATGCCCCTTCTGGTTACCAAGTATCCCAAGAACTTACCAGATCCAAGTCTAAATGCACACTTCGATGCATTGAGTCAGAGCCGATATGTTCTAAGGATGTCAAAAACTGCCCTCAAGTCTTCTAGGTGATTCTCAGGCTCCTTGGTCTTCACGACCATGTCATCAATGTATACCTCCACTGTTCCGCCAATCAGGTGTCTGAACATCTTGGTTACCAATCTTTGGTAAGTTGCTCCTGCGTTTTTCAACCCAAAAGGCATCACTCTGTAGCAATATAGCCCTTTTGGGGTGATAAACGCAGTCTTCTTCTAATCAGGGGGGTACATGGCTATTTGATGGTACCCCTTGTGGGCATCCAGGAAGCTCATCCTTCCATGCCCTGAAGTGGCATCCACCAGTTGGTCAATCTTAGGTAAAGGAAAACTGTCTTTGGGACAGGCCTTGTTTAGACTGGTAAAGTCCACGCAGACCCTCCATTTACCATTCTTTTTCTTCACCACCACTGTATTCGATAGCCATGTCGGGTAATTTACCTCTCGAATGGCTCTGGCCTCCAGAAGTCTGTCTACTTCCTCTTCCACTGCCTCAACATGCAGCAACGTCGGTCTTCTTGCCCGTTGGATTACAGGTTTGGCCGACCTGTCTACGTTCAGTTTATGACAAGTGACCTCGGGGTCAATGCCTGGCATTTAATAAGGCGTCCAGGCAAACACTTCAATGTTTGCTTTCAAGAACGCCTCTAGTTCTTTTTCCTCTTCTTCGACTAAACCCGAGCCGAGAAGGAAGTAGCGTTCTTCATCCCCCTGCTTGACGAGGATTTTCTTTAGGGCTTCTTCACTCTTCTCGGCTGGCTCTTTGCCGACATCCTTTAGGACTTTCACATCCTCGTCTTCGATCTCCGTCCCTTCTGGTTCTCGTATGCTGTAGGTGGATTTCATTGCTGCCATGGAGCAGTTCTTTGCCTGCAGCTGATCCCTCTGACCTCCTCTATCCCATGCTCTGTTGGGAACCGCAATAGTTGATGCAAGGTTGAGGGAACAACCCCCATTGCATGCAACCATGGCCTTCCCAAGATAACGTTATAAGGGGAGGTTGTGTCGATTATGGTGAATTCTGTCTTTATCTTCTTGGTGCCAGCCTGCACATCTAAGCTTACTGCTCCCAGTGGCCATGTCGGCGTTCCATTGAACCCGACCATTGGTCCATTGGATTGCTCCATATCATCCGGGTGAAGGCCAAGCTCCTTGTAACATCTGACATACATGATGTCACAAGAGCTGCCTTGGTCAATTAGGATGCGCTTCACTTGGCACTTCACTTGGCACTCCCTAACCTAGAGGGATACTACCAAGGCATCGTTGTGCGGATGTTGTACCATCTCCAGGTTGGCTTCAGTAAAGGACACTACTGGTCCCTGGCACTCCTCGGCCCGAGGTTTTTTCTTCCGGACCTGGTACACATGCTGCAAGTGCTTCACCTTCTGGGTCTCCCCCCATATTTCGTTTTCGTTGACCTTCGAGTGAATTACATTAATTACCCGAGGTCCACCTACCTGCGGCTGTTGTGCTGGGGGAGGAGGAACCGCTGGTGCCTGAGGAAGTCTTGCTTGCTCTTCCCTTGTCCTGGCCTCATGTACAAGGTCCCTTAGATGACCTTGCCTTACCAGGTCTTTTAGGTGTGACTTCAGGGCTCTGCAACCCTGAGTCAGATGCCCATCTTCGTTATGGTAAGCACAATGCTTCCCAAGGCTTCTTCCCATAAACTCTCCTGGAACCCTTGCCGGTGTTCTGAAATAGGGTTGGGTTCGGATTTTATCGAGGACTTTGTAAATTGGGATTCGGAATACAGTCGTGACTGCCTGTGCGGTTCTCAGTCCTACCTCTTGTTTTTTGGATCCGTTGTTACCTCGGCCTCGCTTCGGCGAGCCATTTGTTTTCTCTTGCTTTGTCGCCTTAATCCTTGGCGTGTCTTCCTCGGCTTTGGCGTATTTCTCAATTTTGGCCATGAGCTCCTCCATGCTTTTTGGCAATGTCTTTGCCAATGACTTTCGTAGTGCGCAATCATTTTTTAGGCCGTTCTTGAAAGACACGACCGCCACCTCTTGGTTGCATTCGGGTATTCGGTTGAACACCTCATAATACCTTTTTGCGTAGGCCCTAAGGCCTTCATCCTCACTGATTCTCAGAGCCATCAGGGCGTCCACCCTTAATGGCTGTAGTTTGTTTGTCACGAACCTGGCCACGAACATCTCGGCCAGGCCTTCCTAGGTTTTCACACTTCCCTTTGGCAATTTGTGAAACCAATCCAATGCAATCTCCCCGAAGGATGAGGGGAACACCTTGTAGAGCAACGACTCGTTCCCAGTGTACAGTGCCATCGAGTTCAGGTATAATCCGACGTGAAAGTTGGGGTCTGACTTTCTATCGTATATCTGGAACCTCGGCATACTGAATCTTTTTGGTGCCTCAAATTTGTCCAATTCCACCGAGAATGGTGTTCTCGGCTTAACAGGGGAAGTTACCTCGGCATCTTGTTGCTTCCTCTTGAGGTAATCTCTCAAGTCCTCCTTGGTCCACCCAGGAGCTCAGCTATCTCTTGATTTCAATCTTTTAGGTGCACTGCTCTCAGCTTCGTTGTGAGCCATTTTCGACCTTTCTCCATTAGTTGCGTTGAAGCACAACTCTTGTCTTTGAACATGCCGACGTTCTCTGGGGTCTGCCTCCTTAGTGCGATGTGTCCTTCGAGATTCTTCCCTTCTCGACTCTCCTCGCCTGACCTCCCTTGACGGCCGATGAGAGTGTTTTTCGCTCTTGGCGTGCTGTGGGGCTACAGGGATTATTTTCTACCCTCCCTTCTGGGTATTGGCCACTGGAATCGGCGTGTTCTGCAGCAGGAATGGTGGCTGCATGACGTTATTTTGCATCATGAAATTGACGACCGATTGCAGGTCTGCCAATTTATTCCCTATCCCCTTCATCTCTTCGTCCCTCCGTAGGCATCTATCTTTCCATATCTGGATGTTATCTTCGTTATAGTACGCGCTTTGGTCCGTCTTCTTTGGTACGTCACCTTCCTGGCTGACGTCCTTTCCTCATTGATTCTGGTCACGAGTCTCTTCGTTGCAATTGTCCTCTTCGACGTCAAGATCAACAGGTCTCCCACTCCCAGTAGGAGTGTTATCCCCAATCTTCTCTTTCTGTCCGTCGTTGGCCATCTATTCTTCTTTCTTTCCCACAGACGGTGCCAAATTGTATGAGTGAATTTCTGACCACACTGCCAAGTTAGTATTCAACTGGAGAGCACTGGCAGAATAGATGGCACCTGAGTGACCTGTAACAGAAAGAAGAGATTCCGGCGGTGATTCGTCTACCCGGGGGCACTCCGACGATCAAGTTAGTTATCTCCCAAAGATAAATATATTGCTTAACTCACTGTTCAGAATATAAATTGTGTACCTTAGATCCATGGGGGTGCCTTTCTTTTTATAGTCAACACACTCTTAGTCCCAATAGAAGCCTAGCTTCAATGGACTTTAGCTCAGTACTTATCTTGGACTCTTCAATAGATAAAGATAAACTCTCTAAGAGCTTTATCCTTATCTAGGCTGAGGTCCTTCCTCATTCTAGGACTCTTGTCCTTTATCCGTTTATCCCGGACTCCGATATCTTCGGAGATAACCTCGACCTAGCCGAGATCACCTCAGCGTCATGACCAGGACACGTGGTACCTCGGCTGACACGTCGGCGTCACCTTGGCCACGTGTTGGTGCTCAGAAAATATATCCCCACACACGCCCTCAATTCGTTTGAAGGATTTTAAATTCCATGTTTGTCTGATTCTCAACTAGTGCAATAAAGCATTTGAAGTAATCCAATGCTCCAAAGAGATGTGAGATCAAATAGACATAATCGAATCGCGAATAGTCATCAATAATTGTAAGGAAATAAAAGCACCATGGTGTGCCTTTACGTTCATAGATCCGCAAATGTCAAAGTGAACTAACTCTAGAGGATATAAAGCCCTAGGTGTCTTTCCGAAAGGCTTCCTGTAGGCCTTTCCTACCAAACAAGGCTTGCATACAGGAAGACTTACATTAGCAAGATCTTTAGCTAGTTTATTCAATCTATCTTTTCTTATGTGACCAAATCTAGCATGCTAATTAACAGAATTTAATGTATCATTATCATAAGACACATATTAATATGAGGAAAAATCCAAATCTAGCATAAAGAAACCATTATAAAGAAAATCATGTCCTTACAAGACGTTATTTAAAACAGAAATCCAACTCACTAACATTGAAATAAAACTAAAACCAAATCCTAGCAAAATAATAAGTAATAAAAGATTACATTAAACACCAAGTTGTAGACCGCCTGAACTTCCTCCGCGCGCCTCCATTTTGGAGAGGGCGCGGATTGGCGTTCATAGTTACTACAGTTCAGACTCCTATTACGGTTCTGCATCTAGTCTCACAAAGTGCAATGTAAGACTGATAAATCACCAAAGAGCCCAAATCCGGCAAATTATTTTGGAAAATCGATTTTAATCAAGAAGTGCCAAACATGGACTGCTTTGCCAGATTACAGAGTTGCCACCTAAATATTTTGTTTTTTTGGGAAATTTAGGAAACCCTGACTCGTGCCTAAGGCTGCGTGTCCATCATCACCAAAGTTGCCTCGGCTCGGGAACTTGGGTACGAGAGGGGAAGGTCCTGAAATGAGCACCCCCGCTCGCCCGATCAAAGGATCGGCCTCTACAAACCATGATATGTTGTTTTTGAAAACACATGTGTTCTTATTCTGATTTATTAGCTAACTTACTATGTGATGCACACAGCATACAAGTATAGACTAAATCACTCGATTTGGAACAAAACATCTCATGTTTGTTTTTCGAAAATGGTTTGAAATTGCTACCCTCAAGTTGGCTAAAGCGCGGATTTGCCACTAAACAAGGTGGGCTTAAAACATGATGATTTGCCACTCCAAGTGGGCTTAAAACTCACATTTGATGAATTGTTCCAAATTCAAGTAATGAAGCCTTCATCCACAGGCATTCATGCAGTTATGGCAATTAAGCAAATAGCCTCATGACAAGCATGCTATCATGGCAACACTTACACTCATGCAAGGATGCTAAAGCGTAAACATTTACAGTGTACTCTAAGCCAAAACAGAAAACTAATTAGAAATCATGCATGATCCTAACTATATTGAAAATGCCTAATGCAACACATGCAAAAATGCAACTAAATAGGCCCGGCTATCTAAGATGGCATATGAATGCAATACTTGATAACATGCTTTGAAACACGTATTCAAGTAAGTATTGAAATACAATGCAGTTTGAATGATGCGCCGAGCCCGGTGCATGCAATACAAATGAATAATGCACGCATGCAAAGCATAAGGATGCTAATCAAAACATGTCCCTAAAACTAACCATCAAAAGCTGATAAGTAAAAGGGAGAAAGACGTGGGGTTGGAAGACATTCATACACACACGCACACTTATTACAATATTTGCCCTCTCGATGGAGGGTCCGAATAAATAAGCTAAACTAGCTACGCTAAGCTAAGCTACTCATTACAAATTAACCAATTAACTAATCTAGCTAATTAATTACAAACCGAATTGAAACTAGCTACACTAAGCTAATTAGAATATTACAAAGATGAATTAAATTAGCTAAGCACATTAACTAATTAATTACAAAACTGGTAAATTAACTAGCTAAGCAAAACAGTTAAAATGGCCTCAAGGGGAGGGAGACATGCATGCTCAGTTGGCTTCGCCCGGAAATCCATCGCTTTGCCATCAATTGCCTCTGTTTGCACTTGCCTTGGTCTCTGAAAATTGTGCCAACCTCTAGACTGCCCTTACTTCAACACAGGGATCTGCTGATGAGCTGCCAGCCAGAAAAAGTGGCTGCCAGCCACTAAAACTGGCCGGCCGGCTAGTGAAACTGGCTGGTCGACTAGTTGCTTTTGTAGGCTTCTGGTTTTGCTGCAACAGAGAACAATAGAGGCATAGCAATGTATTTACAAGACAATGTAGGCACTTCCACTCTCCCAATCATGTCTCAAGCTCAAAGGAGCGTGGCACTCGGCTCTCAAGCCACCAACCAAGCACCTCAATGCATGATGACCGAGGACCAAGCTTGCACCATGTTTATGAATGCACAAACAACACACAAAGAGCCTCCACCCTATCATGCTTGATCAAGGGTGTTAGTGACCAAGAAACGTGACATGTTTCATCACTTCAAGTATGAAACGTCCCATATTTCTGGTGTTTGGATTGACGTCCGATCCAAACACATACAATGCAACACACATATGCTCATCTTTCAATGCTAAAGTGGCATGCACACGACTCTATCATGTAAGCAATGCATGCAAGACATGTTAAGGGCCAAGAGCACTAAAGCTAGTGAAGTGTATTACACATGAGGCATGCACTATCAATCTCAAATGGTCAAACCAGCTATGGACAGACCTTATGCATGCCAAAACAGTGGCCAAAATGCTCTAAAATGATAGCATGGAAGGCAAGAAAATGATGTGCATGCATTGGCTCATCAATGAGGCATGAAGCACAACTCTTAAACACAATTAAAGAGTGATATACATGAGAGCATGATAGAGGTATAAGCACTGAAATTACATGTCAAATGATGACATATCATGCGAACATCACAAGTATAGCATGTTAGAGGGCTTAAAGCATTAAAGCTAGCGAAGTACACAACACTAGGGCTATGCAATACAATGCACAAACAACCAAACCAGCCCAAAACAGACCTCATGCATGCCAAGACAAAGGCTAAAACATGCTGAAACGGTAGCCCAAAAGCTTAGACAAGCAGGCATACGTATTGGCTCATAAGCAAGGCATAAGGCGCGACTCTAAAAAGCTATGAAAAAGTCAAACATCTGAGAGTATGACTACACCATATACACTGAAATCATGTGAGAAATGAGTTTAAAGCATGCAAACAACCCAAGTAAAGCATGCTAGAGACTTGACACACAAAGCTAGTCAAAGCCACTTATACTACAACCATACAAGGCAAGCCTCACATGGCCAAGAACACCCAAAATAGAGCTAAGGCATGCTAAAATAATGGCAAATAAATGCTGAGATGGAGTTAACACAAGCAAGGATGAGAGGCATAAGGCATGATGCATGTTAGGCCAACAAGTAGGATTGCACTACAAGTGCAAAAACCAAGCAAGAGGTGACCCCACCAACCAAAATCAGAGTTAAAGCATGTTAAATAAAGGCCAGAAACATGCTAGAGTAGAACCAAAATAGGCTAGAATGATGGACCAAAGCATTAAGCATGCAAGGCTAATTAGCAAAAATTACACTATAAGTGTAAGAAGCATGCAAGCAAAGATTAAACCAGCCTAAAACAGAGTTTGAGCAAGTCCAAAAGGTCACAAAAACATACTTAAACTCAGCTTAAGTAAAGGAGAAACACATGCTCACTTGGTAGGCCAACAACACAAGCAAACAAAACAAGAGGAGAGGGGACCACCCCCTTCTATTTTGGACCACAAGGACAACTTTTTACCACTGAAATTTCTCTGAGTTTCAGTGGTAAAAAGGCCAAGCAAAGGTCAACACAAAAGCTAAGGAAGATGGCTCAAAAAGCTTAACAAGCCAAAGAGCAAACGAGGGGAACCACCCCCCTAACTACACAAGGCTCAAACCAATACTTAAAGCCTTAAAAAAAAAGTTATTAAGAGGCTAAAACCAGCCTTAAAGTAGCATGCAAAGGTGACAAAGCTCTTAATCAAAACAAAGCTTAAAAGGGACAAGTGTCTCACCCTTGAAGAATAACAACAAGACAACAACTTCAGCAACAATTCTGAGCCAAAACCAAGTCTAAGACCTCAAAACAAGCTCCAAGGGACCTCAGCTCCAAAATGAAGGTGTTTGATTAGGCGTTTGTGTGCAAAAGTATGAAGAAACAACACTTCTAGGCACAAAATAACACAATATAGAAAGAGAGAGTAAGAATTCTAGAGAGAGAGGGAGATTTTTGCTCTGAAAAATCTGAACCCCCAAATAGGGGTAGGAAGCTCCCCTTATATAGGCAATGCAAGCCAAAAGGCTTGCTCAATCCCTCCATACACGTGTATGGATGATGAGTTCAGTGAGCCACAGCTGGCTCAAAAGATCTGAAAATATCTAAAAAGGAGAAAAATTGGCTGCCAGCCAGTTAAGTGGCCGGTCGGCCACTTCAATTAGCTAGCCGGCCACTCCAACTAGCTGGCAAGGAGAAAAAGTGGCTGGCAACTGCCAAAAGTGGCCGGCAAGGCATCAAGGTTTGGCCTAAAAACAAGGCCAAAACACAGAGGGTTTAGAGGCTCAAAGACAGGGCGCTCAGCCGAGACCTTCGGGCACTCGAAACAAGCACAAACATGCGCAATCATCGTGTGCACAAACGATGACGTCTGAGTCTTAAGGTCGGTCAAAAATGGGATGTCTACACAAGTGCATAAAGCACATCATGGAGGAGTAAGGTACGTCTCAGATGCGTCTTGAGCTGATAAGAACCAACTCTAATGACATCCTCTCGAGTTCCATTACCAGAAGTAACGTACTGCTTGCCCATAGGTATCTTTTGATAATCCACAAACTCAACTCTTTCTTTAACTATGTAGCGGGTTACTTCTGAGTATACAATCCAACAATGGAGAGAATTAGCAACACATACATGTGAACAAACACAAGTGTTATAACCCAAACCCGCCCCTTATAGGTTTAGCATCGTAACTGGCCAGTAATCTTGGGATTACCAAAGGCCTCTAACCTGAATATCATGTAACATAAGGGTTTGCGGAAGCAAATATACAAAATACAACATCCATTGAGTTGTGTAAGACATACATGAGATAGATAATTTAAAACGTTATATATAAAATATATACATATATGACGTCATATCTATATAAGTCATGCAGCACTGTACAAGTATTACAGAAAGGGACTTAGCCCAATGTACGGATAAACAAAAATAAAACAAAATGTAAACATCCTTAACATGATTCACAAAACTTGAGTTCTTCAAACAGGAACCTCCTCGGGATGTACGGTGGCTGTTGACCCAAAACTCTCCAGGCAGCAGCTTAGGTTTGGTGACGCACCTGCTTACCTACATACATAATATAGATAGTGAGTGAAAGCCCAATGAATAATAACAGAATAAAAGGTTTATTAAATGATGTCCCATATCAGATTTAGAAAGCAGAAACAGATTAATATTCTTATTCAGAGTTCAGAAACATATACTTATTTAGTTTCACAGAGGATCATTCGTGGGACACCCATTAGCTCTAACATATCATATACAGAGCATTAAGGGTCATACTTGACTAGTTCTTTAAAGAAACCTCCAGTACCAGAAACATATAACATACTCGAGTCACAGTATTGTTACCCCCTTGTGAGGGCTATGAGACCACGATATTATTACCCCCGGGCAAGGGCCTTGTGCTCATAGACCACAATATTGTTACCCCCGGGCTAGGACCTTGTACTAAGGATGCCACGAGTACTTGTCAGAAATTGGACAATCATTCATTGTATAGAATATAACATTTCATTAAACAAATCTTATTTCATCATACAAAAAATAAATAAAGTTGAACATAGCTTTACTAAGTTATTACTCATAGATGGCTCCACTTGCAAAACAGATTAAGTAGACAAATCAAATAGCTTACGTCGCGTGACCTACACAAACATAACGGATACACATATTGAAACACACACTCGGGTAGTACTTAACTTATTTCATTTCGTTCTTAGTGTGTTTCTAAGTCTTATCCTTATTATTTTGCCTTAATTAGGGCTTAAGGATGCCTAATATGCAATGAGGATGCCAAAATATGATTCAAAACACTTAGTCAAATTTGCTGAAATAGGATCTTCGCTCGAGCGCAACTTCCTTCGCTCGAGTAGTCTGTAAACTCTGTAAAAGTACTGGTTGTGTGAATTTTCTGCTCGACGATCGCTTGAGCGGTCTGCAAAACTTGTAAACTTTTGGGAGCATGCATTTTATGCTCTAGCTCACTTTAGCTCGCTCAAGCAGAAGTACAAAATCAAGAGTGGTTGCTCGAGTGCAGGATCTGTCGCTCAAGCAGTGAGGCAGAAATCTGGAATTTCCAAATTGATGTTCTAAATCCAAAACTCAAATTCAAAGCTGCAAATCATGCTCTTTTGGGCCAAAAGCTTAAGGAAACATGTGTAAACTTGGAAAACATTGGGAATTCAAAATCATTTTACAAAATCAAAACCCAAAAGCATGCCAATTGTTCAAAATTAAACTTGAAACTTTGAAACCACAACATGCATGCAATGGTATGAGCTCCAACCTTCTAAATCATAATCAAATGAGGTGTTTAACTCAAAGACATGTTGAATTCTTAGAACAAGACCAAAATAAGGACATGCAAGAGGAAAATTCTTTGAAATCAACTTCTCAATGCCATGAACTATGCATGTATGCATGAATTGATTCCCAATTCCATCATTTAGCTCAATTCTTATGTTATTTTACCTATCTCACTTGATTCCATGCTTTAATCAACTAAATTACAAAACTAAAAGCTAGAAATTGTTACCTTAAAAGCTCAATTGTATTCTAGATGACCAAATGCTTGAGGTTTCAAGCTAATTCTTCCAAATCCTCCTCAATTGCCCTTGTTAATCTCAATTCTCTCTTGATCTCTCTCCCTCACACGTTTTGTATAGGCTCAAATGTTGAAGGGGAGATGACTAAAGTGGTATATAAGCCTTATATAGGTTTGGTTATGAAATTTAATTAATTAAGCTTACCACTTAATCAATTAAGCATTAATTATTCTAATTATTTCGTTCCGAATCGAATTTCAATTAAACCTACAATAATTTTCTAAAAATCTCAAATAACACGTAAACCGAGTCAATTTTATGATCGGATGTCGATAAGGCCTTCAATTCGCAAAACAAAGCAAAAACACAAACAGATATTTCTACGATAAACAGATAGAAACACAATTAATGCAACACACATGCAATTAATTCAGAATTTCATCTTAATTACTTATTAGGCATTCATAATCATATGTTTTAAGCTAATCACGGGTCGGGGTTATTACAGTCTTCCCCCCTTAAAGAGTTTAGTCCTCCAAACTCGAATTACCTTCGTTTTCGTAGAAAACCCGATCCAAAGGAAATAAATCAGGGTATCTCTTTATCATATCTTCTTTAGTCTCCCAAGTTGCATAAGTCCTGCCATGGTTTTGCCAATCAACTTTCACTAATAGTATTTCTTTGTTCCTCAATCTTTTGATTCTGCGATTCACAATCTGAATTGGCCTTTCTTCGTACGTATAGTCCTCCCTCAAAAGCACATGTGTCAGCTTAATAACATGGTGTGGATCCCGTAAATATTCTTGGAGCATTGAGACATGAAAAACATTGTGCATATTCTCCATAACCGGAGATAAGACCACTCGGTACGTACTGGATTGATCTTCTCAAGGATTTCATATGGCCCAACATATCTCGGTGCTAATTTGCCATTTACACCAAACCATGTTTTCGCTTTCATTGGAGTCATTTTGATAAACACGTGATCCCTAACTTCATATTCTCTATCTCTTATTCGGATATCTGCATAACTCTTTTAGCGGCTTTGTGCAGTCTTCAATCTTTGTTGTATCAATTTCATATTTTTCATCGTTTCTTGCACAAGTTTCGGTCCCAACAAAGGTCTGTCACCTACCTCAGCCCAACAGATTGGAGAACGACATTTCCTACCATACAAAGCTTCATAAGGAGCCATACCGATACTCAAATGGTAACTGTTGTTATACATAAACTCGGCCAATGGTAAGTAGGTCTCCCAATTGCCTTAGAAATCTAGGGCACATATTCTGAGCATATCTTCTAACGTCTGTATTGTTCTTTCTAATTGGCCTTCTGTCTGTGGGTGGTAAGCATTACTTAATCTCAATTCAATCCCCAAAGCTTCTTGCAAACTCTGCCAGAATCTTGAAGTAAACTTGGGATCTTTGTCGGATACTTTAGAAACTGGAACTCCAAGCAATTTCACAATCTCATTGACATACAAATTAGCCAACTTATCCGCATTATACAAAGATTTGACAGGCAAAAAGTGGGCAGATTTAGTTAAATGATCAACAATGACCCAAATAGAATCCATACCTCGAGAGGAGTGAGGCAGTCCAACAATGAAGTCCATCGTAATATGCTCCCATTTCCATTCTAGTATTGGAAGCGGCTGAAGTAATTCAGCGGGTCGTTGGTGTTCAACTTTTACTTGTTGACAATGCAAGCATCTAGCCACAAAATCAACAATGCTTTTCTTCATTTGCGGCCACTAGAAAATTTGTTTCAAGTCATGGTACATCTTCGTATTTCCCGGATGCATAGCAAATTTAGAATTGTGAGTTTCAGTCATAACATGTTCCCTCAAGTCAGAATAATCTGGTACACAAAGTCTATTTTGAAATTTCAACACATTATTATCGAGTACAAATCTCGGCCTTGGTTTTGAGTCAATCTCATCAAAAATTTTCTTCAAGAACTCATCTTCAAGTTGTTTCTCTCTAATTTCTTCAATGATTGTAGGTTGAGCAGAAATGGAAGCTAAGATCCTGCCTTGTTCCCGCAATACAATTTCAATCTCATTCTTCTCCAAGTCACTCAATAATTCTTTTTGACTAGTGAGCAAACAAGACAAATTCCCAATTGATTTTTGGCTCAAAGCATCCACTACAATATTTGCCTTCCCTGGATGATACAAGATTTGCAAGTCATAGTCTTTGATCAATTCCAACCATCTTCTCTGTCTCATATTCAGTTCTTTTTAGGTAAAGAAATATTTTAAGCTTTTATGATCAGTATATACCTCACAAGTCACTCCATACAGATAATGGCGCCGAATTTTTAATGCAAAAACCACAGCTGCCAATTCAAGGTCATGAGTTGGGTAATTCTTTTCATGTGGGCGGAGTTGTCGAGAAGCATAAGCAATTACTTTCCTACTTTGCATTAATACACATCCCAAACCTTTGTATGAAGCGTCACTGTAAATTTAAACCCATTAGTACCATTAGGCAAAGTCAAAATTGGTGCAGTTACTAACTGGGTCTTTAACTCTTAGAAGGCAGACTCCCTTTAGTCGTTCTAATCAAATGGTGTATTTTTCTGAGTCAGTTGTGTAAATGGTAAGGCAAGCTTAGAGAAGTCTCTTACAAATTTGTGGTAGTAGCCAGCAAGTTCCAGAAACTCCTAACTTCTGACACATTTGTTGGTCTTGCCCAATCTACAATAGTTTTAATTTTTTGTAGGTCCACCAATATACTATCCTTGTTGATCACATGTCCTAGAAATGTTACACTATCTAGCCAAAATTCACATTTGGAAAATTTTGCATATAACTTCTTTTCTCTCAAGATCTGTAATGCAATTCTCAGATGATTTTCATGTTCTTCCCTGCTTTTGGCATAAATCAATATGTCATCAATAAATATAACAATAAATTCATCAAGAAATTGTTTAAACACCCTATTCATTAGGTCCATGAAAGCCGTAGGTGTATTGGTTACTCCAAACGGCATCACTAAAAATTCATAGTGTCCGTATCTAGTCCGGAAAGTAGTTTTCTCAATGTCTTCTGCCTTAACCTTCAATTGATGATAGCCTGATTTAAGGTCAATTTTGGAAAACATTTGGGCTCCCTGGAGTTGGTCAAACAAACCGTCTATTCGGGGCAATGGATACTTATTCTTGATAGTTACTTTATTTAATTCTCGGTAATCTATACATAACCTCAAGGATCCGTCTTTCTTTTTAACAAACAAGGCTGGAGCACCCCAAGGTGAAGTACTCAGTTGGATAAACTTCTTATCTAACAGTTCTTGAAGTTGGATTTTCAATTCTTTCAGTTCTGAGGTTGACATTCTGTAAGGGATTTTAGAAATAGGTTGTGTTAAAGGTACTACATCAATTGTAAACTGAATTTCCCTATCAATTAGATCCCCGGACAGTTCATTTGGAAAGACATAAGGAAATTCACTAACCACAGGAATAGTTTCCACATTAGCACTAACCGAAGATACAGTCAATACACAACACAAGTAGCCCCGACACCATTTTCTCAACAACTTCCTGGCTTTCCTAAACGAAATCAAGTACGGTGGATGAACTACCCCATTCCCAGTAAAGACAAACTCAGGCACACCGGGTGGTCAAAACACGATAGATTTATTTACACAGTCAACAGTGGCATAGTATTTAGTCAACCAATCCATACCCAGAATACAATCAAAATGAGTAATGTCTAGTGGTAGCAAATCATCATATAATAACATATCCCTAACCATGATGTCACACGCAGGATACACATAAACACATAACATAGAGCCTTTCGATGGTGTAGATACAGATAACAAAAAATTCAAAGGTTCTAAGGGTCTAGTTAATTTCTGAGAAAAGTCATGTGACACAAAAGAGTGCGTAGAACTAGAATCTAGCAACACATAGGCACGTTGAGCACAAATAGAGATCATACATGACACCACTGACTCAGAGTTCTGTACATCACCAGGTACTAATGCAAACATGCGGCCTTGCCTCAGAGTTTCTCTCTCGGTATTGGTTTTCACATTTGTTCTTGGTGTAGGGGTAGATCCGGGTGAACTTGTCGTAGGACGGTTAGCATCATCGGATCTTATTGGACAATCTCTAATCATGTGGCCAGTCTTGTCACACCGAAAACAAGTACCAAATGCATGGTAACACGCACATTTATACTTCCTTCCACATTCAGAACAAATTGGCATAGAGTCACTGCTTTGGCTTGAACTGCTTGAAGATCTCGCATTTTGCTTCTTGTGAGAGAACGATGAACGACCCTTCTGAAAATTGGATCCAGATCTTTTACTTCTCCATTCTGTTATTGGTGTTTTAGCTTGTTTCATTGTTGTCAGGGTGGCCTCTACCATCAACACTCTGTCAAGTACCTCCACATATGTAGGCAACTTCAAAATGCGTACTCGATTAAACACATCCAAATCTAAGCCCCTTTCAAATTTTCGAGCCTTTTTGCAATCTGTGTCGACCATATGAAGAGCAAATCTAGCTAACTCAATAAACTTAGCCTCATACTTAGCTACGGACATCTTGCCTTGCTTAAGTTCTTGAAATTCTAACACTTTACGGTCTCTGAAACATTGGGGAAAATATTTCTCATAAAATATTACTTTAAACTGACTCCACGTCATAGTCCCACTACCATCTCGGATAAGTATCCACCATCATCTAGCTTCTTCTTTCAAAGTATAGGTGGCCAAAAGAACTTTCAGCATTTCTGAGCACAGGAACACCTCAAATATCTTTTCAGCCTTTAGCAACCATGTTTCGGCTTTCAATGGCTCAATACCATCTAGAAAGATTGACGGCTTCATTTTGTTGAACTTCTGCGCTAGTGAAATAATATCAATGTTTTTCGGCTCAACTGGCACTGGAGGTGGTGGAGGGAGCATAGGTTGTTGTCTTTATTACTGTCTTATCATTTCTATTAAAGCTTCTAACATTTGTTCCATCCAGCTTATTCAAGCCTCAGAAGATCCAGCCGTATCATCACTTCTTGTATTTTCCATTGTTATAGGTAAATAGGACAATAATAAACATAGGCAGAATAATCTCGTTCTCTGTGTTCAAGTCCAATTCAATTCGTTTCATGTTGATTCAAATATGTTCACATCATGTCATTTTAGTTCGTGTATGTTCAAATAGTTCACACACCCACACATGCAGATGGAATGCCCCTAGTTCTTACTAGGACATCCTATAGCTCATATGGACTCGCGTGTGCGGTATAACTCGTGCTCTGATACCACTCTGTCATGACCCAAACCCGCCCCTATAAGTTTAGCATCGTAACCAGCTAGTAATCCTGGGATTACCACAGGCCTCTGACCTGAATATCATGTAACATAAGGGGCTGCAAAAGCAAATATACAAAATACAACGTCCATTGAGCTGTGCAAGACTTACATGAGATAGATAATTTAAAACTTTATATATAAAATATATACATATATGACGTCATATCCACATAAGTCATGCAGCACCGTACAAGTATTATTAAAAGGGACTTAGCCCAGTGTACAGATAACCAAAAACAAAACAAAATGTGAACATCCTTATCATGATTCACAAAACTTGACTTCCTCAAATGGGAACCTCCCCGGGAGGCACGGTGGCTGGCTGACCCAAAACTCTCCAAGCAGTAGCTTAGGCTTAGTCATGCGCTTGCTCACCTACATACATAATATAGATAATGAGCGAAACCCAGTGAATAATAACAGAATAAAGGGTTTAATGAATGATGTCCCATATTAGATTCAGAAAGCAGAAACAGATTCATATTCTTATTCAGAGTTCAGTAACATGTACTTATTTAGTTTCACAAAGGATCATATGTGGTATACCCATTAGCGCTAACAAATCATATACAGAGCATTAAAGGTCATACTTGACCAGTTCCTTAAAGGAACCTCCAGTATCAGGAACATATAACATACTTGAGCCACGGTATTGTTACCTCCGGGCGAGGGCCATGAGACCATGGTATTATTACCTCCGGGCAAGAGCCTTGTGCTCATAGACCACGGTATTGTTACCCCCGGGCTAGGGCCTTGTGCTAAGGATGCCACAAGTACTTGTCAAAAATTAGACAATCATTCATTGTACAGAATATAACATTTCATTAAACAAATCTTATTTTATCATACAAAAAATAAATAAAGTTGAACATAGCTTTACTAAGTTATTACTCACAGATAGCTCTACTTGCAGAATAGATTAAGCAGAAAAATCAAATAGCTTACAGCGCGTGACCTACACAAACATAACAGATACACATATTGAAACACACACTCGGATAGTACTTAACTTATTTCATTTCGTTCTTAGTGTGTTTCTAAGTCTTATCTTCATTATTTTGTCTTAATTAGGGCTTAAGGATACCTAATATGCAATGAGGATGCCAAAATGTGATTCAAAACACTTAATCAAATTTGCTGAAAATAGGGTCTTCGCTTGAGCGCAACTTCCTTCGCTCAAGCGGAGGTTCAAAAATAAGAGTGGTTGCTCAAGTGGTCTGTAAACTCTACAAAAGTACTGATTGTGTGAATTTTTTGCATGACGGCCGCTTAAGCGTGTGACTGAGGTCTTCGCTCGAGCGCAACTCTAGTCGCTCGAGCGGTCTGTAAAACTTGTAAACTTCTGGGAGCATGCATTTTACGCTCGAGCTCATTTTAGCTCGTTCGAGCGCAGGATCTGTTGCTCGAGCCGTGAGGCAGAAATCTGAAATTTCGAAATTGATGTTCTAAGTCTAAAACTCAAATTCAAAGGAGCAAATCATGTTCCTTTGGGCCGAAAGCTTAAGGAAACATGTGTAAACTTGGAAAACATTGGGAATTCAAAATCATTTCATAAAATTAAAACCCAAAAGCATACCAATTGTTCAAAATCAAACTTGAAACTTTAAAACCACAACATGCATACAATGGTATGAGCTCCAATTGTCACGACCCAAAACAGCCCCTATAGGTTTAGCATCATAACCGGCCAGTAATCCTCGGATTACTGAAGGCCTCCGACCCGATTAGCAAAATATAAGGGGCTAGCGGAAGCAAATATAGAAACATACATAGTCCATTGAGCTGTGTAGACATATATGGGACAGAAATTTCAAAACTTTATATACATATACGTGACGTCATAAATATAGTAGTCTTACGTCACAATCATTACAGATATAGCCAAAAAAGGACTTAGCCCAATATATAGATAAATAGAAAACTTGTACGTATTCCAGAAAGAAAACAAAGTCTTATATATACTCTCAAAACATGACCACTTGACATTTGGAACCTCTTCGAGAGGCACAAAGGCTAGCTGACAAACCAAAACTCCAGGTTATCAACTCTGAGCCTGGTCGCCTACATACATAAATGATAAAGTAAGTGGAAGCTTAGTGAATAATAATATAGTAAAGGGTTTTAATTGAATGATGTCCCATATCATATTCAAAAAACAGAGTTCATGTCAGAAACATATACATATTCTTATACAGAAATCAGAGTTCATACTTAATCATACATGGTACATCCATTACTGCTAACAGAATAGATACAGAACATATGGTGGTTATGAGTAACCAGTTCTATAAAGGAACCTCCAGATCCGGGTAATGGATAACAGATATGCTGAGTTCCATAATTGAGCCTCCGGTACGGGTAATAGATAACAGATATATTAAGTTCCATGATGAAACCTCCAATACTGGGTAACAGCTAACAGATATCACATGATGCTAAGGATGCCACGAATACACTATCAAAATTGGACAATCATTCATTGTACAGAACATATCATTTTAGAAAATAGATCTTATTTTATCATACAGAAAATAAATAAAGTTGAACATAACTTTGCTAAGTTATTACTCACAGATGGCTCCAAAAGCAGACAAACAGAGGAAACAAATCAGATGGCTTACGGCGCGTGACCTACACAAACATAACAAATATACATATTGAAACACAAATTCAAAGTACTTAATTTATTTTGTTTCGTTCTTAGCATGTTTCTAGTCTTTGTCCTCATTACTATGTCTTAATTATGGCCTAGGAATGCCTACGATGCAATGAAGATGCTAGAATGCACTTGAAAACACTTGGTCAGATTTGCTGAAAATAGGGTCTTTACTCAAGTGCAATTTTCTTCGCTCGAGCGGAGGTTCAAAAATAAAAGTGGTCGCTCGAGCACAACTTCAGTCGCTCGAGTGGTCTGTAAGCTTTGTAAAAGTACCGGTTGCTTGATTTTTTTGCTCGACGCACGCTCGACGGTTGCTCGAGCGTAAGACTGAGGTACTCGTTTGAGCGCAACTCTTGTTACTCGAGCAGTCTGTAAAAATGGTAAACTTTTGGGAACATGCATTTTTCGCTCAAGCCAACTTTTGGTCGCTCAAGTGAGAGCGCAAAATACAGAGTGGTCGCTCAACCGCAGGTTCTGTCGCTCAAGCGGAGGGGCAGAATTCTAGAATTTCTAGATTGCTATCAAGCTTCAAAATCCAATTCTAAACCAACAAAACACATTCTCTTGGGCTCAAAACTTGAGGAAACACATGCAAACTTGTAAAATATTAAGAATTAAAGATCGCTTCATGAAATCAAGGCTCAAAAGCTTGCCAATTGTTCAAAATTCAATTTGAAACTTAAGAATATGATATGAACATGACATGCATAAATTGTTATGAACTTAAACTCTCCAAAACATGATCAATTAAGGTCAAATGGTAAGAAATGTGATGAATTATTAAAACAAAGTCAAGATAGACACATGCATGTGAGATTTGATTAAAATTCAAACTCAAAATGTGATGAAAATGCATTCATGCATGAATCATGCTCAATTCTATCATCTAAGTTTAATTCTTGTGTCACTTAGCTTAATTCTCTAGAATTCATATATTAAAGTCTTGATTACAAAGCTTAAGGACAAAATTCTAACCTATAGTCTTAAATTCACAAGTGTAGAAGCTTAAACTCCCAAATTCTTTGCAATTCTCCACCAATTCCTAGCAATTCCCCTTTTTCCTAACTTTTGATCTCAATTTTCTTCTTTCTCTCACTCTTCTACGGTTTTTGAGCTCAACGATGAGGGAATGAGAGTGTAGTGGGAAGTTCTAGCACCAATTTAGCCTTATATAGACTTGATTAGGAGATTTCATTAATGACTAATTAAGTGACATTAATTATTCTAATTTAATTCGTTTCGAATCGAATTTTAATCATACCTACCAGAAAATTCTAAAAATTCCAAATAACACATAAATCAAATCAATTTCTTGATCGGACGCCGATAAGACCTTCAATTCACAGAACAAAACAGAAACACAAACAGATATTTCTACAACAGACAGATTTAAACATAAATAATGCCATACACATGCAATTAATTCAAAATTTCATCTTAATTACTCATTAGGCATAATTAATCATGGTTTATTGGCTAGTCATAGATCGGGGTTTTTACACCAACCTTCTAAATCATGATTAAATGAGGTGTTTAACTCAAAGACATGTTGAATTCTTAGAACAAGACCAAAATAAGGACATGCAAGAGGAAAATTCTTTGAAATCAACTTCTTAATGCCATGACCTATGCATGCATGCATGAATTGATTCCCAATTCCATCATTTAGCTCAATTCTCATGTTGTTTCACCTATTCCATGCCTTAATCAACTAATTACAAAACTAAAAGCTAGAAATTCTTACCTTAAAGCTTAATTGTATTCTAGATGACCAAATGCTTGAGGTTCCAAGCTAATTCTTCCAAATCCTCCTCAATTGCCCTTATTGATCTCAATTCTCTCTTGGTCTCTCTCCTTCACACGTTTTGTGTACGCTTAAACGTTGAAGGGGAGATGACTAAAGTTGTATATAAGCCTTATATAGGCTTGGTTAGGAAATTTAATTATTAAGCTTACTACTAAATCAATTGAGCATTAATTATTTTAATTATTTCGTTCCGAATTGAATTTCAATTAAACCTATCATAATTTTCTAAAAATATCAAATAACACGTAAACCAAGTCAATTTCATGATGAAATATCGATAAGGCCTTCAATTCACAGAATAAAGAGGAAACACAAATAGATATTTTTATGATAAACACATAGAAGAACAATTAATGCAACACATGCAATTAATTCAGAATTTCATCTTGATTTCTTATTAGGCATTCATAATCATATGTTTTAAGCTAATCACGGGTCGGGGTTATTACAAAAAGTATTTAAAGAGTTAAGTGAAAGGTCTACCTTCTTTTGTATCAAGGCATTCTCGAGCAAAGTAACCTCACTTTCCACAATTATAGCACTTAACTTTGGTCTTGTTTTTATTTCTAGCATACTTGCCTCGATGACGCTTCCCCACATTACTTTTCTTAGGACCAAGATTACTAGCTGCACCACTACGTTTTCCTTGTTTGTTATGCTTAAGCCTGAATGCCTGACGCTGTCCTGTTTGGATGACAAGGATAGTGCCGTGATGCGACCCCAGGTGCTCTGCTTCAAGCTCAATTTGCTTAGATTTCAAAATAAGAGAATGCAGCTTGGTTATAGGTGTGGTCCTATAAGTAATAATCAATTGATTCCACATGTCATGAGCAATGGGGTTTGTCTCAAACTCCCCAGTGAGGTCATTGTACATGCTGCTAAGTATAGTATAGTGCTCGCACCAATCTCCCTTGACCCAATTCTGATATGTCTCTGTGTCACAACGATGTTGGGCAGTGGTCCTTTCTTTAGATCGGATCTTAAGGGTGGTCAATTTTTCTATGACTTTTTGTTTATTAAAAAAATATTGGATTTCATCTTTGGTGAGGTCAGTAATAACATTCTTAGAGGCCATTTTATTACATTGATTGGACAGAGTTTTGACATTAGCACACTTTAAAAAAAATTTGTTCCCATAAACACAATTGGCATACAATATTTCTACTTACATAGGGAGATTGAAAATTTTGCTAAACTCATAATCATCTCCCTCTATGTGAGCTAAAATATGGCACTCAATTAATTTTGAATAAAATTATGTAAGAGGCAAAATCATCTCTTAATTTCACAACATTAAATCATGCGTAATATATATGAGTCCAAATTTGAGCCATACAATTTTGAGCGTCGGCTCCATTTGAAGCCCTGTTAGTAATATGGTGTGTGCAACATATTAAGGCAATATTGAAATGTGTTGGTGATAGTAAAACATATTCCCTCACATGACTATGGAAAAATACATCTAAAAAATAAACAATTATAATTCAAAAGAATCCTAATACAATAATTCTAAAAAAAAATTGAGGATGTCATTTCACCAATACATTTGTGTGGTTTATCTCCAATAACACAGAATAAATAAATAAACATGTGTATAAAAATTACCAAAATTATCTCCATTCATCCAAATATACATCAAGAATCAAATGGAGCAATAAATTAAAGGGAATTAGAAAATCCCCTTTCAAGTGTTTATATCCTAATTAGTCCATAAGATATTTTTGTATTCCAATAAGTCTTATTATTTGAACATTTGATTTACCAAATCCTAATTCTCATATTTAAAGTATTTTATGGACATTTCTACCCTTACAAATATTTTTTGAACGGTTAGCAATTTAGTAATGTGAACATTCATATTTTACATTGTGAATATTCACATTGACATGTGAATGTTTACATTGACCGTGTGAACATTCACATTGACAGTGTAAATATTCACATTGATGGTGTGAACATTCACAATACGGAATATTCACACTGTAAATGTGAATATTATTAGAGGTATATTGGTAACTACATCACTAATAGGACTTATTGGAATATAAGAAAATAATCTGGACTAAATGGAACATAAGTAGGTGAAAAGAGATTTATAAAAAAGTGCCCTTAAATTAAATGGCCACAGGATGAAGGTCCAACTACAATTCTACTAAAGAAAAGAGTATAAGTCATGAAAATTTAGGACTCAAAAATATATATTAGTTCTCAACTTAGATATATTAAACAATAAATAAATTAACTCCATAATTTAATAGCATAAAAAATAAATGCTAACAATATTTAAAAGAGCTAATTAATTATGCATGATAATTAATATGACAGAAAAAATAATTTTTCAAAATTTTCTTAATTTCTAGAATAATTTTTTTAAATTTTTTTGAAATTTTCAAAATTAAAAACTAAAATAAATATATAAGAATATATATAGATAATTCAAAAAATTAATAATCTGAGGACCCACAGCCAAAACAGATCACATAGAAAAATAGAACAATCAATGACAAATTCCCACGCGTCCTGGGATCCACGTCACGTATTCTTAGGCATTGTGGCTACTTGACTACACGTGTGACAGAAGCCATGCGTCCACACGTGACACATGGCACGCGTATCATGTGCGCGCCTTGCGTACTACTAATGTCGACTTACATCATCCGCTGATTGAAACACCGTTGCTACTGTTGTCACGCTAACATCATCCACGCGCAATGTGCTGACATCAGTCGTGTTGCAAATGGAGCCGCGCCGAGCCGACTTCCCATATTTGTCTGTTTTTTTAGAATTTCTCAAAAACAACGATTTTAACCAAAAAAATCTTCGAAAAGCCATAACATTTTCAATTTTACTCCAATCAAAACCCCTTTGTTATGGATGGAAAGCTTACGAAGAGTACTTTCAAAAGATACAAATTTCAGTTACAAAAAACAAAATCACTGATCTTTGAGATCAAAAAATTTGCTCTAATAAAGTTTTTCAAAAAACTAGGGTTTTCAAAATCCTTTTCAACATGCCATGATATTCAACAATATTTAAACATATAATATTCAGTTAAACATGAATAAATCTAATCTATGACATGAAAATCATGAGATGAAAACATGCAATCATGGCTCTGATGCCAATGAAGAAAAATAATGAGTAATTAACTTACTTGAAACGGAAATGATTTTGGATCGGATGACTTGAATTACGAGTCTCATCTGGAAAACCCTTCGTCGATTGACAAGCTACCAAAGTTTCTCAATAGATTATCCACACTCCAAATCCTTAGGTTTAGCAATGGTAATCTAGGAGGGAAGAACAAAGAGAGAAATATTTTCTATAGAGATTTTTCAAGTAAAACTCCCACACTCAATAATATGTACCTTTTCTCTATATCAGATATATGATATATATATCTTTGCAGATGGAAGTGAAGTTGTAAACTCCCACAACAACTCAAACACTTCCTAAGATAATTCTTTTAATTATATATCTTCTCTTTATTTAATATGTGAATTATCTATACAACTCATGTGGACACTTTATGGGTAATGGGTCGAGTCAAATCCGATTCAATTTCCAACACCCAATTATAAACCAAAGTGAGATGGCTCAGTAGAATTCATATCAGTTAGACCTTGGGTTTGGCCCAGTGATCTTGTAGTTATACCTTAGGATGTGATGAGGGGAAAGTCAGGAGTTCAAGCTAATGGAGCAACGACGACCAATTTAGTTGCAATATAATCTTACTAACAAACTAATATCCTACAATTTTGCCCCCCCTCCCCTCAAAAAAAAAAAAGAATTCATATCAGTTGGGTAGAAAAAAAAGTTCTACAAGAAATTATTCATAAAAAAATAAAGGGCAAATTACATATACCTCCTTCGAGGTTTAGCTAAATTACAGATACCCCTCTGAGGTTTTGAAAATTACAGATAGCCCCCTGAGGTTTATATTTTCATAACAAATTGCCCCATGAGGTTTATATTTTCATAACAATTTGCCCCTAATTTGTTATGCAAATAGTACCTTCAGGGGGTATCTGTAATTTCTCAAACCTCAGGGGGGTATCTGTAATTTTGCTAAACCTCGAGGGGGGTATATGTAATTTGCCCAAAAATAAAATATAATTATGCGTTTGATACAAATAATAGTATAATTTTTACTTACACCTCTTTATTTTGCTTTTAAAAGCAAACTATAATTATTTTGAGATATTAATTTACCCAACCATGTTATTAGGAATTCATACGCCTAGTTAGGGGTGCAATTTGGGTGGGATCAACCCGAATAATTTGAGTCCAGTTCGAATTTTTTTAGGACTTGGGTAAGATATTTTTGAATTCAGTACAAGCTTGGGTAAAAATTTAGATGCTTGAATTCAATTTAGGCGGGCTTGGGCAAAGATATCAAATAACCATAGTAACCTGAAACCCGAATTATATATATAGATATATGAAAATATTAAATATATATAAATTATTAACCATTACATGATATTAAAGTAATTTAGATCATTAAATATATATTATATACATAAGTAATACAATACAAAATCTTATATTTTTTTATTTTTACTCATAAATTGTAAAGACTACCAATTATTTGTTTTAGTGTTATTAATGATTTTAAAAAAATGTAAATAGAGTGTAATTTTAACAAATTAATAATTTCACTGTAAAAAAAAAAAATGTGTAATTTGAGCAATTCAGACAACTCAGTCAATTCAAGTTTAACTTGGGTCAGGTGTGGGTAGACAAATTCAGGTTACAATTCGGGCTTGGACGTGTGTCAAACCCCCAAAATAATACAATAAACCTATCTACCATGCGGAATAATATAACAGAAATACAATACTTGCATTCATCGGAGTTCAGTGTTTAACAAACAGTTAAATGCCATGTAGGCTTACATTTTTCCAAGTCATTACTTGGTTACACAAATTGAGTCTCGCTCGTTACATCTTAAGCCCATGGCTTTACAAATAATAAAACATACACACAACAAGACATAATTAAGGAGCTCTTGCTTCCCAAAACTCCATCTACACTATTGCCTTGGAGGAAGCATCTCACCTGCACCTAAAAATGGTATTCCCATATAGGGTGAGCCAACAGCCTAGTAGAAATAATCTATCACAATTTATGAGGTTTAGCAAAGGTATAAATACCATGTACATAAACAATACCGATCCTGAAACATCCACAAGGCCTGCATATCCATATGCCACTAAGACCAACCTCATTCCATTTTTCCTTCAATTCATTTACAGTTCATATATGCTACTCAATTCATGAGTTAAATTCATTATCTTTCAACAACCAAAATGAGACTACAACTCAATGATTTTCCAATTATGCAAAACTCACATAAACACTTCAAACCTGCCATTTTACGGATATTTTGTCCGAAGGAATCGGCACCCATTTATATATAAAATTTCGGATCTTTCACCCAGGACACTCCGGCCAACTTGCTTTAAATGGAATCCATCCCCTTTCTCCTCCCAAACAAATATACATATGTAATGTATTTATAAACATAATCACATATGGAGTACATCCTCTTTCTCCTCCCAATAAACATACATATACAATGTATTTATAACATGGTCATATTCAATGACACCAACTATGGATTAGCATTAAATTGCCTAATCCTCATGTAATTTCTACAACAATCATAGCTATCCTCTACCGATAGCCCAATGCAATTATTTCTAAAGAGATGTTCAATATCAAAATAAATAGTTTATTCAAAACTTCCATAGGTGAGATAATATTATCCAATATCACCATTTATAATCACAACCTTCCAATTTACACGTTTTTCAATGTTAATCCCGATTATTTATGCAAAATAATGATTTAATCAAATTAGGACAAAAATCTCCCTTTTACCAAATATCAACCCAAATACCAAAAACAACTACTTTGGTACAACATGATCCTATATTCAAGCCTCACACTTATTTGCCTCATATTCATCAAAAATCCCTCTTTTCCATATAACACCCAAATCTTAGATTTGTCCAAACCTCAACCAAATCTCATCATTTATACACAATAGCAAATAACTAAGCCAAAAACTATATTAAAGTATAGAAAATCCCTACCTCAAGTTTGAAGAAGAAACGAGTTGAAACCCCAAAATCAACGATGCCTAAACTCGATCTCCACCCCACACAACGTAGCCCTCACCTAGATAACCAACTTTGATGAAGGATTTGGATCTAAATCCAATGGATTTGGAGAAATCAAAGATCTTGTGAGGTTTTTGGTAGGAAATGTAGAGAGAAGGGAGAGGAAATGTTTTTAGAAAGAGAGACATACAAAAAGTGATACACAATCAGCCCAAAGAGAGGAGAAAAGGAGAAATTTCAGATCTCACCTAACTTCCCGCACGTGAGGAGCCTCTTCCCACACGTGTAGCGTGTGTTCCCGTATGTGTGGCACTCACCCCCGCACGTGCGGCCTCCTTTCCCTGAACCTTACCCCGCACCTGCCTTTTTAGCAGTGTGCTTCAACCCCTGCCCTGTTTTCTGCACGTGTCGCCTCATCCCCCACACGCGCGGCCCTCTCCCGCACATGCGGCCCAAGGCCCCACACGTGCGGCCCTGGTCCTCAGCCTGAAATTCTCTCGGTTCAACTCCCGACACCCCAGACCGACCAAGCGAACAAACAACTTCGAATGCGTTTTGCATTTTTGTTTTGAGGGGCGCTGCCCTTCAATCCCACCAAGGGGCATTGCCTCTTGGACGCCCGTGAGCTGATCGGGCAACTCGACCCCTGACCGACCCAGTCGAAGTGGCAAAACATAAAAGGAGGATTGAAACCGGGATCGCTACAACGTGCCTGGGCAAGTTTCAACACAACTTGGGCTAGGGTTGGACAACCTCTCAACTTGTCCGAACCCTCCCAAGTTACATCCCTACGCCTAATCATGATCGGTGAAATATGAAATACAAGCAGAAACAAAACAAGAAACGAAACAAAACAAATATACACAAACATATAGCTTTACATGATTCATTCCAAAATTGGGATTATATCCAGAACTTCTGCAATTTTAACTATGATCAAAGAATCATAATATGCAAAAATAACTGTCTCTCCCTCAAATATAAATATATAAAAATTGGAACAATAGAACTTGAGCGCAAAAATGTCAAAATACTTATATATTAAAATTCGGGATCAGAATCCAAGTACCTCAACATTTTGATAAAATATGAATTTATTTACATAACAAAACATAATTTATAATTGATTAATGTAAATGTACTATTTTAAATTAAATATAAATTATATTTTTTTGACACATTTTATATGAAGTATTTTGGATAAATTATAAATACACCCCTAAAGTTTGTTTAAAAATTATTCCCATTATTTTTTTGAAAATTACATCTCACCCTTCAAGTTCATAATCGCATAACAAATAATCTCTTTTATTAATAAATGATCAAGTAAATTAATAGTTATTAATGATGTCAGAAATATATTTCAATTAACAATTTAGATAATTTTATTGTTATATAGAAAAGTAGTTAGAAATTTTATTTTATTTTTATTAATTTTGTTAAATAAAAAAGGGCAGTCGGTTCATAAATCTAATTTTGAATTTTCTTTACCCAAAGGTCTACCTTCTAAAATATTTTGTCCATGAGGATAAACTCTTATAAAGTGACCAAACTACCCATGTATATACATATATGCTATACTACGGAAAAAGAAAATCAAACCCTCTCTCTTGCTTCATTCCTCTCTCTCTCCCTCTCTCTCTCTCTCTCTCTCTCTCTCTCTCTCTTCTCTTAAATTGTGAATTTTCAGAGATCTATGGATGGAAATGAAATACAATGGCATTGTGAAATTTTCAAAGATCTATGGATGAAAATGAAATACAATGGCATCAAATAAGAGAGAGAGAGAGAGAGAGAGAGAGAAATATAATGCTCTCCCTTTATCTCCAATACCACCACCTTCGCCGTCTCAGGCATCAATCATCTATTCTCTCTTCTCTTCTCTTTTCTCTACTCTCTCTTTATTTCCAATACCACGATCGTCACCCTCTCAACCATCAATGATCTCTCTCTCTCTCTTCGTTACCACTACTACCACCGTTTCTAACACCACCGTCACTGTCTTAACCGCTGATGATCTCAGATCTGAGATCTGAAACAGATCTGCGATCTCCGATCTGGTCGTCGCCTCTCTCTCTGATTTGGTCGTTGCCTCGATCTCGAATCTGTGGCTGTTGTTGAATATCCTGAGCGGAGTCATCGCCGATGACGGAGCAACTCTGGCAGTGTAAGGGCTTTGCTATGGGCCAGCTAAGAAGGAGTGAGCTGGAGTGTTCTTATTGGACTGGACGTCTACGGTTCCATTACTGGAAGGAGTCGCCAATAGATGCAGTGGTTTTGCGTGGTGGTGTAGGTACCCCATTTTTGACCGCCCTTAAGACTTGGGCGCTACTTATGGTTTACTTGGTAATGAAAGTTGTGCAGTTCAAAGGTTCGATTTCTTCGGCAAGAGGAGAGTCAAATCCTAACCTTACACCCCATTTTTGGACTAAAACTATTTTTAATGGTTTTTAGACCTTAAAACCTCTCTTTTCAAAATATTTTTGAAAAGAAGTTTCTACGATGTTCCGAGGCTCGTATTTTGTCAAATGTTGTGTTTTTCGGTAAACCGAGCAAGGACAAAGTGGAAATGAATGAAAGAGAGATGAAATCTTTGAAAAATCTTTCAAAACACCTTGTTTAGGGGTTTGGAGTTGAGGAAAATTGGAGTGGAGGGAAGAAACCTAGTCGAGGAAGGAGTTGGGCATGAATCGTTAAGAGAGAGTCGAGCAGCCCTCGCTAAATTAGGCCTATCCTTTTGTATACTTGGATTTAAGCTATGAGGCCACCACCGTTGGAAATAATACTTTTGAGGCTTCATTTTACACTCAAGAATCTCCTAAAGCCGAGTTTGGATGCGGGAGATATGATTGGTTGAAGTTGGGAATCATTCCGGTTGGACCGAAACTAAGCAGCCTTCACTAAAAGAGGGATATCTATTAGCACACATGGAGTTTTGATGTGAGGCTTCCATAATTGGAAAGAAGACTTCCGGGGCTACAGTTCAGGCTCAAGAATGACCTGAAAAGGAGTCCAGATGAAGGAGTTAGGCTTGTTTCAAGTCAGGGACCAGGACTGATTTTTGCCGTCGGCCCCTATGGAAGTGCATCGGCCACAATTGGAGCTCATTGGCCTTAGGTCGGCCAAAAGTGAACCTTATCGGCCACAAATGATGGCCGGTTAGCACTAAAGATGGCTGGTCGGCCAGAAGTGTCCAGAAAGCCCAGAATTGGCAGATATTTCTCCTCCAACTGTTGTGCACTGCATCAGATATTTTCAATTGAGATATTTTGACCAAAAGCTCTTGAATTGCTATATATGAAGCTATATCTCATATATTCAAAGGGTTAGAACATTTGGGGAGTCTCTCTCTCTAAAATCTCTCTCTCTCTATAATTTTGAATCAAAAATAGCCTTTCTCTCTAGAGTTCTCTCCCTCTTGCCTGCAAGTAGAGAAATACCTCTCTTTTGCCTAGACATCCTTGATGAAAGTGGTCCATCTATGGGTTAAGGTTGCTTGAAGCTTACTTGGAGCCTTGTTTGAGCTCTAAAAGGAGGATTAATGCTTGGTTTAGTGCCTCTTTTGTGTCTAGTGTGTGCTTTGCTTCAAAGGTATACAACTTACCCCATTTAAGCTTGTCTTGCACTATTGTTTTGCCATCTTTATACACTGTTTTTGGGGTGGTTTTGAACTGAGAAAATATCTGTTTTTCAGTCTTAAAAATGATGGTTTAGACCTATTTTGTGTTAGGGGTTGTCTCTTCCTTTTGTTCCTTAGCTTGTATAGCTTTTTGTGCCATCTTTCAAGGCTTTCAAACCAAAATTTTTAGCCCTTTTTACCACTAAAACTCACAGGTTTTTCAGTGACAAAAACCTTGTTTTCAGGTCCCAAATGGGAGGGGGTGCTCCCCTCTCCTCTTGTCTTGGTTGTATGCCTTGTTGGCCTAATTATTGAGCATGTTTTTCTAGCATGTGTTGGCTTGTTCTTAGATTATTTTTGGGCTTATTTCAGCATGGCATAACTCTGTTTTGGGCTGGTTTGGCCACCTCTTGCATGCTTCATGTACTTGTAGTGCAAATCTTGCTTACTAGCCTTGTATGCATGATGTTTTGGCTCATTATTCTAGCATATTTTGGCTATGCTCTAGCATGATTTTATTCATATTTTGACATGCTCTAGGACTTTTTTGGGTTGTCATATGGTTCATGTATTGCATAGCTATAGTGCAAGTGCCTTAACTAATCTTGTGTTTTGAGCCCCATAGCATGCCATGTTTGTGATGATTGCATGTTTTGGCATCATTTAGCATGTAATTTTAGAGCTTATATCTTTGCCATACTCTCATGTTTATCACTATTTAATTGTGTTTGAGAGTTGAGCTTTGTGCCTTGCTTGCGAGCCATCATTCGAGCATGCTTTTTCTTGCTTATCATGCTATCATTTCAGTCCATTTTAGCCACTGTTTTGGCATGCATGAGGTCTGTTTGGGGTTGGTTTAATCCATTGAGCATTGTATTGCATGGTCCTAGCGTAAAGCTCTTTACTAGTTTCAATGCTTAAGTGTTCTAGCATGTTGTGCATGCGATGTTTGCATAGTAGAGCCTTGCATTTTATGCCACTTTAGCACTGAAAATCTGTCATCCTCCTCATTTCTTCACTTTTGATTTGTTTTGAGGATTGGTTAGTCTTGAGCTTGAGTTTAATGCAAGGGATTGAGACTTGTGCTTAAATGGCTTCAACCCTCTTTTGAGGTTTACTCCTAGTCAAAGCCATTGGTCTCTCCCATGCCTTAAATTATTCTCTTTGATAGACCTCTCTCTCATTCGAGGACTCTCATATTTGGACAAATTGATTGATGAATGGATTGGTAATGTTAAAATGTGTAAACAAAATCAATCAAGTAAAATGTGCCAAGATAAGCATGTTGCATGTGTGCATTGCATTGTGTTCAACTGGACATTATGTTGAACACAAGGTGAATTGGTCCATTTCATACTCAAAGTGATGAGAATGAGCCAATTCCCTTTGTCTCCATTACCTTTGATCTTCCATGATGAGGTAATGGTCCTAGAGTCTTGTTTGCATTACACTTATTGAAATGTGTGCAAGTTGGATCTTTGGCCATCATGCATTGCATGCTTGATTGATGGTTTTGGATCCAATGGTGCCTTTCCCTTGATGTTTTGAGGTGATATGGAGGGGTATGGTACACACATTCCCTTGCAAATACACTGCCATGCCTCTGTTTGTGCTCTGTTGCAGCAAAAGGAGAAATTGCAGGAATCAATGGCCGACCGACCATCAAAGCTTCCGATCGGCCATCAAAGGCTGCCGATCGGCTATCAAAAGTGGTCGATGACCATTAGCTTTGGCCGATGGCCATTCCTCTTGGTCGACCACCCCTCAGCATGTCCCTAAGGTGGATCAGAAGTATCTTGGAGGTTGGCACAGTTTCAGAAGTCTAAAACAGTGCAAACAGAGGTATCATGAGGCACGGTAGTGGATTTCCGGGAGGACGCGACCGAGCATGCATTATTCATCATTCCGAGGTAGAGCTGTGGCAGCCTATTTTAGTTTCTTACTTAGTCGGTTTTGTAACTTAATTAATTTGTTTAATTAGTTAAGAGTTTTGTAATAATTAATTAGCTAGGATAGTTAGTTAATTAGTTAGTTTGTATTATTTATTCGGACCCTCCTCCTAGAGGGCGATGTTGTAAATAAGTGTGCGTGTGTATGATGCATGTCTTCCAACCCCCATTTCTTTCTCCCTTTTACTTACTCGCTTTCAGTGGTTAGATTAGGGCATGTTTCAATTAGCATACTTATGCTTGTATGCGTGCATCATTCATTCGTCTTGCATGCACCGGGCTCGGCGCATCATACAAACTGCATTATATTTCAATTCCAATTTGAATACATGTTATCAAGTGTTGCATTCACATGACATCTTAGAATAGCCGAGCCTATCTTAGTCACATTTTTGCATGTGTTGCATTAGGCATCTTTACATAGCTAGGATCATGCATTGATTACTAACTAGCTTTTGTTTTGGCTCGGAGTAGTAGGTAAGCTTTTATGCTTTAGCATCCTTGCATGTGTGTAAGTGTTGCCATGATAGCATGCTTGCCATGAGGCTAACTGCTTAAGTGTTTAAACTGCTTGAATGCCTGCGGATGAAGGTTTGATTGCCTAAATTGGAATAACTCGACAATTGTGAGTTTTAAGCCCACTTGAAGTGGCAAAATCATGTTTTTCTAAACCCACTTGAGGGTGGCAAATCCGCGTCTTAGCCTACTTGCGAGTAGCACTTTCAAACCATTTTCGAAAAACAAACATGAGTTGTTTTGTTCCAATCCGCGTGATTGAGTCTATACTTGTGTGTTGTGCGCATCACATAGTAAGTTAGCTAATAAACTGGAATAAGAACGCATGTGTTTTCAAAAACAACATATCATGTTAGTAGAGGCCGATCCTTTGATCGGGCGAGCGGGGGTGCTCATTGCATGACATTCCCTTCTCGTACCCAAGTTCCTGAGCCGAGGCAACTTTGGTGATGACGGACACGTGGCCTTAGGCACGAGTCAGGGTTTTCTAAATTTCCCAAAACAAAATTTTTAGGTGGCGACTCTGAAATCTGGCAAAGCAGTCCATGTTTGGCACTTCTTGATTAAAATCTGTTTTCCAAAACGATTTGCCGGATTTGGATTCTTTGGTGATTTATCGGTCTTACATTGCACTTTGTGAGATTAGATTCAGAACCGTGACATGAGTCCGAACTGTAATTTGCGCCCTCGCTCACGGAGCGGAGTTCGGGCAGTCTACAGGTGGTTGGGAGCAGCAAAAACGGTGGTGTTGTCTTTGATGATAGAGATAGAGACGTTCTTACTACAATAATGCCCCATCGGCAACAATGAATCTCCAATCAGGATCGGTCAAAGTCTACACATTAGATGGTACAAGAAAATATTATAACTTTGCCAGCTATATACCGTTATACAGACAGAAATTTTAGAATATATCTATATATATATGTGTGTGTGTGTGTTGAGAGAGAAGGGATGGGCGCTAAACAACGATGGAATTTTGGAGAGAGAAGTTGAAAACAATGATTTCTAATTCTAACAAAAGTAAACCAATTTTTTAATGGATTAATTCCATTTTTTATCTCTATGTTTCTTTCTCTCTCTCTCTCTCTCTCTCTTCTCTACTCTATTTCTTCTATGTTTTTTTCTTTTTTTACTATTGTTTTTTGTTGTTGTTGTTGTTGTTTACAGATCTGTATTTCCATTATACTTCTATGTGTGTGTGTGTGGTTTAATAGATAATGTCTATTTGTTTTTGTTTTTGTTGTTGTTGTTGTTGTTGTTGTTGTTGTTGAATTTGAATAGATAGATTTCCAATAATAGCGATAGATTTTGTCAGTTTGATGTAGAAAAGAAATTTACATGAAATTTGAAAAGGTTTTATTATAGATTATAGAATTTTACATTGAAAATAAATAAACAAAATATATGAAAATTACTCTAAATATTTTTCTCCCTAATTTTATCACAATAGTATATTATATTAGTTACTTTTCATAAAATATTTAAAGTGACTTTTTGAAGTACTGATCCGTACTAGGCTTTATGTTCATCCCACGTTGTTAATCCTTTTTCAAGTACAGGTTGATAATTGATACAAGATCAATGATCTTCTTTACATGTTGGCCATGGGTCTTTATTTGTTGGTGGAACGCCGTTGTTGTAAAGAGAGTTGCCTTTCTTTTATGTAATAGTGTAAGCTTACGGGCAATTTATTTAATTGTAATTTATGTTGCATTTCAATTTATTTATACGATTGAGGAAATATTTATGTATTTGTGGATGTTAGTGGATTTCATTTTCTTATTATATTAATGAAAATGGACTTTAACGATGGATATGGTAATGTTAATCAGGTAATAAAAAGTGGAGCATGACAATTTGGTATCGGAGCGAGTTAGGTTTGAATATTTTGGGCTTGTGGGAAGTGGTTTTTACCATAACAGGTTTGCTACGTATGGTGAGGACGTTGCATATAATTAGGATAAGTGTTAGGACTTATGTGTTGCATTTATGTGAGCATGGGGTTAAGTTTCCTAGATAGTACTTGTAGCCGGTGAAGTTGCTTTGAGGTCTTGTTGGAAACACGCCTGATCAACGTGGTTTCTAATGAAAATTCCTTGAGAATTTCGAAACGAGTAACTATCTTTGTGGACTTGATTCGTTTATGTGATTAAGTGTTTAAATTGTTATGTATAATAGGATTGTGAGCTTTGGGTGAAGTGTATCTTGTAGTTTAGAGGTGGTAAGTGTGTACCTCACGGAAGGCCATTGTGTTATGCACTAAGTTTTTTATTTTTGGTTTTATAGGATGTCTACACGAGGGAATATAGAACGAATTGGGAATATGGGTGTCGGTTGAGGCATATCGGTTCCTTTAGTCCCTGCCGTTGTAGTAGCGGTTGTCAACACGAAAGTTGCACCCGAGATTGTGAGAGTGGTGCAAGATGCTCTAGCTCACAATGAGGGTGACAATGGGCATATTCTCAAGCTTACTAAGGAGTTTCTTCGCTATAATCCACCAGAGTTTTTAGGGGAGGCTAAACCACTAGAGGCGGATGATTGGTTGGAATAGATTACTCAGACTCTTGATATGTTTAAAGTCGAAGATGAGGGGTTGAGGGTTTCTTTGGTGAGTTTCCAATTGAAGGGAGACGTGGGTTATTGGTGGAAGTATGCTAAGAACACTATAAGTAACACATGGGTTGCTTTCACAGAAGCCTTTTTGGCCAAGTACTTCCCTCATTCCACTTAGAAAAGGTTGCAAGAACAATTTGTTGAGTTGCATCAGCATGGAACTCCTTTGGCATAGTTTGAGATGCGATTCACTAGTTTGTCGATGTTCACTCCAGAGTTGGTGGCAACGGAGGAGTGTCGTTGTTATGAGTTTGAGAGACGGTTGCGTGGTGATATCCGAGAGAAAGTAGTCGGATGTATGTTGAAGAATTACTATGCTCTAGTTGAGATGACAACTCATGCGGAGGCCATGGTTGTAAGTGTTGGTTGCGTTAAGGAGTGTTCATAAGCAATCTAGGCTCAATAAATAGTGGAGGCGAGCCCATACTCAATTCCAAGCTCAGTCTTTGTCTTTGTCGGGGGTTTTAAACTCGTCCGTTGGGAGGTTCAGGCTTCAAATTAGTCACATGGAGTCTACTGTTTGTTTCTATTGTGGTCATCTAGGCCATGTTAGACGTTTATGCCCTGTGCGTGTGAATTCTTCGGGTGTCTTGGCAACCAATCGGACTTAGTCTCATCAGTCCAATTGGGGTCAATATCGATACTAGACCCAAGCAGGCCAAGCTTCGAGAGCCTCACGAGGGTCAACTTTTCAGCCAACACAGTAGTATTACCCTTGAGAGGGGCTTTTGTATTAGTGACTAGTGATATAATATTTGGGGGAAAAAAATTGTGTTGTTGATAGATGTGCGGTTGGATCTGAGGCATCATAACTATGTGTTGTATATATATGTTATTGTTTGTTTATCCTCATGTATTGGGGGCACATATTGAATTTTGAACTTTCTTTTATGTATGTAATGAGAAGTTGTTAATGGGATCGATAATCCTAGTGTTATTGTATATCTGTTGTTAATTTAAGAGATGGTTATGTGATGGCCTGTGAGCCTTGTTCTGTTTGGAAGTTGTTTGTTAAGAAGGGGAAATCAGTGTGTATTGTGTTTGGTGAGGTGGTATTGTAAGGGCCGAGTTATAAGACTTTGAATAGGTTGAGTCTAAAGGAATATGAGATTTTAGAGTCTTGTGGAATTTGTGAGGTTATACGAGAATGTTTTGATGGAGTGTGGGATTTGTATATCGGAGGAGTGAAAATTATGCTTGTGTGTTATTTAGTGTTTGGTTTAGTTGGTTAGTGAGTTCATTGTGATCTTGTCGATCCTGATAAGGGTAGTGTCATGTTGTGGTTTGTTGTGAGTTGGTAGTTATGTGTGGATGAAATAGGTTTGTGGTATTCAAGTGTTGAGTGATATTATTTATGTAGAGGCTATGAGCGTGAGGAGAACTTAATGGTTAGATGTTAGACGTATTCCATGGGAAAAAGTACGATTTGTGTTATCGGATAACAAGTGTAGCCTTGGTGAAGATTGTTTTGTGTATCTGGGATTGTGTGATCTCTGTTGACCTTGTCAGTCTTGTGTTCGGGATGTAAGAATATGTTTGACATATAGGCACATGAGTGGTGATTTCCTTGGGGACAATAGTAGTGTGGTCTAATCTTAAGGAATTCGAGGTGATTCAAGGAACATGAGGGATTGTGTGTGGAACTTCATTTTGGAGAATAGGGTGTTGGATGATATGTTGGTGTTTGGTACCTAGTAGGGAGTTTTTTCGAGTTAGCTAGTCTAATAGTTAACATCGGGGTTTGGTTGGCAAGTAGTCACCTTGGGAATAGCTTGGGCTTGTATATGAGGGTCGAAAGATTTTGGGTGCCTTAGAATGGTTTTGTGAGCATTGGGCCTTGTGTATGTGGTGATGAATCTTATGTGAAACCCGTCAAGAGTTAGGGAAAAATTTCCTAGTCGGAATAACGTATTGTGAACTTTTGTTTTACGTGCGCTTTATTGTGTTGATAGCACCATTGTTATTTATATTACTTATTATTATTATAAAAGTGTTGCATAAATGTTTGTTGTGGCATCACTATAAGAGTGATGGGTGTTTTGGAAAATGAAATTTTCCTGGTGGTATGGCCTCAAATGTCTTTGTTACATGGAAATGTTACATATTTAATTTAATTGGTAATGAGGAATTTCAATGAGTAGTTTTTGGGCAACTAAATTGTGGATTATTATGTGTTATGAGTAACACATTGTTTTCGAAAAAAAAAAAAAATGTTTACAATACTCTTGAGTTTTATATGGAGAAATGTGGAAAATATATTTCAGTTGTGGACGGTGCAAGTTGAACACCCTTTGAGAAATATTTTATATGCAAGAGATTGATTTTTAAAGAGTTGAGAAAAAGAAGAAATTTCTCTTATAATAAAGTTGTGTTATTATTTTGATGATTGGGTTGTATAGTGATTTAGCTCGAGTTGCTAATCATGGGTTTGGGTCTTTGGTTTTGAGAAGTGTTTTGACATTGTTGAGACTTGTTATGCCGGGGTATTATTTTTTGACCGTGTTTTGCTATAAGTTCTTTCCTTTTGTGTGAGTTTACTGAGAATTTTGTTGTGAGGATTTTCTTCTCCATTCGAGTGTTGAACACTCGGGAGTGTTATGTGTGTTGTGGTGGTTGAGGGTTGGTTGTTGTTGTTCTTGTCTCATAGGCCCAACTAGTATTGTGGGTCGATGAGGCATCCGTGATCTCTTACTTGTGTTTTGTCAATCGGGTGTCTTTGGGGCCCCGAAGTGTTGAGTCTAGATCCGAGAATTTATTCCAAGTATGGATCTAGTCTTAAGTTGAGGGTTGTGCTTCCAGTTGTGATTGAATTGACTTTTGTTTCGACCTTATCATTAATTTCGAGGATGAAATTCCCTAAAGTGGGGAGATTGTGACAACCTGAAAGTTTTGTTCTTCATCAATCAAACGATGAATGGTTTGCTCGAGCGGTCTCGCGGGTCATCCAATACTTTTGCAGGTCTGAACTTTTGGGAGTTCACATTTTGTGCTCGAGCGAAAGTTTCATCGCTCGACCGATCTTATGTCTCTAACACTTGAGCGCAAATTTCATCGCTCAAGCAGTCTATTTGGGATCAGCACTTCAAAAAGTCACTTTTTGGTCAATCTAGATCATTTTTCTCTCTTTCTTCTGCCATTTTTTAGGGTTACAAACTTTCAAGCCTGGTTTTCATCTGTTTTCACCCATTTTCTACCCTTAGTTCCATATACCAAAACGTAGCGCACAAAGAGAGCTTTATAGTAATCTAAGCGGATTGTGTTTTCGTCAAAATTAGATTTTCAGGCTTTCTCCTCTTCTTGCTAGAAATAGGGATTTCTTTGCTCCTTCTCAATACTTCCTTATAAATAGACACATGGCATATTTCTCTTTCATAAAAAGTACGATTTGGTTATGTGATTTCAAATTTATGTAAAGGGGTTTTTGGGTTTGAGTTGTGAAAAGTGAAATTGTATGTTTTTGGGAGGTTTTGGTATACTGGAAGGTAGTCTATCTTGTTTATATTATGAATGGAGGAAAAATCCTAATTTTTATTATTAAAGGTTTGATGAAATGAAAAGGGGAATAGTTGAGTAATAGTTATGTTATGCATTATGTGGATTGTATTAATGTAGTGATTGCTAAAAAGGAAGTTAACTGAGATATTGAGATTATTTTGAGAAATATATGTCGAGTTGAATTGAATTGAGTTGGGTTGTATATGGGTTCGGGATTATTAAAGAAAGAAAAATGAATTTTTGGAACATGGTTGGAATATTATGAATTGGGAAAACAAGGAAATTGATTTTGAAAAGAAAATGAAATTATAACTCTTTTGTAAATTGAGAATAAACGGGGGATTAGTCGTTCGAACATTTGATATATGTTATTGTTGTTGTTGAGCTTATGTCCCATACGTGTTGGATGGTTGTCGTAATGTTTATCAAATACACGTGCTTAGAGGTTTTGTCATTGGTCATCGATGGAGGATGGCATTGATATGTTGAATAGATTATGTGTATGTATTACACTTGTGTTATCATACTTTTAGCATGTCGTGATGGTTAATAACGTATACTGTGCTGAGAATGAGAGATACCATTACCTTCCAGCTAGCGCTTGGAAAATTGAATGCGCTTAAAATGAGAGGTACGACTACCTTCTAGTTAGTGCCTGGGGAACTTGGTAGAGGTACCATTCCCTTCCAGCTTGTGTCTGGTAAATTAGCGTTTCGTTGTAGAAAGATATATCTTTGACTTACCATGCTTGAGGCAGGTAGAGCATAGGTTGGGGTTTCAGTGTTGAATCTGTTTATTTGTGTATATTATATGTGGTAGCGATTTGGTTGATAAGGTTGGGTTGTCTCAAATGATTGTGTAGCAGTCTTGACATGTATGTTATTTTCTTTTCGTGTTAAAAGTATCGTATGTACATTTGTGTCTCGAACATGTTGTAAAAATGTTTTATTACCCTTTGGTTTAGGGCTTGGAAATGTGGTTCATGTATTAGTAATGGGTGTATGTAATGGGTAGGGAATGCAAGGAATGACAGATAATTGGCTTTTGTGAACTCGTTATCGAAATGCGTTATTAATATATATTCTTTATGAAATGGATAATGTAAGAGAAGAAAGAGAGAACGCTATGTATGTTGAGCAAATTGGATGATTTTTGAAAAAAAAAATAATATATAAGTATGCTTTGATTATAAACTGTCACATTATTTGTATTATATGATATGAAACATTCATAATCATAACTATCTGTATGTTGTTATTGTTTAGGATCATATTGGGATCCCTACTGAGCTTTATAGTCATCATACATTACTAATTATTTTTCAAGTACAAGTTGATAAGTGATACAAGATCGGTGATCTTTCTTACGTGTTGGCCATGGGGCCTTTATTTGTTGGCGGAACGCCGTTGTTGTAAAAAGGGTTGAACCTTTTCTCTTTTATGTAATAGTGTAAGCCTATGGACAATCTATTTAATGATAATTCATGTTGCATTTCAATTTGTTTATACGATTAAGGAAAATTTTTATGTATTTATGGATGTTAATAGATTTCATTTCCGTATTATATTAATGAAAATAGACTTTAACGATATATATGGAAATGTTAACCGGGAAATAAAAAGTGAGCCGTGACAATTATGTAATTTTTAAATTAGACTTTTTAATAATTTCTCAATAATTTTCTCGATAAAAATTCTAAAAGGACATATTTATTATTTTTGACCCATAAGAAGTAATTTATATTTTAAATAAATATTTAAAAAATATATTGATAATTTAACCAAATATTTTTATTTTAGTGAGTGGTCGGCTTCATAAACACTTTGTAGGAAAACATGCAGCAAGTGGCGACAGATAAGGGGCGAGCAAACTCAACAAACAAACCATCGAAGGGTCCCACGTGATATATCTGATTTGGGTAGCTGTCAACTTCATAACTGTCGTTAAAATGTACCCTTTCTTGCTATTGCAGAAATAAAGATGGATTCTTTTGTTTTTGTTATTATTATCAACCAAAAAAAAAAAAATCAAACATAGTTGAAGCCCTTGTAAGGCCACATAGTTCCCTCCACTTTGTACTCATCAACCCACACCACTGATTCATGGACACCCCCATTGTACTTGCTCTTTTGTGTCCTCTATTTTAGAACAGTAATGATACAGCCTACTAAAAGTAGTGTTCTAAAACACCATTAATGAGTTGGCAAGCACTTAAAAAAAAAAAAAAAAAAAAGACACAAGCAGTAGGTCCCGTCTACTGTTACATCACTAATGGTGCTTTTAGAGCACCACTTTTAGTGGTCTCAAGCATTATTGATTTTAGAATGGGTTATTTATAAAATATCATTTAAATTATTGAGGAGTATTATTTTATTAAATTATAAAAATATATAAATGAATTTATTAAATTATTAAAAAGTATTATTTTATTCTCTAAATTATAAAAGCATACCAATTGAACCTCTCAACGGAAGGGTTCAAAGTAAAACACCCTAATTGTTTAGGGGTCCATTTATATGCTTTTATAATTCAGAGAGTATACGTGTAAATAATCCTTATAGAATTTATAGATACAAAAATATTTAAGATCTTTTTTAAAAAAAAAAAAAATAGGTAAGTTATATTGATTTATCGAGATTTAAAAAAATATAATAAGTTACATAATTTTGACATAATTTCATTAAGTTCTTTTAAAATTTCAATTCATATAACATTTAACTCCATTTTTATTAATAGTTTATTAGTTATATGGATTATAATAAAAAAAAAATGATGTTATCTCTTTTACATGAAATGTATACTTTAAGTTGTTTATTTTTGTATTTTCATACTGTTTACATTAGTTTTGATCTATTTAACTTAATAAAAGTGAGATAAGTGTAATTATGTCAAAATTGTAGGTCTTACTATATTTTTTTCAAACTTCAGGGGAGGAAGTCAGTGTAACTTATTATTTTTTAATTTGATTCATAATGATATAATATAATAGATGTCAACTTTTGATTTGTTACACATTTCATCATATAAATTCAACTCACATCATTATAAGTAAATTTGTGAATTCAAAATTTCTAACACTTCTCTTATTGATATGTTGGATGCACAAATATACACTATCGGTGTAATTATACATTCTCTAAAGTTTTTTTATTTTTTTTTAAATATAAGTAATTCTATAATTTTAATATAATTATATTAATCTCACTTTTATTTATTTATTTATTTATTAATGTGTTAGATATACCTACAATATATATAATATAACTTTCTTAAATATAATAAGACTAAAATATTAAAATGTTACACTTATTACTCATTTTTTTGTTATTTATTTTTTATTTTTCATTTTTTAACTCTCATCACTTACAAATTATTATTCATAGTGAGTAATTTTTGTAGTAGGAAACCTACCATGCTCCTGCCCTGCCCTACCTTGTTTCCATTCTTATTTCTAATAATAAAAAGATTAGGGTGTTAAGGCTCTTTTGGGGTGTGAGCAAAACGCCACATTTTGTGGCTAGAGCAAAAGGAAAAGTTGCATTTTTTTGCTCATTTGAAAAGTGACAAAAGTAGGTTGGAAAATTACATAACTATCCTCAATGTTTATATCTTGTGGGTTTGGGTAAAATGTAATTTTTTTAAGTTTGGTGAGGTTATTTTAGTCATTTTAGTGTGATGTGACATCATAAATAAATATTAATTCAAAAAAAAAAAAACTTTTTACCAACTTCCCAAATCACTCTCAAAAAGTTTGATTAAAAGCAAAAAAGCTGCTTTTTACCATCTTCCCAAAATACTACTAAATTCCCTTTATAAATTCTAGTTTTAATTTGTCAAATTTAACAGTAAGACCAAGAGGGTCGAGATATGGGCTGTTGTGGTTGGTGATCGTGGTTGCCATGGATGGTAGGGGTGGAAGCAAGAGATGAGAGAGATTAAGCAAAGTGGGAGAAGATGGGGGTGGAGCTGGTGAGTTGAGATCCTCTCCTTGAGCTCCCTCCTCGCATCCCTACTTGCAACGGTGAAGATGCACTTTGAGTTGATCTAATGGTTCATATTTGACTATTTAAAAATAAAAAAATAAAAAAATAAATTCAAATTTGCTTTTCTCGCTCAAATCTAGACCATTAGATCAACTCAAAATGTATCTCCACCATTACAAGTAGGGAGGTTAGGAGAGAGCACAAGGAGAGGATCTCAACTCGGTTGTGGTGGAATTCAGTAGGGTCGTGGTGGTCGGCAACTGATATGGGTAGGAGATGAATGAATGGAGGGAGAAAATGGTGATTGTTCAATGAGAGAGAGAGGGAGGAATAAATTATATATTTTTTTAATTATTTATCAAATTTTACTTCTTATGTAACTAAATTTTTTTTCCTTCATGTTTTTGTAATTTTTCCGTTAAACTCTATTTTATAATTTTTCATTTAAAAAAAATATTTTTCAATTTTTTTTAAAATGTTAATTTAACAACAAAATGAGAACAATACAAGCATTTCCACCATTTTTGTTGTTTTCAAATAAAAAAATATATATAAGAAGAAGAAGAAGAAAATTAGGAAAAAAATATATAAAAACTAAGAATAACATCCATCAAATAAAAATAATTGTCTTTTTCATATTTTAAGGCCTCGTTTGGGAACAGGCTAATTTAGTAACTTTTTGACTATTTGGCTAAAAAAGTAGCTAAAAAAAACTTGTATGTTTGGGATGACTTTTTGGCTAATTACGAAAAGCTGTGCAAAAAGTAGAGAGAAGCCGTAATTGTTGAATTTTTGGTATGGGTTGTTGACTTTTTGACTAATTTAGTAACTTTTTGACTTTTTGGCTAAAACAGAGCCTTCCCAAACGAGGGCTAAGGGTGGTTGAGAACTTGAGATTGCTTATATGACTTTCTTATCCTCGTATCCATGCTTGGCGGTTGAAGCAATCTAAAGACTTTCTTGTTAATTGATTAAAACCTTAACCAACTTTAATTTTAGACAATTATCAATCAGTTCTATTAAATTTATTTTGGCAATTGAATTAAAAGTCAATTTTTAGTGTTCTAGTCTTTTTTAGTTTCATCATCTCTATTTTATATATATATATATATATATATTCCAAAAAAACACCAAAATAGTCAAAAAAATTGAATTTTAACCCACTTCCTAAAATATGCCTAAGTTAAACTTATTTACTTACAGGTCTTGATTGATAAATTTATCTCAAAAGTAGGATTTATTGATAATTTATCCTAATTTGGGTGAATATTTAATCTGGCTTGATAAATTTATCTCAGAAATAAGATCTTTTGATGTTCAACCAAAGCTGCTTCGTCTAGGAGAAAAGAATCATGCTCTCCTCCCAAATTCCATTTGCAAACAAACATAATATACCAATTCTTAAAAACTTATGATTCACCCAATCCATTTTAAATAGACATATTCCAATATTAGGGATTAATAAAAAATTAATTAAAACATTAGGGTTCACATCCTAAAAAAAGAAAAAAATATTCCTTACAGTTAACTCGATTAGGTGTTTCTTAAAACATTAGTGATAATTTTTGTCCAAGAAAAAAATGATTACTTCTTTTTATTTATGCATAAATTTTGATGTCTTTGTGATGATTCTAGTCCAATATTAATTTTTGGGGAGCTTTTTTGATAAATCATTTTTCTAGAGTTTTATTTCATCCAACTCATATTGTTTTTGTCTATTTCATTAGGTCCTATTTGAGGTAAGAAGACCAAAACATCCTCAATCTCTCCTACCCCTATTAATGTTGATTGTCATTATATTTTAATAGTTCCTATGCATTAAGATGTTGACTATCATTATATTCATATTAATTTGAAATGAATTTTTGCTATTGTATTGTCAATTACATTATGTGAATATTCACATCATGCAATTGAAATAAATATTCACATTAATTTGAAATAAATTTTTGTCACTGTGTTGTTAATTACATGATGTGAATATTCATACTAAAATATACGAATGTGAAAGTTCATATCACTATGTTAGATGAGAGAGAATGTTCACATGTGAATATTCACATCACTACATATTATGAATAATAATATGTTGTCAATTAAAAACATAATAAACGTTATTTTAATGTGTTGTCAATTAAAAATAAGAAGGTTCGCATGTTGTGAAGGTTTACATTACTACATTAAATGAGAGAGAATTTTTCGAAAATGTGTTGTGAAGGTTTACATCAGATGAGAGAGAATGTTCATATTATTTTTAATACGTTGTCAATTAAAAATATATTCACATTATATAATAATATAAAATAATAACATCAATATTATTTAATTTGTGTATGAAATTTCCTATGCCTTGGTCCTTTCCCTTCTCTCTCCTCCCTCAACATTAAATATCAATATTAAATATAAGGGCATAAAAGTCTAAGAAAATAATGTAAATCAAGAAAAAGACTTTATGAAATAAAAGTATAAATACATGAGATTAAGTGGGTTAAAAAATTTCTTTATGGACTTCTTGAATTAGAACACTTCTAAATAGGATTTATCAATAAAAAAAAACCCTAATTTTTTTGACTTCATTATTTATTTATTATTATTACCCCAATACTTTCCGTAGTAGGATATTTATTTAAATCGAAATCTTAGACCATCTCCAACGGTTCATCAAATCTTGTATAAGATTTGAAATTTGGTGAAAAAGTTACTTTTTAGAGCTCCAATGGTTTCAGCAAATTGGTATCAAATTGAGAAAATATCAAAGGTTTCACCAAATTGAGGAGGACTTACTCCTTTCACCAATTCATTGTGCATAGCCGTTAAAGCAGAAATTTGTGAAAATTTTACACTAAGTGGTCGACCACCAGGTTGACCAATCAGTCGACCAGCTCATGCAAAAATTACCCTGCGAATTGGTTCAAATGATTCAAATTATTGGTTCAAACGGTTCAAAAAAAATTTATAAAAAAAAAATTGTCCTTACCGGTCAACCGGCCGGTCAACCAACGGGTCGACCACTTCCCTTTTGATGCACGGTTGGAGCATGCCATATCAAATTAAGAAAATTGACTTTTTTTTACTCAAATTTGGTGAAAAATTTAATTCACCGTTGGAGATGCTCTTATGTGTTATTGGCTTTTCTTGGTTGTTCAATTTAAAATAAATTTCTTTATATAGAAAATTAAAAGGAAAAGACTTATCCCTACTCCATTTTGTGGACTACTCGTGTTGTTGGTCTTGTGAGGTATATCATGGATATTATTTTGATGATTCGAATTATTTAATATGTAGAGTTTGTTAAATCTTTTATCCTTATAAAAAATTATTTTTATTGAATATTAATAGTTCTTTGTTCGAATCATATTTTTATTAATGATAAATATAATTTTAAAAATAAATTATTGCTCCCTTTGTCCTAAAATAATAGTCTCTTTTGGGAAATCTAACTTTTTTTGATAGTATAATTATTATATTTTAAAAATATTAATTTTTTAAAATTACCCTTTGATAGTACTTTTTTTGGGATATCAATTATCATAATTTTATTTTTTGTATTATTAATGAATTTAAAAGAAGGAAAAAATAGCAAATTCATATTATTTTATTTTACTTGATTTTTGAAAAGAAATTAATATTTTAAAACAATAAAAAATAAAATAAGAGGTTAATATTTTGAAACGAATGAAAAGAAATTAATATTTTAAGATAATAAAAAAATAATATTTTTTAAATGATAAAAATATGTTTCGATACATACTATGTGAATTTACCCAAAAATAAATGAAATTATCTGAATAATGAGGACTTTCAACAAAAACAAGAGCGATCCAATAAATACATCCATCAAAAGGGATCGTTCGTTTGTGTGAACCAAAAAAAAACACCCCACTCCCCACACGTTGGCATTACAAAATTAAGCCACGTGGCGATCATAAAACAAGTAGTGGGTCCCAGTTTCTGTACATAGATGCCAAACGCAGAAAAAAAATAAGAAAAATGATCAGACCACTAATTAGTGGTTGCACTACGGATGTGGTAATGGTTCCCACTCATTACCACATGTGTTTTGTGTTTTAGTTTTTTTTTTTTTTTTTTTAAACTTGCCACGTCGTTGGTGATGGTATTAGTGATAAAAATTTAATGGTACCTAACATGACTGGAAAAATAAACCTTCAGACCCTCTAATTAGAGGTGTGACGGGACAGTGGATCTCATTCGCTTGTGTGCTGTATTTTTATTTATTTATTTATTTATTTCTACTTTATTAGTGGTGGATTTAAAATTTTATATTTAAAGTTTTAAATTATTACTGCAGAAAAAATTATCAGTTTGTCCAAATTATTTAGTGATTATCTTCGTCACTAATTATAAGTTTTTATATTATTTTATATATTTTAATAATTTAATAAAAAATAAATAAATTTATTTTTTTATCAATTAAAATATACGTGTGACACTAATCTGAATCAATCAATAAGTTTTCGTTCAGAATGTGAGTTGACTACTTTTTAGCTTTTTAGTTATTTAGTCTGAGATTAAAAAGTTCGTTTGTGATGAATTTTTGAATTTTTTAACCTTTATAAAAAAAATAATAATAATTATAATTTAGATATGATATTTTATCTTATTGAATTAAAAAAATTATTTTATTTTTTTATGATTATTTTAGCCTAAGAAAATGATGCCAAACATAGCCTAACTTCTGTTAAAGCAGGGTAGTTTGTGATGAGTTTGATTTGACTTTCTCTGTTCACAACGCATACAGATCCATATGATCATAATTATTATTATTTTTAAATCATCATAAAAAATAAATATAGGGAAATTTAACCCGGACGTATCCACAGAGAAAAATATAAACTGCACCAAACAGGCTATTGAAGCATAGCGGTGGTGGTGGTTCGCTGTTGTTCTCTACTACTCTTCCTTCTCACGCATGATCGCTTCTCTTTCTTTTTTTTTGGATCTCTCTTTCTTACTTTTCTGTCTCTAGACTTTCTCTCTCTCTCTCTCTCTACAAATTGGGATTGTGAATGCACAGTGGAGAGAGAGAGAGAGAGATGATCACTGTGATTTCTGATTAAAAACAGTTGGGGATTTGTGCGAGGTTCAGACTTCCAGAGAGGTTCTTCTTTTTGTGTTTCTCTCTCTGGTGGAACTACACAGAGAGAGAGAGAGAGAGAGAGATTGTGTTGTCTCTCTGTAGACTAGAGTATGGGAGCTTGCGTGTCGGCCCCGGAAAGGTGTGTGGGGGGTGGATTGCATTCGTCGAAGAAGAAGAAGAAGAAGTTGTCTCGTAAGCGAAAGAAAGCAATTAAGCGAAGAGTTTCTTCTCGCCTTTCTGATCATTCTCTTGACAACCTTGATAAGTCCGCCACACTCGATCGTTCCTTCAACAATCCCACTTTCCATGGTCCTCTCTCTCTCTCTCTCAAATTCCGTATAAGATTATAATTTGGAGTTTTCATATTGCGTTTCAGTAGAAATTAATTTTGATTTGATTTGTTAGTTGGTTATGTGTTAATTGTGTTTTTGCTGAGCTTTTTATTTTATTTTTTAATTGCAAAGCTGTTAATTCTGTTAAGATAGTAATGTACACTGTTTGATATGGATTTTTTTTTTTGCATGGTCTTATATAAGTGCCTGTTTACCTTATAAAAAAAGAAAAGGAAAAAAAAAAAGATAAAAAAAGAAAAAAAATAAAAAAGAAGGAAGAATGCTTTAGGCATGGGTGTTATATTTTAGCATAATAATTTGTGCAATTTATTTTTGTTATAAAAATGTGAGTCCTGTAAATTATTAATATATGATGATTGATCTTGAATTTTTTTTTTGTTTTGTTTTTTTTTTTTTTGAATTTACCTGTAATTACATGTCTCTACAGCTGTCATAGTTTATGAGAAACTGAACAATATTCCCAATATAATTTAGTGGGATGAGATTGACCTATTTGATCTAGATTGCTTGCTTCTTGGGGGTTCTGATCTTAAGGAGATGTGGATGGAGATGTTTTTATGTTAATTATGATTAGGAAGTTGACCGCACTTCAAATTCAAGGTTTTGAGGGCATTTAGTACCCCAGAACCAAGGAAAAATTTATAATTGAATATGATTAGTCTTGTATGTTTTTTCCATTAGCTTTGAGATTATGAGAGAGGTCTCTCATTTTGGTTATTTGGCTTTTGGATTTATACGTGCTTAAAATAAAGCAATGAATTGGCTGCGCGCCACCCCACTCTGCCCACAGATGCAAATGTGGTTTGAGGAATTAAGTTATTATCTATGTTGTGCAACCTTCATATGGATGCCAATGTGAGAGGCTTAATCGTTCATAATTTATGGGGGTGAGGAGAGAATCAAAGATGGTCTATATATAGCTTCAAGAAGTGGTTATTCATTGCTGTGAATGGTGACTGGTCATATGGACATGGTGGTTCATTCTAACAGTATTTGAAAAGACACAACAAAGGCCTCACCAGCAGCCTGATTTTACCTTCTTATGAAGCTATAAGCCTAAAACACCTCAATCAAGATTTTAGTCGAGTCTTTGGACTTCTTTGTACCCATTTACGATTGCTTTATGGTTTTTTTTTTTTTTTTAACAACTCCAAGTGGTTATAAGATGAAATCATGGTAACTGACTAACCGGAATTGTACTCCAACCATAGGAAAGTTGTTATAAGATGAAATCAGGTAACTGACTACCCGGAATTGTACTCCAACAATAAGAAAGTTGTCATAAGATGAAATCATGGTAACTGACTAACAAGAATTGTACTCCAACAAGAAGTGGTAAGATATTCCTTTTAAATTTGCAGAAATTTTATTTTCCAAATCTCATATCAGTATTTCATATGTGCTAAATTGGAATACAATATCTATGATACATTGAAAGCTTTGGAAAATTTGTGTTGCTTGACAATATTTCATCTTGGAACAATGGAACCAGATATAGTTGCAAATATTCCTGCTTGATTCCATGTGAAGTCAATTGGTTTCTCTTACAGTGTGCTGACCTCATGTCTATTGGAATGTGATGATGCTGGCAGGAAGTATTGATGAGGCGTGGTACGATTCTACTGCTATACTCGAGTCTGACTGTGATGAAGATTTCCAAAGTGTGCCTGATGGTATAATATATGGAGATGGTAATCTTCTAAATTTCATTTTTTTTCTGCCTTGATTTATTAGTAATAGTTCTTTCTTATTATGGGCACAATATATATATGCAGATGTGCTATCTCTAAATGGCTTTGAAGGTGCATCCATATCAAGTACTGCTTCTACTAGAGAAGCTAATCAGAAACACTATACCATCAACTCATCTTTTAGTGATCAGCTACAGAGACCAGGGGACTTGTCAACTGGAAATTCTGCACGCAACTCTGTCAGTGAAGTTGCTAAAAACTCAGCACATTTAGATGATATTGATTCCCAATCAAAATCAGTAGAACCTCTAAATGAAGAAAAGCAACCAGTGTTCCGTGATGAGATCTCATCTGTGGATGAAGGTGAAGGCAGGGAGGATGGACTGTTGGATAATTGTGGGATGCTTCCAAACAACTGTCTGCCTTGTCTTGCTACTACCGTCCCCTCAGTTGATAAGAGAAGATCACTGAGCTCTAGTCCACCAAGTGCAAGGAAAAAGGCCGCCTTAAAATTTTCCTTCAAATGGAGGGAAGGTCATTCTAATGCTGCTATGTGTGAGTATTGTTACTATTACTTTGCTGTAGTCCTAATCACTTGGATGGCAACATACAAATAAGCATAGCATGTAATATAGCTATTTTACGGACATTATCATGATTATTATTGCTACTGCTTTCAGTCTCAAATCTTCTATGTTATGGAACTTATCTAAAGCATATGTATGTGTTAATTGTACACTGTAAATGGGATAGGCTTGGGGAAAAGCTGAACTTAAAAGATGACTGTTCCTATTTAGCATACCGAGAAGAATAGAATAAAATTGATTGGTTATCATGCATACTGGTTACAAATTTATGCAATATCTGTCCTAAGAATTTAGCGGAGAGTCTGAAATTAATTTACTTACATTTTTTATTTTTCTTGGTTTTCTGGTTTCCTTAGTATCTTCAAAGATGCTTCTGCAAAGACCGATAGCGGGTTCTCAGGTACAGTTTTGCCCAGTAGAAAAGAAGATGTTTGATTCTTGGTCACAGATTGAGCCAAGTACTTTCAAAGTTCGGGGAGAGAACTATTTTCGGTATGAAAGCAGTACTCAGCCCATTCGTTTTTCACATACATTCATTAGTACATGCAAGCATATTTCCCCACACACACACACACTGTTTTATATATAATTAAAGGTCTGAAGAACTCTCTAGTCTGTACATCGCAATGGTGGCTCAACAATTACTTTGAACTCCTTTTGCATTTAATGTGGAAACCAATTTTTTTTTTTTTTTTGTTGGGTATGGCAGGGATAAAAAGAAGGAGTTGGCTTCTAACTATTCTGCATATTATCCATTTGGTGTTGATGTGTATTTGTCTCCACGAAAAGTTAATCATATTGCACAGTTTCTGGAACTTCCTGTCATTAATTCTTCTGGAAAACTTCCACCCATCCTTGTTGTAAATGCTCAGGTATATCCACCTTTTAGTTTTTAATTGATTTCAGGCACCCACAAAGTATATTTTGCTGTCATGTTTAAACATTTTAAGAAGTTTGTACATGCTGGAAGACATCTCTGTGGCAAATCATCCTCTCTCTTTTTGTGTGTGTGTGTGTGTGTTGGGAAGTAACCAATCATTTTGTTACCAAAAACTGAAGAAAACACTCCCTCTATAGCATACACCTACCTAGCCCAGCAGCATCTGATACCCAATTGAGCATAGTGTCGTACATGTATCCCACCATAGTCATCATTTCCCTTCCCACTGAAGCACCTCTCTGAACTACAATGGTGCCATGCATGGCACAATGCTTCAAGAAGCAACCCATCACCATAGAACAGGAAAAGAATGGAGAAAAGTATAAAGACAAAATATTCTGCACTGTAACCACACCAAACTGCCAAGCTAAGCACACTTAGCCACAATAGGATCTACAGAAAGTACTCTGGTTTAGAAAGTCTGAGAAGAAGATAAAAAATCAGGATGATGGTGCATCCTAACAGACAAAAAATAAAGCACAAGGGTAAGATTTATCCTAAAAGATAAACAATGGAACACAAGGTTTGGAACACACCAGGGGTTCTCAAAGGCAAAGGATAGACATTGATTTGGCCTTCTTCTTCATGGAAGAGAGAGAAGCTTTCAACCCCCCGTCCTGCTGGTTTCATTTGAACTTTGATTGAGATATTGAATTGTTTCATTCATATGTTGAAGATACATGTGAGAACTATCCTCCTACATTTGATTATTTCTTTTATATACAAATTTTGTATTTCTCTGAGAGATTGACGTGTGTATCCGGAGTTAATGTACAATCTTTGAAAATATAATGAGGGATTGTAACCCAAGAGGCATAGAAGCACAATTCAAACAGTCATAATGCTTATTTGGGTCAGTCACAGACTTGACCACACTTTTCTGGTCATCTTGTTGTCCATTTGACACCTCCAACTTCAGCCTTGTCATTGATATATTGTCAACAAGACCATCTCCAGCTGACTCTTCCTCATACTGTATAAATGGTGCTGCCTTCCAAATTAATGCATTATTTTTTTAAAGTCTAGTTCTGCTGTATTACCGTATGCATTAGTCTCTAGTGATATTGCTAACTGTATGGGTTTAGCCTTCTAAACATTTAATGTGTAACTTTTAATTTCAACAGTTCATTTTTGTGAGATTAGAATTGTCTTCTTTTGTTCTTACTACTTTCCTCTCAGATTTTGATACTGAATTGTTGCTTTTGGTGGGTCCTACAGATTCCGCTTTATCCTGCTTCTCTTTTCCAGAGTGAAAATGATGGGGAAGGAATGAGTATCGTTTTATACTTTAAGCTTTCGGAAAGTTATTCTAAGGAACTTCCATCCCATTTTCAAGAAAATATCAGTGTAAGTTGGATCTTTATTTATTTGCGTTTTAGTGCTTTTGCTTTGTACATGTGCGATTCCTGTATTTAGCTGAGCACTCATGCTGCTCATCTTTTTATCCGTAGCAATGATGCCATGAACAGATATTGTGATTCCTTCAGAAATTCTTGTTGTAAATGGAATGTTCTTAATTTCTTAATAGCATTTCTTTTATGATGATTTTTCTATCTGACATTTTATAAGATTCTTTCTGTCTTTCCCGTTTTCGATTTTTATATGACATTTTTAGGTTTCCTGTTATTGATGTGTTTTGAACTGCCATTTCTAATGAGTTCATGTCCATTTTCTTCTTTCTGAAACAGAGGTTAGTGGATGATGAAGTAGAAAAAGTCAAAGGTTTCCCACTAGATTCAACTGTACCCTTCCGGGAAAGGTTGAAGATATTGGGTCGTGTAGTGAATGTGGATGACCTTCATTTAAGTGGAGCGGAGAGGAAGCTTATGCATGCTTACAATGAAAAACCTGTTCTTTCACGTCCGCAACATGAATTCTTCTTGGTAAGTTCAGAAAGAATTTTCCTCAACATTAAAAATTCCAATTCATCATATTTGTTTCATATGACTTCCTATTTTCCTCCTTTTCAGTTGAGACTGATAGTATATCATCTTCCATATTTGTTTTCCTTGTTGATACTCTTACTTATTTTTGGAGTAAATTACACCACTGGTCTTACTAGTTGGAGCGAAATTTCACTTTGGTCATCGTAGTTTCAATTTGAACAATTTGGTCCCTACACTTTCAATTTTGTTGCAATTTTAGTTCCTCCATCATGCATTGTTAACATTTTGAATGGACAAAAATCACATGCAAAACTAGAGGGACCGAAGTGAAATTCAAAACAAACTATAAGGATGATAGGTGTAATGAATATTTTACACCGGTGGACCCTCTAGTTTGTTTTAAATTTCACTTTGATCCCTCTAGTTTTACACATGGTCTTTTTTCCATGTCAAATTCTAATGGTAAGTGATGGAGAGTCCACATTGCAACAAAATTTAAAGTGTAGGGACCAAAGTGATTTAAATAAATAAAAAAAACTAACTGTGTAATTTACCCTTATTGCTGACTGCTTTATGAACGAGCTGAATGGTGTTGGATTTTGAGAATAATTCTAGAAAATTCTAAAACTACTTTTCATTCTAGTGACATGACATTACTATGAATTTTCTTCAGGGAGAAAACTATCTCGAGATTGATTTGGATATGCATAGATTCAGTTACATCTCTAGGAAAGGATTTGAAGCATTTCTTGGTAGATTAAAGATCTGCATCTTGGATTTTGGGCTCACCATTCAGGCAAGTATTTTTCAGTGACCAAGTGGCTTCCTTTTTAGAACACTTCTCATTCTTCCTCTTCCCTTTACTTTTCTGGAAATGAAATCATTTTGGGTTTTTCAAGCTCTTACCAATATTAAATTTTATATTCACTGTAAATCAGGGGAACAAAGCTGAAGAGTTGCCGGAGCAGATCTTATGTTGTATACGGTTAAATGGGATTGATTACATGAACTATCAGCAACTGAGTCAAGAGTCCCTTGAATAAAGTCATAACAAATGTAAGGTTGATATTAATATTTAATAATGGCTAATTTTTATAGAAGCCTTTGAGACATCATCTATTTTTCTCATTCTTGACTTTAAGTATACCCCAATAATTAATACGAGGATTCGCTTGTGACTGCCGCTGTGCAACACACCATTAAACAAACTGTACAGGTCTTAGACAAGGAGAAAGAGCCTGTTTTTCATTACCTTTTTACATGCTATGACAACCCTGTCTTCTAACCTCTCACTCATTTAATATTTATTATGGCAAATTTAATCGTGCAATTACAATGGAAAATCTATGCGAGCTCTTGCTGTCTATGAAGCAATGTAACTAACCTATACACTATTACAAATGTTGCTGAGGTGGTTTGGAAATAATATAGAAGAGCAACTCTTTTACAAGATGATTTTTATGCAGTTTATGGAGGGGATATGCCAAGACTTGAGATGCTATCTGGTGAGAGAGTGTTGTGAAGGCTATCTTTTGATGAATCTCTCTCAATCTTGTTGAGACTTCCCTACTACCTCTTATGTATAAACTCTTCGGCTCAGCTCTGTAGTCTTCAAAGTGGTGAAAGTATCTTATATACCCACATGTTTATGAGAGAAAGGGTACACTCGATGGTGTACCCGTTACACAAAATTCCAAATAACTATGTTCAACCTGTGAAATTTTGCAACTATTAATAAAATGTGTCTCCAGACTTTGGACTCAACTGTTCCATACTTGTATCAAACATTCAAATGCTGAGTGAATTTCCATCTCTCCTTTTGCCGCTTTGTCTACCAGATTCATGTTGTCTGTCTCAGGTGGCTTGTAAGCCATTTTCTTCTCTGTGTCAATTCTTTCATTAGTATTCAAAGAATGATCAGAGAGGTCCACCATTTTGAGAATTTTGGCTTTTGAATAAAAAACGAATCAGTATCACAATGCAATACAGTATGCTTGAGCTGCTTCAAGTGAGTTATTGAGTGAAGAACATTTGTACTCAGCTTGTATACCTGAAATATTGAACTCTGGTTGAGCGCTAAGTAAACCATTTGAGTTCCATTAACTATTCTCGAGTGAATGGTAATTCTACTGTGTGTTGCACTACCATGGACAGTAATAATGCTATAGTGCATGTGCTTGAGCGAACATCTAGTGACTTGGGGGGCAATCAACACTGATTTTCAATCTTGATTATGAACTTCCATTCTCTGCTCGAGCAGCCTCTAAAAACGCTCGAACCTCTGCTCATCTGATTGATTTGTCAAGCTTTTACAATTGAACATTCGAACATACATTACAAACATGATACAAAGAAATGACTTAACTAATACAAGAGTTTTGTCAACTGAATTTGGCCAATCCATCAAATACATGAACAAATATCACTACGCCTTCCAATGTACTCTGTGTCTCTCTCATCCATGTATTTTATGAACAAATCACAAAGGAAACAATGTGAATGTGGTTCAGTTATGAAAGATATAACTAAAGGGCAAATTAATCAAACTTCTGAGGCAGCTTACTGAAAACTGTTACAAATCACAAGCACTCCACCTTCTTGTTGTTCAATATAAAGCAGTAAATAACAAAGCAGACAGATCTTAAAATAGCTATATTCTATTTACATGGTATCTAATCTACCTAGACAAACCAAAAATTGACTGCTTCAATTTCATGGGATGTCACCAGCACCAAAAATTGGTTATGGTTAGAAACATCCAAATGGTACAATATTTAGGCCCATTAAAACATCCTACTAGGGAGTTGTGAATAGAAGTTGTCAATTTACAATGCTTACAGGCAAATGTGCTTGAGTTAGTTTCAGAGGAATATCACAAAGTGCAGATCTCTTGATTTTCATATACCGACATGGGATCCTCTGTATCCAAAATTCATGTTTCCCTATACCAAATGCACTCTTAGCAGAACGATCATGCCTCGAGATTCCTGTATTTTGAGATTTCTATCATATTGTATGACACAGAGTGCATTCGGTACACAGTAACATAAAATTTTGGGTACAGAGGATCCAGAAAGATATGGACAAATACCTGGTCCTTTCCCTATAACAAGCCCACAGTGGTGAATACACAAAAACTAGTTGCTTCCATGAGATAGGGTAGATCTTGCAGATACAGATGCAGTGGGGCTGGTAATGTCTTGATCTACATTGCCAAAATTGGCCTTTCCTGTCAACATCTTTATTGCTATTTGAGCAACATCAGCAAACCAGTCATCCTCTGGCAAAACACTGCAATAATGAAAGTATCACCGTATGTTCAAATTGATACAAGGGCCAGTCCAGAATTCTTGATATATTCTATAAATCCATGCATTATGGCTACAAAGTGAAACCGAGATTTAAGTACCTTAATCATGAATTTGTTTTTAGGGCAAACTTCACTTTACTCTCTATGGTTTACTTTATGTGCAATTTACCCATCATTTAGAAATAAGTACATAACTCCTTTGTGTTTTGTGGACTAAAATGCATCGTCAAACATTCTATCCAAGTTAACAGCATGTGTGTAACACATGCCAGGACATAAGGGTACTATATCCTCATTTCTAAATGTTAAGGGTAAATCACACATGGAGTAAAAGTGAATTTTGCCTTCCAAAAGATGATAAAAAATGTTTGTGGTTTTGCACAATGAGGTTACTTATGTAAAATGATATTTTAGTCTTTTTTCTTAAGTTGTTAGCGGGTCTGACAGTACACTTTAATCCACAAATCATAAGGGGTGATGTGCTTATTTTCAAATAATAGAAGATTATGTGCACACAAGCCAAACCATATAAGGGGATAAACCGAATTTGTCTCTTTTTTTTATCCAACTAGGCATACCATACCTGTAAGGATCTATTCCAGTTGCAGCAACTGATTCAATAGCTCTACCTATGATATTTTTGATAACTTGATGAAGATTTCGAGATAAGTAACGGCCTTGGGATGAAAAGAGTATCACAAACTCCATGTCCAAATAGAACTGCAAAACAATCAGGCAAAACCTCTGTTACCTTTTTTTTGCCTCCCAAAATAAATAAAATAAAAATGAAAACAAAACGAAACGAAACGAAACGAAAAACCTGTTGAAGGCCTAGAGGGCCCAGAGGCCTTGGTCCCTCTTCAATCTCTTCCCAAAAGCTTTGGTCATCAGAGAGCCACAAGATGACAGTCTCTGTGAGTCTCATCAATAATATTGTCGCAAACCTTTCCCTTCCCACAAACATGTCTGATGCAATGCTTGCAATCCGAGTCAGCTTTGCAAAAAGTTCCTGAATGGATATACAGTTGATGATCAACCACTCAGTATTAGCATGCAAATGCAAGTATTTTGCAACAAAGAGGCATGTGCAGTACATAAAAGCAGCACAACTTGGATTTTTGACATGTATACAATAGGCAAGATGGGCCTAATCTGCAGTAAAATATGAAGGGAAACTGGGAAATAAAGATGCAAAAGTTCAACTAGAAATTAACGTCCGCTGTTCTAAATGATGATAGCAGCAGACAGATTACTAGTTAGCAATGACAGACTTGAGGAACCGTAATTGAAAGAACAGAAGAATTTATTGTAGCTGGAAACATTTTTTTTAAAAGAATAGAAACACCAGCACCTAGTGCAAGAATCAAGATCAGATTAACTTAAATACTAGAAGATTAAAATTCATGTTACCGCCATATTGGAACAATTATGAAGCTATATTTATTTGATTCAATGCCTAAGAGACAAGGTCATGATAATGCAATTATTACGAAACTATGACAACATAAACTAGCAAGGCTACAGAATACATAATTTTGTTTGTGGTTTGCCCAATGCTTGTGGAAGTCGGGCATCATTTTTCAGCACAGATATCCATGTCTGAGTTCATTTTATGTCATGGTTGTAATTCTCAACATTTTTGTGTTTGTTCAAAAACTAGCAAGTTATTCATCATCCATGTCAAATTTGACATCCCCACAAGTACAGTACCTGATATATTGGAGAAGGAAACCACTCCGGCTCATCTGCACTTCCATCCATGCCTATATACATCTCTGCACTCAGACGTACAGCACCATCTTCTGTGAAGATGAGCTCAAGGGCATGTTGTCGACAGAAGCTATCTCTTAACTGTTCTACGAAGCGTTGAAGCCGCCTCTTCAATTCCCTTTGCTCTGGAGCAGCACGGGTTTGCCTCTCTGAACTTCTCCGAGGGGGGTCATCAATTCTACTACTATGGTTGAATGGTGACAGCTTTGTAGCAGCACGTGGGAGCAACTCATCTGCTAACAGTAATGCATTAACTAGTAGAGCTATTTGTTGGGACTCGGTCTCTGCCATTCTAACGATTCTACTCTCGGACCCTTCCAAGTTCTCAGTCTCCATTGAACCTGGCAATGCCTTTATGAGCATATTGACATATGAGCTGAAACCTTGTACTAGACCTTCTAATGCGTGGTCGGCAAATTGCAAGCTCTCAAGAGGCCCAACATCCTCACAGATTTCCTGAAAGAAGCATTGTGGACTTAATGTAATTGATGGAGTAAAAAGCTTGAAGATGCAACATACAGAAAGGTGATTGAAAGATGATTTATTGCAATGTTGTAAACCTAAGAAGCACGGACACTTATAAAAGGTGGTGTGTCTGTGTCGTGTCCTTGTCAGCCACTTCCCAATATGTGTCCAACACTCGTCCAAATGTGTCCTTACTAACCAAAAAAAAAAAAAAGACATGAACACTCGAAGGACATGTGTGTCCATCGCTTAGACTCCCATAAAACAAATTATAAATTTCACCAACATGTTGTGTCCTACATTTCTGAAATTCTCTGTATCCGCAAGTCGCATGTCTGTGTCCATGTCTGTTCCGTGCATCTTAGTTGTGAACTAATTCAGTGCTACTCATTCTGTGTATAACTTCATAGTTGATAAGCCAAGAAACTTTTGTTTTTATAACCAAAATAATTTACAGAAGAAACGTAATCCAGCTTCTTGCGTGAAAAAGAACGAGTATTGTTTAAATGAGAACAAAGACTGAAATAATAAATGAGTCCTTTGAGTTGTGACATTTTAAAAAGGGAAAAAAACTTATCACCTGAGCCATTGAATTGAATCTGTGAGCACTGCTTGAAAGCTTTGGTTGTGATGCAATCACACTACCAAGAGATGCAGTACTCATGTGTCGTCCACCAACCGGTGGATAGGCAAGTAACCAATCATCTGCAGCAGCAAATGCAGCCGTGCTCTGTTCAATTCTTTTCAAGTTAGCACTCAATGCTTGTTCGACACAAGGCCTAAAGAGTCTCAAGAGGACAGGTGAAAGAGCCAATCCACGTGATTCTAACAAAGAACAGTGTCCCAAGCATGTTTGAACACACTCAGCAACAACCCTTAGACTCCCCGCAGCTGCTGAAGTGGCCAAAACATGTCTCTTCATGAGAAGAGAGAAAGCCTCAGTCTGCTTGACAGCCCAAGTCACTAGCTCAGATGCATATGCGGGTTCATCCCCAAAAACTGCCAAAGAATCACTTGCTGCTTGTGCAATGGTTGAAAACACAAGTTGTGAAAGGGCAGCAGTGTATGCCCCTCCATCCGAAGTGCCAGATGGGCAAAGACCTTGCATATTGTACTGCAATTTCTGGTGATGAGATTTGAGTAACAAGTTATGAGCCCGTGGACCATCCCCAAGTCGTTTAAGGGCTTGAACAGCTGAACGAAGCTCAACACTACGAGTAGAAGGCTGGCAAGCAGCCTCTGCAAGTCGATCGGCTAATCTTTGTCTTTGTTCTGTGATAATGGTCTTCAATGATAAGAGTGTAGACGGAGTCAATGTCTGCTGTTGATTTGCTTCCTTTGCTATACGTTCTCCTTCATCTAGGGTGGCAAGAGCTTCGTCTACTCTCCTCTCAGCCAGTAAAACTTCAAGGTTCTCTAAAAATTGTGCTAACCATTTTTCTGTCTTTGAAGGTTCTCTGTCTTCGAAATCAAACACGTCCTCTGTCATTGAACCTTCAGAACCAGCAGACAAGGATTCAAGACGAACTCCTTCAGCTAAACCGTGAACAAGAGCTGCCTGACTAGATAGAAGATTTCTCAAGGAAAGGAGCTGGCCTTCAAGATCAGAAATCTCCTTAGATGTACTGCATATGCAAATAATTAGTAGCATTAATAATTATTGATTCATAAGAGTTGCATCCTCAGTTGCCAATTAGAGACATCGATCCTTCTAATCATGACAAAATCAAAGGTGAGAAATTCATAGCATTTCGAGACAACTCATAGTTTCCTTAGCCATGACACAAGATAAAAAGGGCAGTTCCAGTGCACGAGGCTCCCGCCCACTGCGGGGGTATGGGGAGAGTCAAATGTTTCTGTACTTTGAACCTGTGATGCTCTCAGGCCACAATGGAGAAACCTTACTACTACGCCAAGGCAAGATGCTTGAACTTAATCCGCATTTGGCTTCAGCTAAATAAGCTGCTTTTTGGCTAAATAAGGCCTCGTTTGGGAACAGGCTAATTTAGTAACTTTTTGGCTATTTGGCTAAAAGGTAGGTAAAAAAACTTGTATGTTTGGGATGACTTTTTGGCTAATTACGAAAAGATGTGCAAAAGTAGAGAGAAAAGAGAATCTTTGACTTTTTGGTATGAGTGGTTGGCTTTGGGCTAATTTAGTAACTTTTTGGCTAATTGACTAAAAAGGTAAGTCCCCAAACGGTTTAAAGCAAAAGTTTGTTTGTTTTCGGCTAAAAAATAATAGCTTAAAAAAAAGTTTCCCACTAACAAAAAAGCTTTTTTTTAGCAATTACCAGACATATCAACTTTTTTAGATTCTTAAAAAAAAAGCAAAAAACAACTAAAAAAGCAATTGGCAAAACCCACCTTAGGATATACTCACTTGGTTCCAAATATATGTACTACAGGTATGCTTACAGTTGCCACAACAGCTTTTCAATTCCATTTTTATAATAGGTTTTCAATGTTTACTATGAAGACCTTGTCTTCAATGCTAGTGTTAAATCTGGCATGTGGTGGGTATTTACGGAGATCAAGTACACAAAATAATTACAAAATGAAATATGAAACAAATATAAAAAGGAGATAAATGTCGCGATCAACTTCAAGACCAATCTAGGGTTTATTGTTCATCAAACTCCAATAAAGTGTTTCTAACGACTGTTGACAAAGAAGTCAATTGGAAAATTGAATAATTAAAAGAGGAAATACAATAAACATTTAAAAAATGAAAATAACAAGCACAAGAAAATACTAAGTGAGAACATGCTAATAGGAGAGTTATCTGTTACTACTCTGGAAATCATGCTCACCGAATAAAAGCAGAATAATTAGCATAGACACTTTTGCGCATCTCCTCAGCCGATGCCTTCTTCAAATCCACAAGGTATGAGCACAAGTGCCTAATTTCCTGTCAATCATACACAAATTTATTAAACTCATTTTCACAATCGATGAAATAAAATTAAAAAAAAAAAACTGTTTTGAATGCTTAATAGTTTTGATATACCTTTTAATTGAGTATAAATTATAATAATGAGTAGTGTGAGGTTTTTTTCAGTTGACATTAAGTACATACATTGGCACTTAAATTAAAACACATCAAAAGATAACATAAAGTTCATTAGACTGTTCTCTGGATTCGCAAAAGCATTCTTACAATAAAATTTCACAATATTAACATCATATGAGCAATTACAAAAATAGTGATACTTCAAATCCAGTTCTTAAGCTCAACTTTTCACAAATTTTCGAATCGGCATTATCAAATATGATGTCTCCAATCCACAATCAATGCATGCATATATATCATAGTTCGTATATATATATATATATATAGAGAGAGAGAGAGAGAGAGAGAGAGAGAGAGAGAGATTGTAGAGGTAACCTTTTCGCTCATGTCACGGCATTTATTGGTGACATAGCCTTCGGGATCGAAATTAGAGGATTTGAAGGCTTTGAGCCTGTCACTGAGCGAGAGTTCGGCTTCGAAATCTGTGGAGTCTCCTTTGCTTGAAGAGAATGAGGCTTGCGGATGCGATATCTCCATTTTTTTTTCCCGCTTTGGTGTAGAGTTCTTCAGGCAACGAAAACCATTAATGGGAAGAAAGTGAGAGAAAACGGAAGAAAGTGACAGACAAAGCGAGAAAGTTAGGGTTTGATTGGGGAAAAAAAAACCTGATTGATTGCTGGATGTGGAGATTGGTCAAGAGATGTGCTTGCTGGTGCTTGAAGTCGGAGACGATGGCGGACGAAACATGTTGAGCCGTTACAAAACCCGGGAATTGGTCAAAATGAAGTTAGTTACACGCACTATGGAAACAAATTAAACAAATTAAATTAAATTAAATTTAAACATAATTTATACTCATTAAGTTTTCAATTCAAGTTTGAATAAATTATTACTTGATTCGATAAGATACTCATAAAAAATAAGTTACTTGATGGCAACTCGTGCTCGACTCGTTAACAATTCGTCTAAGATTGACTCATTATATAAACAAATTAAGCTTGAACATAATTTTTCATTTAATTATCAAATTAAGTTTGAATAATCAACTACTCAACTCCATTTGTCCACCAACAATAAAATACAAGAACTCATCCTCTTGTGTTTTAATATAAGAGGTACTTACCAATTAGTCCTATTAACTAGACTTATTTACCTACAGGTCCTAACTAATAAATTTAACACTATAAAAATAAGAGAGTGATAAATTTATCACTAAAAATTTATTCATAAAAATAAAGAGACTGATAAATTTATCACTATAAATTTATTCATAAAAATAAAAGACTGATAAATTTATCTTTATCACTTAATAAATTTATCAATAGGACTTAATGGGTAATAAGTCTCCAAAGTAGGACCTATTGGTAGTTTACCCTTAATATAACTGCTTTTCATATTTTCAAAAAATTACTAAAACACAAAAATTCATACATTGCATTTGGATTTATTGATTTAAAATGAATGAATTTGACATCATTTGTTTAAGAAAAATGAATTTTATAGAGAAAATTACAATAGATGATAAGTTAGTGATATTTTTAAAGTGCAATGATTGAGATCCACACCCCTACAAGACCTACATAAATCTGAATCACTCATGATGTGGACCGCACACATAGATGAGTACATCCCACACATACATAGAGGGTTAGGATCATTATGGGGCTGTGGGGGTCATCCCAAAAGGGTCCCAAACATTTTCCATTTTTAAAATAATAAATCCCTTTATGAGTCCTTTGGTTTGGAAAATAAGTTAAATACAAATCTGTTATATTTTTTTTTTTGTATAATTTTGTTTTTTGTTTTTGTTTTCATATCTTGTACCTCGCATTCAAATGAGTATAGTCTTTATTACATTGAATTCGACATCATTAGTATAGTAAGTCAACGTAATAATCTACTAGATTTCAAAAATAAATTTCAAAGCTTTAACATGGTGAAAAATAATTAAAATTCTTTTATGACCGATTTTAGTTGTACAAGACTATTAACAAAATTTTACAAAAAATGCTATTTATTTGAAATTTTAATTCGAAGATTATCCAAAAAATGAGATGTATGATACATATACTAATTTATGGGCCATATTCAAAATGAATGGAGTATATATTTTTCAGGGTAATTCTTTTGGCTATCTAATATTTCACTTCCTACAATTCTATATAAAGGTTTATTAACCTCAAATCCATTTAATTTAAATCCACTTGTCCAAACAAAGCCTTCTAAAATTTGCATTTATTTCCAGATTCATACCAACAAACATACAAGTTTGAAGGACAAATATCCTTCTCCCTTTGTTACATAAAGTACTATAATTTCTTCCTATTGAAGTTCAAACATGCATGAAATTAACCAAACTTTAAATTAAAAAAAAAAAAAAACTAACATCCCATTATTTTCTTGGCTTTGATCTGAGGTTTCTCTGGCACAGTACCATCAGTCCCAGCAAGTGCCCTATATTTATCCTTCCTAGTAAACGTGGTGCACTCATAGGACAGAGTGGCTGCAATGACCCTTTGTATATAGTTGGCCACTTCATGACTAGTCTTCCCAGAACTACATGTTAACTCCTTTGGCAACTTGTTCAAGAATGTTACTTCATAGGCAGGGCTAGGGTTCATGAAGAAGTAAAAAGGGTCCATCCCTTTCCACCCTCTTGCTGTCGTCCCATGGAACATGCTCATCCGGTTCACCATTGCCACCGGCACGAGCTGGTCGGTCAACTCTGCGAACAATGCCGAGAACCTAAGAAGAAATGGTTCACGACAAGTGGTTCCCTCCGGGCATATGGCTAGGTCGCCGTCTTCTAGAAGCTTCTTGATCATGGAGGCATCAGTGGCACGGTCTCGAGTTAGCCGGACGGTCTTGATGGGGGAGATGATCTCGGAGAGCCTAGAGACTGTTTGGCAATCTCTAAATAAGTTAATTTTTTGATAAAAAAAAAAAAAAAAGCTTAAATTAAAAAGTCTGTTTGGTTAATTGGTTAATGACTAGAGCTTCTCCCCAGTCGAGTTCGGATAGGCCGGATTTTCAGTAATTCAATTTGTTCATTTTGTATGTTTCTTTGTGTAATTTGTTAATGAAAAAATCAAATAAATATGATCATTGTAGTTGTCTCATTTTGTTATATTTGTCTTTAAAAAATAGACTACTTATTTTCAAAATCATTCTTAATGTCTATTTTTTTTAAAACAAAACATGAAAAACAAAATTTGACTACAATTATCAAATCAATTTTAATTTTTTATTATTTATAAACGATTCACGTATACAGTGACTTACAAAATGAACGAATTATTATCAAAATAGATTCTGTGGTGGGCCTTATCAGGACTGACTAGATAGTTGAGTCAACATTTGTGGATTATGGAGCCGCTCTACTCTTTGTTAATTGGTTAAAATAAGCAATTTCTCCATTAAAAATAACTTTATTATTTTTTGTGAAGTATCAATAAAATTTTTAAAAGAAGATTTTAATTTTTATATTTTGAAAAATTCCGTCATGTCTTTTAAGTTATGTTGACAAGGTTCCACAACTATAAAGATAATATGTAATTTCAAACTAAAAAACAAAATTTTGTTCATAACAATTTATTTGTTTAACAATTATTGGTGGCACCAATTTTTTTAGATTCTAAAAAAGTACAAAAAAATTATTAAAAAAGCAATTGTCAAACCGTACCTGAGTATGTGACAGCAGGAATAGGACGACCGAGGGCGGTGGAGAGGAAAACGGGGTCGAGAAGGGTTCTATGGGAGCAAATGAAGAGGACACCGGATTGGCTAGAAGATTTGTTGACCGGAGGTGGTGGGTTGCCCTTGACGGTGACTTGAACGCCGAGTGCCCAGAAGGCATAGTAAACGAGGGGCATCGGGAGAAGTGCCCCAGCGGCAATTCGGAAGCAAGCTAGAAGGAAGCCTATGGGGATCCAAAGAATGGTGAGGAGTGCCATTAGAGGAGTTGGCTTTTGGACAAGGCGCCCATCGTGGAAGATGATGGGTTTTGGTAGCTTGTCACTTGTTACGGCCTTCACCTTTGGATTTGGTGGCACAATGTAACCCTCCTACATTAATTTCAAACTTTGTTGTTTATTTATATACAAGCTAAATAATATATAAATAAATTTTTTTATATAAATGATGTGAGATTTGCATTTATTAAATTTAAATCAAAAGAATATTTTTCTTTCAATATTCCACTAGGGTGTAATTACTCCCAAATAAATAAATAAACTTTCATTTAGTGCACCTTTTTTTTTCTTTAACAATTTTAATAGGGTGACGACAAAAAAAATTTCCTTTCCTTTCCTTTTTCTCAGAGCGTAAAGGTTGGCTTTCCTTGCCTAATGTGCTAAGGTTTTATCTCTTCTCTTCGTTGGAGGTTTTCTTGGGTGTGATTTTTTTCTTGCCTTCTATCTGATTTCTTGTGTTTCGGTTGGTTTATCCCTTTTTTTTTTTTTTTTTACTTCTATTTATGGATGCCACGGTGGAAGCCCTAGCCAAGGGTTTGAGCCTTACTGAGGATGAAGATGATTTGGTAGTCTTGGATGATGAGGATTTCATGGGGTTTTACAGACACCCTGAGGTGGTCAAACGCAGGGATTCTTGGGAACTCTTGCACCGGCTTCATGATGGCAGTAATCAACCGTGGTTATGTGCCGGAGATTTTAATGAAATTCTTTTTGATTAAGAGAAGTACAGGATGACTATTCGTAATAGATCACAGATGGAGGCTTTCCATCTGGTTTTGAGTGATTATCATCTCTTTGATATGGGTTTTCTTAGAGGAAAGTTTACATGGTAAAATAACCAAGTCTTAGGTTTGGTTTGGGAGCGTCTTGATAGGGGTTTGGTGAATGATGAGTGACAAGCCTTATTCTCTGAAGCCAATCTTCATACTCTTGTGAGTTCGATGTCTGACCATTCTCCTATTCTTGTGGATTGCTTTGGATCACGTTGAGTAAGATCTCAAAATGGCCCTCATTGTGGGAGAGTTTATTGGTTTGAAGAGATGTGGTTGTGGGAGGAAACGTGTGAGAATGTGGTTGCCAATTGTTGGGTTGGTAATTGTTGGTGATAATTACAAATAAAATATTAGAAAATACAAATAATAAAAATTACAATAACTATTGTAAGGGCTGAGGCGCGGGAAATTCGCTCTCTTTAAGGAGATTCAAGCCATCGGCGGTTAGGCAAAGCTTTACACCGGTGCAGCAGAAAAAACCTTGACTTGTCCCCCTCAGGATACAACAGCCCCGACTAAGTCATATGGTTCACCAATACTGCACAATTGGTTGAACCCAAAGCTTTATCACATACACCATTTTTTATTTGCCTGATAATCTCACACAAAACATAATAAAGCAACCAAAACTTCTTCTCATATGTTCCAAGATAGGAGATTAGCTCAATTTATAGAAGATGAAACTTGGTGGACAAGTTTCTTGGATGATCCTTCTTAGAAGTTGCTTGGAGGCTCCTTGGAAGTTGCTTGGAGGATAAGTATGAAGACTTGACTCTTGGAAGACTTGAAGAAGACTTGACTAGGCAAAGACTTGGAGGATAAGAATAGGAAAGGAAATTGGTAGGCAACTTCCTTGGAAGACTTGGACACTTGTAGAAAAAGACAACGAAAACTTGGAGGGAAAGAAAAGAAAACCAAACCTATAACACATTATAATATTAAAATATCTGCTAACATTCCCCCACCTATTTTAATATTATAGGTAACAAAAATTGAGATTATTAAGCAAATAAAGATATTATGTATCATGGTAGGTGTGCTCTGCAATGAACCTCCATTAGTGAAACAATAATATCTACTCCAGAGCCAATAGCATGCTTAGTATTGAACTATGACTGCTTAAGAGAAATAAATAATTATTGTACACATATAATATTCCAAGTGTTTACATAAGCTTTAAGAGGTAGCACATTACGGCCTTGTGCGATCCCAGGATTCATGAGTGTGTTTGAGAATTAGCCCAAATCTCATAGGTAGCGGCCCCACTACAACACTCACATAGGTGAATTCTGTCAAGGGTGCTCCTGTAACTATGACACCCCACTCAATAAGAGCTACAGAAATTCATTAAGAGTTTTTTAATAACTCAACCTCTACAACGTTACAAGATAAATGCACTTACATCATAGGGATGGGTAAAAAGTAATTTAGTACATTTCTCACGGCCATCATACGATCGTTTTTCTCATTGAACCCAGTTACAGGATCTCTGGTCCCTGGGTTGAGTATCCTCATATATGGCTCCTGCTATATTCAATGGGCTTCAACCCCATCCCCCTCGATGTATTCCAGACTCTATCTCTTGCTAAGGCCTTAGTTAATGGATCTGCAAGATTATCACCAGATTTAATATAATCCACATTTATGATGTCATCATTCATATAAGATCTCACAGTACTGTGTTTTCTTCTGATAGGTCTGGATTTACCATTATAATAACGGTTATTAACTCGACCAATTGCTGTGGTGCTATCACAATGAATCAATATAGGTGGAATCGGTTTTTCCCAACAGGAGATTTCATTTAACAAATCTCTCAACCAATTTGTTTCTTCACTAGCTGTAGCTAAAGCAATAAACTCAGCCTCCATTGTTGAATTAGCAATAATGGTTTGTTTTTTCGATTTCCAACTTATAGCACCACCTCCCAATGTAAATAAGTAACTAGTGGTTGATAATGAATCACTTGGCAAGATATTCCAATCGGCATCACTGTAACCTTCAAGTACTTCAGGATACTTATTATAAAACAAGCCAAATTTTATGATACCAGATAAATATTTCATAATCCGCTCAATAGCTAGCCAGTGATCACTGCCAGGCTTGCTAGTAAACTTGCTAAGTACTCTAACTGCATAGGCAATGTCAGATCTAGTACAGTCAGTTACATAGCGCAAGCTACCAATCATACTAGCATATTCCTTTTGATTAATTACATCCTCATTATTTTCAATAGGAAATAAACGCACATGAGGATCAAAATGAGTAAGGACATGCTTGCACTTATAAAAATTATATTTTCTCAACATAATGCGACTGATCAAGAAATATACCATCACAGGTTTTGGTAATTTTCATTCCCAAAATATAATTAGCCTCACCAAGATCTTTCATATCAAAATGGTTACTGAGCATATTTTTAGTTTCCACGATGATATGCAAATTAGAACCAAATATAAGTAAATCATCCATATAGAGGCTAATAATGACATGTGAATTTTCTTTAGATTTATAGTATATGCATTTATCACATTCATTCGTTTTATAGCCATTCTCAATCATGCAGGAATCAAATTTCTCATGCCACTGTTTAGGGGCCTATTTTAAGCCATATAGGGATTTAACTAGTTTGCACACTTTGCTTTCTTGACCAGGTTCCACAAAACCCTCAGGTTAATCCATATAGATTTCTTCACCCAGGTCTCCATTTAAAAAGGCTGTTTTAATATCCATTTGATGAATTTTTAGATCATGAATTGCAGCCACTGCAATTAATAATCTAATGGATGTGACTCTAGTAACTGGAGAAAATATATCAAAAAAGTCAAGATCTGCTTGTTGTTTAAAACCTTTTGCAACAAGCCTTGCTTTATATTTATCAATAGTTTCATCCAGTTTAAGTTTTTTTTCTCAAAACCCATTTACAGCTAATAGTTTTACAACCTGGTGGTAAATCTATTAATACCTAAGTTTTATTGGATAATAATGATTTCATCTCATCATTTATAGCCTCGTTCCAAAAAACAGAGTCAAGAGATGCCAAAGCTTCTTGTAAAGTTAATAGAGTTTACTCCACATTAAAAACATGATAATCAGGGCCAAAATCTTTTTCTAATCTGGCTCTTTTACTCCTTCTAGGTTCAAAAACTACAGTATCTTGGTTTTGTAAAAGAGTAGTAGAGGAACCGATTTCAGATAAAATATTTTCTTGATAATTTTGACCTCCACCAATTTTAGATTTAAAAGGAAATTTTTCTTTATGAAAAATTGCATCACCTTATTCAAAAATTATTTTATTTTCCATATCAAAAAATCTATAAGCTGTACTATTTATTGCATATCCAAGAAAAGCACAAGTGGCAGCTTTCACACCTAATTTGGGTCTTTTAGGGTCCACAAGTCTAACAAAAACTAGACAATCCCAAACCCTTAAATATCTTAAATTTGGCTTATGCCCTTTCCACAACTAAAAAGGTGTAACTTTTGTTTTGTTATGTGGCACTCTATTCATAACATAACATGCAGTTAAAATTGCTTCTCCCCACAAATTTGAAGGAGCACCTGCTTCAATTAGCATAGCATTTATTAAATCCGTTAAAGTTCTATTTTTCCTTTCTGCTATACCATTAGATGCAGGTGAATATGGTGGAGTAGTTTCATGGATTATTCCCAAAGACTGAGCAAACGAGTTGAATCCAAAAGATTCATACTCCCGGCCTCTATCACTTCTATATCTTTTAATCTTTTTACCGAATTGATTTTCAACTTCAAGAATGAATTCTTTAAATTTTTTAATAGTATCACTTTTATTTTTCAACTAGTACAGATAAGTGTATTTTGAAAAATCATCAATAAAAGTAATAAAATATCTATTTCCACCACGTGTTAAAATTCCTTCAAATTCACATAAATTAGTGTGAATTAATTCTAACAATCTAGTATTTCTCACCACACTTTTATGAGGTCTTTTAGTTATTTTTGCTTGACTGCAAACTTCACATTTCTCAAACTTATTTGTTAGTCTGAGAATTAATCCTAAACTACTCATGACTTCCACATATCGGCTGTTAATATGATACAGATGAGCATGCCAAAAATTCATAGAAGACAGCATGTAAACAGAAACATGTGCTTTCTTATTCTCAACATTTAATTTAAACATTCCATCACAGGCATATCCTTTCCCCACAAATATGCCTTTTTTAGTGATTACATATTGGTCAGATTCAATAGTCTGCTTGAAATCAACTTTGTTGAGCAAATAACTCGGCATCAGATTTTTTCTCATGGACGGTGTATACAACACATCTTTTAAAACAAGCACACGTCCAGAGGTAAAATTCAGCTCAACATCCCCACACCCGAGCACCTTGGTTAAACTGGAGTCACCAAGTATGACAGTCCTCTTCTCATTAAAGGGAGTGAAATCTTTGAACCAATCTTTATCATAGCAGACATGCTTATTGGCACCAGAGTCTGCCCACCACCCTTCCACAGATTGAACCATAAAAATATCTGTGATCATAGTCACAAATGGTTCCTCGGTAACATTAGCCTGTGGTCGAGACTGTTGTTTCCGAAATTTGCAAGTTCGAGCAATATGTCCACTTTTGCCACACACAAAACATGTCACATTTGTCAAATCTTGTGAAGGGGGTTCTTGGTTCCATTTCTTTTGCCTCAGGTAATTTTTATTTTATGGTATTCCAGTATTTTTTCAAATTTTCTTAACTGGCTTTAAGTGACTATTTTTATGAAATCGACCTTTAGGTAAAGTATTTTCAAAAGATAAATTTACCTTTGCAGTGGAATGCTCTTGTGTCATAAGCGCATCTTGTCCTCGTGCTTCCTCCTCCACCCGAATCCATGTGATTAGAGTCTCCAAGGACGTCTCATTTTGCTTGTGATGCATTGACTTCTGGAACTCCCTCCAAGATGATGGTAGTTTGTCAACAATACCTACTACAACAAGATTTTCTCCAATTTTGATGCCTTCAGATCTAACTTCAGCCACTAGCATCTAAAAATCTTGAACTTGCTCCACCACTGATTTTCCATCTATCATTTGATAACGGAAAAAACGGCTTACAGCATATTTTTTAGCGCCTGCCTCTTCAGTGTCATATTTATTTTACAAGGCTTTCCAAATTTTCTTGGCAGTGGTGTAAGTAGTATCATAACAATCATAAAATTGATCCGAAAGATAATTCAAAAGATAATACTGACATTTATACTCATCTACGTTGTATTTCTCGATTTTTTCAAGATGAGCAGCATACTCCTCGTCGGTCATCTCTTTAGTGGGGACTTTGTTCGGATTTTTCTCGGTCAGGATATAGGCCACCTTGAGTAGACTGAGATAGAAAAGCACCTTGCCTTTCCATCTCTTGAAATGGGCTCCCTTGAACTGGAAGGACTTGTTGAGATCACCGGTATTCTCGTTGGGCTTCTCCAGTACTGGCTCCATGAATTTTTGCTATTTGAATCTCCTTAAAATTGTTGGTGATAATTACAAATAAAACACCAGAAAATACAAATAATAAAAATTACAATAACTATTGTAAGGGCTGAGGCGCTGGAAATTCGCTCTCTTTAAGGAGATTCAAGCCCTTTGCAGTTAGACAAAGCCTCATACCGGAGCAGCAAAAAAAACTTGACTTGTCCCCCCCCGGATACAACAGCCCGACTAAGTCGTATGGTTTACCAATACTGCACAATTGATTGAATCGAAAGCTTTATCACATACACCCTTTTTTATTTGCCTGATAATCTCACACAAAACATAATAAAGCAACCAAAACTTCTTCTCATATGTTCCAAGATAGGAGATTAGCTCAATTTATAGAAGATGAAACTTGGTGGACAAGTTTCTTGGAGGATCCTTCTTGGAAGTTGCTTGGAGGCTCCTTGGAAGTTGCTCGGAGGATAAGTATGAAGACTTGGCTCTTGGAAGAGTTGAAGGAGACTTAACTAGGCAAAGACTTGGAGGATAAGAATAGAAAAGGAAATTGGTAGGCAACTTCCTTGGAAGACTTGGAGACTTGTAGAGAAAGACAATGAAAACTTGGAAGGAAAGAAAAGAAAATTAAACCTATAACATATTATAATATTAAAATATCTGCTAACAGTAATGATTCTAGCGCCAACGTAGATGGCTTACAAAGAAACATTGCTTAGGCTAGTATTACGCTGAAAGGGTGGAGTCGTACCCAGTTTGGACATCTTCAAAAACAGTTAAGGGCAAAAACATCACGCCTTGAATGGTTGCGCTCGCAACCAGATTTGTCTGAAGATATGTCCTCAGAAATTCAGATTTTGTGTAAGGAAATTGATGAGATTTTGGAGTGTGAGTCTGTCATGTGGTCTAAACGGTCTCGGGCCAATTGGTTGTGGAATGGGGACCAAAATACTTCATTTTTTCATGCTAAAGGCATCAGAAAAAACGAATTCAGGGCATTGAAGATAGTAATGGGAGATGGGTTTTAGCAGATTTGGAGATTAAACATGTAGCATTGGATTATTTTGGTGACCTTTTCAAGAGCTCCTGTTCAAATTCTAGGACGGATTTTCTAGAGGCTGTATCTCCTATTGTCTCTAGGCCATGAATTTTAGCTTAACTGCTCCGTTTACGGAGGATGAATTAAGAGGTGCTCTATTCCAAATGCATCCCACAAAAGCTCCTGGCCTGATGGTAAGCCGGCTTTATTTTTTCAAAAATTTTGGCATATCACTAGCAAGTCTGTTTGTGGTGCAGTTTTGGGGTTCTAAATGAGGGACAGGATGTTAGTTTGTTGAATGAAACTTTTATTGTGTTAATTCCGAAGGTGAAGGAACCTAACTCATTTGCATAATTCCGGCTTATTAGTTTATGTAATGTGGTCTATAAAATAATTTCAAAGGTACTTGCAAACCGATCTCTCTTACAAGCTAGGTTGCGATGGAGGATTGGTGATGGTTGAACAACCAAGGTTTGGGGGGATCAATGGATTCCACGTTCATCGTCTTTCTGTCTTATTGTTCCACCATTGGCCTTGATGTTGGATACTACTGTTTCAGTTTTAATTGATAGGGATTGGGGCTGCTGGAATGAGGAGGTTATCGTATCTCTATTTTCTCTGCTTGACATTACCATAATTCTTGCCATTCCACTATGTCAAAGTTGGCCCGAGGATACTCTTGTTTAGGGATGGCAACGGGCCGGGGCAGGGCCGGGTATCACATTCCCCATCCCCGATCCCCGATGGCAAAATTTTCTCCGGTCCCGGCCTCGATCCCCGACGGGGAACCTATCACCCTCCCCGTCCCCGTCCCCACCTCCTAACGGGGATCGGGTTTCCCTGACCCCGAAAATTCCCGGAACAAAAAAAAAAATGGCTCCAATTGCAGATCTAATCTAACAGCACAATCACAACCAACTCAAAACCCTAAACAGAATCAAAATCAAAATCACCTCTTTATACCACAATCACAATCACAATATAAAAACACAATCAGAATCAGAAGTTGAAGTTGTAAAACACATGGACACAGAGAGAGAGAGAGAGAGAGAGAGAGAAAAAAAAACTAGATCTAGATTTAAAATGGTCATGGAGGACTCCACCATGCTCGATCGATCTCGTTTTCCCTGGAGTAAATATGCAGCAGTGAGGATCTCGAGAGGGACGGCGGCAGGGGTAGCACGGTGGTCGTGGCGTCGGAGGAGGTGGTGGCGTCGGAGGAGGCAACGGCGTCGGAGGAGACGACGAGTTGACTTCGGATGTGGAAGAGAGTGTAGAGGGGAAGAGGGGTCACTACTGTGGTTAAAACACAGCAGTGACTGCTGTGGTTCAATTTTAAGGTGTATTATGTATATATTTTTATGATCCGAACCGTTCATTTTATAGGGTTTGTTGAGTACTTCATTCCTACCAAAAATCATATTAATCGGATATCAATGACTATATGATCGATTAACATACTTTTTATGCAGTTTTTCAAAAGAAAAATTTATTGTTTATTTTTTTAGTTATCGATCATATAGTTATTGATATCCAATTAATATGATTTTTGGTAGGAATGAAGTACTCAACAAACCCTATAAAATGAACGGTTCGGATCATAAAAATATATACATAATACACCTTAAAATTGAACCACAGCAGTCACTGCTGTGTTTTAACCACAGCAGTAACCCCTTGTCCGTGTAGAGGGAAGAGAGTAGAGGAGAATGAGAGAGAGAGACGGTGGGTGTGGTGCGATGAGCGAGTGAAGAGATAAGAGAAAAAGGAGGCAGCTTCAGATTCAGAGACAAGAGTGAGAGAGAATGAGAGTGAGAGAAAGCTGAGATAGATTAGAATGATAGATATAATATTAATATAACGTAAACACATAGATACCTATAATATTAATATAACCAGATATAATATTAATATATCCTAAACATATACATATATACATACGGGGAAATTTCGGGGGAATTTTGGAGCGGGGCCAGGCTTGGGAAATCAATCACTATCCCCGGCCCAAAATTAATTGGGGGTTTAATTTTAAATATCATTCCTGTCCTTACGGGAGTATTTTTCGGGGAATAACCATTCTAATCGGGATCGGAGGGTCGGATTCCCGTCGGGCCGGGTTCAAATTGCCATCCCTACTCTTGTTTGGCATTACTCAAAGAATGGGATTTTTTTGGGTCAAGTCAGCATATCATTTCGAGTCGGCGAGAACTAATATTGACACGAGTGCGGGATCTTCGGAGGAATGGATAATTCTATGGTATTTTGGAAGATGGTTTGGAAGTTAAAAATTTTGTCAAAAATTCGTCTGTTTGCATGGAAAGCTTGTCTCAGCATTCTGCCTGTTAAAGCAAATCTAATTCAGAAACGCATCCCTATTAGTGATTGCTGTGAGGTTTGTTGTAAAGGAGTAAAAACAGTGCACCATTGTTTATTTGGGTGTGAGTTTGCAGAACGGGTTTGGATGGCTGCGAGTCTAGATCATTTATGGCAGATGGGTTTGACAAGTGATTTCTTTGATTGGGTTTGGCAAATTTCTTTGTCCCATGGTTCTGAAGTTTTGAGTCTTGTGTTTTCGATGTATTGGGGCATTTTACATCGCAATCAGATGATTTTTGAAAAGTCCAAGAGGTGGGTTGAGGATATGGCGTCCATTGCGCTTAATCATTTTTCGGATTTTATTCATGCTCAGCTAAATCTCTCCCGAATGCCCACTTTGGTTTCTTTGGTTGTTTGGTTGCCTCCGGCTGTGGGGGTTTATAAGCTGAATTTTGATGGTGCTGTAGGTAGAGCACAGCATGTGTCAAGTCTAGGCGCAATTGCACATAATAATTTGGGCCAAGTAATGGCCTCTCTATCAGAATAGGTGGGACTGATCTCAGATGTAGATTTCTTTTTTTTTTTTGATCGGTAAAGAAAACTTTATTGATGAATCACGTATAAGTTACAAAGGAAACATCAATAAAGAGGAGCTAAGAGCTAGATGAAGCTCAAACCTCCAGTTGGTGAGAGACCAACAAAGGGAGAAAACAAGAACAAACAACAGACTAATAACCAACCTACAGCAGAACAGATCAGTACCAAAAATAACTTTGAACTGGAGATTTCAGACTATCACTTCACTGCAGAAACCAACTGCTTTCAGACTAATACTGGTGAAAGACCAACTCAGAAATCACCTAGCAGACTCAGAGCAAACTTCAGCCTATCACTGTACTGAGGAAGCATACTTCAGATTAATACCGTATAGCACTGCCACAGATTTCAACATTGAACCCCAGCATCAAAGGAAAATGCATTACTACTGCAGACCTGTAGAACTAAAACACAGCCTTCACAGACCAGCAGACCAGCACACATCACTCCTGATGTAGCAGATCATAACAACCACTGCCAGCTTTCCCAAAAACAGCAGAACTTCAGTGCTGAAGTAGAATACAACCAATGGTAACATAGTAGAAGTAACCACTGCTGGAAACATCCTACCAGTCAAACACCCCACTGCTGGAGCATTCACCATTGCTGGAGCATTCATAGCTGAGATGTCCAACTAGCCAACCCAATATTCACCAGAGACAGTTTGAATCACTACTGTGAAGCCAAAGCAGAGTGTAAACGCTAGAAGAACAGAGACAGTTTGAGGCACAAACAGACCAGACAGCAGCAGCAGAGTGTAACTGCTGGGAAACCTATAATTCAGGTGAAACTCCTGATGTTCCTCCAGTTGTAGACAAAATCCGAGACTGAAAGGGGGAAATCTTTGATAGTGGCCTTTAGCCAATAAGCTAACCTGACTTTTATTAGGTCCCACAGTTCCACTGGATTCGGGAGAGCATTAGAAAATACACACTCGTTTCTATGCTTCCAAAGAGACCAAAGAACAACCAATGGGATGGACCTCCAAACCTTGGAAGTAAAGCCCCTAAACTTCCTACTCATCCACCAATTAAGTAACTCGGCTACAGAGTATGGGATGCACCAAAGGATTCCCCAATCAGATATCACAGCAGACCAAATGGACCAAGAGAAAGGACAATGAAGTAAAGCATGACTGGCAGATTCAACAGCAGAATTACAAAAAGTGCAGGAGGTTGATACGTTGGAACCAAGGATGCCACGGTTGAAAAGAAAATCTGCAGTTTTAACTCTATTTCTCCAGGCAAGCCAACCAAAGAAATGGACTTTAGGGGGTAATAAGTTGGACCAGATAAATTTGGTAATGGGAAGATCAGGCCCCAGGAGAGAGGTGCTATGGGAATAAAGGGAAGCTGCAGAGAAGGGACCAGAAGAAGAGGAGGACCAGACCAAACTATCTATACACCCAGTGCTTGGTGAAGGAGCAGAGACCAACACACTAAGCAGTCTAGATTCATTCGGCAATTCCCAGGCATACAAGGCTCTTCTGAAGTTGAAATTCCAATTAGTATCGCTTGTTTTCCTTGCAAGATATTGGTGAAGGGAACCTTCCTTGTCAACAGAAAGATTAAAGAGGGAGGGGAACTCATTCTTGAGGCAAGTGGCTCCACACCACCTATCATACCAGAATCTGGTTCTATAGCCATCACCCACCTTGATTTGGCAGCTATGTATAAAGTAGTTAAAGATAGTGGCACTGTGGTTCCCGATGAAAAGAATGTCCCTCCACATCCTAGAGAGTTTGTATGAAGAAACCACAGGAGGAAGCCAACAATTAATCTCTATCTTGTATTTGCTACAAATAATTTTCCTCCACAATGCATTTGTTTGAGTGCCAAATTTCCACCACAATTTGATAATCAAACAAGCATTAACATCCCTGAGTCTCCTGATGCCGAGGCCCCCTTGGGGAACACTTTTTGTTACATCTAGCCATTTCACCAAATGAATTTTCCTTTTAAGCCCATTTCCACCCCACAAAAAAGCCGCTTCTAACTTCTCCACTTCACGGGCTACACCGTCAGGCATCTTAAAGAGAGAGAGGTAGTACACGGGTAAAGAAGAGAGGACAGATTTGATGAGGGTTAGTCTACCAGCAAAGGACAACATTTTCCTCTTCCAACCTGAAAGTCTAACTCTGATAGTGTCTAGCACAGGTTTCCAAGTAGATTTATTCCCTGGGTTGGAACCTAATGGCAGCCCCAGAAATTTCAGAGGCAATCTATGCACCTTGCAATTCAAGCACCTTGCAAAGTTCTGCAGTGACTCTTCAACCAAACCCACTCCACATACCACACTTTTGAGGTAATTAATTCTGAGTCCGGATAGAACTTCAAAGCATCGAAGCACTCTTTTGATGACAACCACTTGATCCATATCTGCTGCACAGAAGATGATAGAGTCATCCGCAAACTGGAGATGTGATACAAGGACCTCATTAACCCCAATCAAGACACCTTTAAGGAGACCAAGATTAATAGCTCTAGAGAGGAGGCTATTGAGCCCTTCAGCCACTATGTTGAAGAGGAAGGGTGATAATGGGTCGCCTTGCCTAAGGCCTCTTTGCGGAGAGAACTCATTAGTTGGAGATCCATTCACAAGGACGGAAATGCGGGCTGTAGACACACAAGTTTTTATCCAAGAGATCCACTTAGAACCAAAGCCAAAGCTAGCCATCATAGAAAACAAGAATTCCCAGTTGACGGAATCAAAGGCTTTCTCAAAGTCCAGTTTGATTATTAACCCTTGTTTCTTGGCCTTCTTCCATCCATCCACAACCTCGTTAGCGATAAATACCCCATCTAGGATATTCCTGCCTCCTATAAAAGCTGTCTGGGTCTCACCTATGATTAAAGACATCACAGGCTTTAACCTCTGCACTAATACTTTTCCCAAAATTTTATAAAGAGAGCCCACCAAACTAATGGGTCTAAAATCAGACAGATTCATGGGACTATCTATCTTGGGAATGAGGGTAATGAAAGAGCTGTTGATACCAGAGGTAAGCTTGCTATGTTTATGAAAGTCACTAAAGAATTGCATGATCTTCAGTTTCATGATTTTCCAGAATTTCTGAAAGCACAACAGGTTATACCCATCCGGACCCGGAGCTTTGTTACCATTAGATTTCTTGGAGGCGAAAGCAGTGTTAAAAGCTGTTTGGTTTGCTCGCAAGCTTGGTCTAGTAGATGTTCACTTGGAGGGGGATTCGTTGACATTGGTTAATGCTATTATGAATGATAGTTGTGCTGATTTTGAGTTAGCTGGTTTTGGTTCTAATGTTATGGAAATTCATCAAGCTTTGTCCTCGTTTCGTTTCTATACAATAAGCCATGTTCAACGGACGGGGAATGAGGTAGCTCACTGGTTGGCAAGATTGGCTATCTCAAATTTGAGTTTGCGTGTTTGGATGGAAGAGGTTCCGCCTTCAGTCGCTTGGTCTGTCCATCTCGATGTTATTACTTCTTGATTCTCTGATTTTTTTTTTTTGTTTCTGTTATTGTAGGTTTTTTGTTGCTCCGTTTTCTGATTACATACACTATCTAAAAAAGACTTATAAAAGTGATTTATTATTGCAAAAATGTTACTATCACATCATTTTGGTTTGTATAGAGTTTATGTATATTGATTATTTTCGTTATGTGCATAATCTTTATGGTATTAGGTTTTTTGTTTTTAATTTTTTTTTCTCTGCCAAAATTATCCACTCTCAATTATAGAATCATGTGTTGTGATTTTTGTGTTTCAATATTCTTAAATGACTCTATAATTAAAATACTTTGAGATGTAAAGGATTTAGAGATAGGATGCAAGTGAACATGTTATTTGAAATGGTGTACAAATATATATATATATATATATATATATATATTTCTTTTATTTACTAATGATGTACAATTTTTCTTATTAATATATAAAGTTTATAAGATTTAGTAGATTGTATAGCACTATTTTATTGTAGTTTAATTTTTGGGTAAATTACACTTACACCTCTTGAGGTTTGAGTTTAATATATATCACCTCTTGACATTTGAAAAATTACACTGACTCCCCTGTCATTGTAATTATTTAGACGGAATTAACGTTTGTATCAAAAAGACATTGAATTGATACACTCTCTCTTTTCTTACTTTGCTTTACTTTTACTCCTTTTTTTTTTTCAATGTAATTTCTTATATTTTTCTATTAGGAGTTGTTGCCTTTTATATAAGAAAGAGATTTATGAAATGAGACTATTAACTACAGGGGTGAGAATGTAATTTTTATAACGTTAGGAGATGAGATGTAATCGAACTAAATCTTAAGGGGTGCCAGTGTAATTTACCCTTAATTTTTCTTACAACAAAGTTTTCTATTTATTAACTTCTACCACACATGAATACTTTTTTGCATACCCTCTTGCTTGGGGTTTTACTTATCACACCCTATTGTTTTTTTTGTTTTTGTTTTGTTTTGTTTTTTTCTCTAGATTTTTATATTTTATTCTTTTATGTTTAGACAGCTCAATTGATGAGATACCTATTTACACACATTTTACGATAATTCCAAAATCAATTAATAATACTAGTAATCTAGGAACTTTGAAAGATCTTGGCTCACCTAGGTAGAATTTGTCTAAACATTAATTACGAGGCCATCTTTCACATGATTCTAAAGTTTTTAAATATTGGGTAGAGAATTGTACATAGGCTCATCACAAATTTCATATATTTATAATTTGAATCATGCCTTATTTTAGTTTCTTATGTGTAAATTATTTATTGAAAAAATATTAGATTAATATGATAATAGTAGAAACTCAATTTCAATATATTTATTTCAAAAAGAATAGACAACACATATAATTTTCAATTGAAAGTATATGTCAATATTATTAACACAAATATGATAAAATTATTGATTAATATATTATCATTGTTTTTCTTGAATAATTCATACACAGAAGTCCAAAAAATGGACAAACCGAATTATCAAAATAGGACTACGGTGAGTCCGTAAAGTTTTTTCTTAAATATTTTATAAATTTTAAATTATGTTTTCCAACATGTAAATCTGTAATTGTGTATATATGCACATAACTAAAATATAAAAACTATATTATAAGACTAAAATTTATTTTAAGTGCCACTTCATTAATTAAGTGACACTCGAAATGAATTTCAAGGATAAAAATTATTTTGTATTTTGTATGTGATATAATGAGAATCTTACCCTACAACCATGTAATGAAGAGAGTTTCAATGGGTGCTAGTTCTATTTATGTGTAATTACTATTTCTATTTTGTCTGAAAAATATATATATATATATATATATATATGATGAGTAGTAAGTTGGCAAACCTTGCACAAAGCCATGAAGGGAATATCAGTATGCCTATCCCCAAGCCCAATCTCAGGTTTAACATCACCAAAAGCCTTCTTAAGAGCATCAGCTTTATGCTTACCCACAAGCACACCAGGCTGAACGACAAACCCAGTAGCCCTCCCTTTATAAATCTCAATCTCAGTCCCCAAAACCATATCAGCTCCCAAAAACTCCTTCAAAAACCCTTCCACCATAACCCTCGGATTCGCAGTCAGCACGCACCGCCTCCCACAAGAGGAAAACACCCGCCACGACTCCGGATGCAGGTCCGCGGAGTAAAACTTCGGCAAAACAGCCTTTGCCACCGACTCGATATCCGAAACTCTCATTCCGGCAAAGGCTGCGAAGATGAGGACTTGAATTCCGGCGGATTCGGAGACGAAGTAGTAGAGAATTCCAGCGAGAGGTGAGGCTAAGAGCAAGAAAAGAAGCCGGAGAACGCCTCCGACCTCGAAAGCGACTAAGGCGAAGTAAGGGAATGAGCTGTGACCTCTGAGTAAGGTTCCGTCCATGTCGGCCACCACGGTGTGCTTTTCTCGGCCGATGGAGGGGCAGTTTTCGACAGTTGGGAAGTTTGGTATGGCCATTGTTGTGGGGATTGGTTTTAAGGAAATAAAATTTATTGAAGTTTAATTTTGATTTTGGTTTTGAGAGATGGGTATTTATAGGAAGGGAAATTATTCCATCTTCATTCAATATGTCTCACCGCCTCATGTTTCTCAATCACCTAATACAGTACCTCTTCTACTCACCTTCTTCTCTAATTACAATATTATGAAAGATTACGTGCCTATATTCCGGAATTACTTACCTTATAAGTTGAGGGGATGAAAGCGGGGATGGGATGGGACAAAAATGAGGAAGGTGGCGCCGAGATTTCCAAAAGGAAATTGGCGGCCGCTGGAATTGGGTGACCATTTCTTGTTTTTGAAGGAAGAGGGAAGGGTGAGTTGTGTGTGCTCCGATTGTGTTTCATAGTTCGAATCGCCATTATCTGTCTTGTTCTGTCTTGTGTTGTTATTCACTCACAATCTTCTTGCATGATTTCATTCACAATTAAAATAAGAGATTAGGGGTTGTTTTGGATGTTTTAAATAAATGTACTTTTTGACTTTTTATGAAATATGGATTTGGTTTGAAGTGATGTGATAGAGAGGTGATGTGACTTAAATAAGATGATGTGACTTAAATAGAAAATGACTTTTTGACTTTTTAACTTTTTTTTAAAGATGCCAAACTTCTAATAAAAGAAAATGATTGAAATCTCTAAAGTATAGTTTATTCAATTGAAAGATGTCACGTATAATTTTATTTTTCATTTTATTTTGTCACTTTAAGATATAAGTGGGTGAATCTTATATATATTTACTAAAGGTGTGAGCCCACTCTATGAGTGTGCTTAAAATATAAATTTTAATTTTAAACATAATTTTTATATTGTTTAGTGATGAATGTGTTTTTTAGTAAGTTAAGTGAATGTCTTACGTTCAAGTCTTGTGCCCCTCTTTTAACTAATTATTTTAAATTTTTTCTTTTTAAATGGAGAAATTAACACTTGACACAAAAAGAGAAAACAGCTTGGCAAAAGAAGATAAGGAAGTTCATGAACACTGAGTGAGGTGTTCACTTTTAAAATAATAGTATAGATGAATATGAATGTAATCTTATTAATTTCTTATCTCATTTTCTCACTCCAAAATACAAATGAATGGTTTCATATATATATATATGTATGATATGGATCCCATTACTTTATATCTAAGAGTGAGAATAAAAAAAAAGTAGGAAATAAGATTATGTATAATATTTATTTTTATATTTTTTTTGTCAATCAATATGAGACTAGAAGTTGAACTTGAGACTACAACCACTTGCGTTCTTCAATTTGACCCACAATAATGTGATATGATAAATATCGCTTTTTGATTTGTACACATTTAATCATATTGGCCTAACTGTGTTGTCATATCATTGTAAGTGAATTTGTAAAAGGTTGTGGGGTTGCACCCTTCCATGTTTGTGTAATATTTTTTTCTTCCATTGGGATGTAATTTCCCCAATTTTAAATTATAGGTCATTAGCATTTTTTATAACATAATTTGGATAAAATATATTTATTGTCGAGTAAATAGCATTGGTAGTCTCTATATTTTTTGCATTGGGTTATTTTGATCACTACAGTTTTAATTAGCTAAATTTTGACTTTTTTTAAAAAAAATTTATATCAATTTGGTCTAGTTGGCAATACCATTAGAGTTTTTTTTATGAAAAATTATCACTAAATTTGTTGAATTTAACTCATTAAGTTGACCAAGTTCATAAATTTATCTCTAAAAGCATAACATATGTTGCTCATGTGCGTATTTTTCATTAAAAAAAATGTTAATAATTGTAATCAATTGGACCAAATTGAGATATAGTAAAAAAAATTCAGAGTCAAAATTGAGTCAAATAAAATTTCAAGTTCCAAAATTAAAGGAAAAAATTCATTTTTTCACCTTAGGCCAGAGCACTTTACCACCTAATGGTTCAAATATAACCAGAAAGCCCCATGTAATTTTAACCAAAGTGCAACCATTTATCCGTTAAACCCTATACTTTTGATTTTTGGTTTTTTTTTTCTTCTCTATCCTCTTTCATAAACGTATAATTTTTAACATTAATTCATTTAAATTACAAATTTAATTCTTAACTTTTTAATCTAATTTAATTAGTTATATTTTAAATTAATTCTTAATTCTTATTTATTTCATATTTTAATTTAGTTATATTTTAAATCAATTTGTAATTGTATTTTAATTTAATTTAATTTTAATTAGCATCTTAATTTAATTTTAGGTTTGGAGAACATGGAATAAAATTATCTTTTTGTTATGTTAATTTTATTTTATTTTTTCAAAAAACAAACTCACTTTAAAAAATGGTGTGTGATAAACTTTTCATTAGTTTGGATAGAAAAACTAGGGGTGACACTTTATTCCAAAACCATATGGAAGCTTTTTAGCTATATTTGAATTATAGGGGGTAGAGTACTCCGACCTAAAATCACAAGAGGGTAAAATAAGTTTTTTTTTTTTCCCAAAATCAAATAAGGGCCAAAGTATACGAACTAATTGGTGTAATTTATTCATTGTGGCCCACAGAGTATGCGTTTTATGTTACTTGCACTACAACATTTTCTTAGTTCAATGACACTTGAAAATGCCACAAAATTACTCCTCTAGTGAAATTTTTTAGTCCTGTGGCATTTTGAACAAGTGTCATTTATACCCATGCCACGGTAGATACTAGTGACACCTCAGTGAAACTTGCAAGTGCCATTACACCATCATGGTTAAAGATTTTCAATGATACTTTAATGTCATGATAGACACTATTCGTGACGCTACAAAGTACTATTAAAAAAAAAAACTTAGTGGTAATTCACTGACACTTGTAAGTATCATTACACTATCAAGACTAAAGGCTTTCAATAACACTTTGATATCATAGTTGATACTATTCGTGACACTACCAAGTACCATTAAAAAAGACTTACAATCTAAAAAAAGCCACTATATACTTTTTTAATGGCGCTTGTTATGCCACAATTGATATTTTTAACAACTTTTATAAATGTCACTAAACCCAATTCATTTGTGCCATAAATGGATATAAGTATCATTGGAGTTTATTCGTGATACTACCAAGTACTATTAAAAAAAAGACTTAGTATCACTTCACTGACACTTGTAAGTGCCATTACACTATCAAGGCTAAACACTTTTAATGACATTTTGGTATCATAGTTGACGCTATTCGTGACACTACCAAGTACCATTAAAGAAGACTTACAATCTAAAAAATGCCACTATATGCTTTTTTTTAATGGCGCTTTTTATGTGACAATTGATATTTTTAACAACTTTTAGAAATGTTACTAAATCCAATTCATTGGTGCCATAAATGGATATAAGTATCATTGGAGCTTATTCTAATGACACTTTGCAAATCTACTACCACTACTTTGAAATACCACTCATATGTTCTTTTTAGCGACACTTTTAAAAGCCACAATTAAGCATGTGTAAATGCCTGTAAACATTATTTATTTTATAACACATCCTATATTGAAATTTGCCATCGATTCATCCTGTAATATTTTCTGTGGGGGCCAAGAAGAGGGAGTCGTAGAGATTCCGGATAGTCGAATCTCGAAGAGTCGAGATTCGAAGCACTCGGCAATTGGCTCGCCAGTTCAAATCCAACTTTATTCAGCCAAATAGCCGACTAGGCAAGGGGCCGAGTGAGGGTCGGTCTATTATAAGATGTGCCGAATATGAGTTGAAAATGGACCTAATCCCGAGGCCCACGGAAGAAAAGATATATATAGAAGAACATCAGCCAGAGAGAGGTATGTGAGAATTATAGTGCTTAAACTTATAATACAGGTATTCCTGAGTGTGGCTACTGACTTGTCCATCGGAGTGCTAATTCCGGCACCACCGACCGGAGTGTTTATTCCTTTTCAGGTGACCAGAAGAGGATCACGAGCGTTCCCCAAGATCAGAAGAGTATTTCCAAACCACATCTCCACAATTGGCGCTGTCTGTGGGAATACTCAAGCACATCCATGGCGAGCGTGACGGAAGATCCTCCAACAGTCACTGTCGACCCTATACCGCAAGAGGAAACCACCTCGACAAACTTGCTCGGAACAGAGACTATCGCCGCAAGACGTGCCTTGAATTTCACCTCACCCTCGACTTCGGAGCACGAGACAATGCAGGCGCTCATGGAACAAGCAAAGCAAAATGAACAGAGGTTAGAAAACATGATCGCTGAGAACGAACATCTTCGTGAAGATTTGGCCTTGGAAATGGTGAAGTCCAAGCAAGCTGCGCACCCAAATCCAGAACGACCTCCGAAGGAAGCTGGTCGACGATCTCGAGCCCGATAAGAAGATACTGATAGCAACTCCGACTCATTATCCTCGGAGCTCAAGAAGAAGGGACGAGCTGAAATTGCCAGTTCTTCTGAAGAGAGTCCCTGTACAAGGCGTAAGCGAAGAAGAAATAGCTCGGATGACGATCAAGGCGATCATTTTTCACGACGGATCGCAAACGCAGTGCTACCCAAGAAATTCAAAGCACCATCATTCACCTTGTACGACGGTAAATTGGTACAAGATGGCCGGCTACAACAGTACGTCCGAAAAGGCAACCCAACCCAAGCAATAGCCTTGGCACAGGATTCACGTTCGCTCCGCGTGATCCACATGATATACAGCCTGCCAATATCATCGGCGGTGCATGCAATTCAGTCAAAGTCTAACCCTCAAGAGCAACTCACTCCGGCTAAACGGCCCCATGAAGCCGAGGTTATCACTTTCGATGATTCAGATTTGGCCGGAGTAACATTGCCCCACATCGATCCCTTGGTAATTGAGTTGCTCGTGAACCGATTCACTGTTGAGCGCGTACTCATTGATCCGGGAAGCACATCGGAGATTATGTACTACAAGACATTCACCAAACTTGGCTTCTCTGAATCCGATCTCTCTCCGGCCCCTTACCCCCTATTCGGCTTCAATACCAATCCAGAGTACCCGTTGGGGAAAATCAGACTTCCCGTACGAGCAGGTACCCGAACAGTGGATGTGGGATTCTTGGTCGTCAAGCTGCCGTCGCCGCATAATCTCATCATGGGGTGATCCTGGTTGCATACTATGCAAGCCGTCCCCCAGCACCTATCATCAGCTGCTCCGCTTCCCGACGGAACGCGATATTGAGCAAATCCATTGTTCCCAGAAATCGGCACAAGCATGTTATCTCCTTGCTGAGAAAATGCCAAAGGAACTACAGGTGAATTCCATTGAGTTGCCAGATCGAGAAAGCCTCGACGATGTTGGGCGGCCTCCAAGTGAAAAGGCAATGGAAGACTTGGAACGAGTTCAAATCGATGGAAGCCCCGACAAGTTCTTCATGGTCGGCGCCTCCTTGAATCAGGCCGACAAGCGGCAGCTAATATCTTTCCTACACAGCAACCTTGATATCTTTGCATGGACTCCGTACGAGATGCCGGGTATAGATCCGTCAGTTTCACAGCACCATTTGAATGTCGATCCTAAGTGTAAGCCAATCATTCAGAAAAGCCGGCGGTCTGCCGTAGAGCACACTGCTGCCGTTGTTGAGGAGGTTGACAGGCTGCTCGACTCCGGAGCAATTAGGAAAGCGACCTACCCTACATGGCTCTCTAATACGGTGGTGGTGAAGAAGAAAAATGGGACTTGGCGAGTGTGCGTCGAATTCACGGACCTAAACAAAGCCTGTCCAAAGGGTTGTTTTCCTCTTCCCAGGATAGATCAGCTTGTAGATGCTATGGCGCGCCATCAGCGCATGAGCTTCCTTGATACCTATAGAGGTTATCACCAAATCGCTATGCATCTGGAGAACCAAGAGAAAACTGCATTCCTCACCCTGAGAGGAACCTATTGCTATAAGGTAATGCCTTTTGGGTTGAAGAATGCGGGGGCAACCTACCAGAGATTGGTCACCACTATGTTCAAGGAGAAACTCGGAAAAACTATGGAAGTGTACATTGACGATATGGTGGTCAAATCCAAAGAAGACCAGAATCATATAGCCGGTCTGGAAGAGACATTCGCTATCCTACGCAAATATGGAATGAAGTTGAACGCTTCCAAATGTGCGTTTGGTATTGGCTCTGGCAAATTTTTGGGCTATATTGTCAACCACAAGGAATCGAAGTGAACCCAAGGCAAATCACAGCAATCCTGGAACTCAGCTCCCCTCGTTCAGTAAAGGAGGTCCAAAAGTTGATGGGGATGGCTGCCGCACTCAACAGGTTTATAAGCCGGTCCACAGATCGCTGTCGACAATTCTTTCATACTCTACGGCAGGGCAAGGCCTTTGAATGGTCCGCCTAGTGCGAAGCTGCTTTTAACGGCCTGAAAACCTACCTCCGCTCAGTACCACTCCTGACAACACCCTCTGCTGGCGACCCACTCATTTTGTACTTGGCAGTTTCTGACCGAGCCGTCAGCGCCGTTTTGATAAAGGAAGAGCTGGGGGAGCAGCGGCCAGTATATTATGGGAGCAAGGCAATGGTTGACGCCGAAACACACTACCTTCCGCTGGAAAAGCTCATCCTAGCCCTAGTTATGGCGGCAAGGAAGCTCATGCATTACTTCTAGGGGCATAGCATTGGAGTGCTAACAAATTATCTCCTCCGATCAGTACTACGCAGTGCGGAAGCATCTGGACGTGTTTCAAAGTGGGCTCTGGAACTTGGCCAGTACGATATTCAATTTCTATCCAGAGCCTCAATCAAGGGACAGGTGCTCGCCGACTTTGTCGCCGAATTCACTGGGGGCCTTGCCGACTTCAAGTCTGATGTCGCCAACTTCAAGTCAGATGAAATTCGACCGAAGTCGAACTGGAGGATTTATGTTGGGGACATCTAGCAGTTGTATTGTGATGGATCGTCCAATCAATGGGGCAGCAGAGCTGGAGTTGTAATCATGACCCCCGACGATGCAATAATTGAGCAGGCCGTCAATCTCGACTTCGAAGCATCAAATAACGAAGCCGAATACGAAGCCCTTTTAGCCGATTTGCGGAACGCGTATATTCTGGGTGCTCATCGTTTGTTTGTATTTTGTGACTCAAAACTGGTGATTAATCAGCTAAAGGGGGAATACGCGGCAAGAAACGACCGTATGGCGGCCTACATGAAACGGCCAATTTCTTGTTTGCAAAATTTGACCATCATGAGTTGAACCAGATAACACGTGATCAGAACACCTATGCAGATGCCTTGGCTTGCCTAACCTCCGCAATCAACTCAGAGGTTAAACGGACCATCGAAGTAGGATTCATTCCAGAACCAAGCATTGGCCCTCCGGAGGAAGTCCAAATCAACGTTGTCGAATCTACACCAAGTTGGATGGATCCCATTGTTGCATTCCTATCTTCTGAACAGCTCCCAGAGGACAAGAAAGAAGCACACAAGCTGCGAAACAAAGCCATGCGATACTACTTGGATCCGCAAGGAAGGCTTTATAAAAAGTCACTCTCCGGCCCATATTTGGAACGTGTGCACCCGGACAAAGTCGGAGAGCTTCTGGCTGAGATACACGAAGGCAGTTGTGGAGCCCATTTTGGTGGACGCTCTTTGGCCCATCGAGCTATAACGCAGGGGTATTATTGGCCGACAATGAGAGCTGACGCCGAGTGTTATGCAAAAAAGTGTAAACAATGCCAGAAATTCTCCCCGTTAAATCATCTGCCTGCTGAAGAGTTAAACTCTATTACCAGTCCTTGGTCGTTCGCCCAGTGGGGGCTTGACATCGTAGGACCATTGCCGAGGGCCCTAGGGAACAAGCGATAACTGATCGTCGCAACAGATTACTTCACGAAATGGGTCGAAGCGGAGGCATTAACACACATTCGAGATGCTGACGTTAAGCGCTTTATGTAGAGAAACATCATAACACGATTCGGCATTCCCAGAGCTCTTATCTCAGACAACGGCACCCAGTTTGATTGTGGCGTATACCGAGAGCTGTGCAGCAAATATGGTATTCGGCCTTACTTTTCTGCGCCGGCTTACTCCCCAAAGCAATGGCCAGGCCGAAGCCTCTAATAAATCTATCTTGGACGGCATCAAGAAGAGGCTGGAAAAAGCCAAAGGAAAATGAGTCGAAGAATTGCCGAGTATGCTGTGGGCTCATCGAACTACACCAAGAAGATCGACTGGAGAAACGTCGTTTTCCCTATGCTTTGGAACCCAGGCAATCTTACCCCTGGAGATCGGCCACCCGACACTCAAGTCGCAACTTTTTGATACGAGCCGAAACGACATGATGCTGGCTTTGGATCTGATTCTAATCAAAGAACGAAGAGATCGAGCCCTTGCGTCCATGGCACGGTACCAGCAGCAACTGGCAAAGTCATATAATCAACGGGTTCAGCTGCGCCGCTACGCACCAGGAGAATTGGTCCTGAAGAAGGTGCTTCCAGCTGACAGGAAACCGGCCGATGGAAAATTGGGTCCTAACTGGGACGGCCCCTACCAGATCAATTCAATCGCCGGAGTAGGGGCATATCGGCTCAAAGACATGTCAGGAAGGAGTCTACCGTGGCCCTGGAATTCCACGCATTTACGCAAATTTTATCATTAACTTGGCTTATGGGACACGATGCTTGTTCTGAACTGTTCGCTATGTACAACTCTTTTTCTGTAATACAAAGATTCTCATTCACCTACTACAGAATCTAGTTCAAAGATGTGCCGATAAAGCCTCCGAATTCGGAGCGCCTTCGTGGATATCACGATTGGCCAATTCAAGTCTCCGGATTCGGAGCCCCATCGGCGAATGACGTCTTTGGGTCGATAAAGCCTCCGGATACGGAGCGCCCTTCGTGGATATCACGATCGGCCAATTCAAGTCTCCGGATTCGGAGCCCCATTGGCGAATGACGTCTTTGGGCCGATAAAGCCTCCGGATTCGGAGCGCCCTTCGTGGATATCACGATCGGCCAATTCAAGTCTCCGGATTCGGAGCCCCATCGGGAATGACGTCTTTGGGCCGATAAAGTCTCTGGATTCGGAGCCCCATCGGCGAATGACGTCTTTGGGCCAATAAAGCCTCCGGATTCGGAGCGCCCTTCGTGGATATAACGATGGGCCAATTCAAGTCTCCGGATTCGGAGCCCCATCGGAGAATGACGTCTTTGGGCCGATAAAGTCTCCGGATTCGGAGCGCCCTTTGTGGATATCACGATCGGCCCATTCAAGTCTCCGAATTCGGAGCCCCATCGGCGAATGACGTCTTTGGGCTGATAAAGCCTCCGGATTCGGAGCGCCCTTCATGGATATCACGATGGGCCAATTCAAGTCTTTGGATTCGGAGCCCCATCGGTGAATGACGTCTTTGGGCCAATAAAGTCTCCGGATTTCGAGCGCCCTTCGTAGATATCACGTTCGGCCAATTCAAGTCTCCGGATTCAGAGCGCCTTTCGTGGATATCACGATGGGCCAATTCAAGTCTCCGGATTCGGAGCCCCATCGGCGAATGACATCTTTGGGCCGATAAAGCCTCCGGATTCGGAGCGCCTTCGTGGATATCACGACTGGCCAATTCAAGTCTCCGCATTCGAAGCCCCATCGGCGAGTAACGTCTTTGGGCTGATCAATGTACCATTCGGGTCGTGCGAAACACAATGATGCCGATTAAATCAAGCCGAACAATGTCCCTTCAATCGTTTGGAATATGGTTATTTAAACATTTATATAATAAAACGCATGCAAGCATGTGTGTGTAGAACAAAACTTATAACAAAACATTGAAAATAAAATGCTTTTTTATTTGACCAACTAATAATTATATACATCTTAGATGCGATCCGCGTTTTAACATTTATAAACGAATATTTTTATTCGGCGTCTCCCTCATCATCGCTCTTTTCAACTTCAAAGGCGGAAAAGGGCAAACGATCACGATGATCCAGATCACATAAGTTGAAATCGACACCCTTCTCTCGGAGAGTCTCTGCGGCCTAAAGCGCCGCAAGCCAACCATGCTTAAAGCCACGATTCTCACATCGGCAGACCTCCTCGGCAAGTGTCTCTTTCATTTTATCGATCCCAACTTTCCGGCCAGCATGAAAACCCTCCTCGTAACCCTTGGCCCTCGCATTTGCTACGACAAACATGCTTGCCGTCTCTCGGTCGGCAATAGCATGACTCAATAGTCGTTGGGTCACCCTCTCGTCCACAATCGGGTTAGATTGACCCGCTGTATGCAGATCGGCGACTTTAACCTTCCTAAGCTCCCTAAGCTCGCCATCCGCCTTCTTCGCACGAGCCTCCGAACTGCGGACCTGTTCGTTCATTTTCTCCATCTCCTGCCGCGCGGCGCGCAGACGCATGTCGACTTCGTAGGCGGTGTACAGCCCCTTCACCACCCCATGAATTCCTTCTCGAAATCTCGTCGTCCAACCATTGATTATTGGACTTCCGGTGGAAAGATCTGTCGAGCGAACTCGACCGCTACACCCGGATCATTGACGATGGAATCTGCCTCAGTCATCGGTTTATTCCCCACGAACACCGCAAAACTCAACGGTCGTGGCGTCGTGTCTGACTCATTCTCAGTCGTGGTCGCGGGGAGCTTCCCCGCTGATGCTTTTCTCTCCGGGGTGATCCGCTCCGACGGCTTGAAGGTTGATGTTTTTCACTTTCCTTGGACGCCCTTCCTCCCGCACGCGCAGGTTCACCGCTGCGATTCATCACAGTATCTAGCTCCGCCAGCGTTTGTCCCTCTCCTCTACTGTTGAAGAACAGTCTGTTTGACATTCGCCCTCGCCCCAAGCTAGTTCAAATTGAGTTTGAATACGAACAAGTGGACCCACTGGCGTGAGCTCATCCCATTTATTCGTAGGCATGCAGCGACCCCGAGGCAATTTCATTAACGTTTTTGGCAGTATCCAAACGACGGATGCCGATTGATATGTGCCACAGCCACTTCATGTACTGATTTTTGGCTTGTTAAAACAGCCTAACTATCTAAACGGCGATTATGGGCGAATGCCTTGAAGTCCATGCACTGGTTGGGGCAAGGGCAGATTTATTAATCTAACTGGCCAAGCATCTTGGCCCCATACCGATTGATATGTGCCACAGCCACTTCATGTACTGATCTTTGGCTTGTTAAAATGGCCTAACTATCTAAACGGCGATTATGGGCGAATGCCTTGAAGTCCATGCACTGGCTGGGGCAATGGCAGATTTATTAATCTAACCGGCTGAGCATCTTGGCCCCATGCACAGCCACTTCATGTACTGATCTTTGGCTTGTTAAAATGGCCTAACTATCTAAACGGCGATTATGGGCGAATGCCTTGAAGTCCATACACTGGCTGGGGCAAGGGCAGATTTATTAATCTAACCGGCTGAGCATCTTGGCCCCATGTCGATTGATATGTGCCACAGCCACTTCATGTACTGATTTTTGGCTTGTTAAAACGGCCTAATTATCTAAACGGCCTATCATCTAGTCGGCAATTATACAAAACGTTTTATCCAAAACAGCAACCAAACAATTCTGTTCATCAGTAACAGCAAAGCACAAAATGAATTTTCATTAAGTAAATTGGGCACAAATTGTAACCATCTTACATATGAAAATTACTAGACAAAAAGTTGTAAAAAGCTGAAAATTACATGCAAATCCTAAAAACAAAAAACAAGAGCCGCCCAAATCAGTCCTCGGAGTCAGACTCCAGCGGCTCAACATCTACTTGCTCGTATGGAATTGGTGTAGTCAATGTCACATCAGCAGCAGCAAGGGCTTTGAGCCAACCGTGTTTAAATCCCCGATTCTCAAATTTGGGGACTTCGTCTACATATTCATCAAACGCAAATTTTTTCCCAGCATCGAATGCGCTGGAAGCCTTCTGGTCAGCCGTTTCCTTCGCCGCCTTCATCTCTTCCAACCCAGCCTCCAGTTTAGAGATCGCCTCCTGGGCCAATTTAAGCGCGTCGTCGCTCGCATCCGCCCTTTTCTCGGCAATTGATCTCAATTCTTCAGCATTGCGGGCTCTCTCCATCTCGGCCTCGGCACGGGCGCCCTCCGTCTATGCCCTACTCCTTTGGCCCTCAACCTCCGCTTGTAAACGGCCAATTAGCTCGACGGCATCGTGATAGCGACGACCCATGTCGGTTATTCTTCCGACGGCCTGCAAAACAGGATGATAAGCACAAAATAATATCTGCGTAAAAGAAAAGACAAAGTGCAGATATATACCAAAAGAGCCGATTGCGCGGCCAACCCAATTGCAACCAGATCCGGCTCTGCCCGAAAAGCCATCTTGTCAGCAGGCAGTGAAACGGACGTCGCCAAGCTGAGTGCAACCGCTGGATCTTTGATCACCGAAGCATTAGAGGAAATCGGCATATTCTTTATCTTGGGTTGGATAACAAAAGGTATGATCACATCCGACTCCTCCAAACGAGGTCGTTTGTCGGCATGCTCTTCTGAGCCAGCCTCGACATCCGCAGGGCGTTTCTCCACCCTTTGCTCAGCTTCCACACTTGCCTGCACAAAAGGTTCTGCCTCGGTACTTCCGTTCTTTGCCGTCCCCTCAATAACAGGCAAGGAGGTCTGGGACTGAGATTAGGCAGCCCGAATCTCCTCCGCCCTTCGCTGCGCAGCCATCCTTTCCGCGTTTGCCTTCTTGGCAAGTTTAGTGAGGCTTAACCCAGCCATATCTTCCGAGAATGAGCCGGGAAGGTCCTCTAGGCCGTGAAAAATATCATCGAGCGGACGGTCCTCCCGACCCGAAGTGGACGAAGGATCAGCCGAATTGAGGTCGGCTTCTTCAAATGCTAACTTCAAAGCCTCGTCAACCTCAGTTTCGGATTGGTCTGACTCGGCGGCCTCAGCTGTTTCCGGTCGCTCCGAATCTGATCCTTTGCGACCGATTTGCCTCAAATCTCTGAAATCAGTCAAGATAAGGGCGATAAGAAACTCCTCGCCCTCCAGAATTTGAATGTTCTCCGCCGCCGAAAAGGTTGTATAAGTCGGCTCGTAGCGGAGCAGAACGTGGGTCGCCCTCCCCTGCTTCTGAAGACTTGGTCGGCCAAAAATACTTAAGCGCAGTCTTGATTTCCGAAAGGATGGCGTCGTCGGTCGATATCAAGACTTTCTTCAAATCGTTTCCTGTAAAAGCAAAACCATGAGGTCCCGAAAATAAAGTTTAATAAATATAACAAGTAAATAAGTAAAAGAAGATACTCGGCCACCTGGTTCGCCCCTCCGTCTAGGAATATGATCAAGGCGATCCTCACCTTCGCCGAATTTCCAGTTTCCTTGGACGACGACCATAACATCATCGACTCGCTTCCTAGAGCTGGAAAGCATAGTCACTAGTTGATGGTTGGTGTCTTTGGCCCTAAGGAAATAACGCCCGTGCCGACCAGAAGACTTAGCCAAGGCGTAGCAATGCCGAATAGCGGGGATGCCAAGGTTAAGCCTAAGATGACAATTTAGTGCGATAATTCCCATCACGATCCTATAGAAGTTGACGTTGGGTTGGGAAGGGATTAACCCCCAATGGCAAAGCACGGCCCTAAAGAGAGGGTGAAGGGGAAAACGGACCCCACCCTCTACCATTGAAAGAAGAGGGAAGACGATCGTGGTCTCATCGACCCTCTCCATATCGAGGGTGCCGTCTGCCACAAAATGACAAACGGACATCATCAGGAATGGAAAAATGGCGTCGAAAGCTAGAAATTCGATCCGGTGAGAGGAGATCTTTTAAATGTTTCGCCATTCCCTCAGCCAAAAAGATTACACTGAACCAAAAGAAAAACAAAGCAGAGAAGGAGAGAACTTACAAGAGACGAAGGAAATAGAGAAGAGTAGGAAGTTGCAGAGGTAGTTCGGAAGGCAATCCAGCGACGGGCGTCTAAAAGCATGTATGCATTTGAAAAGACGTCGAAATTTCAAATCACAATAAATAGACACGTACGAAGAGGCGGGAAGTTGAAATGATAACCGGGAAGCGTGTGTACAGACATTTGCGTTGGAATACGGTCAGCCGCTGAATTTCGGCTCTGACTCTTCGAGTTCGAAACCAAACATTCCAGCCAACTGTCGTTAGTGGAGTGCTTGGGGGGCAATTGTGGGGGCCGAGAAGAGGGAGTCGTAAAGATTTCGGATAGTCGACTCTCGAAGAGTCGAGATTCGAAGCACTCGGCAATTGGCTCGCCAGTTCAAATCCAACTTTTTTCGGCCAAATAGCCGACTAGGCAAGGGGCCGAGTGAGGGTCGGTCTATTATAAGATGTGCCGAATATGAGTTGAAAATGGACCTAATCCCGAGGCCCATGGAAGAAAAGATATAAATAGAAGAACATCAGCCAGAGAGAGGTATGTGAGAATTATAGTACTTAAACTTAGAATACAGGTATTCCTGAGTGTGGCTACTGACTTGTCCGTCGGAGTGCTAATTCCGGCACCACCGACCGGAGTGTTTATTCCTTTTCAGGTGACCAGAAGAGGATCACGAGCGTTCCCCAGGATCAGAAAAGTATTTCCAAACCACATCTCCACATTTTCATAATAATAAATAAATATTACCACCATAGGATCATCACATCAAAAATAAAAAAAATTCAAACCACAATTATTTTTTAGTCTAAAGATATAAATTTATTTATATTGCAATAAAAATCATAATCAAAATTATGAAATATTCTATCACATTAACAAAATCAAAGCAAAAAAAAAAAAAATTTATTCCAACCATAAGTTCTCAAAAACCATAGTTATGTCCATATTTCATAGAGGCAAATTACCAAATCAAACTCAGTCCTCAAATTCTCAATCTCACTTGTATAAGTATTCTCGACTAGCATCCATAACTTGCAAAATCTGCATCCAAAAGATAAATATGTAAAAGTATTAGAAACTATATTAAGTTAATATAAATTTGCTAACTAAATTAGTATTTACAAAAGAAATATATCACAAATGGAGCAGGCCAAGTAACATGAGCTCTAATTGCTTGTCCAATTATTTTGACAAGTCCATATGTTCGGATCAAGCTCTCATCAGGTTTGATTAGCACTTGAACATGTACCTTCCAATAGTTAGATCCTAGGTCTTCCCCTTTTACTTCTTTAGATGGGTCTGCACTTTTAAGTACTTCGATTACAACTGTTTTTGTTGGTCTAATGATACTTTTAGAACAACTATATCTCCAACTAGTAAATCAAGATTTCACTACTTAAGTAAATATGTATTTACAATTAATAAATAATATTTTAAAAAAAACTAGTACAAAGTACTAAAGTGAAGATGATCACAACTGAAAGTTATATGCATTTCTCTAGTAGATAAGCAAGCCACATGCTACTTGTCTACTTTTATATATTTTGGATACATACATATATATTAGGGAGCTAGGCAAAGTGGGTTGGCAGGTTTGACCAACTCTTTTTGAACTCTTTGACCAAGATGGTTATCTCGGCCAAAGAAGGTTCGCAGGTTTGACCAATTATTTTTGAACTATTTAACCAAGATGGTTATCTCGGCCAAAGAAGGTTGGAAGGTACGACCAACTGTTTTGGAATTCTTTGACTGAGATGGTTATCTCGAACAAAGAAGGTTGGCAAGATTGACTAACTCTTGGACTGACCTAAGAAAGCTCGGCATGGCATACAAAGCACAAATTGACAGGATATAGAAACAACAAGCGTACTGAAAGTTGGAATTTTTTCATTAATATTGAAAGCGATTACAAAAGTCGGGGCAGGTAGCCCAGTTACATCGCAAAAATAAGAAGAAAAAGAAAACAACAAAAACCAAAGATAAAAAGGGGAAATGGTCACATGTTCACAAAAAGATATTGTCTAGCTTGGCCTCAGCGTCGACACCGGCCTCGCCCTCACCTAGCGCCGCACCACCAGCATCCTCAAGGGTGAGATCTGCGATGTCCTCCTCATTGGCAATGCTCAACTGAGTTTGGTCAAGAACTTTTGGCTGACAGAGTTTGCTGGTAACCAGGATCAACCGACGGAGTATTGTTCAGCATCGGGCTATCCTCCTCCTCCACCTACAGGAATTTCTGCTGCATGGTGCTGGCATAGACCGCCATGTAACTTGGGATAAAGTGGGGAGGAGGATTGAGGAAGATCTCTAAATCTTGCGATTGGCCGAGCTTCTCCAACATTTCTTTCCAGTCGCACTTGAAGAAGATGTCTTTGGCGGCTTCGTACTGTTGGATGTAGATCCACTTGCCTTCAGCGTAACCACGATCCTCAGCATCCTCCATTTTCTTCTCCAAGTCTTTTATCTGGGCATTCTTGGCACCCTCTAGCTTAACCAGCTCACGTAGATAACGATTTTTCTTGTCGAGTAGGGCATTTCGTTTGTCCATTTTAGCTGTGCGGACCTGCTCAGCTAACGTCTCTTTCTCGGTACTCAGCTCAGCCAGACTTGCTTTAAGCTCTTTCAACTCAACATATTTAGCCTCGTTGTTAGCAATCACCGCTTGGGCGATTTTCCTCCATTCAAGCACATGTTGATGGGCAGCGTGGCTTTTCTGTACGGCCTGCAATTCATGAAAGACATTAGTTAAACAGAGCACAAAGTTGAAGACAAAGAAAATATACAACTCAAACTCACCAAAACAAGGGACTTGGTGGCCAATCAAATTGCTTTGAACTCGGTCAACTGTTTATGCCGCTTCATGTTAGCCTGCAGATAAACACTCTTAGCCAGGTTAAAGGCTATCTCATTGTCATTCTCAGCACAACCCGAGTCAGTGGTGGTCACGGCACGCCCCTTGAAGGTCACAATTGGTGCCCACACTAGAGGGGATGAAAGGCTGGCACGGCTAGAGTGGCGGCTCCTTAAGGAAGGTTCAGTTTCAAACAACCTGGCATCAGGCTACTCGGTCTGCTCATCGTCCACCAATCGTTGTTGCTTGGTGGACAAAGTGCGAGCCCTCTTACTAGGCCGAGATGAGGACGCCCTTGTAGTTGGGAGGGCGACAATGGTTTCACAAAGTTACTCGAATAGGTGATGCTCAGTTTGGATCTCGGCGGGGGCTTGCTCGGTGATCAAAGCTTGAACAACTCTCTTCTTTGCCATCTCTTACTTTTCGATGAAGGAAATAAGATTGATTTGGGGTAGAGTTGGGTCTGGCTCGGGTGAAGACTCCAAAAGGAAGTTTGTAACCTTGTTTTTTCGCTTACCGCTATATCGGTAAGTCGGTTCGAAATTCAAGAGCTCGGTTCAGTCTCTATGCCAGTATTGTAGCGTGGCACGGAGAGCATCCTGATTGGCGTAAGTGTAGTTCTTCTTAAGCAAGTTCAAATTTGCAAAAAAAAGAACAAAGGTTAGCATGGTAAGAAGTATTGAAATTGCAAAAAAGAAGAGAACCAAGCTATTCTTACTAGCTTATCCTTTATTCCATTAATGTTGTAGCCCAGTATCTGAGCCACTTGGTCCTCGTAATTACAACAAAAAAGGTCTATGGTGACGAAAACGCATGACGAAAAAATATTTCGTCTCCAAATATACATGCTTTAGTGATGAAAATAAGATTTCGTCTCCAATTATATTATTTTTAGAGACGAAAATCAAATTTTGTCACCAAATGCTTAAAATCAAATAAAACAATAGGTGACGAAAATTCTATTCGTCTCTAAATTTTATTTTTCGTCACAAAACAATTTCCCGCCCTTGGAAAATTTGGCGGAAGATTAGGCGCCATTTTGGAGACGAAATTTTTTGTCACTATTGTAAAAAAATTTAGAGAGGAAATAATTTCGTCTCCAAATATATTATTTTTAGAGAGAAAAATCAACTTTCATCACCAAATATTTAAAATCAATAAAAAATAAAATTGAACAAGAGATAGATACATCTTTGTTAGCATGCATCTATTTTACTTTCTCTGTTACTCCCTCACCCATCCATCTCCTTCACACCGTCCGTCCATCTTGGTTGCACCGGCTAACCCGCACGTCACTGGCCGACACTCGCTACAACAGGTATCTCTCTCTCTCTCTCTCTCTCTCTCCCCCTCTCTCTGTTTTTGCCTCACTCTCTCTCCCCCTGCCATCTTCTCGTTTTTCCGAGCTCCCTCTCACATCTTCTCGCTTTTCCGACCTCCGTCTCCCCTCTTGTCTATCTCGCTATCCCCTTTCTCGTCTCTCACTTTCGTAACTCATTTTTCCCCAATTTGAACCCTAATTTGTTGGATGCTTCGCTGCCTGCAACCTCCTCACTTGGTTTTTCTCTAACCCTAATTAGTATCCTTCAAATAAAGATTTTTTTTGTGTGTTTATTTTACTGAATTTTTGAAATTTATGGGCTAGATATACTTGCTGAGAGAATCCAGGTTAGTTTCTTCTTGACCCGTTTCTAAACTTCAAAGTCTCCAATTGCCTGGTTCTTTTAGCCGCATAAGGCATCTTCAAACTTATCACCATGTCAGTAGGAACTCTTTTATGATCACAAAGCTTATTGAGCAAAAAGACTTACGGAATAGGATCAAAGAAGTCTAAACGAATCTGTTTGAAATGCCAAGAAATAGGATAAAATAAATTAAAAGAAAAGAAAGAAAGACAAATTGGTAACATTGTAACTTCTATTTTTTTGCTTAAATGGAGACTGAAACATTCAATTCAACTTAGTTAAGCTTCACTTCATCATGCAATACAATCCATTATCATATTTTATATCGTAATGTGCATAACATCAGTTATGAGTGCAGTCAGTTATTTGTGTGATAGTCTTCTTGATGCTAAATACCACTTGGTTGTATAATTATTATGTGGTCCAAGAAATGATACTCAGGTTGCTTGTATTCCATGACCTCTACAGGATGACTCTAATAATATTACGCACTATTTGGTACTTGCAAGGGATCCTATCATTCCGAGTACTAATAAGCCCTTTAAGGTAAAATTTTGTTGCCTTGGTTTATTTGCTTAAATGGTTGCCTAAAAAGTAGTCTGAGTTGAATTTTGATGTCCTTTATTCCAAATGAGCATTGTCTTTACTTTGGAAGAAGGTCCTGGAGTGTTGTTTAAAGCCTTGGCAACATTTGCATTGAGGGACATTAATTTGACAAAGGTAATTGCTTGGTTATCCTTTGGTGGAAAAGCCTTAGTATTGAACTCATTTCTTTTTTGATGCAATTCAGATTGAAAGTTGGCCACAGAGAAAGCGCCCATTAAGGGAAGTTGATAACCCAAACAATGGAAGTGCTAAGTGAGTACTTATTTCACATTTGATTTGAATAGGCTGGAAAACACATTGAACCTGTATCACTTGCCTTAAAATAAGTACATATCATCTGATCCATATAAGATGATGGGAACATTCCCATAAGTTTGTTGGATACATTTGATTTCTTTTGGTTGAAAGCTACATTGCATGGATATTGACATGGGAAGTAGAGTATACACTATAAACACTCAGAATTGCTGGCACATTGAATCCTAAAAAGTTTGAACCTAAACATGCCAAAGTCCCCATATTATATACCATGCTGATGTTTCAAAACAAAGTGAACTAATGTGCTCAATTCAGTTCAATTAACCACACCTGAATTGATTGTGCTTACTGTTTGCTTACAAGTAGAATATTTACATGATTATCTGCGTAAGTAGCGAGTGGGAATGTTGAAACTTGTCCTCAGCTCTACAAGATGTCAATGATGTGTTCCCATAGTTTTCAAATATCACTGATCAGTCATGAGTTGTCCAGTAATCATTTCATGTGTCTAGTGAAGGTCTTTTGAGCTATTGGAAAGACCATTGTTACTTGAACAAGTATCAGTGATGGTGAAAACAAACCTACCAAAGATGATATATATAACCATGAAAGCAAAACCTTTTTCGTCTCATTGTTTTTAACCATCCTTGTTTAAAGTAAAGTAGTCATCGCAATTTCAATTATTTATGACATTTATCTAGGTGTTTGATATATATATTCTAAAATGGAATTGGGGAAAATATGACTGAAGCATTGCCTTTCTTATATTTCCTCTATCAACTATGAGAGTTTGAAACATGTCATCCCGATTGTGCCTATGGATTTACTTTTATTAATCCATTATTTGAGTCTGTTGTGCCCTTAATATTTAACCATCCCTTTTACATAGAAGGTCGTTTGCCTCCTGTGAACTTTGTTTTAACATAATATTTTGCTTTGATTTGGAATAGTGAATTTTTGTCAAGATAGCCTTTGCTATTTAGTTGACTAATTTATGGTTGCAGGCGTTGTAATTACCTTTTCCATATTGATTTTGATGCTTCTATGGCAGAGCCCCGTGCACAAAATGCTTTGGGACATTTGCAGGTTTGTGATCTATAATTTACTCCAAGTTCAACTATGCCCCTTGTTTATGCTTTTGACTCACTATACCATCAAGTTCCTTTGGAGCTGCTATTTGCACACACAATACTTCTAACTTTAGCCACTAAAAATTAAATTGTGTTATAATTTTACCCTTGAACACAATTACTAGTAAGAACAAAACTACAAAAAATCAAAACATTTTATAAGTGTACCTAACCTCCCCCAGCCACCTCCACCCTCTCCCTGCCCCTCCCGATACCCCCCATCCCCTCACCTCCCTCTCGATGCCGGCCACCTCCTCCACTCATTCCGCTGCCACTCAGCTTTTTTCCCATAGTCCCACTCTCACACTCCTCAATGCCTCCACCCCTTTCCAAAACCCTAGATCTATACATACATATACACACACACACATATATACATATATGAGAGACAGAGAAACCCTAACGTACTTTGGGGTTTTGTTTAACATGTAACTTTTCCTACACCGTGCCATGTAACGTGACGTTACACAGAAGGTGACAACCTCTCACCACATGACGACGTACTTTCCGTTTTTTATTCTTACACCCATTTTGGATGAAACTTGTGACACAAAGCGGCTTCAAATTGACCTACAAAACTCTCTGAACTTTTATACTACAACCCTAGGATGCCCCAAGTTACCTGTGTCCGTATCCATGCTTAGCAACTTATTGAAAAAAGATTTTCCATCCATTGATGTAGTACAAATTGCCTGCTACAAGTATTTTAAAGTGAGCCAAAATTGTGCAACAGCCACGAGACGGCCCGGGGAACACCTCAAACATCTTAGGAGGGACCAATGTGAGTTGTGGAAACTTACAGAACTAGCACGGGACTCCCGGTTTGAAAACTAAGTCCAAAAATGCACTTTTTCACACTTAAGCTTGAAAATAGGCCTTCGGGGGCCAAAATCGTGCAACAGCCACGAGATGGCCCGGAGAACACCTCAAACACCTCGGGAGAGACCAATGTGAGTTGTGGAAACTTAAGGAACTAGCACGGGACTCCCGGTTTGAAAACTAAGTCCAAACTTGCACTTTTTCACACTTAAGCTTGAAAATAGGCCTTCGGGGGCCAAAATCGTGTAACAGCCACGAGACGGCCCGGGTAACACCTCACACACCTCAGGAGGGACCAAAGTAAGTTGTGAAAATTTACAGAACTAGCACGGGACTCCCGGTTTGAAAACTAAGTCCAAAAATGCACTTTGTCACACTAAAGCTTGAAAATAGGCCATCAAAGGCCAAAATCGTGCAACAGCCATGAGACAGCCCAGGGAACACCTCAAACATCTCAGGAGGGACCAATGTGAGTTGTGGAAACTTACGGAATTAGCACGGGACTCCTGGTTTGAAAACTAAGTCCAAAATTTCACTTTTTCACACTTAAGCTTGAAAATAGGCCTTTAGGGCAAAAATCGTGTAACAGCCACGAGATGGCCCGGGTAACAACTCAAACACCTCGGGAGGGACAAAAGTAAGTTGTGGAAACTTACGGAACTAGCACAGGACTCCCGGTTCGAAAACTAAGTCCAAAAATGTACTTTTTCACACTTAAGCTTGAAAATAGGCCATCGGAGGCCAAAATCGTGTAACAGCCACGAGAAGGCCCAGGTAACACCTCAAACACCTCGGGAGGGACCAAAGTAAGTTGTGGAAACTTACAGAACTAGCACGGGACTCCCGGTTCGAAAACTAAGTCCAAAAATGCACTTTTTCACACTTAAGCTTGAAAATTAGGCCATCGGAGGCCAAAATCGTGCAACAGCCATAAGACGGCCTTGGGAACACCTCAAAGACCTTGGGATGGACCAATGTGAGTTATGGAAACTTACGGAACTAGCATGGGACTCCCGGTTCAAAAACTAAGTCCAAAAATGCACTTTTTCACACTTAAGCTTGAAAAATAGGCCATCGGAGGCCAAAATCGTGCAACAACCACGAGACAGCTTGGGGAACACCTCAGACACCTTGGAAGGGACCAATGTGAGTTGTGGAAACTTACGGAACTAGCACGGGACTCCCGGTTCGAAAACTAAGTTCAAAAATGCACTTTTTCATACTTAAGCTTGAAAAATAGGCCATCGGAGGCCAAAATTGTGCAACAGCCATGAGACAGCCCGGGGAACAGCTCAAACACCTCGGGAGGGACCAATGTGAGTTGTGAAAACTTACGGAACTAGCATGGGACTCCCAGTTCAAAAACTAAGTCCAAAAATGTATTTTTTCACACTTAAGCTTGAAAAATAGGCCATCGGAGGCCAAAATCGTGCAACAGCCACGAGACGGCCCGGGGAACACCTCAGACACCTCGGGAGGGACCAATGTGAGTTGTGAAAACTTACGGAACTAGCACGGGACTCCCGGTTCGAAAACTAAGTCAAAAAATGCACTTTCACATTTAAGCTTGAAAAATAAGTCATCAGAGGCCAAAATCGTGCAACAGCCATGAAACGGCCTGGGGAACACCTCAAACACCTCGGAAGGGACCAATGTGAGTTGTAGCATGGGACTCCCGGTTTGAAAACTAAGTCCAAAAATGTACTTTTTCACACTTAAGCTTGAAAAATAGGCCATTGGAGGCCAAAATCGTGCAACAGCCACGAGACGGCCCAGGGAACACCTCAGACACCTCCGGACGGACCAACGTGAGTTGTGGAAACTTATGGAACTAGCACGGGACTCCCGGTTCGAAAACTAAGTCCAAAAATGCACTTTTTCACACTTAAGCTTGAAAAATAGGCCATTGGAGGCCAAAATCGTGCAACAGCCACTAGACGGCCTGGGAAAAACCTTAGACACCTCGGGAGGGATCAATTTGAGTTGTGGAAACTTACGGAATTAGCACGGGACTCGCGGTTCGAAAACTAAGTCCAAAAATGAATTTTTTGACACTTAAGATTGAAAAATAAGCCATCGGAGGCCAAAATCGTGCAACAGCCACGAGATGGCCCGGGGAACACTTCAAACACCTCGGGAGGGACTAATGTGAGTTGTGAAAACTTACGGAACTAGCAGGAGACTCCGGGTTTGAAAACTAAGTCAAAAAATGCACTTTTTCACACTTAAGCTTGAAAATAGGCATCGGATGCCAAAATCGTGCAACAGGCACGAGACAGCCCGGGAAACACCTCAGACACCTCGGGAGGGACCAATGTGAGTTGTAGAAACTTACAGAACTAGCACGGGACTCCCGGCTCAAAAACTAAGTCGAAAAATGCACTTTTTCACACTTAAACTTGAAAAATAGGCCATTGGAGGCCAAAATCGTGCAACAGCCACGAGACGGCTCGAGGAACACCTCAGACACCTCGGGAGGGACCAATGTGAGTTGTGAAAACTTACGGAATCAGCATGGGAGTCCCGGTTCGAAAACTAAGTCCAAAAATGTACTTTTTCACACTTAAGCTTGAAAAATAAGCTGTCGGAGGCCAAAATCGTGCAACAGCCACGAGACGGCCCAGGGAACACCTCAAACACGTCGGGAGGGACCAATGTGAGTTGTGAAAAATTACAGAACTAGCACGGGACTCCCGGTTTGAAAACTAAGTCCAAAAATGTACTTTTTCACACTTAAGCTTGAAAATAGGCCTTCGGAGGCCAAAATCATGTGACAGCCACGAGACGGCCCGGGTAACACCTCAAACACCTCGGGAGGGACCAAAGTAAGTTGTGAAAACTTACAGAACTAGCACGTGACTCCCGATTCAAAAACTAAGTCCAAAAATGCACTTTTTCACACTTAAGCTTGAAAAATAGGCCATCGGAGGCCAAAATCATGCAACAGCCACGAGACGGGCCAGGGAACACCTCAGGCACCTCGGGAGGGACCAATGTGAGTTTTAGAAACTTACGGAACTTGCACGAGACTCCCGATTCGAAAACTAAGTCCAAAAATGCACTTTTTCACACTTAAGCTTGAAAAATAGGCCATCAGAGGCCAAAATCATGTAACAGCCACGTGACAGCCCAGGTAACACCTCAAACACCTCGGGAGGGACCAAAGTAAGTTGTGAAAACTTACAGAACTAGCACGGGACTCCCGGTTTGAAAACTAAGTCCAAAAATACACTTTTTCATACTTAAGTTTGAAAATTGGCCATGGAGGGCCAAAATCGTGCAACAGCCACGAGATGGCCCAGGTAACACCTCAAACACCTCGGGAGGGACCAATGTGAGTTGTGAAAACTTACGGAACTAGCACGGGACTCCTGGTTGGAAAACTAAGTCCAAAAATGCACTTTTTCACACTTAAGCTTGAAAATAGGCCATCGAAGGCCAAAATCATGCAACAGCCACGAGATGGTCCTAGGAACACCTCAAATACCTCTGGAGGGACCAATGTGAGTTGTGGAAACTTACGGAACTAGCACGGGACTCCCAGTTTGAAAACTAAGTCCAAAAATGCACTTTTTCATACTTAAGCTTGAAAATAGGCCATCGGAGGCCAAAATCGTGCAACAGCCACAAGACAGCCTGGGGAACACCTCAAACACCTCAAGAGGGACCAATGTGAGTTGTAAAAACTTACGGAACTAGCACGGGACTCCCGGTTTGAAAACTAAGTCCAAACTTGCACTTTTTCACACTTAAGCTTGAAAATAGGCCATCAGAGGCCAAAATCTTGCAACAGCCATGAGACAGCCCAGGGAACACCTCAAACACCTCGGGAGGGACCAATGGGAGTTGTGGAAACTTACGAAACTAGCACGGGACTCCCGGTTTGAAAACTAAGTCCAAAAATGCACTTTTTCACACTTAAGCTTGAAAATAGGCCATCGGAGGCCAAAATCATGCAATATCCACGAGACGGCCCGGGGAACACCTCAAACACCTCGGGAGGGACCAATGTGAGTTGTGGAAACTTACGGAACTAGCACAGGACTCCCGGTTTGAAAACTAAGTCAAAAAATGCACTTTTTTACACTCAAGCTTGAAAATAGGCCATCGGAGGCCAAAATCGTGCAACAGCCACAAGACGGCCCGGGGAACACCTCAAACACCTCGGGAGGGACCAATGTGAGTTGTGAAAACTTACGGAACTAGCACAGGACTCCCGGTTTGAAAACTAAGTCCAAAATTGTACTTTTTCACACTTAAGCTTGAAAATAGACCTTTGTTGTCCAAAATCGTGTAACAGCCACGGGACGGCCCGGGGAACACCTCAAACACAACGGGAGGGACCAATATAAGTTGTGAAAACTGACGGAACTTGCACCGGACTCCCGATTTGAAAACTAATTCGAAAAATGCATGTTAAATTATATATTTTATGGATAAAATAATAATTGTCTAACTTGTATTTTTTTTTTTTTTTTCATTTTTTTGCAGATTCGAGATTTGATATGGACATGTTTGCTAATTTGGAGGGCAGATGATAACTCATTTTGTGTTTTTATTCATATTACCTTACATGTATTTTTGTTGCGTTGTAAATTTTATGTTTTTGTTGGTATTACAGGGCATGTTTGGTAATCCGCCTTTGATATTTTATTTTTGTTGATATTAGTAGACTTGTTTTTTGTTGGATATTAGGAGATGTGTTTGGTAATCTGCATGCGGTTGATATTATATTTTTGTGGATATTAGTAGACGTTTTTTGTGGATATTAGGAGACATGTTTATAATCCGCATGCAATTCATATTATATTTTTGTGGATAGTGCTGAAATTCGATTGTGATATTTATGAAAATGAACAGATTTTTGTATTGATTTGTAATAGATATTTTATTGAACAGGTTATTGAAGTGCGTAGGGAATTGTTACTAAAAAGAAAAAATTTCGGAAGAAAATAGTACTCCTATTTTCAAATTTTTTAAGTTTTATTAGTGACGAAATAAAAAATGTCGATATTAGTTTTCAAAAAACATGACGAATAATTTTGTCACATTTGCTGAATATTTCGTCGCTAAATTGAAATATTTGGTGGCAAAATATTTTTTGTCATTGAAGAATTTTCTTTTTTACTCATTTTAGTGATGAATTTTTTTGTCACCTTAATCCATATCATTGGTGAAGAAAACTTTCGTCACTAAAATCTATTTGGTGACGAAATATTTCGTCGCCAAAAACAATTAAAATAAAATATTATTTAGTTTTGGTGACGAAATTGATGTTATAGAGGACGAAAAATTCAGCATTCGGAGACGAAACATTTCGTCGCCAAAAATCAAAAATAGGCGACGAAACTGTTTTTCATCACCAGGTACTTTCAACGATAACATATAGGCCACGAACGTGGTGACAAATTTTTTTTGTCGCAGATCACTTTAGTGATGAAAATTTGATGTTTGGAGACAAAATCAGTTTGTCACCAAAGACCTTTTTTGTTGTAGTGCTACCCGAGACCCAGAGAAAATCATCGTTGTGCAAGTTTTTGTTTGGTGTACGCTTTATGAGTTTCTCTCGGCCTCTTTTGACTTTGAGGTGGTATACCCAACCATTGTCATTTTGACCGAGCGAGTACTGCTGGAATATCTCAGCTAATCCCAAGTTCAGGCTGAAATGACGGTTGAGCTCGGCTATGCCATTTATTATTCTATATGTATTGATGGCTAGTTGGGTAGGACAGTGTCTGGTCTGCTTAAGAAATTCATAAATGAGGGTTAGACCGGGAACCAGAGTTTACTCTCTACGATTGACAGCACGGTGAAATGGTAGAAACTGGACTTGCCCCAGGGCGTGATATCTTGCTCGGCTAAAGTGAAATATACGTTATCTGGTTTGTTGTAATCCCGTTGGAACTCTACTATGGTGTCGGGCAAACTCACCATGAAGCAATACTTGCCTATGGGATTCGATTCTAAAGAAATAACTTAAAAAGTTGTTCAATCGTCTAGCATGACGTTGATTTTGTTAGCTCGGTTGAGTAGTACCACCAAGTAGTGAGGTGAAGGTGTGCCTGGCCAACCTAGTCAAGTCTGCAAAGTAAAATTTTTTTTGTTATTCTCAAGTGTCGACTAAGCTGAAACACTGTAAAGCAAATTTTAGATACTTCGCTCGGCCAGAAGAGTAGGTGTAGTGGGTGCCTAGCTTAGTCGTGAGCTGGAGCAAGGTTTTAGCTCAGTTAAAGCCAAGGGCAAGGTTTTAGTCCAGTTTGGACCGAGGGGAAAGGTTCTAGCCCAGCCTGAACGAGAAATATACTCCTAGTCCAGTTGAACTCATTTCAGGTGACACAAACAGATTTTTACCTCGGTTCTAGCATGATTTTGGATCAAAATCATTGTTCTTGTCTGGTTTTAGTTCCAATTGATGGAAGTTCTTCCTAGGATGTGGAATCTGGAGAGTTTTATAGAGGTGCTAATGTAATTTTAAGCTTTGTTATATGCACGTTTTAGTGGATAAAAACACTAAAATGTTATTTCAGTATCTATATGGCGGGTTTTAGCACTAAAACATCAAGAACATGAAGAACACTATGAATATTCATAGAATGCGCTAGAAAGAGCAAGAAACTTACGGGTTTGAGCAAGAAAACTAATTTTAATTTGCAAAAGGCGCTCCAGCAACAGTGGCGAGTGTGAAGTGGTAATGAACTTGCTTGGAGGAGCTCCAATGTAGGAAAAAGAGAGGTATGAAGCTCAGAGAACGAGAGTATTTCCTTGAAGAGGATGAACAGTGGAAACCGTTCAAGCATATGGGCATTACATATATGGGAAATGTAAAAAGGCACAGTCATTTCAAATTTTTGTGATATGTGACGGCTGTATCAAGGGTACAGGGCCAACAGGGGCATGCCACGTGTCCCACGATTGACATCGTGCCAAAGTGACAAGTGAACGTGTTGGCTACTGATAAGACTCCTTGGTGCCGAGCAGATCGGTAAGACCAAACAAATTCTTTAGCTTAGTTAATTTCTGTTATAGCTCGGTTGGGTAAAGTAATCCCAATCATGCTTCGCAGATGGAATTAAGGGACAATTGAGAGGGTAATTTGTGTAAACAAATTGGACCAAGCTAGGTGAAAGGGTTTTTGGGAGTTGAGTCGAATAATGGACTATGATAGCGGCTCAGATAGCCCTTTCTCGGGCTAAATCTGTTAAAGGCTAGTCAGAGATGGTTGTTAGGGCATAGACCTAGCTATTTATGCACAGTCAGTAAGCGGACCGAGGTGACTTTAATGAAGAATGTCAAGCTAGCCATAGCTCGATAGAGCGCCACTCTTTGGTTAGGTTTAGCACGGCTCGGTTAGAAGTAGAACAAAGCAAGACAGCTCGGTTGAGCGTAGCGATAGCTGAACAAAGAGTTTTGACCATCTCACTTAGTTGGCGATGAGGAGGGTGTTCCAGAGATAAGCATTATCCTTTAGGAATGGGATTCCTATGAGGACTCTGCTAAGGAAAGTTAGAGTCCTACTAAGATTGTGTCACGTGAAATCTATAAAAGCTCATGATAGAAAATATTCCCAAGTATGACAATTCATATTCCCAAATTCACAGAGCTTTAGTATCTTTTGTCAACTTGCTAACTTAGGCATCGGATTTCCGGCATACACTAGCCAGCTAGCTCACGTTCGTGTTTTCAAGTAATAAGATGATGACGTTTGGAGGAGTGCAAACTTGATCAACAAGATTATACGAGAAGGATTATTTCGTGTTTGTACAGTATCTTATTACTTTAACACTTTCTATGCGACTTTCCTAACGAGTTTGTGACAATAGCTTGAGTGTGAGACCATGCACACCCTTCGTAGATGATGCAAATAATACATATATAGATTGTACCACTCTAAAAAAAATAGTGAGCTTCAGAGCAAGAATTGACCATGTCACAAAGTGCAAGATTAAAACTATGACAACCACATGGTATGTAGAATGCTTTAGGATTTATTTCAAGCACTCTATTTTGTACACCTTTATATTTACCTTTCATATTAGAGCCATTGTCATACCCTTATCCTCTTATATCTCTAATATCAAGTTGAAGCGGCCTTGTTTGACAGCTCAATATTTTAGCCTAAAAGTCCAAAAGTCACTAAAAAAACTAAAAAGCCAACAACCTATATAAAAAAGTCAAAGATTCATTTTTCTTTCTACTTTTTTGTATTGCACATCTTTTCGTAAAAAATGTACAAAACCAAAAAGTCATTCCAAATATACTAATTTTTTTTATCTCATAGTTTAGCCAAAAAAATCAAAAAGTTACTAAAGTAGCCTGTTCTCAAAAGAGGCTGACCCAGAAGGATCATCCACCTTTAGAAATTCTACAAAGAACTCTTCTATCTTTACTGGACTTGTTGATATATCCATACAACATATAACAAGAAACATTTGCTCTTTATGACTTACATCTGGGGTGCAATCAAGTATCACTGAAAAATATTTTGCTTCTTTGATTCTTTTAATGATTGTATTTTTCACTTCACCAGCTAACATCAATATCAATTCATTTTGGATGACTAAGATAATGATAATGAATTTCACCTCTTTCAATACGTCGAATGTGCTCTTGAATCACTAGATCAAATTCGACAATCATTTCAATGAAACCTAAAAAGTTTCCATTTCTCTCTTGATAAATCTTCTCATTGTCTCCATGAAATGCTAAATTACATTTAGCAAGGCTTTTCACCAAAGCAATTATCCTAGTTAAAACTTGTCTCCATCGTTCTTTCTCTTTCTTGATATGTTCTTGCACACTTTGGTCAATTGTCGCATTTTTCTCCAATCTCATTTCTACTTCAATCCATTTTCTCATGCATTCCAAGTGTTTATTGCTAGTTTCATGACATTTAAGCCTTTGCCCAAGATTTCTCCAATCTTTAAATCCTTTAGTAACCAATTGAGTCTTGTTTCCCATTTGCTTAAACAACTTACAACAAAAGCAATATACTTTGTCCACAACATTTGAATATACTAAACATTTCCTGTAATGTTTTTCTCCATTTGATACATGTCGAATGTAATGGGTGGAAGAAAAATGCCTACCAAATTTATCTTTAGGGAATTCAATATCATTATCTCTTATGGGACCTTTTTCTACCAATAGATCTCGAAAATTCTAATCAATCTTGTCTCAATTACTTGGCTCATAAATGTTTGAAGTTCCATTTTCTACATTAAAATCTTCAATAGGATTAGCCTCACTCCTATTTTCATCAGTCATCTCATTCATGCATTCATTAGGTTCACCATTCATCAAATCTTCATGATCTTCATTAATTTGTTCATCTTCATCATTCTCATTCTTACCTTCATTGTTTTCAGTTGTTTCTTTTGAGCTTTCTATTTGCCTCTTGGTAACAAAATACTTATTAAGTGCTTCAGCTTGTGATTGAACTAAGGCATCTATTCTTTGTTTCCTTTTCTTTTTTCATGTCCAAAAATATACTTTCTAGGAATAATGATTGGCCTGTTTAATATAATTTATCAAAAATTACTAACATCATCATCATCATCATAACAAATCCAATAATTAAAAACGTAAAATAAAATAAAATAAAAAATCATGTAATCATAATAAGAAAAAAAAAATTAATAACCATCATCAAACAAATATTTCATTAACCTATATCTCTCAACCCTTGCAATCAAAGGAACCAAATAACTTCCTCTCCAACACATATGAAGACTAGAGTTTTCAAAACTTTTTTTTTTTTTTTTTGAAAATTTGGAAACTAGCTCCATAATAAACATCAAAAATATATATATTTGATATGTCAAAAATAATTTCCTTCCCAAGAAAAGAGAAAACCAAATTAAAATAATGATTTTCTTTATTTTTTTAATTTTTTTTCACCAAACTAATTTTTGAAAAAAAATTTAAGAAATAGATGGTGAAAACAAAATTAATATCTAAGCCCTAAATCTAAAGCAATTCATAGAACATCATTGACAAAAAGGAATTCATTATGAATCAACCACATAATTTGCAAAACCAATAAAAAAAATTGAAAAAAAAAAAAACCATAATTCTAGGAAGGAACTAAGAGGGTAAAGTGAAGGAATTTGAGATGATTGATTCACTGTTCGAAATCAGAGGCAAGAATCGAACTCATCGAATATTTGAAAGATTTGACGGTGAGAAGGGCAACTGCCAACGAGTGTCGGGGATGAATGGTAGAGAGTCGACGTTGTTGGCAGAAAGAGGTAACGCACAAAAGAAATGATGAACAACAACAATAGATTCTTGGGCTTCAAATTATTTTCACTTTAAAGGATTGTTTGGGGTGTCCTAAATAAGTGTATTTTTTGTCTTTTTGGATTAAAAAATGAAGGTTGAAAATATAGATATTTGGGTTAATTTTTTGACTTTTATGAAAAAATGTGTAATAAAAAATTGTAAAAATTGATTTGTAAGGAAAAATTCGACTTGGGAGTTGTGCAGTCGTAATTGTTGACTTTTGGTGAATAGTATTAACTTTTTAACTTTTTGAGTAACTTTTTGACTTTTTGACTTTTTAACTATATACCAAACTTGACCTAATTGTTAAAAAAAATTTAGAATAGGTTTTAAGTTTTTTGGACCTTTTAATTTAATGTGGGTTTTGTATTTTAAGTGGACCTTTTTTTTTTTTATGAATTTATATTTTAAATTGGGCCTTTTATCTATTTAGTTTAGATTGAGCCTTTTATTCATTTACTACTTTGAACTATAATTTTGAGTTGGGCCTTTTTGCAACAGAACAAGTATAAGACTATATTCTTTTTTTTGGAGAAATTACCCATAGGTCCCATGTGAAACATGTGGACACTATTTAATCTCATAACTTTTTGAATACACCCAAAAGTCCTTTCCTCTCTCTCTCTGTTTTTCGCTTCCCTTCCTCTCTCGCTTTTTTTCTGCATTTTTCTCTCATCGTGTTTGTCATGGAAGACGACGACCGGTGATCATATCTTTCTCCATTGATCGGGGTTCACTGATAACCACCAACCATCGAAATCAAATCCGACGAAGAAGATGATATATTTTCCGACGAAGAAGATGAGTGGATCTACTTAGATCTGATGTAAATCTACTCAGATCTACATCAGATCTGAGTAGATCTACACAGATTTGGCTAGATCTAAACAAAAAATAGTTGCCGGAGTACAATCCTCTCTCTACATCCGCCTTTCCCCTTCGATCTCTTTTTTTTTTTTTTCTCTGCTATACACTTATGTTTTTCTGTTCTAATGGAGAAAATTTTCGAATTCTGAACAAGTAGTTTTCGAGTGTTAGTTACAGGCGGTGAAAACTGTAAAATTTTGTAGTTTCAAATTTTTTTTTGGATGCTGGAATGAATCATGGTTTAAAATTGTAAAATTTTACAGTTTCATAACATGTTTTTCAGTTTAATTAATAAGGATAAATGCTTAATAGATTTTTGTTTTAAAACTGTAACATTTTACAGTTTCAAAACTTACTTTTCAGTTTGATCACTATTTAGATATTATTTGCTTGAACCTTACAAAAATTGAAAAATAACATATGTTTTCTTCATTGTTGCTGTTTTTTGTCGTTTCATTTTTTTTCCTTTTAATTTATCAATATTTAGCACATTTTGGTATGTTTTTTTGCTATAATTTATCAATTTATTCTTCTTTTTTTTTCCCGACAATATTCTAGACATTCCGGTGAGTCACCAGTGATGTTCTTAACGTCCAGTGAACGTTCTGAACATTCCGACAACTTCCATTAACGTTCTTAATACTCCGGCGAACTTCCGGCGAAACTCTGGCGACTTCCCGGTGATACTCCGGCGACTTCCCGACGATGTTGAACATTTCGACGAGTCTCCGACGACCGTTTGACGAAAGTCCGACGGTAGTAAGATGTGAACAGTGTCTGTAAATTTAAAAAAAAAAAAAATTTTTTTGATAACAATTAAAAATATGTTAAACTAATTGGTGCAAGTATTTTGTTTTAGAATTAGTTAGTTTTAAACTTGATACATAAAACTTATCAATAAGTTCCCTTTTTTTTTTGAGACCCTATTTTAAGCTTTTTCTAATGGGCCCAAAGCAGTTTCTTTGTGGGCTTGCCCCCAAAACCAGGCCTAGTTATTCATCTCATTTATCCGAAAAATTATTAGTCGGTCCTTGAGCCCCCACATAACAATGCTTCAGGCTAATCATAAATTTCAATAAACTTTTATGTTTTTCAATTACTTAACACAAAATCCTAACCCCTATTCTTTCCCTCTATCACAATGCATGTGGGGGCGTGAGACTGCCCCAGACCAACCAATAGCTTCTCTCTTCTTTCTCCAATATCACTCTCTTCATCTTCACTACCCTACTCTCCTTCTCTCATCTCCCTCCACCATCGATTGTCCTCCCATCTTCGGATCTTACTTCCCTCCCTCCGTCTGCCCTTCTCCATCTTCCTCGACCTCTGCGCCTCCTCCGCATTATCACAATCTTGCTCGCCGGCACCGAGATCCTCCGTACCAGCGCCGTTGAACCCACCGTCAACGGCGCCTTCTAGAATGTTCATAATGACCTTGATGACCTCTCCCTCTTCTGCAAAGCTGCCGACGTGTCTCCACCACACCGATCTTTTCCCGTCTCCCAGTCAGAACATTGAACACAAGGCTTACGAACGCATATCTAGTGACGACGAGTTCAGATCGGAGATGAAGAAGATCATGCTTGCCATCGCCGACGGACTTGGCTCGTCGCCCATCTAACTAGCTCTCAAAGACGACAACCAAAGCTTCCTCAAACAAGCAGCAGATCTTGGTCTTCACTGTTGAAGATATTTGGAATAAAAGCTTGATAATGGATCAAGAATATTTTGATTCAACACTGATCAAGAATATTTTGGTCTTCACTGTTGAAGATATTTGGAACCAAGGCTCGACGATGGAACAAGAATATTAGGAACGAAGACTTGATGATAAACCAAGGCTTGATGTCAAGTTTTGGAAGACTAAATAAGTGTATTTTTTGATTTTTTATGAAATATGAGTTGGATTTGAGTTGAGTTTGAAGTGATGTGTTAGAGAGGTGATGTGATTTAAATAAAATGATGTGACTTAAATAAAATAGTAATTTTTTGACTTTTTAAATTTTTTTGAGGATGCCAAACTTGATTTTCATTCATTCAACGCCTCTGTTCTTGTTCCACTTTTTAGTTGATATAATAATGCTTTGTGGGGGTGTGGTTTTTTTTTTTTTTTTTTAAAATTAAGTCATCGTTTGGCATGTGCATGTTTTTGCTTAAAAGTCAAAAAAGTTATTAAAAAAATTAAAAAGTCTATAATTTATATTAAAAAGTCAAAAATTTCTTTTTCTCTTTAGTTTTTGCACATCTTTTCGTAAAAAATCAAAAAATCATTCTAAACATAATAGTTTTTTAACCTCATATTTTAGTCAAAAAGTTAAAAAATTAATAAAATAGCATGTTCCCAAACGGGGTCTTAGACAGAGTTATGACCATTTTGATTTCTATTAAAGATTATCTGAACAAATAAAAATAAAAAATTACATAGATAGAAAAAAATAGCCTTGGTGAATTTCAACAGATAGATTTTTGAAAAGATAATTTCAATAGATAATTTCAACCGATAGATTTTTTGAACAGATAATTTGAGAAGATAAAATTTTTGAACAATTTAAATAAATAGGTTAAAAAAATTCAACATAAAAGGACAAAATTAAAGAAAAAAAAATTGCCCTTCAAAATTACAAAAAATATATCTTAACAAATATTTCACCAATCGTGTACTTCTTACCAAAAGAAGTTATCCAGTGAACCCAACGCCTCAAGCAATTCTCAAATTGGATTTATCACAAATTTTCTCTTATTTAATTTTTAATTTTTTTTTAGATTCATAGAAAAGTTAAGAAAGTAATAGAGTTTAAGTTACAACAAAGAAAATAAACCAGAGAGCTAGTCTCTCTCAAATCTAACACCAATCATATCTACTATAAGAGGAGATCTCACACTCGCAGAAGGATCGTCTAAGATTACAACATGTTCATCTTGATCAACCCCAAGGTTAGCAAGTTTATCAACACACTTGTTCCCTTTCCTGAGGGTGTGTTCGAGAGTACTCTTGTACCTTGACAACAAGAATTTAGCATGCTCAATTAGTGCTTTGTAGGGAGAGTTATGACTTGCTCCATTCTGGATTTGGTTGATGGCCATTTCTGAATTTGACTCAATCTTCACCTCCATAGTGCTTTTTTAGAATAGAATAGTCAGTCATCTGTAGATTGCCCAAAGCTTTGCCTCCAAACTTGTACAGTTGCCAAGCTTGCCATAGTAGCCCCATATCCAAATGCATGTTTTATTTCTCAAAAGCACTCTATAATTAGATTGACCTGGATCTCCTCTTGAACAACCATCAGTATTTAGTTTAAGTTTACTTGCATTAAGAAAACGCCAACTAATTAGTCTAGGTTGACTGTGCTTCGGGTAAAGAGGGGATTGAAAAGCTTCTTGGATCTCATTTGAATAGTCCAAGATGCTTTTATATCTCTTATGAATGGGTTTGGATAGATTTTCAAAAATCCATTTTGTTTCTATCTTTCCAAATATGCCGAAGTGTAACAATGAAGACAAGATTCCAATTCAAATTCAAAAACTAATATTTGTTTTTAATATTAGAAACAACCCATTCATTAAGAGGTTTACCTATTCTTTCCTCCCACTATTTAACATTTTTAAGTATAACCCAAACTTCCTTAGCATGTGTATTGTTGGAATATGTATGAAAGTAGAGTCTCATATCGGATAAAGAGTAAAAGAAATGAGTCTTAATATACAATAGATGGCTCTCCACTTATAGGCTTCACCATTTAAATGGGTATGAGTTTCAAATAATGTATGTTGGATATTAATATGTTGTTTGTAGACTCTAGAGCTTCTTTCTAATGGATTGAAACAATATTGTTGTGCGTTTGTGGGCTCTTTAATTCCCTAACAACTGGTATCAAAGTTAATGATGGACGATTTATGGGTGAGATCTCTTGGAGCATGGATGTTGTTGGCTTTGGGTTTGTAAAGAAACTCTCAATAGAGCTAAAAATCCATAACAACTCTTGATGGAACAAAGAAAATTCTTGGTGCACGTGGCAAGGTTAGACTACGACAAGGTAGCTCTCAATGAAATATGGTGGCTCACAATGGAGTGTGTGTAGGTGGCCCAAGCTAGACTCAATGTTGCAAAGTTATAAATCAAGATTAAAAGGGAATGTATAATGATCTACAATAAACTTGCTAATGATAGATCAAGACTTGAGGGAGAGCATGAAGGGGTCCAATGTTTGGTTCACACATGAGGAGAGATTGATGGAGCATGTATAAAGGTAGAGTCTCATATCAGATAAAGAGTAAAAGAGATGAGTCTTAATATACATTAGATAGGTTTTCAACTTATACGTTTAAGATTTTAGGTGAGTATGAGTTCGAAATAATAGATTGAGTCGACATTATTGTGTGCTTGTAGGCTCCCTAATTTTCTAACATGCACACCCTCTCAAAAGGTGACTCATGTCCTCACTAAATGCTTCAAAAGGTGATTCATGCCATCTTATTTAAATGGATAAATTATAAATACACTCCCTGAGAATTGATTAAAATTTGAATCGCCCCATGTGATTCTGAAAATTATATTTCACCTCCTAAGATTTTTAATTTCATAACAAATTGTCAATTTTATTAAAAAATCATCAAATCAGTTAATAGCTTTTAATGATATTAGAAATATATTTCAATTAATAATTTAGATAATTTTATTATTGTATAAGAGAATAATTATTCTATTAAACAAAAAACTATAATAAGAGAATATTTATAATTTTCTAAATTATAGGAGATAATCTATAATTTAAACAAATTTTAAGGGGTCTATTGGTAATTTATCCTATTTAAATCATTGACACAATCTTACAAACCCTATTATTTAAATCAATAACACAATCAAATCCATGACCCTTGTTATACGGTGGAGACAGAACTAATCTGAAGATCGAGGTGGGAAAACCCTGACCACCTGAATTCTAGCTAATAAATAATAATCAAAGGATTAAAAAAAATACAGTTTAAAATATACACAGTTCCTTTAAAAAGGAAAATTGTTATATATTTGGGATTTAATTATTTAGTGTATTTTTAAAAAAAATTTACTAAAAAATATATTAAAAAAATAAAAAAATAATATAAAGTGTCCTTATTTAGATCATTCTTAAATAATCCAATTTCTTATGTCATTTACTTACTCTTAAATACAAGTGAATGTGTCATATACTTTTATTAATGTGAGTACTATTAATTTATATCTTAGAGTAAAAAAAATAAAATTAAATATAACACTGCATTTAAAAAAAAAATGTTTAATTTATTGATAAAAATCAATCAAACAACTTAGGCTTCGTTTGGGAAGCCAAGTTTGGGTTTTTTTTTTTTTTTTTTTTTGTGGTTATTTTAGCCATAAAAAAATAGACTTTTTAGCCCAATAAGACAAAATATCACATTCAACCCATAATCATTATATTCTTTCTATCGCAAAAAAGTCAAAAAAAAAAAAAAAATTTCAAACGAGACTTTTTAACCCCAGGCTAAAATAGCCAAAAAAAAATCAAAAAATAACCCACTTTCCAAACCAACCCATAGAAACAAATGTGAACCCACCAGTTTTGTTGAGAGTAATGCTAGAAAAACACACACACACACACATATATATCCACAAGAATAATACTATATACATCATTTGATGTACTAATTAGTATACTAATAAGTGATGTGACATAATGTTAAAGATTTTGAATATTTATAATTTGTATAATGGGTTAAGTCAATAATAATGTAATAACACATGTTGGTATACTAATTAAAATATATCAATTAGTGTATGTAGCATCACCATATCCACAAATTCATTTACAATGATGTGCCTGTTTGGCACAGCTTATAATCAGCTTATTCCAGCTTTCAGCTTAATTTAAGCTATTTTGATGTGTTTGGTTTAGCTTATAGCTTATAACTTTTTGAAAGTCAGAAATCATCTGGAAATCAGCTATAAGCTGATTTAGGCATAAGCTATAAGTACTTTCCCACAACTCTACCAAACAGGGCTGATATGATATGAGAGTTGGGCCCATCATCATTAACCAGTGTAACAAATTAAAAATTAACACATATTTCACCATGTTATTATGAATATAATTTTTTAGGGTTTCAAATATTTTTCTTTGTTTAATGTGTAATTTAGGCCTTGTTTGGGATGTTCTAAATAAGTGTATTTTTTGACTTTTTATGAAATATTAGTTAGATTTGAAGTGATGTCGGAGAGAGTTGATGTGACTTAAATAAGATGATGTGATTTAAATAGGATAGTGATTTTTTCACTTTTTGAATTTTTTATAAGTTGCCAAACTAGTCTTAATTTTTTAAAATACATACAATTATTAAGGCAAAACGATTAAACGTTGTCGTTTGGTTTTTGTCTTGACATATTACTTTTAGAGTGGTGATTCATCCTACTAATTTTTGGATCATTAATAGCACTAATGAATTAAAAAAAAAAAACAAACTCAAGTCAAAACATCACATCATTTTAGTAGAATCTCCTATACCACATCATTAGTGATACTCTAGTGATTCCAATTTAGATCTCTAAAACATTATTCTTACTTTTATCTTGTCTGGATCCTAATAAATGCATTTCATGGAAGTTGTCTTCCTTCTGCATGTTCAAGTTGATGACCTGACCCTCTTTTTCAGTTCTATATCTATATATGTCTGTGAATGTGTCTGTATATATAAATATACAAATGTGTGTATCTATTTCTGCATGTTCAAGTTGATGACCTGACTCTCTTTTTCGGTTCTTTGAAATCTAGTGTTTGGGTTTGTTGAAAAAGTTCCAAATGACCTATCCCTGTTCTTTAGATTTTTGAATCTAGGGCTTGGGTCTGTAAAAAATTTCAAAACAAACTCTTGATTATCCCTCAATGTTCTTCATGTAAAGGCCATTCTTGCTCGTCCAAACCCGAAAAAATTAGGTTTTTTTTTTTTTAAAGAGAAACAATGAAGAAAACAAAGTTCGATACAGTTGTGTCAGTGAGTCGACACAGATCGATTCAAGTTTTGATGGGTGCATTGTTTCTGTATCTACTCTTGATGGGTTTAGAAATCCCTCTTGTGCTCAAAACTGGGTTAGGGTTTGGATCAGGAGACGGGCCTCTCTACGCACAGCTAATCAGGATCAATGAAGAAGACGAATCGACTCAGAGTGAAGCTTCAGATGTTGAAGAATCGTTTAGGGTTTCACAGAGATCGTTTGTCCGAACGCGACAGCACAAGAAAGTCTCGGGCTTGGTGTTCGACGAAAGTGCATTTGGTAATAACAGTGTGCTTCACAAGATGGCAATCAATGCTTTTGTGGTTGGGAAGAAGCTCTGGGAAGAGATTTCGTTGGGACAAGTTGGAGTTGAATTGGAAAACAAAGCAGAGAATGTGTCTGATTCGTGTATGCATTCGATTTCAATGTCGGGTGAAGAATTCAGGAATTCGAACCAAATTATGGTGATTCCGTGTGGATTGACATTGGGATCACACATTACAGTTGTGGGGAAGCCACACTGGGCTCACCCCGAGTACCACCCGAAGATAGCATTGTTGAAAGAAGGAGATGATAGTGTGATGGTTTCTCAGTTTATGATGGAATTGCAGGGGTTGAAGACGGTGGATGGGGAGGACCCACCAAAGGTACTGCATTTCAATCCAAGGTTGAAGGGAGATTTCAGTGAGAGGCCGGTTATCGAGCAGAATACATGTTATAGGATGCAATGGGGGTCGTCGTTGAGGTGTGAAGGGTGGAAGTCTAAGGCGGACGAAGAAACCGGTATGTGTGAATTCATTGTAGCTCTGCATTTATCATTCTTGACGATGGTTGATTTGGTAGTTGTTACTAATGCAACATGAGTACAATGAGCTAATTTGGTGGAAAATTTATTTGAAACTTTATGATGTAATTGGTTAAATATTGATCATCATCCTTCATCAAATCTGATTTGATGAAAAAATTGCTAAAAGTGTGCTCCAACCATTTCATCAAATATGTATCAAATCAAGGGTGCGCATTTCTTTCACCGAATTAATGATGTACTAAAATCCTTCACCATATTTCCAATAGTCATAATTGATGAAATTTTAAAAAAAGAGTAAGGGTTAGAGATGGTTTTCTTTTATAAAAAAAAAAAAGAAAAGAAAAAAAGTGGTTAAAACAGAGTTTTAGGATAAATTCGGAAATTTTCAAAAAATAAAAAATAAAAAAATAATTTGATGAAGAAAGAGAGAGTAAGGATTCGAGTGTTCCATAGGAAGTGATTTTCGGCTTGTCATCTGATGGTAGATGTTTGACCTGAAATTGAAGTCACTGTTTATCTATGATGTTAGCTGAAACTTTCAGCTTTGGAGCAATTTGTAGTAGTTACCTAGTCTATTGTTTTCATTCCTTATACTTGCTCGGTCCAATGATTACTTGCTTCAAAAGGTCCATATGATTTTTGCAAGTTTATATCCAGTGTCATTAATTCCTCAATTATAACATTTGGTTATTCAGATTGGCTCATTTTTTAAGGTCTTATGAAGTGGATGGACAGGTGAAATGTGAGAAATGGATTCGTGACGACGACGATCACTCAGAAGAGTCGAAGACTATATGGTGGTTGAACAGGCTGATAGGAAGGACCACAAAAGTGACAGTGGACTGGCCATATCCATTCGTAGAAGACAAGTTATTTGTTCTTAGCTTGAGTGCTGGCTTGGAAGGCTATCATATCAATGTAGATGGGAGGCATGTTACTTCTTTTCCTTATCGCACTGTGAGTATCCCCTCCTAAACGTGCTGGTATTGTGAAATCATGATGAACATGGATGGCCTCAAGATGCTTATGATCTTGACAGGGGTTCACTCTTGAGGATGCAACAGGACTATGTATAAAGGGGGATGTTGATGTGCATTCTATATTTGCTGGCTCGTTATCTACATCACATCCCAGCTTTGCTCCACAGAAGCATCTGGAGATGTTGACTAAATGGAAGGCCCCACCTCTTCCTGATTGGGATGTGGAGCTTTTTATAGGCATTCTTTCTGCGGGCAATCATTTTGCTGAGAGGATGGCTGCGAGGAAGTCCTGGATGCAGCATCCATTAATCAAATCTTTAAATGTTGTAGCCCGGTTTTTTGTAGCTCTGGTAAGGCTTGGTAAAGTCGCATGTATTATTTCCTGACAGACCTTTATGTGTAAAAAAACCTTAAGTTGTGGTTGCTTACTCGTCTAGGAACTTTTATTTTGACAGCATGGAAGAAAAGAAGTAAATGTAGAGCTAATGAAAGAAGCAGATTTTTTTGGGGACATTGTCATAGTGTCATACATGGACAACTATGACCTTGTTGTACTGAAGACGGTTGCAATCTGCGAATATGGGGTGGGTGGTTCTTTAAAATCCAGAGATGGCAACTTTTATTTTTCTTAGTGCTATTCACGTAAATCATTGATAACTGCATTTGGTTCAGGTTCGCAGTGTGGCCACAAACTATATTATGAAGTGTGATGATGACACATTTGTTAGGATAGATGCTGTCATCAAGGAAATGAAGAAAGTCCACAGTGGTGGAAGCCTGTATGTGGGCAACATGAATTACCACCACAAGCCCCTGCGTTATGGTAAATGGGCAGTGACGTATGAGGTATACTTTTGAACAGATACTTTCCCCTTGAATATGGTTCAAATAGCTGGTAAAAAGTGTAGGCTTTTCTATCTTCTTCTTCTTCTTTATTATTATTATTATTATTATTATTAGTTACAGCTTAAAATGAGATTCAAGTCCTATGGTCCTGATGTTGCTTTTATTTAATTTATTGGTTCTTGCATATATGAGACTGTAGTTTTATTTTTCCAGAACTGTAGTTTAAAAACAACGCTCAATTAGTACACATTAATGTGTGTTTGGAAGGGAAAATATTGGGTACGCACCTAACCTTGACATAGTGCACAAAGTAGTTGTCCAAGACTTGAACCCATAACTTCAAGGTTATTAGGCCATTGAACCAATAATCACCCCTTTTTCCAGAACTGTAGTTTAGTATCTATAATTTTTAAAATATTTGTATTTGTCTATTTATGTACTTTTCCTCCATGGATTCTGCATAGTTCTCATGTAGTTGAAAATTTCTTTGCTTTTCCACAGAGATGAATGTTGTTTCAGGGCTGAAATAATATTGTCATCTGTCAGGTGTGCAAAAGATGATTTATTTGTAAAATTGGAGATGTTGGAAGTAGTGTTATTATTAAGTTATTGTTGTGGATTCAATCACTAGAGATTTGATGCTTCCTTATTTGCCTCTATGGCTGCAACTCCTGCAGTTTGGCCGGGCTAGGGGTAACTAGGCCCAACCCCGAGGCCTGCCAAAGGTCAATGCAAGCCCGGACAAAGCCAGACATGAAGCATGTGCTATTGCAACCCAAGCTGGACCGATCCATAATAGAACAGGTTCTGGCTAGACTCGTGTTGCCAGACAAATGCTTTGAAACGTAGATTGGCAGAAGTGGGAAATCTTCCTCGAGTGTGATGGTGTTCATTAAGCTGTAAATAAAGAAGGAAAAATAAACAAACAAAATAAAAACACGGGTCTTCCAAGGTTATGGTTCCACTCATGTACAGCAATATTCATATATGAATATGCATCATACATACCAATTTATAGTGCATATTTACACGTATTTGTGTGCACGGACATTATTAATTCGGGCTCGGGTTGGTTTGGGTTGGCCAATATGTGAGAGTCCAGGCCTGGAATGATTTCACTTCGGGTAGGGATTTTCTTGGGTTTGGGTAGGGATTTTCTTGGCTGTGCCCAATGTTTGAAACATACTTGCCCCCAGCCCATTAAAAAGTTGGCTTGGGTTAGGGTTGTTTGGATTCAGCCGGTTTGACCGCCCTAATTTCCTCATTTGTTTTTAAGCCATTGCCAATCAGTTGTGACATTTTATTACCCTGCTATCTATTGTACTGAAATTGGACGGGATCATGTGACCCCGTGAGATGTTTTCTGACACAGCTGAAGTTTGAATATTTGAGAATGCAGTCTGCTTCTTGTCCTTGTATGGAGGTTGAGAATTTTTCCTTAATAATGCTCTCAATACATTCCTGCTTTAAGCAGGTCAAACACAAAGGAAATTGTGTAGCGCCTAGATTTCTTCTCTTACATATGACTCTTGCTGAGCATTAAAACAACTGTTTTAATCAGAATTTTGTTCTTGTAACATCTCATATACCAATCTAACATATGGTTCTATCTTTGATCTGTAGTTTTTTTTTTTTTCCTCCTTCAATTCCTTCTCTGAAATTGCAGGAATGGCCAGAAGATTATTATCCACCCTATGCAAATGGGCCTGGTTACATAGTGTCATATGACATTGCACGGCACATTGTATCCGAGTTTGAAAAACACAAGTTGAGAGTATGTTCTCCCTTTCCTTCTCTACCAATGTGTGTTTTGGGGTTTGTGATTCGCTGAAGGCAATTGTATGATGTTATTGACGTTTATTTATTTGTCATGGTACAGTTGTTCAAGATGGAAGATGTGAGCATGGGCATGTGGGTAGAGCAGTTTAACAGTTCCATGCCAGTTGAGTATGTGCACAGCGGGAAATTCTGTCAGTTTGGTTGCATTGACAATTATTATACAGCGCATTATCAGTCTCCTAGACAGATGATATGCATGTGGAACAAATTGCAACAAGAAGGGAAAGCCCAGTGCTGCAACATGAGATGACCATGGTCATCATGATGGGTTAGCCTAAATATTTTAAGCTAGGATGGGGACAAGTTTTGCAGTCATAGCTTGTACATGTTAGTGTTGTTAACATTAGAATATTGGGGCTTTCTTCTGTTTACTTTTTTAATCTATTAATTATTCAATTTTTTCTCTCTTTTCCCTTTCTAAGGCCCCCGCTTTTGGCTTGACCGGAAGATATTGGATGAACAAGGTTGCTACCGGAAATAGGTTGGGAACAATCTTTAATGATTTGGGTTCTGTATCTGGAGTTGAAAAACAACAAAACAAAAACAGAAATGATTATTTACTGTTAGTTTCTTTGATTTCAGAGTGAAATTTCACTAAGAGAAATTTCGATGTGCAAAGTTATTAAAATATATGTTTTTTGCACTAGAAAATCTAAAATTGATTGTTGATTGCAAAAATTAGGTGCTTAATTCTAAATCACCTCATTTAGTCAAGCAAATCAACATTTTAATATAGAAGAAATTTATAGAATTTAATCAATCGAATAGACTAATCAAATGTATCAACCTAGAATGATTTTACAAAATTTATCAAATGATCAATATAATAAACGAAGTACAAATTGAAAGTAATTAAAATAAAACTTTTTGCGAAGAGATTTAGACGAAGCATATTGTATACCACTAAAATTACTTCAAAACAATTTCCTCCGTCACCAATACTTTAATCATCTGATATTTCACCATAGATTTTAAAAAATGGTAGATTAAAACTAGGGGTGCAATTTGAGCGGGCTCAATCCGAGCTCAGCCGGAATTTGTTTAGGGTTTGAACAAAATATTTTTGAATTTGGTATGACTTTAGACAAGCCCGAATTAAATTTAGGTGGGCTTAGGTGAAGACATCAAATAATCCGAACAACCCGAAACCCGAATTATATATAAATATATAAAAATATTAAATATATATAAATTATTAGCCATTGGATAGTATGAAAGCAATTTAAATCATTAGATCATATTTAATATATATTATATACATAAGTAATAAAATATAAAATCTTACTTTTTTTTTTCTTACTCATAAATTGTAAATACTACCATAACGATATCTTTCTTATATTGTATAAATTTTTTGTTTTGATATTATTAATGATTTTATAAAAAAAGAAGAAAATAGTTTAATTTTGACAAATTAATTAACTTAGTTGAACGAAAAAAAATAAAATTGAAATATTTTATGTATAATTCGGGCAACTTGGATAATTTGGATTTAACTCGGGTTCCGCTTGGGTAGACAACCTCGGGTTACAATATGGGCTTAGACAGGTCAGAGCAGCTGTCAGCATAACTTGAGTAAGGTTTAGATAACATCTCAATCCGTCTGAATCTGTCCGAGTTGCACCCCTAATTAAAACTCGAGGTACTTACATGTAGGTCATAATAAGTGAATTTATTGTCTAATAGCTCCTATGAGAAAAATTTGTCATAAAAAAAATCACTAACTGTAAGTTTTAGCAACAATTTATAAAAATCATGACAAAAAAAAAGTCACTAAATGTCAATTTTTAGCGACATGTAAAAAATTGTCACAAAAAAATTATTTTTAGCTACAATTTTATCAAGATTTATTTTCAATAGGACTTGATGGGAATTAAGTCCGATTATTAGGACCTATTGGTAATTTACCCTTAAAACTCTAAAGCATAATGTAGGTAAGATTTAACAAAATTTACGGTTGCGTTTGGTAGAATTTTGTAATTATGATTTGAGAGTATGAGTTGTATTTTGAGTTTGTGGGGTTTGGAATTATGATTTGAGTGTAGAAAATTTGTTTGGTAAAGAGTTTTGAAAAGAGTTTTGATTTGAGTGGGGAATTGTTGATGTGATATTTAATATTTGATACAAAAATTTATAACTCATAACTAAATATACAACTCAAAATTATTTTAAAGCACATAAAAAATTTTAAAAATTTCAGAAAATATTTTTTTCGATTATATAAAAATTAACATATCAATTGCAAAAAAAAAAAAAAGTCAACCGGCTGGTCAACTGGCCGGACGACCGATTAAGCAAAATTTGCAAAAAAAAAAATTCTGAAAAACGCGGCTGGTACAGACTTCTCTGCAGAGTTTTGGAAACTTGTTTCCAAAACACGTTCCAAACATCATATTCAAAACTCAGTGTAGAATCACATTTTGAAAACATAACCAAACAGAGCTCTTAAATTAAATTGCTAACTCTCTCATTTTGGGAAGTGGGGTAAAAGTTACTTCCTAACTTTTAACCCACTTCTCTCTCTCACAAAAAAGTTAAAAAATAATTTTTAATTATCTTCCCAAAGTACCTAAATATTTTCAAATTAAATTCAAAATTTATATTATAACAATATAAGGGAGAAAGAGAACCATATATAAGAGAGAGAGAGAGAGAGAGAAGAGAAGAGAGATATGAAATGGAACTGAAGCAGGAGATGGGGAAGTCAGATTTGGGCTTTCAATTAGTAATGATTCAGACCCAACCTCCAAATGTGAGACTCTCACAAATCTAAATTATTTATGATGTGAATTTCGCACATATATGAATAAATTTTACATATACATAGAGAATTAAGATCACTGAGAATGTAGGGATCATCCCGAAAGGGATCTCAAACATTTTCTCCCAATTTATAGGTAAATGGAAGGAGAAGTAACAAATAAAAAAAGAATAAAAAAATGAAAAGAAAATAAAGGAAGAGAAAAGGAATGTGATGGGCATGGTCATGGCAGTTTTTTTTTTTTTTCTTTCTTTCTTTTTCTTTTCTTTTCTTTGAACGTATGGCAGTGAGCTTTTTTTTTTTTTGCCAAAGGTATGGCAGTGAGCTTGCTGCCCACGTTTTAATATATAACAAATAAAAAAAGAATAAAAAAATGAAAAGAAAATAAAGGAAGAGAAAAGGAATTTGATGGGCATGGTCATGGCAGTTTTTTTTTTTTTGCCCTTTTCTTTTCTTTTCTTTTCACGTATGGCAGTGAGCTCGCTGCCCACGTTTTAATATATAACCATATATATATATATATACTAGCACTTGCCACACGTAATGTGTGTGCAATTCAAATAAATATAAATAAAATAAAACATTTATCATATATTGTGTGTTAGTTAAGTGGAGAGTCTTATTCATTTGACATAAGTCTAAGGTTTAAATCTCCTCTTCTCGTTTATCTAATTTTTTTTTTTTTATTTTAAATAAAAAAGTAGACATGTGGCAGCATAAGAAACAAAGGCTTCAAGACACCATAAAGGGTGTTCACTTTATAATAACTAGCGGCCGGACACACACGATGCGTGTGCAAATCATTTGAAATTATGATATGAAATTTACATGTTTCGAAATTCATATTTTTCTCTAATAGAGAAGCATCAGAAATTATTTATTTTGAAAAGCAAAAATTGTAAAGCAACCTATAAAAAATAAATAAATAAATAAATAAAATCCATATAATGTATGATCTAGTTGGAGTATTTTTATTTTTTTGTTTAAAATGTGGTTAAGCATAAAAACATTAATCCAAGCCTCTTAATCACTTACAATCAAAACAAATTTGAAAAACACTGAATTTTTTCTTTAAAAAAAGCACATGCAAAAAAAAATTAAGAAAATAAAAAAATAAATTTAAAAAAAGAAGAAAAACAAACAAAAAAAAAATATTTTTTAAAGAACATTGAATTGTTTTTTTTAAAAAACTCACACACCAAAAAAATAAAGAAAATAAACAAACAAATTGTATTAAAAAAAAAAAAAACAAAATTTATACACAAAAAACAAACAAAAGCTTAAAAAAGTAAATAACAAAAAAAATGAATATAAAAATACAAAAGCACACAAAATAGAAAAATACAAATCCAAAACTCTTAGAATATTATAATCAAAGAGACTTGATATATGCAAAAAAAAATAAATAAATAAAAAATAAAATAAAATAAAATATAATAATAATAATAATAATAATAATAATAATAATAATAATAATAATAATAATAATAATAATAATAGTGAAATCTATTAACATTAAAAAAAATAATAAAACCAAAAGAAAAAATTGTTTTTTTTTAAGAACAGTAAATTCTTTCTTAAAAGAAAAACGCACAGCAAAAAAAAAAAGAAAAAAGAAAAAGAAAACAAACTATTTTATAAAAAACTACAAATTCAAAATTTTTAGAACACTTATTTTCAAAGAGATTTGATATACATAAAAGAAAACAAACAAACAATTTTTTAACAAATTACAAACCTAAGACTCTTATACTGTGAAAGATATTTTAATATAAAAAATAAAATTAAAAAAAAAACAAAAAACAGACCAAAAGAACTAATTTTAAAAGAATAAATAAATTTTAAGAAATACATAATTATTTCTTATATTCTTCTTTTTTTTTTTTTCTTCCCAAAGAACTTGATAACATAATAGAACTTTTCAATGAAGAAAATAAAAAGTATAATTAATAAATATTACACTTATAGTATATGATAAGATTGCAATATTCTTGAATAGAAAAGTGATATTTTACTGTGAATAGAGAGAAGTGAAAATAGTGAAAGTGAATTAAAAGTGCACAATAAAGCATGCAAAATAGAAAAATACAAAGCCAAGACTCTTAGAATATTATAATCAAAGAGATTTGATATACACAAATAATAATAATAATAATATTGAAATCTATTAACATTAAAAAAAAAAATAAAACCAAAAGAAGAAACTTTTTTTTTTTTATATATTTTAAGAACACTAAATTCTTCCTTAAAAAAAACACACAATAAAAAAATTAAGAAAATAAATAAACAAATTTTTAAAAAACTATACATCCAAAATTCTTAAAACACTTATTTTCAAAGAGATTTGATATACACAAAGAAAAATAAATAGTCAGAGTAAAACATATTTGATAAAAAAAAAAAAAAAATTAAGAAAACAAACAAACAACTTTTTAACAACTTACAAACCTAAGACTCTTATACTGTCAAAGAGATTTTTAATATTAAAAAAAAAATTTAAAAACAAACAATAAAAACTGATTTTAAAAAATAAATAAATTTTAAGAAATACTGAATTATTTCTTCTTTTTTTTTTGTTTGTTTTCTTTCCAAAGAACTTGATAACATGATGAAATATTTTAACGGAAAAAAATAAAAAGTATAATTAAAAAATATTATACTTACAGTGTAGGATAAGATTACAATGTTGTTGAATAATCATAAGATTGCAATGTTCTTGAATAGAGAAGTGATACTTTACACAGAATAGAGAGAAGTGAAAACGGTGAAAGTAAATTGAAACTGGGCAATAATTATTATTTATTTATTTATTCTTTTAGATAAGAACTGCACAACATTTTAAAAAAGAGAAAGAAATCGAAATAAATAAATAAATAAATGAGAGTAAGTGATTGTGGCAGAGAAGAAGTCTAACTATTGAGTTAGAGAATGTGTTTAGTGGAAAGAAGGTGAGTGCTTGATTTCTTTTATTATTATTTTTTAAAATTCAAATTCCATGTAGCATAAAGCTTCAAGACATCAAATTAAGGGTTGGCTTTTAATAATAGTATAGATAATATAGATAGATAGATATAGATAGATAGATAGATATTTTTGCTTAGTAAGGATGAAAGTTAGGAAATTAATAAAAAAAAAAGAAGGATCGAATATACTATTAATAATAAGGAAGTGGGAGTTTTTTTTTCTAATATTAAAAAAAAAAAAAAAACTATTTAGAGAATTGATTTACTTTTCAAACTATTTGGAAAATTAACTTGTTTTTGAAATTGCATTTTGAAAATGTGATTTTGAAATTGAAATTGCATTTTCAACATGTAATTTTCACCTTGAAATCGCATGTTGAAAATGCGATTTCACCATGTCATCATAAATTATATTTTCAACCTGTGATTTCAAGGTAAAATTGCATGTTGAAAATGTAATTTTAATTTCAAAATCGTATTTTTAAAATGTGATTTCAAAAAATAAGTTAATTTTTCAAATAATTTGAAAAGTGAGTCAATTTTCTAAATAGGTTTTTATTTTTAGAATATTTTAAAAAAAAAACTCAGGAAGTGGAGGTAAAAAAATACAACTTTGATTGAGCCCCCGAAAGCAGGGCCCGATCCCCGAATATCCATAACAGGTAAAAAAAAAAAAAAAAAAGAAAAAAGAAAAAAAAAAAAGAAAACAGTTTCCATAAAAGGAAATTAGGGGATTAGGGGACTTTTTTTTGAGGTCCAAAACATTTTTCAAAAAAATAAACAAAGGAAGTATGCTAAGTTTTAATTTAATATTCTATCACCAAAATACCACCTAATAAAATTAAAATACAAATATCACTCTCTTCAAAATATTTAGAATAAATTACAAATACATCTCTTGAGATCTGTTTAAAATACAAATTGTCCCTGTGATTTGGAAAATTATAAATATTTCCCTGTGAGAATTTTTTATTTAACAAAATTAATTAAAAAAATGAAATTTCTAACTGTTTACCTATACAATAAAAAAAATATCTGAATTATTAATTGAAATAAAATTTTAACATTATTAAAAACTGTTAATTAATTTGATAATTTATTAATAAAAGGACTTACTTGTTATGAAATTAAAAACCATAGAGGGCATAATGTAATTTCTAGAACCGCAAAAGGTAACTTATAATTTAAGTAAATTTCAGAGTATGTGTTTATAATTTACCCAAATATTTAATACTTAAAAAATAAGGGATTTCACAGTAATTGTAGCAGAAGTAGTAGAAGTGATGGTTGATACAGTTATGGTGGCATCGCGTATAGCGATCCCGGTTTTCCCCGTCATTTATTTTATTCCAGACTTGGGTTCCGTCATGGTTGTTGTTGTCTATGTCTTGTTTCCGTCCTCTAAATCCTTTGTATTTGAGTTTTGGGACATGTTGGGTGAATTTGGAACAGGTTGGTTGGGTGTTGGAACAAATGGTTGCTGTCCAGATTTTGGTTCCTTCGCTCAAGCGAGGCTTTTGTCGCTCGAGCAAGCCTTGGGTTTTTGCTTCTTCGCTCGAGCGAAGGTTCTTGCGCTCGAGCGAGCTTTCTTTGATGTGTCTCTTGGCTCGAGCGAGCACTCTTGCGCTCGAGCGTGCGTCTGCGTCTTTGAAAAACCTGAAGGTTAGTATTCTTCGCTCAAACGAGGCTTTTGTCGCTCGAACGAGCGAGCTCTATGTTTTGTGTTTCTTCGCTCGAGCGAGAACTCTTGCGCTCGAGCGTGCTTCTACATTGCAGACCTAAAGCTTTGCATTGTTTGCTCGAGCGACGCTTCCTGTGCTCGAGCAAGGTTCTTTTGTGTCTGGTCGCTCAAGCGACCACTCTTTCGATCGAGCGAGCCTCAAATATATCAGATCGCAGCAGCGTGTTTTTAATCACTTTTTCATCGCCTTTTTTCACTCCAAACCCTATATCCGACACTCTCTCTCTCTACATACTCCTTTCTCCACAAAAGCCCTTGATCTAGAGTGTCTCAACCCTACTCTCTTTGTTAAAAAGCTAGAGTATCTTGTGGGCTATCATTTGAACCGAAAAAGTGTGGATTTGGAGCACTTTCAAGTTTCTTCTTCTTCTTCTTTGGGCTCCTAACTTCGAGGTAGGGATAATCTACTCCTTATGAGTTTTGACATAAATGTTGGTTATTTTGTATAGACGGTGGTGTTTGGGAGTTTTGGATAAAGTTAGGGTTTGATTTGAAATAATAAAAGAGGGGTTTTCTTATTTGGGCTTCACATGTGTCTATGAGACCTTGCTAATGGATTAATAGTATATTATGAGTGAAATTGGGCCTCGATTGCAATATTTGAAAAAAGGAAAAGATTTTCCCTAATTGGAATTAAATGAGTTAGTTAGTAGAAATATGAAATTGGTTTGGTAATTATGAAATTGGGAAAGTTGGTGATGTAATGGTGTAGTCGGATTGATAAATCACTCACTTATGGAAAAGTTGATAAATTATCTGTTTGATAAATTTATTTATCTGTTTAGAAATAATTGTTTTGGGCTATCAGTGGAGGATAGCCATAATTGTTGTAGAACTGCATGATAATTAGGTATATTGAAACTAATCAACGGGATTATGTCATTGAATATGACGGTTGGATTAACACATTGAATATATGCTTTAATTGATCATGGTATATGGTAAAGTGTTTAAATACATTGCATATGTATATTGTGTGGGAAGAGATAAGGGATGTACTCCATTGTGTGGGAGGAGATATGGGATGTATTCCACTGTTTGGGAGAAGATAGGGGATGGACTCCATTGATAATTAAGTTGGTAGGAGTGTCCAGGGTGAAAGTCCCGAAATCTTATATACGTTTGAATGACGTTGATGATTGAAGTGTTGATAATATGAGTTGTAGTCGCATTTCGAATTGTTAATGATTGAAGTATTAATAATATGAGTTGTAGTCTCATTTTGATTTATTTGAGTGAATAATGACCCACGCTTATGAATTAACTTGGGTAAATGAACAGAAGTGGATTTGAAATATGGATGTACTTGTTGGTGGCCTTGTAAAGAGTGTAAATTGGCTTATAAGTGTTAACCATTTGTCGAATGCTAATGTTTTAGCTATTTCTCATATTTGGTTTAGCATATCTCTACTGGGCTTTGGCTCACTCTACTTGGGACACTATTTTCAAGTACAGGCGATATGTCACCTCCAAGAGTATAGCTTGGGAGGTTTTGGAGCTAAAGGCTTCATTTTGTTGTTTTGCCTATATTTGTACTTAAATGTAAATCTAAGCCGAGGGTTTTACTTGTAAAGGAGTTAGAACTCTTCTTTTGTGTAACCAAGTAACAACTTGGAAAGATGTAAACTAGAGGGCATTTTATTATTTTTTGTAAACATTTGGAACTTATATGAAATACCCTTTTGTAATATTAACTCTGATGTATTTATGGAGATGTGATTATCTTTCATGAATATAGAACTGTTAAATGATGGAATTGTGTATTATTTTGAGGGCGTTACAACTTGGTATCAGAGCGTACCGGGTTTGAATCATTTGGGTACGTGGGAAGTGGTTAGTACCACAATGGGTTTGTCTCGCTTGTTAGAGACTTATGTGACTATATGGGTATGAGATTTAATTTCTAGGATGTTGATCGGGTCTATGAGTTTCTAGAAGTCTTATTAGAAAGGCATTTGATCAATGATGTTTCTGCCTGAAACTCTAGCAACGCCACGGGACAGTCATTATCCGGAGAATGAAATTCGTAAGTGCTTATGTGATTATGTGCTTATTTGGAGTAAATTACAGTTGTCCATCGTATTAGGACGCGAGTGAAATATCTTCGGCACATTTGTGGATGTGTCAATCCTTTTGTTACCTTTATTAGGATGTCAGGACGAGAACGTGGTGGTAGGCATGGTAGGCCTAGGAGGCAGGAGACGCCTATACCGGATGAAATTCCGGCATAGGAGGAAGGAGTTGGTTAGGCCAACGTGACCGAGCCAGTAGGTCAGCAGGCCATGGGCGCTTTAGCCCGCGAGGTGGCAGGAGCATTGAGGGAATCCATGGACATTCTCAAAGTTGAGAATCAAGTCCAGGCCTATGTAGTTGAGAAAGGGCCGTCCTTTTTGAAGAGGGAGTTTTTTCGGTCGAATCCGGATGAGTTTTTGGGTGATCCAAAAGAGCCACTGAAGGTTGATGAGTGGCTTGAACAGATGATGAAGACGTTTGAGATGCTTGGCATCGAAGAAGGAGGTTTGAGGGTGACCTTGGCGTCCTTCCAGTTGAAAGGAGACGCGGGTCAGTGGTGGAAGTTTGTTCGAGGGCGCATTGGAGAAACTTGGGAGGCTTTTGTCGACGCCTTTCAGGAGAAGTTTTTGCCTCCCACTGTTAGGGAGAAGTTGAGGGACCAGTTTTGTCAGCTCAAGCAGCTGAATACACCAGTGGCGGAGTTTGAGGCCACCTTTACCATCTTATCGAGGTTTGCACCAGAGTTGGTGGTGACCGAAGAACGTTGGCGCTTGGAGTTTGAGAAGAAATTGAGGACCAGACTCATGTTTCTAGTAGCTGGGTCCATGATTAGGGAGTATGGGCGCCTTGTGCAGGCTGCAGCCCATCTTGAGACCATTATGCATGCGGAGGAGGAAATGATGAGGGGCTTCCAGAGGAGCCAGGAAGGTCAGGGAGATAGTAAGAGGCAGAGGAGTTCTAACCCTCAACAGTCCCAGGGAGCACATTCTAAATCTACCTTTCTAGTATCGAGTTCAGGTTCTGGAAGAGGCGGTCAGGGAGACATCACTTGTTACAAATGTGGTCAGCTGGGCCACAAGTCTTCAACTTGCCCGTAGAGGGGAGGAGGGCAGAGAACAGCTTCTTCTTCGGCTCGTTCTCAAAGCCAGAGTCAGGGCAGAGGCCAGCCGCTCACTTGTTATCAGTGTGGGTAGGCGGGGCACCTGAAGAGGTTTTGCCCGTAGTTGAGTGGCACATCTGGTGCATCTGGTTCAAGGCAGACGCAGACTTATCAGCCAGCTCAGTCAATTCAGGCCTCGAGGGCCAATCAGGAAGCCTCTTCGGCTCAGTCTGTGCAGTAGTCTTATGCTCCGAGAGGTGAACAGGTAGATCGGAGACCTACAGGGCGCGTGTATGCTGTTACAGCGCCGGACCTTGTACTGGCTCCATCTGTTGTGAGAGGTACCTTTTTGCTTTGCAACTCGGTTGCTAATGTATTAATTGATACGGGTGCATCCCACTCTTTTATATCTTCTGCATTTGCATTTCTTTTGGGGTTGGAATTGGCACAGTTAGCATCTCCTATTTGTGTTGTATCACCCATTGGGAGCGAGATGGTTCTGAAACAGGGGTGTCGGGGTTATGATATAGAGGTCGCTGATCGTCGACTTCCCTTTTCTTTTGTGCTGATGGATATGTCTGGGTTTGATGTGATTTTGGATATGGACTGGTTATCGTCATACCGAGCTATTATAGATTGCTACCGTCAGAGGGTTACTGTATGTACCTTGAACGGGGATTGTTTTCATTTCTTGGGAGATCGGGTTGGTAAGGTTTTACCACCATTGTATGATCCGCGAGGGCGGAGTGGGCTTAGTTGTCTTCTCGCTAGCTGTATGAGTAGTGAGTGTGATAAGACCCGAACTAAGTTACCCAGAGTGGTTTGTGAGTACTCGGACGTCTTTCCCGAGGATCTTATTAGTTTACCACCTCATCGAGAGATTGAGTTCTCTATTGACTTTGTGCCTGGTACGGCACCGATTTCCATGGCACCGTATCATTTTGCCCTAACTGAGTTGAGTGAGTTGAAGATTCAACTCAAGGAGTTGCTAGATAAGGGCTTTATCCGCCCTAGTACTTCGCCTTGGGGAGCACCGACCCTCTTTGCTAAAAAAAAAGATGGGGCTTTGAGACTTTGTATTGAGCATTGAAAATTAAATCAGGCTACAGTTAAGAACAAGTACCCTATGCCTCATATAGATGATCTGTTTGACTAGTTGAAAGGATCCCGTTATTTCTCTCAGATAGACTTGAGATCGGGTTATCATCAGTTGAGGGTTAGGAAGGAGGATATCCCGAAGACGGCATTCCGTACGCGGTATGGCCATTATGAGTTTCTGGTGATGCCTTTTGGGCTCACTAATGCACCGGCTGTGTTTATGGACTTGATGAACCGGATCTTCCGGGAGTTCTTAGATCGCTTTGTAGTTGTTTTCGTAGACGACATTCTGATTTATTCACCTTCTGAGGAGGAGCACAAGGAACACTTGAGAGTGGTGATTGAGTTACTTAGAGCCCATAAGCTGTATGCCGAGTTTGGGAAGTGTAAGTTCTGGCTGAAAAAGGTTAAGTTCTTAGGCCATGTGGTATCCGGGGAAGGGGTGTTTGTTGATTCATCCAAGATAGAGGCAGTGCAAGATTGGGCACAGCCTAAGAGTGTCTTTGAGATCCGCAGTTTTCTGGGATTGGCTGGTTATTACCGTCGATTTGTAAAGGACTTCTCCAGGCTAGCTTCACCTTTGACTAGATTGACGCGGAAATGAGTCAAATTCGTATGGAGTGAGACTTGCGAAAAGTCGTTCCAAGAGCTTAAGGTTAGACTCACCACCGCTCTAGTCTTGATTATTCTGGAGAGGGGTTTGGGTTATGCAGTATATTGTGACGCCTCACGAGAGGGTTTGGGTTGTGTATTGATGCAAGAAGGAAAAGTAGTAGCATATGGCTCACGACAGTTGAAAACACATGAGAGGAATTACCCTACTTACGACTTAGAATTGGCAGCTGTGATATTTTCCTTGAAGATATGGAGGCACTACCTTTATGGTGAGAGATTCGAGGTGTTCTCAGATTATAAGAGTCTGAAGTATCTGTTTACACAGAAGGACTTGAATTTGAGACAGAGAAGGTGGATGGAGTTCATAGAGGATTATGACTTCGAGTTGCATTATCATCCGGGGAAGGCCAATGTTGTGGCCGATGCCCTAAGTAGGAAGTCCATTAGTGATGTAGCTTGTATTGCTATTCGAGAATGGGAGATGTTGGGTGCTTTTAGCGAGTTTGACTTGCAGCTGGGCGAGTCCGTTGAATCTGCAGCCTTGTTTTCTATAGTTACACAACCTACACTTGTGAACCGAGTGTTAGAAGCGCAGAAGATCGATTTTGAGGTAGAATCCCTCTGGGAGAAGATCTCCAATGGGAAAGTAGAGAAGGGCCTAACTATGTATCCCGACCTGAGTGTGAGGTACCGAGACCGCTTGTTTGTGCTAGAGTCTTGCCGAGAGGAAGTACTCCGAGAGTTTCACCATTCACACCTTGCTGTGTATCCGGGAGGCACAAAGATGTATCATAATCTGAGTCGCCAGTTTTGGTGTAGGGGTATGAAGAAAGATGTGGCGGTGTTTGTATCAAAGTGCCTTACTTGTCAGCAAGTGAAGGCTGAGCATCAGAGGCCAGCGGGTTTTGTAAAACCCAAGTTGTGTATAGGATTATTTTATTAGATAGATTAGTAATTAAATTAATTTATATGGGTCATTTATTAATATCAAAGAATTAGTTATGAGATGGCATTATATTTTCTATTACTTAGATGGGTAATTTTGTAACTTTGAGAAATTAGGTTAATAAGCCCACCTATTGTGGCTTTAAGTCTTGGGAAACAAACAAAACAGAGGCTGGAAATTGCTCCATAGGCGGCTAGGGTTTGAGAAGGTAAAAGAAAAAAAAAAGAAAAAAAAAAGAGAAGAGAGATTCAAGTGAGGCTGCAATAGGGATTGGAGGCAGCACGTTGGTGATTTTGGGACACCCATTGGTTAAGGTAAAATCTGTCTTTACTGTTAATTATTAAGTTTATGTTGAGGAATTTAACAATCAATGCATTAAGGGGATTTGGAAGATCTATAGGTGCCTACTTAGGTTTTGAGAATTTGGTGCAACGTGTAAGTGTAACTTTGGGTGGGTAATAAAAATGGAGTTTGTATCATGGGTAAGGGTGTGTTTGGCATAAATTTGATTACTTGGATATTAAAGCAATACATTAATCTAATATGGTGGGGCTTTTGAGGATGTATATGACACGTAAAAATATTAATTTATTTGAGGTTTTGTTTATTAGGTTTGTGTGATTGAAATGGTGGAGCTGGGTGTTTGGAGTTGGTGTTGGAATATTATTTCTAAGCATTTGATGTAAGTAACCCTCTATCACTGTTGGTTCATTTTTATTCCTACTGAATCGTTTAAAATTATAAATATTTATTTATAACTTTCATGTTCTCTTAAATAAAATATGGGTCAAGTATAAAACAACATCGAATATTATTATGAAAGTTATTTGAATATTTTGTGAAATTATTCTGAAAATTGTACCAAATGTTTATTCTGAAAATATCGAATATTTTATTTTAAAGTTGTGTATTGTTTGAATTTTGAACATTACTCTACTCTGACTATGATTTGGACCCTAGCCAATGGGGGTTATTTATTGGCACAGAAACTAGTTTCTTTTGGGGCTTTATCACCAACCTATATGTGGTTTTGGGCCTTGTCACGGGCTAAGTAACCGTAGTCACCAAGACTTAGGTTTTGTGAATCGCATCATTGAACCATTGAATATTGAACCATCAATTTTGAACAACGAAATTTCGTCGAATTACCTCATTGTCTTTTCAATTAAAATGTATTGCTACACTGTTTATTTTCAGCTATAAAAACCATCTTACAAAATAATTGTTCATTTATTGAATGGTAGCAAAAAATATATTTATTGGTTATTGACTATTTTTTTTTTTTTTTTTTTGTATATTTGATCCATATCAGTGATGGTTGGTTATTTACCGGGCTATCTAGCTTACCCTTATTTTATTTTTTTTAGATACTGAGGAGTAGAGCTGCGTAGGGTTTTTACTTGTGGGAGTGCCACGAGTAGGACTATGATTTAAGTACTTGGATTATTTTTTTGATTTTATTAGTGGACTTGGTGGACAATTTCATATGATAAGAATTATCTATTTGTATGGTTTTTAGCATTATGATATTTAAGGATTTAATTTGAGTATTTTATATTGTTTGTTATGTGTTGGACTCTTAGCCTTGCATGCTCACTTAAATGAGTGTGCGGCAGTTGTCATGAAGCTTGGGGCGTGACAGTTTTGTTACAACCCTTGCCTATAGCCGAGTGAAAATGGGAGCATGTCACGATGGACTTCGTTGTAAGTCTTCCGAGGACTCAAAAGGGTAGTGATGCCATTTGGGTGGTAGTGGACCGGTTGACTAAGTCGGCGCACTTTATTCCTATGCGCGTGAGAGATTCGGTAGATCACCTTGCCGACTTGTATATTCGGGACATAGTGAGGTTGCACGCAGTCCTAGTGTCGATTATCTCAGATAGAGATTCGCATTTTACTGCTAGGTTGTGGCAGAGTTTGCAAAGTGCCTTGGGCACTAGATTGACTTTTAGTACGGCTTACCATCCTCAGACTGACGGGCAGTCTGACCACACTAGTTAGATACTTGAGAATATGCTTCAAGGCTGTGTCTTTGACTTTAAAGGGTCGTGGGAGAAACACTTACCCTTAGTGGAGTTTGCCTACAATAACAGTTTCCAATCGAGTATTAGTATAGCACCGTTTGAGGCCTTTGTATGGCCGATCGTGTAGGTCTCTAGTGTGTTGGGCCGAGGTGGGTGATGCATCTCTGTTGAGTCCAAAGTTGGTTCGGGAAACGACGAAGAAAGTAGTACTTATCCGTAAGAGTCTAGTTACAGCCCAGAGTCGCCAAAAGAGTTATGTCGACCGTAAGAGGAGGCCTTTGTCATTTGAGGTGGGTGATCACGTCTTTCTGAAAATATCACCTAGGTGGGGTTTGATGAGGTTTGGGAAGAGTGGGAAGTTGTCCCCTCGATTTATTGGCCCTTTTGAGATCCTTGAGCGGATTTGAGAGGTTGCATACCGTCTAGCTTTACCGCCGCAGTTGTCCGGAGTGCATGACGTGTTTCATGTTAGTATGCTTTGGAGATATGTGCCGGATCCATTACATGTGTTGGATTGGACCGACTTACAGGTAGATGAGGATGCTTCGTATGAGGAGAGACCAGTGCGGGTCTTGGATAGGCAGGACCAAGTCTTGCGAGGCAAGACGATTCCCTTGGTCAAGGTATTGTGGAAACATCATGGAGTTGAGGAAGCAACTTGGGAACGTGAATTGGAGGTCTGAGAGAAATATCTGTACCTATTTGTTGATATTTGAGCTTATGTGGAGAATTTTGTTTTGTTGGTAAATTCTAAGAACATTGTATATGTTTGGATTATGGAAGCATTGAAATTGTTGAATATGTTTCGAAAATGTGAGTTTAATTTAACATTGTATATGTTGAATGTATTGTGGAAATGTAATTATGTTGTTAACATTGGATATGTTATGGAGATATGGGATATATGCATTGAAATTAGTTGAATTTCACTAGAATGCATGTTGATAATGGGTATTGAGCTACATTTATAAATTGTTCTCTTGAGAAGAGATGGAATGATCGGTAGTGGATCATGTTGGTAAGTGATGTATTGTAATCATGTTGAGAATTAAAAGATCACAATTTTGGAACTTATATTTGTAATTTCGGGGACGAAATTCTTTAAGAGGGGGAGGTTATAGCGATCCCGGTTTTCCCCGTCATTTATTTTATTCCGGACTTGGGTTCTGTCATGGTTGTTGTTGTCTATATCTTGTTTCCGTCCTCTAAATCCTTTGTATTTGAGTTTTGGGACATGTTGGGTGAGTTTGGAACAGGTTGGTTGGGTGTTGAAACAAATGGTTGCTGTCCAGATTTTGGTTCCTTCGCTCGAGCGAGGCTTTTGTCGCTCGAGCGAGCCTTGAGTTTTTGCTTCTTCGCTCGAGCGAAGGTTCTTGTGCTTGAGTGAGCTTTCTTTAATGTGTCTCTTGGCTCGAGTGAGCACTTTTGTACTCGAGCGTGCGTCTGCGTCTTTGAAAAACCTGAAGGTTGGTATTCTTCACTCGAACGAGGCTTTTGTCGCTCGAGTGAGCGAGCTCTATGTTTTGTGTTTCTTCGCTCGAGCGAGAACTCTTGCACTCGAGCATGCTTCTGCGTTATAGACCTAAAGCTTTGCATTGTTCGCTCGAGCGACCCTTCTTGAGCTCGAACAAGGTTGTTTTGTGTCTGGTCGCTCGAGCGACCACTCCTTCGCTCGAGCGAGCCTCGAATATATCAGATCGCAGCAGCGTGTTTTTAATCACTTTTTCATCCCCCTTTTCACTCCAAACCCTATATCCGACTCTCTCTCTCTCTCTACAACACTCTTTCTCTCCACAAAAGCCCTTGATCTAGAGTGTTTCAACCCTACTCTCTTTGTTAAAAAGCTAAAGTATCTCGTGGGCTATCATTTGAACCGAAAAAGTGTGGATTTGGAGCACTTTCAAGTTTCTTCTTCTTCTTCTTTGGGCTCCTAACTTCGAGGTAGGGATAATCTACTCATTCTTATGAGTTTTGACATAAATGTTGGTTATTTTGTATAGACGGTGGTGTTTGGGAGTTTTGGGTAAAGTTAGGGTTTGATTTGAAATAATAAAATAGGGGTTTTCTTATTTGGGCTTCACATGTGTCTATGAGACCTTGATAATGGATTAATAGTATATTATGGGTGAAATTTGGCCTCGATTGCAATATTTGAGAAAAGGGAAAGATTTGCCCTAATTGGAATTAAATGAGTTAGTTAATGGAAATATGAAATTGGTTTGGTAATTATGAAATTGGGAAAGTTGGTGATGTAATGGTGTAGTCGGATTGATAAATCACCCACCTATGGAAAAGTTGATAAATTATCTGTTTGATAAATTTATTTATCTGTTTAGAAATAATTGTTTTGGGCTATCAGTGGAGGATAGCCATAATTGTTGTAGAACTGCATGATGATTAGGTAAATTGAAACTAATCAACGGGATTATGTCATTGAATATGACGGTTGGATTAATACATTAAATATGTGCTTTAATTAATCATGGTATATGGTAAAGTGTTTAAATACATTGCATATGTATATTATGTGAGAGGAGATAGGGGATGTACTCCATTGTGTGGGAGGAGATAGAGGATGTACTCCACTGTTTGGGAGAAGATAGGGGATGGACTCCATTGATAATTAAGTTGGCGGAGTGTCTAGGGTGAAAGTCCTGAAATCTTATATACGTTTGAATGACGTTGATGATTGAAGTGTTGATAATATGAGTTGTAGTCCATTTCGAATTGTTAATGATTAGAAGTATTAATAATATGAGTTGTAGTCTCATTTTGATTTATTTGAGTGAATAATGACCCACGCTTATGAATTAACTTGGGTAAATGAACAGAAGTGGATTTGAAATATGGATGTACTTGTTGGTGGCCTTGTAAAGAGTGTAAATTGGCTTATAAGTGTTAACCATTTGTCGAATGCTAATGTTTTAGCTATTTCTCATATTTGGTTTAGCATATCTCTACTGGGCTTTGGCTCACTCTACTTGGGACACTATTTTCAAGTACAGGCGATATGTCACCTCCAAGAGTATAGTTTGGGAGGTTTTGGAGCTAAAGGCTTCATTTTGTTGTTTTGCCTATATTTGTACTTAAATGTAAATCTAAGCCGAGGGTTTTACTTTAAAGGAGTTAGAACTCTTTTTTGTGTAACCAAGTAACAACTTGGAAAGATGTAAACTAGAGGGCATTTTATTATTTTTTGTAAACATTTGGAACTTATATGAAATACCCTTTTGTAATATTAACTCTGATGTATTTATGGAGATGTGATTATCTTTCATGAATATAGAATTGCTAAATGATGGGATTGTGTATTATTTTGAGGGCGTTACACGGAATGCCATGGCTAGGTTTGAATTGTTGATAAGAGAGAGAGGCATTGTAAATTGATGAGAGTGAGAACAATGCAAGAAAAAATTAGAGAAAAATTCTAATTATTTAACTTTTTTTATTCATTTGAAAAATAAATAAATGTAAAAAATGAAATTTATACATTTAAAAAAAAATTTAAATATAAGTATGTTGTTGGATTAAGAAGAAATATATGCAGTAATTATGTAGCTTATTGATTTTTCATTAATATCTTTTTAAACTAGAAAAAATTAGTGATAAATCTAATCTAAGGAGAGTAAGACATTAGTTATAATGAATATTTTTTTGTTGGTGAAAAGCCCACATTTTGTAAAATAATTTAGTTAGAAGTGTTGAAGGACATGTTATTTTCAATTTTACCTATTGACTTTTTTTTATTTGTTTGACTTTTCATTGACTATCTGTTTATTTTTTTATTATGTTCAAATTTTATTACTATCTGTTCAATTTTTTGCTCTTAAATTCTATCTATCTGTTTACTTTTTTCCTGAATGCTATCTATTTGTTCAATTTTTGTTATCTGTTAAAATAACAATTTCTTATCGGTTACTTCAATTTGGAAGCCCATTTTTTCTATCTGTTTGAAATTCACAAACAATTTTTTTTTTGTTGGAATTATCCACCACCAACACTCAAATATTATACAAAAATTCACAAGCTATTATTATTTATTCAAATATTACACAAAATGAATGTAATTTTTTTTTTAAATCTATTCAATATAACAATGATGAATCTAATTTTTTTTGATTTTATATAATCTAAATCAAGAATGGTGAATCTAGTTTTTTTTATCTGTTCAAATCTATCTCTCTATTTGTTGCAATATGTTTCATCATCATCATCGTCATCGTCATCATCAACAACAACAAGAACAACAAGAAGTTTCAACAACAACAACAATGAAGTCGTTCAAAAAAAAAAAAAAAACTAAGATGAACATCTTCAAATCGATTTGAGAGAAAGAAATAAGATGAACATCAAAGTAGTATCAGCAGCAATTGATTTTTTAAACAGTCCAATACTGCAAATCCCAAATTTTTCGGCATTTTGCCAACTTTTCTCAATGACCAAATAGAGTACAAATCATTGTTAGTGACAATGATTCAGACAGAGTAGCCACAAATTAAGAGCTGGTTCACGATAGCGAGGCCGATGAATGATACGCCATTGGTGACGCAAACTAGTTTCTCTTCGGCGACGTCGTCGTCTCCGCCTAGCGCCGCCGTCACTGGTTAGTCCCTGAACTCCACTTTTGTGTTTCCTTATCTAAACCTCGCCAGGGTAAGATAGCAACATCAGATCTGGGCGGTGGTGGAGCGGCGGTGAGAGAGGAAGGGAGTTGAGCTGCAGAGACGGAAAGAGAGACATGAAATCGGATCTAAAAGAGAAACAGAAGATGAAGCGTAGAGAGAGAGAGAAGAGAGAGGGAGAGAGAGAGCGAATGACCCGAAATCGGAGACTGATACGACGACGATGGGGGTAGGAGCGGCGGGGCTGAGGTGGCTGACGAAGGAAGAGCGGAGCTGGTGCTGCGGTGGTGAAATTGAAGTTCATGCTCTAAACAGTCGTCGACAAGCTCATGGAGGTACTTGCGGAAGGTTTAAAAATGCGGTGTTTACTAACGGTTTCGGCTGTTACGTAACGGTTTCGGCGGTAGGCACCACGCGTTACCCCGATTTTTGCGGTGTGATTGAAAATTACAGGTGTATCGGCCGTTACGGTCGACGTAGCGGTCGTAACGGTGGCGTAACGGCCGTACGGCCCGTTACACCCGTTACAGGGCTTTTCGCTGATTATTTTCAAAAGAAAAAACAAAAGAGAAGGCCGATATCAATTCAACAGGTGGTACATACCTTTATTATTCAATATCAATCACTGGTTCAAATGCTTTGCTCTTTTGTCTTTTGTCTTTACAGCACTGGTTCAATTACTTTTCTCTTTTGTCTTTAAGCACATGAACCACTTCGAGGTGAGATTCCATAAATGTATCCATCCACAAATTTTTCAGATCTGAAATACGGATGAGTGAGAAATAGAGAGAGAGAAGATAGAAGATGAGAAGAGAGAAGAGATGAACCTGTGTGATCTTCAAGGCTGCCTCAGTTCTGTGTTGAAACCAATGACTCTTCGGCTGCCCTTTGTGTTGAAGACGAAGTAGGTGCTGCCTCTGATCTGTTTTCTTTTTTTTTTTTTTATTTTGTTTGTTCACCAGCTGCCGTTGAAGACGAAGCAAGGTGTGCCTCTGATCTGTTTTCTTTTTTTATTATATTTTGTTTGTTCAGCTTCCTGGGAAGATACACACATTCAAGAAGGTATATAATATAGCATTTTTTTTTTTTTTTGTGGGTGGATCGTGTCTCCAACTGGCAAATTCTATTTTTTTTTTTTAACATGATTTTCGGGCTTTAAATTTTGTAAACTTGCAAAATTTATGTGATATATTTAGTAATTTTAATTTAAATATATATATATATATAGAGTTATGTATTTATTTTAGTATTTTATATATAATAATTAGTGATTTTTTTTTTTTTTTATAGTATCTAAAAATCATAACACCTATAATTATATTAATACTTTTATATATGTCGTTTTATTGATTTTTTTTTTCTTGCAGGTTATTTCAAAAGTTAACAAATATTCAAGTGATTGAAGCCTAAAAATAACTATGTAGAATTTTTTTCTTTATAATTTATTTTTTAATTTTTATATGATTACATTAGCATGTAAACTCCAAATGTATATAGTGGTTGCATTTTTTTTTATAATCATTTTATTTTAATATTTAATTATAAATATTTTTTATTTTGTTATTACAACACTGTTAAAGGCACAATTTTATTTTAAAAATATCTTTTAAAAAAAAATAAATACCTCAAAAAAAATCTTTATAATTCATTTTTTAATTTTTATATGATTACATTAGCATATAAAATTGAAATGTATAAATAGTGGTTGCATTTTTATAACTATTTTATTTAGTATTTAATTTGAAATATTTTTTAAAAAAAATTGTTATTGTAATGTTTTGTGACAACAATTTTGATGGCACAAATTTATTTATTTTTTTAAAAAATGTCTTTCTATAAAATAAAAAATAAAAAATAAAACTAAAAACAATAGCTCAATCAATGCCAAGAAAAATGTCTTTATTCCTAAGTACATTAGCATGTATAAATAGTGGTTGAATTTTTTTTTATAATCATTTCATTTGACATTTAATTATAAATAATTTTTTTATTTGTTATTGTAATGTGTCGTGATAACAAAAAAATTTTTTAATGACAAAATTTGTTGTGGCAACAATTTTTATGACAAAAATTTTCTTTTTTTAAAAATATTTTTATAATTTATTTTTAAATTTTATATGATTACATTGGCATGTAAAATCCAAATGTATAAATAGTGGTTGCTTTTTTTATAATTATTTTATTTAGTATTTAATTTTAAATTTTTTTTACAATCATTTCATTTAAAAATATTATTGCATTTTATAAATTTTTATAAATAATTTTAAATATTATTGCATTTTTTTTACAATCATTTCATTTAATAAATGTAAATATTGTTTATTTAGTTAGTTCAAGTTTTGCTGAAAAATAATTTTGTAAACATTTAAAATAAATTAAAAAAATGTATCAATGATGCAGAATTCAAATTCAAAAATGCCACGACAAAAGGGTGCCAGTGATGAACCCCAAGTGATGATATTGGTTGGAAATTTGGAACTCAAGCTGAAGGTACTAGGCATCATATTATTTGCAAATTTTGTGGATATCAAGCTCGACGCACTTCTCAAAGCTCAACTCCTACTTCAACTCAAAGTGATAATAGTGGTGGTTTAACACCATCTGATGAAGGAGGTGATGATGGTGATGGTGAAGGCACTTCTCACAGTGACGGTGGTGGTGGTAGGCGGCGACAATGGTAGTGATGGCGATGATAGTACTAGTTTTGGTGCAGGAAGTGAAGATTTTATTGAAGGATTTGGATTATGTGATGTTGGGGAACATTATGATATTGGAGAATCTGTTGCACCTTTACCCCAACTACCTAGGAGGTTTCGTGGTAGTGATACACGTAGGGATGAAAGAAGAATAAGAAGTAGAGAACAACAGCTTGATTCATCTGATAGTAGTCATAGTTATCCATATCACCCTTACCCATCCTATAGCAGTGATAGCTAGAGCTATCCTTACCCATCTCAACAAAATTATCCTTGGCCCTCTCAACAACTGTAATAACCCTTAGCACTGGTTACCGATAAGTTACTGATTACTGCTAAACCGAGACCGATTATGATTGATAATTGAATTGATTGAAATACTGAACTGACTGACTGAGATCTGAAATTGAATCGATTGACCGTATCTGTTCAATTGCATGTTTATCTGTTTGACTGTTTAATTATCTGTTCAAATTGTATGTTTAAACTGCAAATTGAAGGCCTTATCGGCGGCCAAATCTGAAATTGATTGATGTTCTGTGTTCCTCATAATTAATGTGATTTTATGGCATATTTATCTAAAAATCGTTTTGGTGTGATTAAATTAGATTAAAATAAACTAAATCAAAGAGTTGCGTTATTTACGGAATTGCCATGTTAGTGGGCCCTTTATTATAACATATTTGAGCCTTGTTATACTCATTTGCAAACATTTCATCAGCTCATTTTGAGCACACCACCGAATTTAGAGAGAGAGGAACTTAGAAGATTGGTCTTCATCTTGTACATTGCTTAGAAATTATGAAGATTAAGGGAGTTCTTGCTTGATTGAACTTCTACACTTGTAATTGAAGACCTAAGGTAGATCATTGACCTTCTTTATTGTGCATTCGAGTTTATTCTTGCATGATTCATGGGTCTTTAGTGATCTAAGGCATGAATTGGTTCAATAGTGTTGAGTTGAAGCCCATTCCATGCATGCATGCTTGTATTGATAAGTTTGAAGTTTTTTCATCGCAAATGTTACATGCATGCTCATATTTATGTTTAAGTCCATGATTTCATCATGTTTTTGGAAGTTTAGACTCATTTGAACTTGCTTTGGAGCTTTGTAGTTGATTAAAGCCTTGCATGTCACATTTGAATTGTTGTTCTTGAACTTTGGTTTCAAATGAGTTTAATTAAGCTACCCTTGGGCTTTGATTTTATAAATTGAGCTTGGAATCATGTAATAATACAAGTTTACAAAAGTTTTCCAGAAATTCAGCCCAAGAGGATCGATTTTGATGCTTTGAAACTTGGTTTCGAACTTGGAGTTCAAATCTGGATTTTCCAGATTTTGGTCCTTCGCTCGAGCGGGGGAAGTGCTGCTCGAGTGAGGAAATCGAGCTCCCAGCATCTCTTACTGTTTTACAGTCCGCTCGAGCGGGGTATTGTACGCTTGAGCGGAGGCTTGTGTCACACGCTCGAGCGGGGACCTTTGTTGCATGTCAACTCGAACGGGGAAACCTGCGCTCGAGCAGGGAACTGTTTTTCTGAAAATTCTGAAACTGTTTTCTGAGTGCATCTTTGCATCCTCATTCCATTCTAGGCATTCTTAGCCTAGTTTAAGACATCTTAATGAGGATATAGATGTAGAACCACACCGAGGCAAATTAGGGATTAAGTTATTATCTTTTCCAACTGTGTAGCTTAGTGTGTGTTCAATCTGTTAACTGTGTAGGGTTGGCTTACCGAGGAGACGCTCTAGCTTACTGTAGCCCAGAACTCTGTGAGTAACAATTGTGTAAAGATATGTTCAAAATGATTATCTTTTGAATACTGAACTGTACTGCTTTCTGAACTGATATTGTTAACTGAATGAATGTATGTCCTATATTCTGAACTGTATTGTGGCATCCTTGGCAACTACTGTTACTGACTGTTACTATTACAGAGATCTCTGTCGGTTCCCTCGTTGGAACCACTACTCTTTACTGATTGATGGCCATCAACTGACTGTTCGGTCTTTTAAGACCTACTGTTTACTGTACTGCTACTGTCACAGATATCTCTGGAGCAAAGTGCTGCACAGACCTAAGTGCTACAGTGTGAGCCACCTCTAGAATCTATGCGAGACACCTCTTGAGTCCATACTGGGCTTTAAGCCAATCTGTGAAATCTGGAGCAAAGTGCTGCACGGACCTAAGTGCTACAGTGTGAGTCACCTCTAGAATCTGTGCGAGACACCTCTTGAGTCCATAAGAACTGTACTGTTACTGTTACTGTTACTGTTACCGTTATTGTTACTGTACTGTTCCCGTTATTACCATTGTACTGACACTGTACTGACACTGCTACTACCACCGTACTGTTTTGCTATCGGATGTGCCACGTACGATTACTATGATTTCTAAATGACTGATATGACATGAAGTATAAGCCACCGACTGTATAACTGATTTACCGAGGCAAACGACTGTTTAAAATACTGAAAGGACATTCTTTCTTAGCCCCTTTACGCATTATGTTATTCACTGGGCTTTAACTCACTGCTCATATATATATGTAGGTGTTCAAGCACCGGACCGTTGCTAGCAGCGTTCAGGGTAAACTCCAGTTTTGTCAAGCCAACCACTGTGCCTCACTGCGAGGTTCCGAGCCTATCAAGCTATGGCTTAGGGGCTTAAGGGTGTTTATTTCCCCCATCTATCTCTGTACCTGTTTTGTATAACTGTATAGGCTGATAGCACTGTACTGTACCGTTTACTGTACTGTTCAATAGGGATTAAGTCCCTGTACTGAATGATTGTATATATGATGCATACCGTTTTGTACTAAAAGTATAAATGTATGAAAATCTTTTTGCATACAGACTGTCACAACTCATTGGACATTGTTTTATTTACTGTATTGGCTTCCGCCATGCCCCTGTACTCTGTATTACTCTTCTACTGTTAAGCAGGCCTTTGGTAATCTCGGATTACTGGCCGGTTACGATGCTAAACCCATAGGGGCGGGTTTGGGTCGTGACAACAACATGGTCCTCTAGGATACGGTTTGCCAAATTATCAACAAGCCCAACAAGAGTATGTTGATCCTTTTCAGCTAAGGTATCCATTTTCTCTCCCAATGCACGAAATAGAAAGGGATGACATAATGAGCACATTTACTTATATATTTCCTACTGGACGGGGTGAAGGTAGTAGTAATCAAGCTCAACAATCTGATTCCCAAGATGCACCACGTCACTCATTTTGGTGGGGTGAAGGTAGCAGCAACAATCAAGCTCAACAATCTGAATCCCAAGATGCACCACGTCACTCATTTTGGTGGTGACATTATGTAATTTTAGTAGTAACATTATGTAAAATGTACTCTCTATTATTTGTGATTTATGCTATGATGTTATGTACTTTGTCAAGTTCTTCCATTAAGGATGTATACTTTTTTAAAACTATTTGAGTTAAAATGCACATATGCTTTCACAAGTATAATAATTAAAAATAATTTTATACATCTAAGTCCAATAAAAGAAATTTTTGCCACAAGTGTAATATGGATTTATGACATATAAAGTCATTAATTATTGAAATAAAATGTAAAAAAATTCATTTTCTAGTTGTAACAACCCTCGTCCTGATTACCGATAAACTACTGAATTACATACTGATTGCTGCTAAATTGAATTGATAATGACTGATAATTGAATTAACTGAAGTACTGAATAGACTGATTGAAATCGAAACTGAAGTTGAATAAGTTTATCTATTGAATTGCATATTGCATCTGTTTGGTTGATTGATTATCTGTTTGGATTCATATGTTTAAACTGCTAATTGAAGGCCTTATCGGCGGCCGAATTAGGAACCGTGTAGAGTTTTGGGATCAGTAGAATATTTGCGATTTAATGGTATTTTTATCTGAAAATTGATTAGGAATGATTAAATTAGATTAAAATGAGTTAATTAAAGAGTTGGACTTATTTACCGAATTGCCATGTGAGTGGACTTTTGTTTATTCAATTATAATGAGCCTTATACATGTGAGACCAACATTTCTTCAGCCTATTCTTGTATCTAGCCGACCAAACAAGTGAGAAAGAGGGAGAGTAAGAGAATTGGCTTGGTCTTGTAGAATTAACTTGAGGAATGGCTAGAGAATTGGCATAATTGAACTTGTTCTTCTTGAATTCAAGTTATAGGTACGAATTTCATCCTTTTGATTTCGATTTTAAGCTCCATCTTGCATGTATCATGGTTAGAGAGGAGTTGAGTCTTGAATTAGTTCATACACATTGAATTAGAACCCCATTGTTGCATGCATGTTTGAATTAATGAAGTTTGAGTTGAATTCATGGTGGATTGGTGCATGCATGTTCATGTTTATATTAAAGTCCATGTTTTCATCATGTTCTTGAAGAAATGAGTCCATTTGGACAAGAATTGAAGCTTGAATTTGGGTTAAAACTCATGCATTGCATGTTTTAAACTTGTTCTTGAAAATGGGTTTGAATGTTGGATTTAATTGACTCACCTTTGGGGCTCGAATTCATAAATTGGCTTTTGAAACTTGTTATACATTGTTTTGGGATGTATTTCCCAGAAGTTGGGCCTAAGAGGTCGAGAATCGAGTTGAGAATGCTTGGTTTGAGCTTGGAAGGCAAATCTGGAAATTCCAGATTTGGCTTCTTCGCTCGAGCGAAGGATTCCTCGCTCGAGTGAGCACCTGTATTCAGGGCTCCGCTCGAGCGAGCATCGAGCGTGGTATCGCGCGTAAAAATCGAGCAACCAGTACTTTTACTGTTCACCAGACCGCTCGAGCGAAGGATTGTTCGCTCGAGCGAATCCTTTGATTTTGGAAGCTCGCTCGAGCGAAGGAAGGCTCGCTCGAGCGAAGCGCCTTTTTTCAGCAACTTTTGAAAAATGCCTTCCAACTGTATTTTTGCATCCTCATCTCATCCTAGGCATTCTTAGGCCTAGTTTAAGACATCTTATTGAGGATTTAGACGTAGAACCACACCGAGGAAATTTAGGGATTTAATTATCATCCTTCCCGACTGTGAAACTTAACGTGTGTTCTATTTGTTAACTGTTTAGGGTTGGCTCTCGGGGACGCGCTCTAACTGCTATTAGCCCAATCTCTGTGAGTAACAATTGTGTAAAGATATGTTCAAAATGATGATCTTTTGAATACTGAACTGAAATGTTAATCGAACAGATACTGTTTACTGAATGAATGTATGTCCTGTATTGTGAACTGTATTGTGGCATCCTTAGCACTTATTGTTCACTGTTACTGCTACAGAGCTCTGTCGGTTCCCTTGTGGGACCATACTGTTTACTGAATGATTGGCCATCATTACTGTCGGGTCTGTTAAGACCCGGTCCTTTGGACCTACTGTTTATAGGCTAATGGATGTACCATATATGACTGATTGACTGAGATATTGTTTAATGAACTGCTTTCATTACTGTAAGGACATTCATTCATAACCTCTTTACGCTTTATGTTATTCACTGGGCTTTAGCTCACTGTTCATATATATATGTAGGTTCTCAGCAGCCAGACAAGAGCTAGGAGCGTGGGTTGGTCCCCAGTTTTGTCAAGCCAGCCTACGTGCCTCACTGCGAGGTTCCGAGTTGCCATGCTAAGGCTTGGGGTGTTTTTGTGTCCCCCATCGGTCCCCTTACTGTTTTGTACTACTGTATAGACCGTCTACTGTTTTACTGTACTGTTATCGAGGGATTAAGTCCCCGTACTGAATGTTTGTGTATGATTGTATAGATTGTACTGTTCTAAACCGCATGAACGCATGAAAAATGTTTTTGGCATACAGATTTATACAGCTCAATGGACACTAGTTACTTATTGTATTGGCTTCCGCCAGGCCCTATACTCTGTTTAACTGTATTACTGTTCAGCAGGCCTTCGGTAATCTCGGATTACTGGCCAGTTACGGTGTTAAACCCATAGGGCCGGGTTTGGGTCGTGACACTAGTGATTTAAAAATATGAAATATATTGGATCATACTTAAAAATTATGAAAAATTTATCAAAACTTATTTTAAAACCCAATAAATATGATTCTAAAAAAAAATATGCGTATCTGTAAGTTTTTTGCAAATTGTGCGAAAAATAAAAAAAATTCGCAGTTCCGGTAACCGCAACCGTTACGCTGCGGCCTTTACACCCCGCACCCGCAACAGCAACCGCGTCACCGCCACCGTTATGGCGACCGCAACCGCTTTTCAGAACCTTGGCTGCGGCGGAACAATTTGGTTTCTGGAAAGATAAAGCTAGAGAGAAAATAGAGAGGGAAAATGGGTTTGAGAGTGTGTGAAACAAGGATGAAGGAGAAAAGTAAAATTAAACAGATAGAGAGAAAGATGGAGGAGAAACACATGAATGGATGGATAGTTTGGTCATTTGTATAGGCATGTTCCTATGGACACACAGTATTTCAGTGTGCAGACTTCTGGACGAATGCCAGTTCAAAAAAAAAAACAAAAAAAAACCAAAAAAGGGACTTCTGTACAATTAAAACACAAATTTAAATTTATGGACCGAGTACTCTTAAAACTATTCATACATATTGTATATACAATATGTATATATACATATATACATGTATATAAAGTTAAATAAAATATAAATTTTTTGTAATAAAAAATTTCATATTAGATAAGAAACTCAATAAAATTAATAATTAAAATATAAATAAGGTAGATGTAAAAGTAAGAAATATATTTAATATTTAATTTTAAGAAAATTGAATATTTGACTAAAAGTGAGAAAATAAAAGGAAAAAAAATATAATGAGTACTTACATATTAAATAGAAATATTTTAAATAAGGATATATTGTTGTGACATTTGTTTAGAAAAAAAAAAAAAATTTATTTTGGGAAAAAAAAAAAAGAAAATAAGAGAAATGCGTCACATGGAAAGACAAAAAACGAAGATAAACAATGTTTTTAATAATATATACTCTTTCCGTTTCAAAATAATAGTTTTTTTTAAGAAATTAAATTTTTTTTTGTAATATAATTATTACACTTTAAAAAAATTAATTTTTCAAAATTATCCTTTGATAGTACATGTTTTGGAAAATATCAATTGTCATAATTATACTTTTTGTGTTGTTAATGAATTTAAAAGAAGGGTAAAATAAGAAATTCATATTATTTTAGTTCTTGTTTTTGAAAATGGACTAATATTTTGAGATAATAAAAAATAAAATAAAAGACTAATATTTTGAGACAGAAAGAGTATATAAATAATATGATATAATAGTATAATACATATAGTATCTTTTTAAAAAAAAAATTTAAAGTAAACACTATTTTTTTTAATTTTTTTTAAGCAATGTAAAGTCCAGCGTAAGAGGGATAAGCTTATTTTCATAACTCTTCTCTCCATATTTTTTCATACTCTTTTTATGAGTTTTAACTTAAATCTATATTAATAATTTGAACTATTTATCTCTTAGGTATTGTAATGAAGGTAATCCATATAAAAAATTATCTTCATTACGGTGCATTTTGTTTTATAAAATGTATGATTTAAATTTAATTATATTTACTGTTTATTTTATAAAATAAAATGCGATTGTTCACGTGTTTGTAATTGTCCAACATTACTTTTTTTTTGCATGAATGACTTTTATTACAGGATTTACGAAATAAACGATTCGAATCATCAATGTAGATCCAAACTAAAATTCATAAAAAAAATATATAAAAAAATATGAAGTGATAAGGTATGAAAATAAGTTTATTCTTTAAGTAAAAACTCCAACCCGGTGCGTGAAGGGTGTTTCACAATACCCAAACTCAATAAACTTGTTTTTTATTTATATTTTTCATTTCAATCCAATAATTATCAAGCGTTGGGCTTCTTTGCAGTCTGTATCAGACTGGAGTCCGTATTAGATTGGAGGATATTATTGGCTCCGTGGAGCCCATTACGGGTTTCGTTTCAATAATTTGAACTATTCAATATGTAAAACTCATTAAATACTATATGTTTGTAAAAAATCACATTAATCGGATATCGATTACTATCTCATCGGATCATATCTCAGTCAACCATTTATTTTTTTCACTGTCCATTTTTTTATACAAAATTGATTTGATCACCTACCTATCGATATCCGATCAATGTGATTTTTTATAAACGTATAATACTCGACGAGTTCTACACATTAACGGTTCAGATTATCAAAACGGGATCCGTAATAAACCGTCACAAGCATAACAGTACCCTCAAATCCGATCACAGATTGGAGGGAAGCCTAATAGAAACAACTTACTTTATCATTTTATTTTATTTTATTTTATTTTTCCATTTTGAGACATCAGCTTTTGTCAAACAAGCTATACAGTTTCAACTGAAGCCTCAAGAAGAGTAACTCAATTTTTCTTTGATTTTAAGGGGATGCGCCAAGCCCAGAAAAATCTAGATGAACCCCAAGCTTAGCTCATTGTTAGAAATCAGAGTGTAAACTAGTCAAAACCAATTAGTACAATGATTATAATCACTTTTAAATTTTAGAGCAGTGATTAAGAGTTTTAAAATTAAAATTTTAATTTGAACTACAATGATGAGACATAAAAATATATATATACAAATATCTTATCACATAGTGAGTCTCACCATTAGAGCTCCTTTTAGAATTCTAAAATTAAAACTTTAAATCTTTTTTTTTTTTTTTTTTGTGTAAATTTTAATAAGCATGATTGCCAGTGTGAACTAGTCAAAGCAAATTAATTAATCTATTATTTAAGGTTATTTTTGAATTTTAATAAGTTTAACTGTGAATGTAAAGTAGTCAAATTAAATCAATTAGTAAATTATTTAAGATTAAGAGGATGTTTGACATGTGCTAAATTAGTATACTTTTTTAATTTTTTACGAAAAAAATAAAATATAGATTGAATTTGAAGTGATGTGATAGAGAGGTAACACAACTCAAATGAGATGATTATGATCCAAATAAGATAATGTGCTAAAATAGCACATGTCAAACAGTGCCTAAGAGTTGTTTTGAAAAGTGCTAAATAAGTTGATTTTTTTACTTATTACGAAAAAATATGTAAAAAATAAAGAGATGATGTGACTTAAATAAGTCAAAAAATTTATAAACTGACTTATAAATCAAAAAAAGAAAAAGAAAAAAAAAGCTTAATTAGCATTTTAATAAGTTTGGCTAGAAGTGTAGGGTGAATAAGTCAAATTAAACCAATTAGTATATTATTTATGAGAATTTTCAGTGTGCGTCATTTTAATGATGTATATTGTAAGAAATTTATGATTTTTTAGAATAAACGCAATGAATGTTTATGGTGTATTATGTTATTTTGTGGTAAAATGGGCCTGGTTACATAGGCCTATTTTGGAAAGATGGTAAAAAGTGACTTTTTAGCTTTTAACCAAGTTTTTAGCTTTTTTAAACAAATGATTTTGAAAGTTGATAAAAAGTTGCTTTTGACTTTTTAAGTTAATATTTGTTTATGATGTCAAATTACAATGAAAATGGCCAAACTACTCCCTTTCAATTTCAAATGTTTACAACTTTACTCATGTAGCACATTTTGACTCGTGAATGGTAGAATTGTGATTTCACCGGTGACTAAAAACCAACTTCCCAAATGAAAAAAAAATACAAAAAAACCAACTTTTAACTTTTTCTATAAACCTAAAAAAATGACTGAAAATCGAGTTTCCAAAACACCTCATAGTGTCATATGACATTGCACGTTACATTGCATCCGAGTTTGAAAAACACAAGTTGAGAGTATGTTCTCCCACTCTCTCTCTACCAATGTGTGTTTCGGGGTTTGTGATTTGCTGAAGGCAATTGTATGATGTTATCGACGTTTATTTATTTCTCATGGTACAGTTGTTCAAGATGGAAGATGTGAGCATGGGCATGTGGGTAGTGTAGTTCAACAGTTCCATGCCAGTTGAGTATGTGCACAGCGGGAAATTCTGTCAATTTGGTTGCATCGACAATTATTATACAGCGCATTATTAGTCACCAAGACAGATGATATGCATGTGAAACAAATTGCAACAAGAAGGAAAAGCCCAGTGCTGCAACATGAGATAACCATGGTTATCATGATGGGTTAGCCTAAATCTTTTAAGCTAGGATGGGAACAAGTTTTGCAGTCATAGCTTGTACATGTTAGTGTTGTTAACGTTAGAATATTGGGGCTCTCTTCTTTTTACTTTTTTAATCTATTCATTATTCAATTTTTTCTCTCTTTTCCCTTTCTAAGGCCCCCTCTTTTGGCTTGACCAGAAGATATTGGAGGAACAAGGTTGCTACTGGAAATAGGTTGGGAACAATCTTTAATGATTTGGGTTCTGTATCTAGAGTTGAAAAACAACAAAGCAAAAACAGAAATGATTATTTCATGTTTAATTACTTTGATTTCAGAGTGAAATTTCACTAAGAGAGATTTCAGAGTGAAAAAGTTAGTAAAATATATATTTTTTACACTAGAAAATTTAAAATTGATTGTTGATTGCAAAAAATAGGTGCTTAATTCTAAATTTATTACTAAAAAGTTCAAATTGAAGGTTCCAAAATAACAAATTTTAAATTTTTTTTATATTAAATTAGTAAAATTTCAGTGTATATATGGTGAAATTTTTCTGATTCTGCACAGTGAAATTTTATTGTGCAAAATGAGTGAAAAATACTATTTGAACTCTAAAAGATAAAAAAAAATTGAAGGTCAATTGTAAAAGTTAGGTTCGTATTTCTAAGAAATTTCACTGGGTGATGCCAATGTAATTGTACAAGTCAAGTGAAATATCATAGGCATTAATTTGAAATTGATAGACTTGGCAAAATTTCACTAATTGAAGGTAGTATAATTACACAAGTTATAAACTGAAATTTCACTTATTGAGACCAATGCAATTGCACTAGTCAATGAAACTCACTGACTAATTTCCAGCAAAAATCTAAAATTAATGAACTTGAAAAAATTAAAAAACACAACTCAAATAACATAATCAAATCTTTATCAATCAATAACATATAAACCAACTAGATCGATAGTAGATGGAAGGTGTTGGAGAGAGAAAGAAAGAGAGAGAGAGAGAGTGAGAGAGAGAGAGAGAGATATGAAGCAAACGATGGGATCAACTACATCTAAATTAGAGATGTGTGAACGGTAGTAAATGTTGGTTAACGGTGGAGTGAGTTGTATTGAACGACGGTGGAGCAATATTGATGGATGTGACCCAAATTCCAGGCCCGTAATAAATTAAATAAACCTGAGATTTATAATTTCAGATAACTAATAAATTCAAATGTACAAATCATCTCAAAAAATAATTTACACAGATGTCTTCAAAATGTAATTTATATAATTGTCTCTAAAAAATAATATAAATTGGTAGGCCCAAAATATCTAACTTAATAAATCCCTTTAAATGCTTTAACCCCAATCGTCACTAAATTTGTTTTGCACTTAAAAAATAAATTAACTCGACAAGTATACAAAACGACAAGGTAACAATGTTCCAATAGAGAATAAAATGACAAGAACTTAACAAATTTACAACATCGCACAAATGATTCGATTCGATAATCAAACAATTTATCAAATTATATAAACAAATCAATTTAACATATGATAACTTGCCCATGACTAAATATTCAATCATACTCAGTATATGACCCGTGACCGACATCACTCACCTTACCCAAGCACAACCGCTTATCCGGACATATTAGTGTTACTTATTAGCAGGGTCTACTAGATCCATGTACGGAGGATTTTCACGTCATTTAGTCAAGCAAATCAACATTTCAATATAGAAGAACTTTACAGAATTTAATCAATTGAATAGAATAATCAAATGTATCAACATAGAATGATTTTACAAAATTTATCAAATGATCAATATAACAAACGAAGTACAAATTGAAAGTAATTAAAATAAAACTCTTTGCGAAGAGATTTAGACGAAGCATATTGTATACCACTAAAATTACTTCAAAACAATTTCCTCCGTCACCAATACTTTAATCATCTGATATTTCACCATAGATTTTAAAAACTGGTAGATTAAAACTAGGGGTCCAATTTGGGCAGGCTCAATCCGAGCTCAGCTAGAATTTGTTTAGGATTCGAACAAAATATTTTTGAATTTGGTATGAGTTTAGACAAGCCCGAATTAAATTTAGGTGGGCTTAGGTGAAGACATCAAATAATCTGAGCAACCCGAAACCCGAATTATATATAAATATCTAAAAATATTAAATATATATATAAATTATTAGCCATTGGATAATATGAAAGCAATTTAAATCATTAGATCATATTTAATATATATTATATACATAAGTAACACAATATAAAATCTTACTCTTTTTTTTTCCTTACTCATAAATTGTAAATACTACCATAACCATATCTTTCTTATATTGTATAATTTTTTTGTTTTGATATTATTAATGATTTTATAAAAAAGAAGAAAATAGTTTAATTTTGACAAATTAATTAACTTAGTTGATCGAAAAAAAAATAAGAATGAAATATTTTATGTATAATTCGGGCAACTTGGGTAATTTGGATTTAACTCGGGTTCGGCTTAGGCAGATAATCTCGGTTTTCAATGGGCTTAGATAGGTCAGAACAACTGTCAACATAACTTGAGTTAGGTTTGGATAACATCTCAGTCCGTTTGAATCTGTTCGAGTTGCACCCCTAATTAAAACTCTAAAGCATAATGTAGGTAAGATTTAACAAAATTTACAACTCTCGTCTTAAATTAAATTGCTAACTCTCTCATTTTGGGAAGTAGAGTAAAAGTTACTTCTCAACTTTTAACCTACTTTTCTCTCTCACAATAAAGTTAAAAAATAATTTTTAACTATCTTTTCAAAATACTTAAATATTTTCAAATTAAATTCAAAATTTATATTATAACAATATAAGGGAGAAAGAGAACAATTTATAAGAGAGAGAGAGAGAGAGAAGAGAACACAGAGAGAGATATGAAATGGAGCTGAAGCAGAAGATGGGGAAGTCAGATTTGGGCTCTCAATTTAGAGTAATGATTCAAACCGGACCCCCAAATGTGAGACTCTCACAAATCTAAATTATTTATGATGTGAATTTCACATATATATATATGAGTGGGTTTTACATATACATGGAGGATTAAGATCACTGAGAGTGTAGGAATCATCTCGAAACGGTCCCAAACATTTTCTCTCAATTTATAGGTAAATGGAAGGAAAAGTAAAAAATAAAAAAAGAATAAAAAAAATGAAAAGAAAATAAAGGAAGAGAAAAGGAATGTGATGGGCATGGTCATGGCAGTGACCTTTTTTCTTTTTCTTTTTTTTTTTTTTTTTTTTTTTTGTTTCTTTTCTTTTCTTTGAACGTATGGCAGTGAGTTTGCTGACCACGTTTTATATAAATATAGATGGGAATGGGGATGGGGATGGGGATGGTCTTGACAGTGAGATTTTTTTATTTTTTATTTTGATCAGGTCATGACAGTGAGCTTGCTGCCCACGTTTTAACAACAACCCCCCCCCCCCCCAACACACACACACATTTTTTTTTGCTTAAGTCCCGTTTGAGAACAGGTTAATTTAGGCCTTGTTTGGGAAGATTAAATAAGTGCACTTTTTATCTTTTTTGACTAAAAAAGTGAGATTGAAAATATAGATGTTTGGGTTAACTTTTTGACTTTTTATAGAAAAATATGTAATAAAAAATTGTAAAAATTGATTTTTAGAAGAAAATTTGAATTGGGAGTTGTGCAGCCGTAATTGTTGACTTTTGGTGAATAGTGTTAACTTTTTAACTTTTTGAGTAACTTTTTGGCTTTTTGGATTATTTGGGATATCCCAAACTTAGCCTTAATAATTTTTTAGTTATTTGGCTAAAATATGAATTAAAAAAAACTAGTATGTTTGGGATGACTTTTTGACTTTTTACGAAAAGATGTGCAAAAAGTAGAGAGAAAAGAGAATCTTTAACTTTTTGGTATGGGTTGTTGGCTTTTTGGCTAATTTAATAACTTTTTGACTTTTTGACTAAAATGGAGGGTTTCCAAACGAGGCCTTAGTAAGGATGAAAGTTAGGAAATTAATAAAAAAAGAAGGATCGAATATACTATTAATAATAAGGAAGTGGGAGTTTTTTTTTTTTAATATTCTAAAAAAAAAAAACTATTTAGAGAATTGATTTACAGTAATGGTACAGAGCCCGAATATAGGGGCTCGAATTTGGCTCGAAATTAGGGGGAAGAAGAAGGAGGAGGAGGAGGAGGATGAGAAGGAGGAGGAGGAGAACTGGACTGGAGGGGCCAACAAAATCGGGCGGAGGTGGAGGTGGAGGTGGAGGCGGAGGCGGCGGCGGGCGGATCCAAAGGTGGAGGCGGGGATGCGATGCCGACGAGCGACGAGCGACGAGCTGCGAGATCAGCCGACGAGCTGCGACGACGTCTCTCTCGCCTCTGTGTTCTCTCTCTCGCCTCTGTTCAACTCAACGAAGAAGAAGAAAGAAAAGGAAGAAAAGAAAAGGAAGAAAAAAAAAAAAAATCAAAACCCAAAACGACGTCGTTTTGGGTTTTGAGCCAATTCGAGCCCCTAATTTCGGGCCCTCAAACATTATTCATTGATTTATTTTTCAAATTATTTGAAAAATTAACTTGTTTTTGAAATCGCATTTTGAAAATGTAATTTTAAAATTGAAATTGTATTTTTAATATGCAATTTAATTTTAAAATCGTATGTTGAAAATGCGATTTCAATTGAAATCGCATGTTGAATATGCGATTTTACCCTGTCATCATAAATTACATTTTCAACCTGCGATTTCAAGGTAAAATTACATGTTAAAAATACAATTTCAATTTCAAAATTGTATTTTTAAAATACGATTTCAAAAAGTAAATTAGCTTCTCATATAGTTTGAAAAGTATGTCAATTCTCTAAATAATATTTTTTTTTAAATATTTTTTAAAAAAAAACTCAGGAAGTGGAGGTAAAAAAATATAAACAAAGGAAGTATGCTAAGTTTTAATTTAATATTCTATCACCAAAATAAGAAATTCATATTATTTTAATCTTTGGTTTTTAAAAATAGACTAATATTTTGGGATAATAAAAAATAAAATAAGGGACTAATATTTTTTAGGCGGAGGGAGTATATAAATAATATGATATAATGGTATAATATATATATAGTATCTTTTTTTAAAAAAATTTAAAAGTAAACACTATTTTTTTTAATTGTTTTTTAAGCAATGTAAAGTCCAGCGTAAGAGGGACAAGCTTATTTCCATAACTCTATCTCCCCATATTTTTTTTAGGGTCTGGCTTTGGTCCAGTCCTTAATCGGACTGAACGATACTGTTGGGCCCGTGGGAGTTCACCACGGGTTCCATTTTGAAAATCTGAACCGTTTAATGTGTAGAACTCGTCGAGTACTATACGCCTGTGAAAAATCACGTTGATCGGATATCGATAGCTATCTGATCAAATCAGTTTTGTATAAAAAAAAAATGGACGGTGAATAAATTAACAGTTGATAAAAAACTGATTTGATCACATAGCCATCGATATCCGATCAACGTGATTTTTCACAGCTATATAGTACTCGACGAGTTCTACACATTCAACGGTTCAGATTTTCAAAACGGGACCCGTGGTGGGCCCCCACGGGCCCAACAGCACCGTCCAGTCCGATTAAGGACTGGACCAAAGCCAGAGCCTTTTTTTTATACTCTTTTTATGGGTTTTAATTTAAATCTATATTAATGATCCAAACTATTTATCTCTTAGACACCGTAATGAAGGTAATCTATATAAAAAATTACAAAAATTATCTTTATCACGGTGCATTTTGTTTTATAAAATGTATGACTTAAATTTAATTATATTTACTGTTTATTTTATAAAATAAAAATGCGATTGTTCCCCTTTTTGTAATTGTCCAATATAACTTTTTTTTGCATGAATGACTTTCATTACAGGACTTACAAAATAGACAATTTAAATCATCAATGTAGATCTAAACTAAAATTCACAAAAAAAATATATAAAAAAATATGAAGTGATAAAGTATGAAAAGAAGTTTATCCTTTAGGTAAAAACTCCAACCTGGTGCGTGAAGGGTGTTTCACAATACCCAAACTCAATAAACTTGTTTTTTATTCATATTTTTCTTTTCAATTCAATACTTATAAAGGGTTGGGCTTCTTTAGAGTTTGTATCAGACTGGAGGATATTGTTGGATCCGTGGGAGTTCACTATGTGTTTCGTTTCAATAATTTGAACTATTCAATATGTAAAACTCATTGAGTATTATATGCTTGTAAAAAATCATATTAATCGGATATCGATAGCTATCTTATCGGATCAGATTTCAGTCAATCGTTTATTTTTTCACCGTCTATTTTTTTATACAAAACTAATTTGATCACGTACTTATCGATATCCGATCAACGTGATTTTCTATAAGCATATAGTACTCGACGAGTTCTACACATTGACGGTTCAGATTATCAAAACGGGATCTGTAATAAGCCCTCACAAGTCCAACAATACTCTCAAATTCGATCACAGACTGGAGGGGAGCCTAATAGAAACAATTTGCTTTATCATTTTATTTTATTTTATTTTTCCATTTTGAGACATCAGCTGGTAACAATTTTGTCAAACAAGCTATACAGTTTCAACTGAAGCCTCAGGAAGAGTAACTCAATTTTTCTTTGATTTGAAGGGGGAAGCGCCAAGCCCAGAAAAATCTAGATGAACCCCAAGCTTAGCTCATTGTTAGAAATCAGAGTGTAAACTAGTCAAAACCAATTAGTACAATGATTATAATCACTTCTAATGATGATTAAGAGTTTTAAAATTAAAATTTTAATTTTAACTATAGTGATGAGACATAAAATATATATATATATAAACATCTTATCACACGGTGAGTCTTATCATTAGAATTCCTCTTAGAACTCTAAAATTAAAACTTTCAACCATTTTTTTTGTGTAAATTTTAATAAGTATGATTGCCAGTGTGAACTAGTCAAATCAAATTAATTAATCTATTATTTAAGGTTATTTTTGAAATTTAATAAGTTTAACTGTGAATGTAAACTAGTCAAATTAAATCAATTAGTAAATTATTTAAGATTAAGAGGATGTTTGACATGTGCTAAATAAGTATACTTTTTAATTTTTTACGAAAAAAAAGTAAAATATGGATTGAATTTGAAGTGGTATGGTAGAGATGTGATACAATTCAAATGAGATGATTGTGACCCAAATAAGATAATGTGGTAAAATAGCACATGTCAAACAGTGTCTTAAGAGTTGTTTTGAAAAGTGCTAAATAAGTTGATTTTTTTTACTTGATATGAAAAAATATATAAAAAATAGAGAGAGGATATGACTTAAATAAACCAAAAAATTAATAAACTGACTTATAAACCCAAAAAAAAAAAAAAAAAAAAAAAAAAGAGCTTAATTAACATTTTAATAAGTTTGGCTAGAAGTATAGGGTTAATGAGTCAAATTAAACTAATTAGTATATTATTTATGAGAATTTTCAATGTGCATCATTTTCATGATGTAAATTGTAAGAAATTTATGATTTTTTAGAATAAACGCAATGAATGTTTATGGTGTATTATGTCATTTTGTGGTAAAATGGGCCTGGTTACACAGTGTCATATGACATTGCACGTTACAATGTATCCGAGTGTCACAGAGTCTCTACCAATGTGTGTTTTGGGGTTTGTGATTCGCTGAAGGCAATTGTATGATGTTATTGATGTTTATTTATTTCTCATGGTACAGTTGTTCAAGATGGAAGATGTGAGCATGGGCATGTGGGTAGGGCAGTTTAATAGTTCCATGCCAATTGAGTATGTGCACAGCGGGAAATTTTGTCAGTTTGGTTGCATCGACAATTATTATACAGCGCATTATTAGTCTCCAAGACAGATGATATGCATGTGGAACAAATTGTAACAAGAAGGGAAAGCCCAGTGCTGCAACATGAGATGACCATAGTCGTCATGATGGGTTAGCCTAAATCTTTTAAGCTAGGATGGCGACAAGTTTTGCAGTCATAGCTTGTACATGTTAGTGTTGTTAACATTAGAATATTGGGGCTCTCTTCTGTTTACTTTTTTAATCTATTCATTATTCAATTTTTTTCTCTCTTTTTCCTTTTCTAAGGTCCCTTTTTTTGGCTTGACCGGAAGATATTGGAGGAACAAGGTTGTTACTGGAAATAGGTTGGGAACAATCTTTAGTTATTTTGGTTCTGTATCTAGAGTTGAAAAACAACATAAGCAAACATAGAAATGATTATTTCATGTTTAATTTCTTTGATTTCAGAGTGAAATGTCACTAAGAGAAATTTCGATGTGCAAAGTTAGTAAAATATATTTTTTTTACGCTAGAACATCTAAAATTGATTGTTGATTGCAAAATTAGGTGCTTAATTCTAAATTTATTACTAAAAAGTTCAAATTGAAGGTTCTAAAATAACAAAATTTAAAATTTTTTTATATTAAATTAGTAAATTTCACTGTAAAATTTCTCTGACTCTGCACAGTGAAATTTTATTGTGCAAAATGAGTGAAAAATACTATGAACTCTAGAAGATAAAAAAAAAAATTGAAGGTCAATTGTAAAAGTTAGGTTCATAATGCTAAGAAATTTCACTGGCTGACGCCAATGTAATTGTACAAGTCAAGTAAAATATCATAGGCATCAATTAGAAATTGATAGACTTGGCAAAATTTCACTAATTGAAGGTAGTATAATTACACAAGTTAGACAGTGAGTCAGTGAAATTTCATTGATTGAAACCAATGCAATTGCACTAGTCAATGAAATTCACTGACTAAATTCCAGCAAAAATCTAAAATCAATGAACTTAAAAAAAATAAAAAAACACAACTCAAATAACATAATTGAATCTTTATCAATCAATAACATATAAACCAACCAGATTGATAGTAGATGGATGGTATTGGAGAGACAAAGAAAGAGAGAGAGAGAGATATATAAAGCAAATGATGGGATCAACTACATCAAAATTAGAGATGTGCGAACGGCAGCAAATGCTGGTTAACGGTAGAGTGAGTTGTATTGAACGACGGTGGAACAATATTGATGGATACAACGAGCGTAATGTCCCAAATTCCGGGCCCGTAATAAATTAAAATAAACTTGAAATTTATAATTTCAGATAACTAATAACTTCAAATTTACAAATCATCTCAAAAAATAATTTACACAAATGTCTTCAAAATATAATTTATATAATTGTCTCTAAAAAATAATATAAATTGATAGGCCCAAAATATCTAACTTAATAAATCCCTTTAAATGCTTTAACCCCAATCGCCACTAAATTTGTTTCGTACCTAAAAAATAAATTAACTCGGCAAGTATACAATACGACAAGAATAACAATGTTCTGATAGAGAATAAAATGACAAGGATCCAACAAATTTACAATATCGCACAAATGATTCAATTCAATAATCAAATAATTTATCAAATTATATAAAGAAATCAATTTAACATATGATAACTTGCCCATGACTAAATACTCAGTACATGACCAGTGATTGACCTCATTCACCTTACCCAAGCACAACTGCTTCTCCGAACATATTGGTGTTGCCTATTATCAGGGTCCACTTGATCCATGTACAGAAGATTTTCACGTCATTTAATCAAGCAAATCAACATTTCAATATAGAAGAACTTTACAGAATTTAATCAATTGAACAGAATAATCAAACATATTAACATAGAATGATTTCACAAAATTTATCAAATGATCAATATACCAAATGAAGTACAAATTGAAAGTAATTAAAATAAAACTCTTTGCGAAAAGATTTAAAGGAAGTATATTGTATACCACTAAAATTACCTCAAAACAATTTCCTTCGTCACCAATTCTTTAATCATCTGATATTTCACGATAGATTTTAAAAAATGGTAGATTAAAACTAGGGGTGCAATTTGGGTGGACTCAATCTGAGCTCAGTCGGAATTTTTTTAGGGTTTGAACAAAATATTTTTGAATTTGGTATGAGTTTGGACAAGCCCGAATTAAACTTAAGGTGGGCTTAGGCGAAGACATCAAAAAATTCAAGTAATCTGAAATCCGAATTATATATAAATATATAAAAATATTATATATATATATATATATATAAATTATTAGCCATTGGATAATATGAAAGCAATTTAAATCATTATATCATATTTAATATATATTATATATATAAGTAACACAATATAAAATCTTACCTCTTTTCTTTTTTTTTTTTGCCTTCTTGACTCATAAATTGTAAATACTACCATAACGACATCTTTCTTCTATTGTATAAATTTTTTGTTTTGATATTATTAATGATTTTATAAAAAAGAAGAAAATAGTTTAATTTTGACAAGTTAATTAACTTAGTTGAACTAAAAAAATAAATTTGAAATATTTTATGTGTAATTCGGGCAATTTGGATAATTTGGGTTTAACTCGAGTTCGGTTTGGGCAGAAAATTTCGGGTTATAATTTGAGCTTAAACAGGTCAGAGCAGGTATCCGCATAACTTGAGTTAAGTTTGGATAACATCTCAATCTGTCTGAATCTGTCCGAGTTGCACCCCTAATTAAAACTCTAAAGCATAATGTAGGTAAGGTTTAATAAAATTTACAGCTCTCCTCTTAAATTAAATTGCTAACTCTCTCATTTTGAAAAGTAGGGTAAAAGTCACTTCCTAATTTTTAACTTACTTCTCTCTCTCACAAAAAAATTATAAAATAATTTTTAATCATCTTTTTAAAACACCTAAATATTTTCAAATTAAATTCAAAATTTATATTATAACAAGATCAGGGAGAAAGAGAACAATTTATAAGAGAGAGAAGAGAGAGAGAGAGAGAGAGAGAGAGAGATATGAAATGGAGCTCAAGCAGAAGATGGGGAAGTCATATTTGGGCTCTCAATTAGTCATGATTGAGACCCAAGCCCTCCATGTGAGACGCCTATAAATTTGAATTATTTATGATGTGAATCTTACTTATATTTATATATATATATGAATGAATTGTTTTACATATATAGAAGGTCAAAATCATTGGGAGTGTGAGGTCATTCTAAAAAGAGTCTTAAACATTTTCTCTTTAATTTATATGACAGTGACTTTTTTTTTTTTTTGAACGTATGGCACTGAGCTTGCTGCCCACGTTTTAACATATAATATATCAAAAATGCTTTAGACCACTAATTAGTGGTGGCTCTAATGATGTGGCAGTGGGTCCCACCCACTGCCACATGTGTTTTGTGCTTTGGTTTTTGTTTTTTTTTTTGTTTTTTTCAATTGCCACCTCACTAGTGGTGGAGTTAGTGATGATAAATTAGTGGTATGTAGCATTGCTCATAATATATACAACAATGCTAGAGACCTCTAAAAAAGCATCTCTAAACCCACCTCTAATGAGGTGGAAAAGGAAAAAAAAAAACAAAAAAAAAAAACAAGACACATGATTGGTTGTGGCAGTGGGGGACCCACTGCCACATCCCTAGTGGTACCTCTAAATTAGAGGTCCCAAGCATTTTTGTAATATATATGGCATCGTTTGAAAAGAAAAATGTTTTGTGCACACAATTTGTGTGCCCCTAATGCATACAATTGCCATTTTGGGTAAATTGTTTTTTTTTTTTTTTTTTTTCTGCCTTGCTTTTTTTTTTTGCTTTGAAATGGTAATTTCGGGGGATTCGGGGCATGTTCTTTCGAGCTCCCAACTGCTGCTCGTTTGAAAAATGGGTTGATTTTTTAAGTTTTTTTAATTTTTTTGATTATTTTAATTGGAAATTAAAAAGTCTAATTTGAAATTTTTTTTTGACTTTTTTATAAAAAAAATATATAATAATTATTAGTTAAACGTGATATTTTATTTTATTAAACTAAAAAATTTATTGTATTTTTTATAACTATTTTAGCCCAAAAAATCTTCCAACTCAACTTCCCAAACATAGGCTATATATATTTGTTTACTAAGGATGAAAGTTAGGAAATTAATAAAAAAAAAAGAAGAAGGATCGAATAAACTATTAATAATAAGCACGTGGAGGTAAAAAGATATAAACAAAGGAAGTATGCTAAGAAATATCACCTAATAAAATTAAAATGTAAATATCACTAATCAAAATATTTAGGGTAATTTATAAATACATCTTTTGAGATTTGCTTAAATATGAATTACCTTTGTGATTTAAAAAATTACAAATACCTTCCTGTCAGAATTTTTTATTTAACAAAATTAATTAAAAAATGAAATTTCTAACTGTTCACCTACACAATAATAAAATTATTTAAATTATTAATTGAAATAAAATTTTAACATTATTAAAACAAAAATGCCTCAGACCCAGTGGGGGTCACTGGGGGTCATGTTTGTGGCCTTCCCATTGGCAAAAAAAAAAAAATTTTTTTTTTTTGGTTTTCAGCGAATCATGGCCCGCCACCTCACTGGGGGTCGAACCCCAGTGGGGGTCTCCAGCATTTCCGTTATTAAAATATGTTAATTAATTTGATGATTTATTAATAAAAGGACATGTTTGCTATGAAATTAGAAATTATAAGGGGTATAATGTAATTTCTAAAACTATAAGAGGTCATTTATAATTTGAAAAAATTTCAGAGGATGTGTTTATAATTTATCCAAATATTTAATACTTAAAAAATAAGGGATTTCACAGAAATTGTAGTAGAGGTGATGGTTGATACAATTATGGTGGCATTGTGAATGCCATGGATTTGAAATTGTTGATGAGAGAGAGGCATTGTAAAATGATGAGAGAGTGAACAATGCAAGAAAAAAATTAGAGAGAAATTCTAATTATTTAACTTTTTTTATTCATTTGAAAAATAAATAATATGTAAAAAATGAAATTTATACAATTTTTTTTTAAAAATTAAATATAAGTATGTTATTGTTGGATTAAGAAAGAAATATATACATTAATTATGTAGCATATTGATTTTTCATTAATATCCTTTTAAACTAGAGAAAATTGGTGATAAATCCAATCTAAGGAGAGTATAAGACATTAGTTCTAGTGGATATTTTTTTATTAGTGAAAGATTCACACTTTGTAAAATAATTTGGTTAGAAGTGCTGAAGGACATTTTATTTTCAATTTTACCTCTTGACTTTTTTTTATCTATTTGACTTTTCATTAACTATTTGTTTAAGTTTTTTTAATCTATTCAAATTTTATAACTATCTGTTCAATTTTTTGCTTTTAAATCCTATCTATCTATTTACTTTTTTCCTAAATGCTATCTATTTGTTCAATTTTCCTTATCTGTTAAAATAACAATTTCTTATTGGTTACTTAAATTTGAAAGCCCATTTTTCTTATCTGTTTGAAATTCACAAACTAATTTTTCTATCTTTGGAATTATCCACCACCAACACTCAAATATTATACAAAAATTCACAAACTATTATTATCTATTCAAATATTACACAAAATAAATGTTTTTTTTTGTTTTTTTTAATCTATTCAATACAACAATGATGAATCTAATTTTTTTATCTGTTCAATCTCTTTCTCTCTCTCTCTATTTGTTGCAATATGTTTCATCATCATCATCATTAACAACAACAACGACAAGAAGTTTCAACAACAACAACAATGAAGTCGTTCAAGAAAAAAAAAACAAACAAAAAGAACTAAGATGAACATCTTCAAATTGATTTGAGAGAAAGAAATAAGATGAACATCAAAGTAGTATCAGTAGCAATTGATTTTTAAACAATCCAATACTGCAAATCCCAAATTTTTCGGCATTTTGCCAACTTTTCTCAATTACCCAACAGAGTATAAATCACCTTGTTAGTGACAATGATTCAGACAGAGCAGCCACAAATCAAGAGCCGGTTCACGATAGCGAGGTTGAGAAACGATACGCCATTGGTGACGCAAACTAGTTTCTCTTCGGCGACGCCGTTGTCTTCGCCTAGCGTCGCCGTCACTGGTTAGTCCCTGAACTCCACTTTGTGTTTCCTTGTCTGAACCTCGCCAACGTAAGATAGCAACATCAGATTTGGGCTGGGGTGGAGCGGCGGTGAGAGAGAGAAGGGTGATGAGTTGCAAAAAGAAAAAGAAAGAAGCTGAACTATGATGCTCCACTATCAGATCTAAAAGGAGAAGGAAAAAGATGAAGTGTATAGAGAGAGAGAGAGAGAGAGAGAGAGAGAGAGCGAATGATCTGAGATCGGAGACCGATATGACGACGATGGGGGTAGAAACGGCGAGGTTGAGGTGGCTGACGAAGGAAGAATTGGAGTTGGTGCTGCGATGGTGTAGTTGAAGTTCATGCTCTACAAAGTCGTCGACAAGCTCATGGAGGTGCTACGGCGGAACAATTTCGTTTCTAGAAAGATCTAGCTAGAGAGAAAATAGAGAGAGAAAATGAGTTTGAGAGTGTGTGAAACAAGGATGAAAGAGAAAAGTGAAATTAAACAGATAGAGAGAAAGATGGAGGAGAAACGCATGAATTTTGTACAGGCATGTTCTTATGGACATACAGTATTTAAGTGTGTAGACTTTTGGACAAATAAAATACTATAAATTTAAATTGGGCAAATTACAAAAAAAAAAAAAATCCCAAGGTTTAGCGTGTTTTGCAAATTCAACCCCAGGTTTTTAATTTTGACAATTAAAACCTTGTAATTCATTTCGTGTCACAATATAAGCGCCCCTGTCAATCTCCGTTTCATGAAGTAACGAAGAAAACCATTTTTGGCGCCTAAACCAACCCAAAATGACGTCGTTCCTTATCAGACCCATATAAAAGCCCCCAAATCCTTAATTTCACCAATTAGGGCTATAATTTGCCCCAATTTCTTTGATTTCGTCAATTTAGGGAAATATGAACAACAAATCCACTGCTGAATGAAGCTCCATTTTCAGCCATTACGAAACATGAGTGAAGGAAACAGCTGAGGTGGAAACAATTGGGGTGAATCGACTCGTTGCAGTTGTGGAATGAGAGCAAAAATCTGAACTTCATGGACCCATGCGAACCTAGCTAGGAGGTTCCTTGGTTGTCCAAATTATGGAGTAAGTTTCCCAGTCCCCTGAATAATATGAAATTTGTGTATATTATTGTTCTCTAAAACCTGGCTTTGATTAGTATTTTGTAATTTATTTACTTGAAACTTTTTTTTTTGGAAAAAACGGGGCTTGTGGCTTTTTCTATTGGTATGATCCACCCACTTGTCCTCGTGGTAGACAAGTGTTGCCGAAGTTGGTGGACAAGATTGCAAGCTTAGAGGAAATGATAACTGAGATTGCAAGATTGAAGGAGGATGTTCAAACTTATCGCTGTAGACAGAAGTGGATTGCAGGTGGATTGATTGTTGCAGTGATTGTAATTGAAATGTTAACAATGAGCAATTAGGGAATGTAGGTTAGTTAGTTAGTTAGTTAGTTAGTTAGTTAGGTAGTTAGCATTTATGGTTTAGGAAATGTAATGCAACAACAGATTAGGAAATGAAATGTAATGCAACTATGCATTTGCCAATGTGAACTTAATGTATAATTTTGAATGCAATGATAAATCGTTGTTTTGTTTTTAATGTGTGTTCGGATTGTGGTAATGTTTGTTTGGTTGTATTCATTTTGTAATGAATTTGATGCATTTGCAAAGCCAATGCTCCGAATGTGTTTGACAAAATGTCCAAGTGAAGGGAAAACAGACTACAAGCTTGTAAAAAACAAATTACAAGCCATTGTTCAACCTGTTTCAAACCAATATACAGCACAATCCAAGCATATATAATAACCATTCAATTGGTCAACCTATTCCACTTGTTCAACTTGTTCCAAGCGTATAAAAAACCAAGCATGTCAAAAACAGATTAGTAGCCATTGTTCAACCTGCTCTAAACCAATATACATCACATTCTAAGCATGTATAATAACCATCCAATTCGGTACATCATGTATAATAAGCATATATAATAACCATCCATATATTGCTCCAGACCAATATACATCTTTCACCATTACAAAAATAAGTAATTCACCATCCATAATTTGGCTTCAGGTCACATGGCCATTACAAAAAAAAAAAAACCAATTCATAATTACAACATTCAGTTCACTGTGTCTCTATTAACACTAGCCTGACTATTTAACACCTGTTCAACTTCATTCCTTCTCATGGTTGCTGCTGGTGTTGATGTCCTCCTTGTTGATGCCCTCTATGGTGGCTGCTGCTGTGGCTACCGGTTGATGCTTTCCCAGATATTGCATCTGATCTGAATCCCATGAAAGTTTGTCGACTCCTCACCTGTTAACCAAAAATTGTTAAACCACAGTTTGAGCATATATGGAGATCAATTACAAGTAGAGCATACCAATAAATTACTTGCATTCTTTGATGAACTTACAGCTCCATCCTTTTTACCCTTGACAAGCCCCTTGCATGTTCTTTGATTATGACCATTTACACCACACTTGGAGCATTTCAGGCTGGTATACTTCGTCTATAACTTGAATGGGTTCTGAGGCTCATTTGGGCCTCTAATTCTCTGCTTTTGAGGCCTACCAGTTAGCCTTTTCAACTTAGGAGAAAGTAAAGGCTCAGAACCTGTTTTAGGCCACTAATCTTGGCCATTAAGTGGATTTATCAGTGTAATAACCCACATTCTTGCCTTAGTCATGTTCATGTGCATTTGCATGATTTTGTCTTGTTAAGCTTGCATTTGTAGACTTAGACTTGTTTTGCCTAGGCAAAGGTTTTTGTCTTGTCTTGATGCTATCATGTTTTGCCTAAGTGTTATGTGCATGCTTTATTCCTTCCTTGCTGTCTCAAGCCTAGGTCATGTTAAGCCTAGGTCATGCCAAGCCTAGGTCATGTCAAGCCTAGGTCACACTTTTGAACCTCTTACACCTAGGCCATTGCACGCCAACACCTAGGACCATCTTAGAACCACTTTGGTTGACCTCCACCTTCACCCTGGCATATTGGCCGAAATGTCATCATCTAGGCCGAGGTGTGCATCAACTAGGCCCAGATGTGTATCATCTAGGCCGAGATGTTATCATCTAGGCGTCCTAGATCCTTGATCCTTGCACCTAGTGATCTTGTTCCGGGATTGGAATGACCTAGACCGAGGTGTGGCACAGCTAGGCCAAGTGTTATCCTTCCTAGCCGAGATCATTGAGACCTTACTTGCCGAAGCCTATGTCTTGATCCGAGATCATTGCCTTGTCAGAGTGCCCATGTCATCTTACTTGTTGTATACCCTTTTGTCGTGCTCTTGTCTTGTCATTCTGTCACCTTTTTTAGGAGATCCAACCAGATGTTGCCACGTGTCCCAGCAGAGGGTTAAGTCTGTTGGCAGTAGAAAAACCCACATCATTTTGTCATATCTTTGCCTTTTTAGAGAGAGAAGCTCTAGGAAGAAGAGGAAGAAGTTCTTAGAGAAAGAACTAGATTTCCAAGCTTGATCTTCACACCTTGAACCGTTAGATCCGTGTTTTGAGGTTAGATTCTTGATCTACTCTTGTTATTCTTTATGTTGATCTGATCACATTGCATGATCTAGCGTGATTCATGAGCCATGCATTGATTTAAAGCTTGTTTTAGAAAGAGAAAATGATTTTCTTGTGTTCTTGAAATAAAACCATGTTTTGATCCGAAAGTTTGTATCAAGATCCATGTTTTTGTGTTTGTTTTCATAAGATCTTCAAGTATGGGTACCCAGGTCCATGTTTTCGAACTCATCTCATGAAATCTTAGATTTTGAATAAAGAAGTTATGATTTTAGCATTCATGTTCTTCATGTTCATGTCCTTCATGTTCATCACGAGGGAAACCCAGATTTCCAGACCTCATTTCCCTAGGTGTGATCACCGAGACCACTCTTGCCTAGATCCCACACCTAGGCCAAGCATTGTATCTCACCTTGGCCTACCTTGCATGATCACTTGCACCTTAGCCTATCTTGCATGCACACCTAGGCCAAGCATCGTATCTCACATTGGCCTACCTTGCATGATCACTTGCACCTTAGTCTATCTTGCATGCACACCTAGGCCAACCTCTGCACACCTAGGCTAACCACTGCACACCCAGGCCGACCATGGTACACCCTTGTCGGTATCTTGTAACACCTCGGCAGGCAGCTGCACACCAAAGCCTAGGTAACCACACCTCGGCCAAGAGGTGTGGGACCTCGGCTAAGACCTCTTGAGTTCACCCAGCTAGGTCATTTTTGCCTAGATCATTTCTGTGCATCCATTCCAAGACCTGGTTGGTACCCAGCATGCTTTTCCAAGAAGAAAAAGAGTATTTTGACTTCCAGCACACGTTTTACTTTGTCTTGACTTGGTTTTGGAAAGAAATGCCGGGATCATTTTCATTCATGTAAAGCTTGTTTTAAGGATGCATTGCACAACCATCTTTGAGCATTCCTTCTTGTCTTCTTGAAGTGCATTCAGTAGACTTTATTATGTATTTGTAGGTCTTGGATCCTTGCCTTAATCCCTACACCCGAAGAGCTAAGTGAGTGGTATTTTTAGTAAAGCTATGTTATAAAGTTTTGATAAAGTTTTGCTTCGTTTTGGAAAAGTATTTGATCAAGCATGAATGATTGTCCTCTAATTTTTGTATCAAGTATTATCTTGTTTTGATGACATTCTTGGAAAGTTCTTTCATGCTAGGGGACTTTAAGCCCATGTAGCACCATGTTGAGATATCTCTGCCATCGACGGTCTTGTACGGATGGTACCACCGACGGTCTTGTATGGGTGGATTTGTCTAATCGATTCCGGGTCGATTATTTCCTTGTTTTGTCCAGAATGTCATCCCATGTATTATGTAGATGTTATTAAACATCCCAAGAAGATTTGAAAGACTTTGATTGATGAACTTGATTCATCCCATGTTTTGTTACAAGTTATGATATGTATTGTTTTTATAAAGATTTCGGATATCATTCATTCAAACCTTTATTACTAATATCATTCACTGAGTATCCAAGCTCACCCTCTCCTTTTATATATATGTAGGTGGCAAGCAAGAAGGCGGTGACCCTAGATGTTATTTGCAAGTTGTTTTGGATTCATTTTGCTAACCTCTTAAAGATTATGTTTCTTAGTTTTAATTCACTTCTCTTGAAGATTATGTTTCTTAGTTTTAATTCACTTCTTTTGTATATGTCGGCTTGAGAAGCCTTTTGATCAAGATGTAATATGTACTTTATTTTATTTGTATCCAAGTTGTAAACCATGTTAAAATGTATGTCATTTCATTTGATCTATGCACAACTCTTATGGATTATTTAGAGTTAAATTTATTACTTCCGCACATATAAGTCCCGTATGTATACTCTGATTGTGTGTGAATCTTTGTAAGTTGGCCTTTGGTAATCTCAGATTACTGGCCATCATGGCACCATTCTACTAGGGGTGGAATGGGGTCGTGACAATCAGTGTCTCATAAGTTCTCAAGTAGGTCTCTTTTTTGAAAACTACATGCACATAATCCTCAACTCTCTCTTTTTGAAAGAAAATAGCAGCCACAGCATGAGAACAAGGGATTCCAATTAGATCCCACTTGAAACAAGTGCATGTCCTATTATCTAAGTTAACAACGTAACCACGTTCTCCATATCTAACTTCAAATAGAGCACCTTTTGACCAAGTAGATATCCATACTCTAGATTTTACCTTTGACCTCTCAACCTTAGTTTGTATATTTGCACATGTTGGCCCTTGGTACTTCAACATTTTGTCCCTACATTCATGTAGCCTCACCATCAAAGCCCTCCTAATCCACTCTAACATGGTGATGATGGATCTATCTCTAGCTGGCAAGACCCAATTGTTAAAAGACTCTGAAATATTGTTCAACAATCTATTACACTTTGTTCTGGGATTGAATGCATGGCTACACCACTGAGCTGGATTAAGTCTCATCATCCAATCATATGCTCTACTATCTACACTATGCAACTTAGTCATATGTTTCTCCCAATCGACCCTTGTATATGCCTTTGCAGCTTTCCATACACAACTCTTTGGCTCCTTCCCTCTAAACTCCTTTTTAAAATTTGCATAAAGATGTCTGAAACAAAACCTATAATGGCCTCCAAGGCACAATTCTACAAGAGTTGGAACCAATCCTTGCAAAACATAAATGTCAAAACCATGACTAATGAAAAACATTAAGGAACATGACAGACTAATGAAAAAACCATTAAACATACATATACCTTTTGTTGATCAGTGATGAAGGTCCATCCATACTTTGCACTTGTGCCAATACATTCAAACAAATTCTCTACAAACCAAGTCCAACTTTCTTTATTCTCACTCTTAGTCGCTGCATAAGCAACTGGATACATCATGTTGTTTCCATCCCATCCCACAGCAGTAAACAATTGTCCTTGACAAGGTCCTTTCAAATGACAAGCATCTAAGCCAATCTATGGCCTCACACCAGCTAAAAACCCTCTTCTGCTGGAGTCAAGGCACACAAACATTCTCTGGAATCTAGGCTTAATTTGAAGTTGGGGCCTTTATACATTGATGTCAACTTTTGAACCTGAATTGGTCCTTATTAACTCAGCAGCATAATTCCATAGTTTTGTATATTGTTCAGCATTTGTTTCCTCAAGTTGCACCAATACTTGTTTCCTAGCTTTGTAACATTTCATTTTGGATACTTCTACAACACAGTCATCTTTCACAGTGTCCTTAAATTCATTTATTTTCCAGGTAGGGGTGGTCCTGAATTTGTTCACATACTTAGATGCCAAAAATGTACTAGTTACTTGTCTGTTCTTGTAACTTCTGTTGCAAGTGTATGTAGGTTTGTATGTCTTAATTTGTAATGTGTTTTCTCCACTCATCTTAGAGGCATAAAGCCTCCACTCACATCCATCACTACAGCTGACTTGAACCTTTTATGTCTCACTTTTTGTGAATTTGACATCATAGCCCCCTTTCACTGCATATTCCCTCACAGCATCTTTAAATTCAATGGCATTATTAAACAACATTCCAATTTTAAATTCAAACTTAGCCATATCAACCTCAGGCCTAAATTCAAGATACTTTGGCTTCCTATTACCCTCCTCATCAGATCCTTCAGGGGTTAATAATTCCTCCTCAGATGAATCCCTATCATTCACAACACATTCCTCAAATGCATTGCTTTCTTCTCCATTTGGTTCTTTCTCTACATTACCATCAAACATGATATCATCCTCAATTGGGTCATCCTCATCCTCAGTACTAGCTAAGAAATCACTATCTGATGAGTCATTATTTTCCTCATCTCCATTGTTTACTTCATCTTCATAGTCACGACACTGAGGATGTTGAGCATTTTCATCATCATTTACAGGCACATCAGTAAGGAACAAAACAGGGTGAGGGGTGTCTACATTGTGTGGCACATGATGCTCAACAAATAATTCTAATGTGTTTGCAGAGCTTAGATATTGAAACATTTCTAAAAAACATCTTGGTCAGTACCTAATCTTCTTAACCCTCTAACCAGATCTTCTGTGGGAATCCTATAAAAAAAAAAAACTGTTTGTAATCACATATCCCCAACTTCTTCACCATATATATCAGCTCAAGCACAGAAAATGTATCAACATCAACAGTATCAAACACATGTACTTTACCCCCGAAGTAACTCTTAGGCCTACCATCACTATCTATAAAGTACCCACTATGATGTAAAACCAATTTCATATTTATATTATCCATTGCTACATTCACAAATAAACAAATATATCACAAACAAAAAAAAATGCATCAAAAATCAGTGGATTGAGCAGATGGCATGGGACCAACAATGGAGATAAAAAATTTGATAAATCAGTGGTCCATCACTCAATCAATGTAGTGGTCCATCAATGGAGATAAAAAATTTCATAAAGCATCAAAGACATTAAAGTAACCGACACACACATACCCATGCAATAAAGCAATATACAAACACAGAGTGTGCCATTACATTATTCACAGAATCAGAAAAAGAAAAAAACAGAACTTCATATACAAATTACAAGAAGAAAGAAACAAAAGAAATCGTATAAATCACTTACCAACACTCCAAATAACAGTAACTAGTAGTACTTCAAACCTTGGTCCAAATTTTCTTGCAAATCGCAACAACCCCTTTGTCCTAAATTGACAAAATCGAAGAAATTGGGGCAAATTGTAACCCTAATTGGTCAAATTAAGGATTTGGAGGCTTTTATATGGGACGTTGTTTTGGGCTGGTTTAGGCGCCAAAAATGACTTTCTCCGTTACTTTATGAAACGGAAATGGAAAGGGAGCTTACATTGTGACACGGAATAAATTACAGGGCTTTTATTGTCAAAATTAAAAACCTGGGGTTTAATTTGCAAAACACGCTAAACTTTGAATTTTTTTTTTTTTGTAATTTACTCATTTAAATTTATGGGCAGAGTGCCTTTTAAAGTATTCATACATATGACATATAATTATATATATATATAAAGTTAAATTAAATATAAATCTTTAGTAATAAAAATTTCATATTATATAAAAAAACTCAATAAAATTAATATTAAAATATAAATAAGGTAGATGTAAAAGTAATAAATATAATTAATATTTAATTTTAAGAAAATTGAATATTTGAATAAGGTGAGAAAAATAGAAGAAAATTGATACTTCAATTAGTTTCAAATTTTTTCTATTGATCTGTTAAGTTCTATTAGTGGAGAGTTTCTTTCTGTGTCGTCCTATTTTTGATTTTGATATTGATAGTGTTTTGGTGGATAACTATACCCTTTTATTAATGTGACATATATGATGTGATACTCCAATGTGACAGGTATTAATGTGACACTCTAACGATGTGATACTCCAAAAAAATTAAAAATTTCTTAGTGTACTTTTCTTAAATGTAACAACGTGACGGGTTTGATGTGACACTCTAAAACTTTTACTCCAAAAAAATAAAAATTTCTTAGTATACTTTTCTCAAATGTAACAACGTGGTGGGTATGATGTGACACTTAAAAAAAATAAAACAAACTCCTTAGTATATTTTTTTCAAATGTAACAATGTAATGGATATGATGTAACACTTCAAAAAAAAAAAATATTTTTTTTAGTATATTTTTGTCAAACGTGATAACGTGGCGAGTATGATGTGACTCTAAAAAAAATTTAAAACTCGTTAGTGTACTTTTCCAAAATGTGACATCGTGGCGGGTATGATGTAACATTCTAAAAAAAATTAAAAATTTCTTAGTGTACTTTTCTCAAACGTGACATGTGATATTCCAACGTAGCGACTATGATGTCACTCTAAAAAACTTCTTAGTATACTTTTCTTAAATGTGACAATGTGACGGGTATAATGTGACACTGTAAAAAAAATTAAAAACTCCTTAGTATACTTTTTCTAAATGTAACAACGTAGCGGGTATGATATAATACTTCAAAAAAAAAAAAAAAACTCCTTAGCGTACTTTTTTCAAGCGTGATAACATGGCGAGTATGATGTGACACTCTAAAAAAAATTAAAAATTCCTTAGTATACTTTTTCTGAACATGACAACGTGGCGGGTATGATGTGATACTATAAAAAAAAAATTAAAAACTTCTTAGTATACTTTTTCCAAACGTGACATGTGACACTCCAATGTGGTGAGTATCATGTGACACTCTAAAAAAATTAAAAACTCTTTAATGTATTTTTTACAAATGTGACACTTTAACGTAGAGGGTATAATATAACACTAAAAAACTCTTTAGTGTATCTTTTTTCAATTGTGACACTCTAATGTGGCGGGTAAATGAGTTATTATACATCCAAAAAGACTAAATGGATCATAAGAAAAAATATGAGATTATATAAATTACAAGTCTAAAATCTCCCTTGTAAAATATAGTAAGTACTTACAGATTAAATAGAAATATTTTAAATATTAAATTTTAGACATAATTAGATATAAGGATTTATTGCTGTGACATTTGTTTAAAAAAACAAAAACAAAAAAAAACAGAAAATTTTATTTTTGAAAAAGAAAAAAGAAAATAAGAGAAATGCGCCACATAGAAAGACAAAAAACGAAGGTAAACAATGTTTTTAATAATATATACTCTTTTTATCCCAAAATAATAGTTCTTTGTGAGAAATTTAATTTTTTTTGTAATACAATTATTACACTTTAAAAAAATTAAATTTTTAAAATTACCCTTTGATAGTACATTTTTTGAAAATATCAATTGTCATAATTGTACTTTTTGTGTTATTAATGAATTTAAAATAAGGGCAAAATAAGAAATTCATATTATTTTAGTCCTTAATTTTTTAAAAGAGACTAATATTTTGAGATAATGAAAAATAAAATAAGAGACTAATATTTTGAGACAAAAGAAGGAGTATATAAATAATGTGATATGATGGTAATAGTATCTGTAGACACCCCATTTTGACCAGCCCTAAGACTTGAGCACTTTATTTTGACCACCCTCACCAAAAAAATCAAATTGAAATTTTAATCCTAAATCTCATCTATTTTGGCCAAATTAGTATATATCATATAGTTTATTACTTTGTAGTATTTTATAATTTTATATGTTTTTATATAATTTGATGTGTGTGTATATATTTTGAGGTGGTGTATTTTAGAAATAAAAAATAACAAAAACAAAACAAAAAAAAGAAAAAGAAAAAGAAAAATAGAAAATAAAAAAAAAGAAAAAGAAAAGAAATTGAATTCAATTTATATATATGTATATGTTTATATATTAAAATATAGATAGAATATATTATGATGAGGTTTTGGGTGGGAAAAATGATAAATTATTTTAAGAGATAGTGGGTGGTTCATGTGAGTGGTCTTGTGGGTGATAAGAAAAAAGGGAGTGGCCACGTGGGTGAGGAAACAAGAATCGAGGGATAATATTTTTTAGAGAGAAAAATGGGATAACCAGGAAGCATTTGTTGAAAAACAAAGAGGAGAGTAAGAAAAAGAGGGAGTGGGTGATATAAAAAAAGAAAAGAGAATCAACATAAGGGCCTAGTGGGCTACTGGAGGAGAATAAAAAAAAAAAAAAAAAGAAAAGAGGGCATCTCGCAGATTGATTTTGGCCTGGTTCCTCTTGTCTATGTCGGCAGATGAGAATTAAAAAAAGAGGGGGGTGCTCTTCTAATCTGGACCTCAATGGCCAAACCGGAGAGAGAGAGATCCCTCTCAGCTCTCTTTCTCTTTTGGAAGGATTGACAGACACACATAGACAAGGGGATAAGGGGCTTTCTTTCACGGGAGGGAAGAGACCACAAGAGGAGAGACCAACTTTTCTCTCTCTAGACACCCATTCGGCTCTCTCTCATCTCCTTCTGGCACGACACCATGCCCACGGATTGACAATACCACAACACACAAGCTCTTCTCTCTCTCGGAACACACCCATACACCTCCCACGCACACACCCATGGGATTGACTGCCACAGTAGCACACACCCACATTGAACATACACACACCTCTCTCTCACTCATGACACCTATAAATACACACTATGGGGATATATTTTTTGAGTACCAACACGTGGCAAGGTGATGCCGACGTGTCAGCCGAGATGCCACGTGTCCTGGTCATTATGCCGAGGTCATCCCGGTTAGGCCGAGGTTATCTCCGAAGATATCGGAATCCGAGATAAGTGGATAAGGGACAAGAGTCCTAGAATGAAGAGGGAACTCAACCTGGATATGGGACAAGAGTCCTAGATTGGGAGAAGACTTCAGTTTGGGTAAAGATAAAACTCTTAAAGAGTTTATCCTAATCCCACTGGGAGTCCCAGATTAGCAGTAATCCTGAGTCCATTGGAGTTAGGCTCCCATTGGGACTAGGATTGAGTTGGCTATAAATAAGAGGCACCCCCATGGGTCTAAGGTATGTTTTTATACTCAAGCTTGTGAGTTGAATACTTGATTATCTTTGAGAGATATACTGACTTGATCGTCGGAGTGCCCCCGGGTGGAAGAACCACCGCCGGAGCTTTTTCTTTTTGTGCAGGACAGTAGAGTGCCATCTATTGTGCCTGTGTTCTACAGCTGAATCACTAAGGAGGGCAGTGTCGTCGGAAAATCACTCACACACACACCTAACACACTCTCCAGATACACGAATCACACCCACACAACCCATTCACAGAGGGCACACACACACACACGGTTTTGACAACAAACACACCCAACACCATACACGGTTTAGAGAGAGGGAGGAGACCACACACACCACACAGACCACATACACGGGCTCTCTCTCTCTCTCTCTACAAAGAAACCCACCAATCTCTCTCTCTAAAGACCCACTCATACACCATCACCACCATACACACGGCACCATCATCACACACTACACGTACACACCAGAGACAGCACCTACAGGAACATTGATAGAGAAACACGACATGCATGGCAGCTGGCTCTCTCTCTCTCTCTCGGCTTGGAGAGGGAGACCATGCACACACCCACCAACTTCACCCTCTCACTCGGCAGACACACACACACCCATTTTGAGGACATGCTCTCACACGCACCAGAAGCTCACCTCTCTCTTTGATCACCACTGTCATCACACTCACTCCATGCACATATTATACATAGACCCAGTAGAGCACAGACGGAAAGGGGGGGGACTCAGCATCAACCTCTCTCTCTCTCTCTCTCTCTCATGGAGGTTTCTTGGGGCTCTATCTCTCTGAATATACACGGTTAAGAGAGGAAGGAACACACCACGACAGTTGGCTCGCTCTCTCTCTAAAAAAAACAAGAGACCCAGCACACCCAAAGACCACAATACACGGACAACAACCAAAAAGGAGCTCTCTCTAACATTTTCTCTCTTTCATGCATGTAGACTCAATATACAGAAACGAGAGAGCCAGCACACATCAAGGGATGATACACACATGCACGGGCACAAGGAAAAAGTCTACCCACCAAATAAGATGCCATTACTGTAGCATAAAAATGAAATTCGAGGAGAGAGTCTTGATTTGCTAAAATATATTGATAACTACTTGGAAGACCTATGCTGACATCATGGATTGAGGTGGACTATATTCTTGGAGACAACCCAAGAGCTACAAGTTACATGTTGGGCCAACTTGGGTCCGAAGGGCTTCAAATTTCTGTGCTGCCGAATTTGGTGAGTTTTGAAAATGGGTGTGGGTTCTAGTATGTGGGGCCTAGGATGCAAGTTTGAGAAGAAATGTGTTGTTGGTTGTGGTCGCGTTTTGTTTACAAATTAGTGGGCTGATGTCATGGCTTAAATGTATCCATATGGATTGGGACCAATTTTCAGTGGGGAAAAGAAGTGGAATGTGCCAGTAATGAAGCTCTTTATTTTGTTTTTCTTTTGAGTATTTGTGAGAATTTTATTTTATTTATCTCTCTCGGATCTGTAATAATTCAAGTATTGTAATAATCCCCCACCCTGTTTCTGTCTATCCTATTCTATAATCGCTTTCTCTAACTGTGCATATGTATATATCTGACATGCCATGCATATTCATGCTTTATATTCATGTCTCATGCATTAAGATTCGGCTACATTTACATGTGTGGATTTAATCAATTTTTCTGTGATTCTATGCGCTACCTCATACTCTTGAGATGATTCACATGCCATGTTTTAGAAGCCGAATCTTTAGTCGCATCTCATGAGTGAATTGCATTAGGATTCTGTATATAAGATCATGCATATTTGGACTAACTTTGTTTTGTAGCTGTTCGAGGGACGTCGGTCAATCTGTGAGTTTTTATGCTTTAGCATCCCATTTGTGTGTGTTTTTTCTTACTATGTGTTAGCATTCTATCATGAGGCTACTTGCTTATTTGATATAAATGTATAAATGCCTGTGGATGAAGGCTTATTGCTTGAATTGGAATAATTCAATAAATGTACGTTTTAAGCCTACTTTGCAGTGGCAAATTCACAAACTTTAAGTCCACTTTGTCAGGTGGCAAATTCAAACCTTTTTCGAAAAAATAAACATGAAATTGAATTGTTCTAATTTGAGCAAACTAGTCTATACTTGTATGCTTCACATAGTAAATTTTAGGATTTATTCAATAATCAGAACATGAACATATAAAGAAAATAAAAAGTCATCTCATGGTTTAGTAGAGGCCGATCTTTTGATCGGGTGAGCGGGGGTGCTCATTATTGACCTTCCCCTCTCATACCTAAGGTTCCGAGCCAACCATCCTTGGTTACGACGAATAGTGGCCTTGGCACCGAGTCATGGGTTTCCTAATTTCCCAAAATATTAGGTGGCGACTCTGAGATCTGATGACGCAGTCCATTTTTGACAAAATTGCAATAAAATGTATTTTCACTAAAAGTTGCCAAATCTGGACTCTCATCTATGTTTCACATTGCACTCGTGAGGCTAGATCAAAGAGATCTCGGGAGTCCGAACTGTTTAACGCGCGCGGGTACCCCGAGCATGTTAGAAAGACAAAAAACGAAGGTAAACAATGTTTTTAATAATATATACTCTTTTTATCCCAAAATAATAGTTCTTTTTGAGAAATTTAATTTTTTTTGTAATACAATTATTACACTTTAAAAAAATTAAAATTTCAAAATTACCCTTTGATAGTACATTTTTTGAAAATGTCAATTGTCATAATTGTACTTTTTGTGTTATTAATGAATTTAAAAGAAGGGCAAAATAAGTAATTCATATTATTTTAGTCCTTAATTTTTTAAAAGAGACTAATATTTTGAGATAATGAAAAATAAAATAAGAAACTAATATTTTGAGACAAAAGAGAGAGTATATAAATAATATGATATGATGGTAATAGTATCTTTTTTAAAACTTAAAAGTCAACACTATATTTTTAAATTGTTTTTTAAGCAATGCAAAAGTTCACGTAAAAGGGATAAGTCATCTCTTTATATTTTTTTATATTCTTTTTATGGGTTTTAATTCAAATTTATATTGATGATCCGAATTATTTATCTCGTAGGCACCGTAATGAAGGTAATCCATGTAAAAAATTACCTTCATTACGGTGCATTTTGTTTTATAAAATGTATGATTTAAATTTAATTATATTTATGGTTTATTTTATAAAATAAAAATATGATTGTTCATGTGTTTGTAATTGTCCAATAAAACTTTTTTTTATATGAATAACTTTTATTGTGGGGCTTATGAAATAGATAATTCGAATCATCAATGTAGATCTAAACTAAAATTCATAAAAAAAAATATATATAAAAAAATATGAAGTAATAAGGTGTGAAAAGAAGCTTATCCTAAACTAAAACTCCAACCCAGTGCGTGAAGGGGTGTTTCGCAATACCCAAACTCAATAAACTTGTTTTTTATTCATATTTTTCATTTTAATCCAATAATATAAAGGGTTGGGTTTCTCTCCAGTTTGTATCGAATTGGAAGATATTGTTGAATCCATGGGAGCTCACCATGGGTCTTGTTTTAATAATCTAAACTGTTCAATGTGTGAAATTCGTCGAGTACTATATGCCTGTAAAAAATCATATTAATTGGATATCGATAGCTATCTTATCGGATCAGATTTCTGTCTACCGTTTATTTTTTCACTGTCTATTTTTTTTTAATACAAAACTGATTTGATCACATAGTTATTGATATTTAATCAACGTGATTGTTTACAAACATATAGTACTCAACGAGTTTTACATATTGAACGGTTCAGATTATCGAAACGGGACCCGTGATAAACCCTCACGGGCTCAATAGTACCCTCCAATCCGATTACAGATTGAAGGGAAGTCAATCCCTAATAGAAACAATTTACTTTATCATTTTATTTTATTTTTCCATTTTGAGACATTAGCTGGTAACAATTTTGTCAAACAAGCTATACAGTTTCAAAGCCTCTTGAAGACTAACTCAATTTTTCTTTGATTTGAAGGGGGAAGCGCCAAGCCCAGAAAAATCTAGATGAACCCCAAGCTTAGCTCATTGTTAGAAATCAAGAGTGTGAACTAGTCAAAACTAGGAAAAATGTTTCATACCATTAATGCACCACTAATGATATGGCATCACGTGGATCTCACCACTGATGTGATAGTTTAGCCTTTATTTTATTTTATCTTTTTTTTCTTTACATTGCTACCTCATTAGTGGTATTTTTAAAGTTTCAAATTTAGTGTTCTAAATCACCACCCAAAAGCTAGTTAGTACAATGGTTATAACCACTTCTAAAATTTAGAGCAGTTAAAAGCTCTAAAATTAGAATTTCAATTTGAGTTCTAGTGATGGAACATAAAAAAAAAAAAAGGCATAAATATCTTATCATATGGTGGGTTTTACCATTAGAGTTCCCTCTAAAGTTTTAAAATTAAAACTCTCACTTATTTTTTTGGGGTAAATTTTAATAAGTATGATTGCCAGTGTGAACTAGCCAAATCAAATTAATCTATTATTTAAGGTTATTTTTTAATTTTAATAAGTTTCTGTGAACGTAAAGTAGTCAAATTAAATCAATTATTAAATTATTTAAGATTATGCCTCATTTGGGAATATGCTTTTTTAGTAACTTTTTAATTTTTTGGTTAAAATATGATGTAAAAAAAATTAGTATGTTTGGGATGACTTTTTGACTTTTTACGAAAAGATGTGCAAAAAATAGAGAGAAAATAGAATTTTTAACTTTTTGGTATAAGTTGTTGGTTTTTTGAATTTTTTAGTAACTTTTTGACTTTTTAGCTAAAAAAGTCACTTTCCAAACGAGACCTAAGCACTTGTTTGGGATTTCCTAAAAAAATTAAAAAGTCATAAAATTATTTAAAAAAAAAAAAAAATCTATACTATTTGAAAGAAGTGTGTGGGGGAAGTTAGGGGGCAAAATCGTAATTTTGCCCTTTCTATTAGCTAGGCCGACGGTGCACTCAAGCATCATTTGGCAAGTGACTTTTTTAGTCAGAAAGTAAAAAAGTTACTAAAAAAATCAAAAAGCTAACAATCTGTACCAAAAAGTCAAAGGGCTTGTTTGGTTAGTGTTTCTGAAAAAAATTTCAGAAATTTTTTTCAGAAACAAGTTTCCAAAAAAATGAAACCAAACAAATTTTTTCAAAAAAATTTCTCAAAACACACAAACCAAACAAATTTTCCAAACAAACCTCTCTCACACACACATCAAATCAATCACTTTTTCCAAAACTCTCTCTCAAAACAATTTTCCAAAACAAATTTCCTAAAAAACCAAACCAAACATGTTTTCGTACTTTTTTTTTCCAAAACATGTTTCTGAAACACAAACCAAACAAGCCCAAAGATTCTCTTTTCTCTCTATTTTTTGCTCATCTTTTCGTAAAAAACTAAAAAGTCATCCCAAATATATTAGTTTTTTTTACATCATATTTTAGTCAAAAAATCAAAAAATTACTAAAAAAACATATTTCCAAACAAGGCCTTAGTGTTCTTGAAATCTACATTTCTCAAGTGGTGTTCCACGTGGTACAATGCAAGCCACCAATTCCCATTAAAAAAAAAATAATAAATAAATAAATTGAAATGTAGTATACTTTAATGGAAAAATTACTCATAAATCCTATGTTGGTAAATGTTACTCTACTTAGTCCTGAGTGTTTTTTCTTAAACCATTTAGTCCTTTTTATTTTTGAAATGATATATGTTTTTGGTATGTTATATGCTTTGTTTACATTTTTACCCCTCCCAATCTCGCCAACAATGGCAGCCATCACAACCCTAATCTCTCTCTCTCCTCCTCCTCTTCTTCAACACTGAAACACACCCAGAACTATTGGAGGTGACGCCGTTAGGCTTCGAAAAGTCAGTGAAGAGGCCTCCGTCGGTGAGAAGTCCCTAATCAAAACTTCAGAATCTCAGATTCTGCACAGCTTCAAGAACTACCTATAAGATCAGAGCATGCGATAAATCAAATTGACCACCGAAAACATACGTTTGAATTTTTTGGGGGAAAGTATAAATTTCTCAACACTGGAGTGGTGGAGATGCTTTGTGATGAATCAAATCTTCAATTTTTGAATGAGAGAACTCGAATTCGAAATCGAAACGACTGAAAAGTCCTCTCTCTCTCTCTCTCTCGATTCGAAATGGCGGCAAAAAGGCAGTTCTTCTTGTTCCTGGATAGATCGAGTGCTGATGTTTCAAACGTTGGACAGTTTGTTGATGTTCCAAACGATCCATGTTTGTTGAAGATGGTCGATGTTCGATGTTTGTTGAAGATGGTCGATGTTTGTCGATTTTCGATGTTTGTTGAATGTTCTTGTTGTTGATGTTCTTGAATTTTCTGATTGTTTGGAGAATGTTCGATGTTTGTTGAATATTCTGAATGTTTGTTGTCGATGTTCGATGTTTGTTGTCGATGTTTGTTGTCGTTGTTCGATGTTTGTTGAAGATGGTCGATGTTTGTCGAAGATGGTCGATGTTTGTTGTCGATGTTCGATGTTTGTTGAAGATGGTCGATGTTCAATGTTTGTTGAAGATGGTCGATGTTTGTCGATTTTCGATGTTTGTTGAATGTTCTGAATGTTCTGAACATGGTCGATGTTTAATGTTCTTGAATGTTCAATAAAAGTTCTTGAAAATGGTCGATGTTTGATGTTCTTGAATGTTCGACAAACGATCGAGTGCGGAAAAAAACCTTTTAGCAACGTGTGTTCATTTGCAAACATCAAACGATGCAAACTGTCCGGGTGGTTTTTGTGGTTGATATTGACGAACATCGTAATGTTTATGATGTTAATCTGTTATGAATCACCCGTTAGATGTTTGCATGATGTTTACACTAGAAATTGCTCTGATGTTAATGACATGATATTGCTTAGCCAGAAATTGCAAACAGTGTTCATGAACATCCACTGACGTTCATGGTGTTTGATGTTTGAACACTGTTTTAAAAAAGGTAGTTTTATTGGTAATGGATGGAATGTGGAACTTGATGTTAGTGAACATCCACCACATTAATAAAAACCCATTGACGAGATCCATCAATGGGTTGCTAATGTTTTTAATCTGGTGGACTTTAGTTGATTATAAAAACCTATTCTTAATGTTTTAATGGTTGATGTTATTGATGTTTTGATTATGATTTGATGATGTTTGATGTTTGTTAATGTTTGATGTTCATAAATGAGTGAAATCTAAAAAATTCCTATAGCAAGTTTCTTGGGCAATTCGGTAAATTATACATAAATACCAACCCAAAATTACCCTATCAATTATTGATCCAGTTGCCTAAAAAAATGGGTACTAATGTCTTTACACATAAAATAGGACCTATTAGTCCAACAAAAAATCTTCAGGACTAAATGGGTTAACATTCCCAAATTAGGGATTTAATGGTGCTTTCCCCTACTTTAATTAGTCCATAGCACGTGGCCCGTTGAATTAGTCAGTGTATTTTGCATCCCAAATATTTTAATACATATTTTTATTAAAAAGTCAAAAAATTATTTCAAACATACATATTTTTTTTCTATTTTTTTTTTTATTAAAAAGTTAAAAAGTGCACTTATATAATTCATCTCAAACAACCTTAAGAGGATGTTTGACATATGCTAAATTAGTATATTTTTTAATTTTTTACAAAAAAACGTAAAATATGAATTAAATTTGAAGTGATATGGTAAAGAGGTGATACGATTCAAATGAGATAATTGTGACCTAAATAAGATAATGTGCTAAAATAGCACATACCAAACCGTGCCCAAGATTTGTTTTGGAAAGTGCTAAATAAGTTGATTTTTTTACTTATTACAAAAAAAATGTAAAAAATAAAAAGATAATGTGACTTAAATAAGTTAAAAAAAAAAAAGAAAAAAAGAAGCCTAATTAGCATTTTAATAAGTTTGGCTACGACTATAGGGTGAATGAGTCGAATTAAACCAATTAGTATATTATTTATGAGAATTTTCAGTGTGTGCATCATTTTAATGATGTATATTGTAAGAAATTTATGATTTTTTAGAATAAACACAATGAATGTTTATGGTGTATTATGTCATTTTGTGATAAAATTATAAATAATAAATTTATGATGTGCATTCTAAATTTACAAATAATTTTTGTTATAACAAAATTATGACATTTTGTACTTTATGTTACGAAATTTTATAATTCTTTATGAAAAAATTATGAAGAACATATCATGTACACCTTCTTCGGATGCATAATATCCTCTCCCAACCCAATTGTTTAAGGTTAATTTAGTAATGTAATATGCAACCTTGTATTTTTTTATAATACATCTACTTTTTAGTTTATCCCGCACGGACACTAATTAATTAACACAATTATAAGTTAATTGACACACAGATATATAGATATAAAGGGAAATTTTTGGAGTGTTGCACTCCTAATTATGACATTTGTGTTCTTTAATTATAATTAATTATATTATAACTCATTGTAATATTAATTATAATTTAATAATTTTATATTATACATATATGATACTTGATTATAATTTTTTTTTATTTTTTTATTATAACTCTTATAATATTAAATTATATTATTTATAATGACTAAATTTATAAATAACATAATTTGTATATACTATACTCTCTTTAACCGTAACCATATATATAATTTATGATTAGATGAGGTGATACTCTATTATTTTTACATATAAAGGGACAAACAGGAGTTTCTGTAAAATCACAATCCCACTTCAGTTCATTGTGTATAAGCAAAAAGACAAAATGAAGAGGCTTAAAAATCACAACGATAGGAGTTATCTTGCCTCCGTTTGGCAAGTTGGTTTCTAGATTTTTTTGGATTATTTTAATCATAAAAGATAAAATAAGTTATTTTAGTTAAAAAAATAAAATATTATATCTAATTCATAATTATTACACTTTTTTGTCATAAAAAAAGTTTAAAAAGTCAAAAAATTCTTCTCAAACTAAATTTTTTAATTCAGACTAAAATAATTAAAAATTTCAAAAAATTAAAAAATTGAACCCACTGCGAAGCCTAGTGCACGTGTTTGGATTTTAAGGGGCTTAAAAATCACAACGATAGCAGTCATCATGGTGTACGTGTTTGAATTTTAAGGGGTTTAAAAATCAGAACAATAGCAGTCATCATGGGGCACGGGTTTGATTTTTAAACAACATTTTAGCTAAATATTTAAAAAACGTGACTGTGCCACATTGGCTTGAAATATACCACTATGGACTACGGTCCGTTTGGCAAGTTGGTTTGTAATTATTTTAATCATAAAAAATAAAATAGATTATTTTAGTTACAATAAATAAAACATCACATTTAATCTGTAATTATTACACTCTTTTCTCACAAAAAAAGTCAAAAAAAATTAAAAAATTATTATTAAACTAAACCTTTTAATCCAAGCTAAAATAATAAAAAAAATTAAACCCAAATGGAGGCTAGTTCTATTTGACACTTCTAGAAACATTGGCTTGTATAACACCCCTATTGACTATCTCTATCTGGCACTTCTAGAAATATTGGCGTATTTGGGCGAAATATTTGATAGAGTAGCTGGGCACGGTCGCCCCCAATAACACCCAACCCAACCAACCATTTAAAAAAAAATAAAAAAATCATTTAATACACATTAATATATATTTAAAAGAAAAAAAATTGAATATACATTTAATTCTTGACATAATACGATTATTCCGAGATTTGAACTCTTTGCAAAAGCTTCTTAAAATAAAATTTTACCATTAAGTTAGGAGAAATTTATAATGTACACATTTTTAAATAGTACACATTGTAAAAAAAATTATGATTTTTTTATAAACGTTATGATTATTTGTGAGGTGTTATGACATTTTGTAATAAAATTATAAATAACGAATTTATGATATGCATCCTAAAATTAAGAATGATAATATTATGACATTTTATGATTTTTATTATGATATTTTGAGATTTTGTTATAATATTTTTTAGTGAAAAAAAAAATTATGACTTTTACAGGGAAAAAAATTATGACATTATGAATTTAAATTATAAAATTTTGTAAAAAAATTATGAAACACATACATAGGCTAGGTTTGGGAAGTAGGTTGGCTTTTTGGCTTTTTGGCTTTTTTGGCTATTTTAGCTTGGGCTTAAAAGCTTGGTTTGGGAATGACTTTTTGATTTTTTGGCTTTTTTGAGTTTTTTTGTGAGAGAAGAATGTAATGATTATGGGTTGGATGTGATGTTTTGTTTGTTATGACTAAAATAGCCTATTTTATTTTTTGTAGCTAAAATAGCCAAAAAAGCATGCAAACCCACTTGCCAAACACAGGCATATACACACTTTTGAGAGTTCATTCCAACCAACCATCACTCCTATAAATTCCTATCCACTTCCTTCCTCGCACAATTGAAACCAGAAAAACTAAAACAACCTTTTCATCATCAAACTTTTTTTTGGGGTTATTCTATCATCGAACTTTGCCTGCTGCTTGTTTTAGTGTAATATCTACAGATCGAATATGGGTTTTGTTGTGGGAACCATAAGCATCCTTATTTCAAGCAGTGTGTGTTTGTACTTGCTCTTGGTTCTCATCAACCTCTTTCGCAAACTATGGTGGACTCCAATTCAGATACAGCGTACGCTGAATTCACAAGGAATTGGAGGCCCAGGCTACAGATTCATCCATGGAAACACCAAAGAAATCCGCACCATGAGAGCCGAGTCCATTAGCAAACCCATGGATTTATCCCATCAAGTATTTCAGAGACTCCAGCCTCATATACACTCTTGGCTCAAGATTTACGGTACTTATCATTAGTTTCATAATTTTATTTTAGTTTTGGCAAATTACGACAGTAATCGCTATATTTACATCTTTTTTTAATGAAAAATACACAGAAAAGTGACATGTATTATATTTTTAAAGAAAAATTATAAACTTATTAGACTTGATGAGTTAATGTCAACCAATTTAATAATTATTTACAGTAAAAATTGTTAATGATATTATCAATTGAATTAAATTGACACAAAATTTAAAATTAATTAAATGTTTGACATCACTTATAAAAGTGAAAAAATTACTAAAAATAACAAAAGTTCATATTGTTTAGAGCTTTTGGACGGGAAGTCTGTGGATAAAAAAAACCAGCAATGGTAGAGGGGCTTAATTTTTGTGGCTCAAATGGCTCGAATTTGTCAAAACGACGTCGTTTTGAGTACAAAACAATATCAAAATTGCCAAAACGACGTCATTTTGACAATTTTAAGCCATTTGAGCTACAAAAATTAAGACCCGAAACATTTTTCAAAAAAAACAAAAAAGTCAATGATAGCAGTTCAGTGCTGCATTACATTTTCCCCCACAAAAAAAGAAAACGTGGCACAATATAACTCATAAATTTTCTTAAAAAAAAAAAAAATTGAAATGCATAGCATGACAGCTCAGTGCTGTTGCATGTGTCAGGAAAGACAATCCCATAATTTTGATATTTGTTATAATATTTTATTATATATTTTTTTTATAAAAGGTCAAAAATTTACTTAAAATATACATTTTTTTTCTCTCTATTTTTTTAATTAAAAAATTAAAAAATACACTTATATAGATCATCTCAAACAATCATAAAAATTGAGTCAATTGAAAGTTTAAGTACCAAAATAATACAATAGGCAAAATATAGGACCAGCAACGTAATTTATCGTTTTATTTTCTTCAATCCTAGTTTAATTTTCATTCATCTGTGTCGAGAATATCAAATCAAAACATATCAAGAATCAAATAAACCCGTCATGAATTTTTCAATTCATAAATAACTCTTCCAAACTCAACAGTCATGTTTTATAAAAAATAAAATTTTAATTTTTATATTTTAAGCAACACTAGCTTTATCTTTATATGAGGGATAACATATATATATATATCAACAATGATTTAGACCACTAAAAAATACACCACTAATAGCACTAATACATTGGGAATGACAAAAAAAATAATAAAAAAATAAAAACAAGGCATAGAAAGTGGACGGGGCCCACTGCCACATCATTAGTGCTCCCTCTAGTGATCCTTTTTTAGTACTCCCAAGCATTTTTCTATATATATATTATTTAATATACATAACTAATCTGTTGAAGTGACGGTTTTGTTATTAGGGGAATGTTTTACACTTACCCATAGTAAGAAAAATTACAATTTTTGCTTGAAAATTACAAATTTTTGTTAGAAAAGTTACTATTTTCCTTATGAAAGTTGTGATCGGTGAAGTTATAATTGGCACCTCTAAAGTTGTGAATAACCAAAGTTTTATTTTTTCTTATAAAAGTTAATACTTTTTGCAAGGAGCAAAAAATTATACTTTTTGTGATCAAATTATATTTTTTGTGGGAAAAATCATACTTTTTGTATAAAGTGCATATTATACATATCATTTTTCAAGTTCACATGGTAGCCTTTCTCCTATTATGAATCGATGTCAATATCTAGTTCACAATGTCACGCATTGCAAATTGGCTACTTTTGTTTATTCATTTATTTAATTATTAGCTGCTTTTGTTTATTCATTTATTTAATTTTTGGTGGTGAAACAGGAAAGAATTTTCTTATGTGGAATGGTCTAAAAGCTCAGTTAGTCATTACAGACTCGGAGTTTGCCAAAGAAATACTCAAAAACAAAGAAAAAGCTTATATTCAAATGGAAATAGAAGGCTACTTAAAGAAGTTATTGGGTAACAACAGTATTGTGACATCTGAAGGTGAAAAATGGTCAAAGTTACGAAAACTAGGCAACCATGCTCTTCATGCAGAGAGTTTGAAAGTACATTTATACTAAACAACTTCTTCTTCTTCTTCTTATTCTTATTCTTATTATTATTATTATTATTATTATTATTATTATTATGCCACACCATTAAAATATTGATGATAAAATGTCTAATAATTTAAAAATTGTTAAATTAATTGCAAATCAATAGAGTGCAAGTAAGTGTATAATATGAATCGTGCTCCATTTGTATGAAGGGTATTGGTGTCACATTCACTTATTAATTTTTCTCATATCTAATTCTTATGATAATTCTCCGATAAAGCTTGCATAATGCATCATTATTACCAAATAATTTTTAATTTTGTTAGATTATTGACATAATAATACACAATAAATGGTGTATATCTATTGTATAGAACATGGTTCCAGCAATGATCTCTAGTGTGGAGATGATGTTAGAAAGGTGGAAGCAGTGTGAAGGCGAAGAAATTGAGGTGTATGAAGAGTTCAGATTATTAACATCAGAAGTTATTTCAAGAACAGCTTTTGGGAGTAGTTATTTAGAAGGAAAAGACATATTTGAAATGTTGACGCAGCTGGGTATTATAACTGTCAGAAATGTTTTCAAAATCAAGCTTCCTATTATCAGGTAAATTCATTTTGTTATGTTTCAGTCTTATTAACAGTAATCCTAACTTGATTATATTTCGATTCAATTGCACGTGGCATTATACATGGACTAACCACTTCATTTGATGGGGCCCACAAAATATTAGTGTCATTGCTTCCTAAATAAAGGTGGGATAATTCATATGACGGGGTTAGTGAAATGTAAGATACCAAATTAAACACTACCCGATATATTTCCACAATGTTACTTACAAATTAATCATTATGAAATATTTTTATATGAAGATTCTTTTTTTTTCTAGCTAATGTAATATAATTCATTAAGATAGAATAAGCTTATAATAGAATATAGATCCTTAACAAAATAATTTTTGGCAGAAAAAAAGAAAAAAGAAATAAATGAAGAAGAGAATTCCGAAATCATAACCTTGTTAGGTTTTTTTTTTTCTATTTCACTGACTAGCTTTAGGCTTTCTTTCAATCAAGTAAGGACAACAATCAAATGTAGATAGTTAGGCAGTATCCTTCATTTTTTTTACCATTTCATTCAATTTTCCAATTCATGGAAGCTGAGAAGAAAAGAAAACTTTCCCTACAAGAAGTATCAATTTTCCAATTCATGTCAATAGTTAGGCCAATGCTTGATGGTTTAGAAAACATAACATCTGCCTTCTAGAAAAGAAAACTTTTATTTGTAGTGGTAGTTCAATATTAAAGTAACAAATGATACTGACCTATGAAACATGGGTACTTTGGAAAACTTGTTGTACTTGTACCGGGTACTTATCGGCGTACCGTACCTCGTATGGTATTTCTGCATATGTACCGTGTACACGAAACACGTACCCAAGTTTTTTCTTCTTAATTTTTGACGTACCCAGTACATATTCAAGCCGTATCGTACCTCAGTTGAAACAATATTTTCTTTCTACTACAGAGATAAAACTCATTTCATTAGACTTCTTTTTTATTTTTTGTTTTATGCTTAGCATGATTTTAAAATTAAATTATAGTTTGTAAGTTATTTAATAGATTGACATTTAATTTTGATTTATACTTTTACTTTTGGCATTAAATGTTAAATATAGGTTGAACCTTAACAAATTAAACCATTTAATTAATTTTTGCATTTCTCTAAATTAAAAATAAATATTTTTTTACAAGCATATCAAGCCGTACCCGTACCCTATTTTTTTAAAATTTTACTGTATCAACGTACCCGTATCGTACCAGTACTAATACTCGTACCCGTACCCGTGCTTCATAGATACTGACGCTGCAAATTATAATTACTTGAGCCATTCAATTGTACTCAAAGTACAAAATATTCAAAGATTCTAATATTTTCCATACAAGAAGTATAATTTGGATTGATCATTTATACATTTGTGCAGTCAATTTTGGAAAAGTATCGACGATATAGAATCGAAAAAACTTGAAGAAGGGATACGAGATTCTATTTTAGAGATTATAAAGAAAAGAGAAAACGCAATGGCAGAAGTTGGCAACTATGGGACTGATCTTCTTGGACTACTTGTGAAGGCAAGTCACGATGAAGATGAGAATAAGAGGATTACAGTGGAAACTGTGATTGATGAGTGCAAGGCCATTTACATTGCTGGACATGAAACTACAACCACCTTGCTTTCATGGTCTGTTCTTCTTCTAGCAATCCATACAGATTGGCAAGAGGAAGCAAGAAAGGAGGTCCTTGAGTTGTTTGGCCAGCAACATCCAAATGCAGAAGGCATTCCAAGAATGAAAAAGGTACACAAACACTAGTGATCACAAAATCAAACTACATCTCCTCTAGTACAAATATAATGAAGAACTCGTACCATTTAATATTAACTGGACTTTTCTTTTCCTTTTTGGTACAGATGAGCATGATCATTAATGAGTCTCTAAGACTATATCCTCCTATCATGTATATTACAAAAAAAGCTCAACGGAAAGTCAAACTGGGACAACTTACTCTTCCGGCCAATATAAATGTGACTATTTTGATATTGGCACTTCATTTTGATCCTCAAATATGGGGAGATGATGTGTATCTTTTCAAACCAGAACGATTTTCAGAAGGAATTGCTAAAGCTACCAACAACAACCCAGGAGTGTATCTTCCTTTCGGTTTCGGACAACGAAGTTGTGTTGGCATGAACTTTGCAATCAATGAAACAAAAATTGCCTTGTCAATGATTCTGCAACGCTTCGCCTTTACTCTATCCCCAACCTATAGTCACTCGCCAGTCCAACTATTAACAGTTCGTCCGCAACATGGGATTCAAGTCAAGCTTCATCCTCTCTAGTATAGTATAGATAAGTTTTGCTAGTAAAAGTTGTTTTTTTGGGTGAAGATAGTAATAAACCTTTGCAGTTTCTATTCAATCAGTTGTACACCATGATGGCATTTGAAGATTGTTGAACTGTGGTGGAGTGAGTGACTAATAAAGTTTTGTAAAAAATATATCTATATAAATATCAATAATCACATTAGTTTTATAAAGACATGGTCAATTTTAACATTTATTTAATATAATTAATGCCCTTGACTATATATTTGATCTCTGTTGGGTTGGGTTTCCCTTCTATGTGGAGGATGACCCAAAATACTTAGTAAAACCCATGTGAGTTCCAAAGCCCACATGGAGAGGTTATGTTTTTGGGCTGATTTGGCCCATGTGTATTATTACAAACCCTTGCTCTGTATCACAGTGTAGGAGACGCAGCAGCAGCCACAAAAAAAAAAAAAAAAAAAAAAAAAAAAGGAGAGGCCAAGGTTTTGGAGAAATTCTGTCCAGCTTTGATCAAGCTATCCGATCGACATGCATTTGTGGTCCGATTGAGCTGAAATTTGGTAGGCGAGTTCACAACTCAAGACTCTAAATTCTGGACGGTGGAGATCAGATTTGGAGTATTCTATAGCTGATTTTTGGCCCGTGAACAGTACCCGTTTTGGTGAGATCTTTCCTAAACTTTGTATTTTGATCTATGGTTGCCAAGAAAGCTTATTTGTAAGTTGTTCTTGATTGTTTGCCTCTAGTTCTATCTAGAGAGAACTCTTGTATACCCATTATTTGTTGATAGTGGAGATATTTGGTGGACTACGGTCCCGTGGTTTTTTCCTTTCCACATCGGGAAGGTTTTCCACGTTAAAATTGTTGTTGCCTTGTTGTGTGATTGTTGGATCAGCATTTTCAGATTATTTTTCAGAATATATTGTACTCTATTAAATTGTTTCCTAATAGGTTCACACAAAGAGGGATAATAGACTACTTCCGCTATTTTGTGCCGGATTCGGATATTTCGAATTGGCCCTTTGTTTGTTTTTCTCCCAACATAGTGGTATCAGAGTTTGGTTCATATTGTTGTGTATCTTGTGTTGAATAATGGAAGCAAATTTAAGTAGAATGGTTACTTTGAATGGTTCTAATTATCACACATGGAAAGGAAAAATGGAAGACCTCCTTTATATGAAGCAATTTCATCTACCGGTATTTGCTACTGAAAAATCAGAAAATAAATCTGATGAAGAATGAACATTACTACATCGACAAGTGTGTGGGTACATTAGGCAATGGGTGGATGATAATGTTTTGAATCATATTAGTGGAGAGACACATGCACGTACACTCTGGAACAAACTTGAACAATTGTATGCTCGGAAGACTGGAAACAATAAAATATTTCTAATAAAGCAATTGATGACTTTGAGATACCAAGATGGGACCTCATTGACAGATCACTTGAACACTTTTCAAGGAGTAATTAATCAGTTGGCTGGAATGGGTATCAAGTTCGATGATGAGGTACAGGGGTTATGCTTGCTTGGTACATTGCCGGATTCTTGGGAGACATTTAGAATGTCATTATCTAACTCGGCCCCAGATGGTGTAATCAATATGGATCTGGCTAAGAGCAGTACTTTAAATGAAGAGATGAGGAGGAAATCACAGGGATCTTCTTCACAGTCAGAGGTTTTGGTTACAAAAGGAGGGGGAGAAGCAAGAGCAGAGGTCCGAAGAACAGAGATAGAGGTAGAAGCAAGTCCAACAAGTTTGCTAATGCTGAGTGTTATCATTGTGGGATGAAAGGGCACATCAAGAAACACTGCAGAAAATTAAAGAGAGAAAACAAGGAGAAAGGGATTGAGCATGATGGAAAGGATAATGATCGAGTTGCCACCGCTACTTCCGAAGACTTTCTCATTGTTTATGATGAAGATGTTATTAACATAGCATGCCATGAGACCAACTGGGTGATTGATAGTGGTGCCTCTATTCATGCTACATCTCGAAAAGATTTCTTCACATCCTATATACCTGGCGACTTTGGTTCGGTAAAGATGGGCAATGATGGCTTGGCCAAAATCATTGGTGTTGGAGACGTGCACTTGGAGATGAATAATGGCACGAGGTTGGTTCTTAGAGATGTAAAGCATATTCCTGATATCCGTATGAATTTGATTTCTGCAGGCAAACTTGATGATGAGGGGTATTGCAACACTTTCAGTAATGGTCAGTGGAAGCTCACTAGGGGTGCTATGGTTGTGGCTCGAGGCAAGAAGCATTCTACTTTGTACGTAATGCAGGCAAGGCTCCCCAAAGAAGTTATTAATGCAGTGGATGATGAGTCTACAGTGGAATTGTGGCATAAAAGGCTTGCCCACATGAGTGAGAAAGGCCTGGCAACATTGGCTAAAAAGAATCTTCTGTCTGGAATGAAGAATGCATTTTTGAAAAGGTGTACTCACTGTTTGGCAGGAAAGCAGAATAGAGTTTCTTTCAAGAGTTCCCCTCTTCAAGAAAGCCAAATATACTTGACTTGGTATATTCAGATGTTTGTGGTCCTATGAAGACAAGAACACTTGGTGGCTCCCGTTACTTTGTGACCTTCATAGATGATCATTCAAGGAAGTTGTGGGTCTACACTTTAAAAAGCAAAGATCAAGTGTTGGAGACTTTTAAACAGTTCCAAGCCTTAGTTGAGAGACAGACTGGGAAGAAGCTCAGGTGCATCAGAACAGATAATGGGGGAGAGTATTGTGGTCCTTTTGATGATTATTGCAGACAACAGGGTATTCGACATCAAAAGACACCCCCGAAGACTCCTCAGTTGAATGGTTTAGCTGAGAGGATGAACAGGACACTGGTTGAAAGAGTTAGATGCTTGCTTTCACAGGCACGGTTGCCAAGATCCTTTTGGGGTGAGGCTTTGAGCACAGTTGTACATGTTCTTAATCTCACACCATGTGTTCCTCTTCAGTTCGATGTACCAGATAGAGTTTGGACTGGCAAGGATGTTTTCTATGATCACTTGCGTGTCTTTGGATGTAAAGCATTTGTTCATATTCCCAAAGATGAGAGGTCTAAGCTCGATGTGAAGACCCGACAGTGCATTTTTCTAGGCTATGGCCTAGATGAGTTTGGCTACAGGTTATATGATCCAGTTGACAAGAAACTAGTGAGAAGCCGAGATGTTGTGTTTATTGAAGATCAAACTATACAAGATATTGAGAAAGCAGAGAACTCAATGTCCTGGCATAGTGATGGTCTAGTTGACTTGGATCCGGTTCCTCTGACAGATTTGCCTGCACAGGTTGAACATGATGTTCAGGATGACCAACAAGGTCTAGGTGATGCAGATGATCCCTTACAGGCTGAGACAGGTAATGAGACTCTTGAGCAGTTGGCAACACCAGAGATACCACCAGATGTTCCAACCAGGAGGTCAGCTAGAGACCGACATCCTTCCACTTGGTATTCTGCAGATGACTATGTGTTAATGACTGATGGAGGAGAGCCCGAGTGTTATGCAGAAGCCATGGAAGATGATCATAAGCTGGAGTGGGCTGATGCGATGCAAGATGAGATGCAATCATTGCATGATAATCACACTTTTGAGTTGGTGAAGTTGCCTAAGGGAAAAAGAGCTTTAAAGAACAAGTGGGTGTACAGGGTGAAACATGATGAAGTCACTTCACAACCACGATACAAAGCTAGACTAGTTGTTAAAGGGTTCAGTCAAAGAAAAGGCATAGACTTTGATGAGATCTTCTCACCAGTTGTAAAAATGTCTTCTATTCGTGTGGTTCTTGGCTTAGCCGCTAGTCTAGACTTAGAGATTGAGCAAATGGATGTGAAAACTGCCTTCCTTCATGGTGACTTGGAGGAAGAGATTTACATGGAACAACCAGAGGGTTTCAGGGTGAAAGGAAAAGAGGATTATGTGTGTCAGCTAAAGAAAAGTCTTTATGGTCTGAAACAGGCACCCAGGCAGTGGTATAAGAAGTTTGAGTCAGTTATGGGGGAGCAAGGCTACATGAAAACTACTTCTGACCATTGTGTATTTGTGCAGAAATTCTCTGATGATGATTTTATTATTTTACTGCTCTATGTTGATGACATGTTGATTGTTGGCAGGAATCCTTCAAGAATTGACAAATTGAAGAAGCAACTAAGCAAGTTCTTCGCCATGAAAGACTTGGGGCCAACAAAGCAAATTCTTGGTATTCGAATCTATCGAGACAGAAAAGAGAAGAAGTTGTACATGTCACAAGAGCAGTACATTGAAAAAGTGCTTGAAAGATTCAATATGAACAATGCTAAAGTGGTTAGCTCACCTCTTGCTACTCATTTTAAGTTAAGCACTAATCAAAACCCTTCTACAAATAAAGAGAAGGAAGATATGGAAAGAGTTCCATATGCCTCAGCTGTAGGAAGCTTAATGTATGCAATGGTCTGCACAAGGCCAGATATAGCTCATTCAGTTGGTGTAGTTAGCCGATTTCTTTCAAATCCAGGGAGAGAGCATTGGAATGCAGTAAAGTGGATAATGAGGTATCTAAGAGGCACTTCCAGGTTGACACTCAGTTTTGGAAATGAAAAACCAATTTTAGTTGGCTACACTGATGCAGATATGGCAGGAGATGTGGATGCCCGTAAGTCTACTTCGGGTTATTTGATCACTTTCTCAGGTGGAGCTGTTTCTTGGCAGTCGAGGTTGCAAAAATGTGTTGCACTCTCTACAACAGAGGCAGAGTTTATTGCGGCAACGGAAGCTTGTAAAGAGTTGCTATGGATGAAAAAGTTCTTGACGGAGCTTGGTTTCAAACAACAACAATATGTGTTGTTTTGTGATAACCAAAGTACTATTCACTTGGCTAAGAACTCTACATTCCATTCGAGGTCGAAGCACATCGACGTGAGGTACCATTGGATAAGAGAAATTCTTAATCATAAGTTGTTGGAACTTGAAAAAATTCATACTGATGATAATGGTGCTGATATGTTGACAAAAGCTTTGGTAAGGGAGAAGCTTGAGACATGTTGCTCAATTGCCGGGATGGAGAATCCCTCCACCTAGTCGAAAGGGGGAGATTTGTTGGGTTGGGTTTCCCTCCTATGTGGAGGATGGCCCAAAATACTTAGTAAAACCCATGTGAGTTCCAAAGCCCACATGGAGAGGTTATGTTTTTGGGCTGATTTGGCCCATGTGTATTATTACAAACCCTTGCTCTGTATCACAGTGTAGGAGACGCAGCAGCAGCCACAAAAAAAAAAAAAAAAAAAAAAAAAAAAAAAGAAAAGAAGGAGAGGCCAAGGTTTTGGAGAAATTCTGTCCAGCTTTGATCAAGCTATCCGATCGACATGCATTTGTGGTCCGATTGAGCTGAAATTTGGTAGGCGAGTTCACAACTCAAGACTCTAAATTTTGGACGGTGGAGATCAGATTCGGAGTATTCTACAGCTGGTTTTTTGGCTCGTGAACAGTACCTATTTTGGTGAGATCTTTCCTAAACTTTGTATTTTGATCTATGGTTGCCAAGAAAGGTTATTTGTAAGTTGTTCTTGATTGTTTGCCTCTAGTTCTATCTAGAGAGAACTCTTGTATACCCATTATTTGTTGATAGTGGAGATATTTGGTGGACTACGGTCCCGTGGTTTTTCCTTTCCACATCGGGAAGGTTTTCCACGTTAAAATTGTTGTTGCCTTGTTGTGTGATTGTTGGATCAGCATTTTCAGATTATTTTTCAGAATATATTGTACTCTATTAAATTGTTTCCTAATAGGTTCACACAAAGAGGGAGAATAGATTACTTCCGCTATTTTGTGCCGGATTCGGATATTTCGAATTGGCCCTTTGTTTGTTTTTCTCCCAACAATCTCAATATAGTTCCTTCTTATTTAAATTCTGAGGCGAGTATGTTTGATTGACCATTAGAGCCAATGGAATGGAGACTATTGGAACTTGGAGCTTCATACTGATCAATGGATATATAAAGCTTGACTTGTAATGGAGATCAGGCTTTTTTAAGTTTGTGGTGCGTTCAATTGCATTGTAGGTATAATGTGTGTACCGGATTCCACACTAGATGAAAATGGATTAGGGGGCTCCGCACTCAGTTGGACTATCCAGGGACTGGGGTTTCTGCCACAAGAAACACCGTTAGAGCTGCCCGGCCGGGGTTGGCCGGATAACCCCTCCGGCGTGGGAATTAGTGATCGGAGAAGGAGTGTAAATAGGGTTTCCTTTGTATGTAAGTGTGGTTTAGCTTGGGATAGTTTAGTTACCTTCAATGTGAAGTTCATGTTGTATATATAGTATTCCTTACTTGCTTCTCAAGGTGAGTTCATGGAGCTTGGATACTGCCAGGTGTCATTTCAGCATTGCTCCAGGTGGGGGACCACTTAGTAATTGTCATTGATTGCATATTCTCATTGTGATCATGCTGATAACAAACCACATTCCTTTGGCTCAACAACTTCCGTAATTCTAGGTGTGGGGGATCAGCTAAGGTGGCAACTTGCACATGCTTGCACTCACAGATCCCACGTTTCCTTGTGAGGTTTTACCAGCTCGGTACTTATGTACTTCAGTTCGGTACTGATGTGCCTCGGCTCGGCATCATATAGCCTTGTCTCGGCCTTTTTCAGGATCATTCATGGAGATGGGCTGGACCGTTATCTGTTCGGCCCATAGATTCCGTCTCGCAGCTCGGCCCAGACCGGCACTACGGCTGGGCTAGCCTTTCCGCTGCGAGTTGGGCCCAAGTGCTTGAGGACTTGGGTGGACTGTTGATCATGAAGTTGGGCTCGACTGGTCTGTCCATATACTCATCTGACCTACTTGGATTTGGACTCTGTCGGATTGGGCCGGCCCAAGGCTTGGACCTGACCCATTTCATATTTAGCTCCTTTATTTGCCCCCTAGCTCGCGCTAAGGTTTCCCTTGGGGGGAGCTATTGTTCTGCTTTCCAAGCGTCGCGTCGTTTTGGTTCTTCCCCAGTTCGGCCTTGGTGACGGTTCAATCCTGACACACAATTCCTGCATGCGTCCTTTCATGTGACACGTGGCGACGTGTGATAGGTGTGCAGAGATAATGCGTCGACTCCATACCGAAGGTCGTGATTCGTGTGCCTGCGCGCCGGCTGGTGTAATAAATGCTCAGGCTATCAATTCAAATTCCTTGATTTAATTTTCTCATTCCTCTAGCGAGTTCCAAAGAGAGAGAGAAAGAGCTTCTTCCCATTCCTTTGGACCGATCTCGCTGGTGCTCCGCTTGGGCTTCTTCGCCGTTGATCCTGCTTTGCTATCACCGTTGTGATCTCTGTAAGTCCTCTCATGACTCTTCTTCTCTTTCCCCTTTCTGTTTTAATCATCTTGTCTGGCCCACTTGCTATCTGTGTCTCATATCCTGTTATCTGAATCCTACTTCTGTCCCACTAGATTGGTCGAATGGGGAAGTTCCGTTCCTTGGTTGATACCCCTGAGGCCATGGCCATGTTCCGTCTGGATTACAATATTCCTCATGACGTTACCCTTTCACTGGCTAAAGTAGATGCCAAGCGTATGGGTACGAGGAACACCGTCGCCTTTCCCATCGTGGCAATAGTCGAGGGAGGGGTTCGGTTTCCTCTTGACCCATTAGTGTGCCGTTTTCTGCATCAAGTCCAGTTAACCCCAATGCAAGCATCTGTGAACCTCTTCCGCGTTGTTTGCGGCGTATCTGCCCTCAATAGACGACTAGGCCTGAACCTTGACATATGGGATATCTTGGGATGTTACACCCTTTCTCATAACAAAGACCATAGTACATACTACTTGCGTGTTCGCTCCGCTGATTGTCACTTAGTTACTGGATTACCTGATTCGGATAAACACAATGACGATTTCCTTCAAGTTGGTGGAAATTAGGAGTTCCTCGCCGGAACCGAGTTTCAGTCTGAACGAATGCCACAGAAAGACGGCTACCCAGGTCCGGGCCTCTCCTTCTAATGCCTTTGGTGTTTCTTGCTTTATTTTGAATATTGTTCTGATGGGTTGCTTTCTTCTTGCAGAGCCCTCCCGTTTCCAACGAAGGCCGAATCGGGAGAATGCTGAAGCCATCAAGGCTGCCTTGAGATATAAGAAGAGATCTGCACCTGAGTTATTGGACTACCAGTCAACTTACCGTTCTATTATTCCAAAGAAGGCAAGACTCGCTGCTGCCTTTTTGGACTCTGATACCGAGACTGACACGTCTCTCACCCCGCTGGTCTCGAGACGTCGCAGTGGTCAGGATGCATTTTCTGAGAAAGCGCCCTCCCCTGCCCCTAGTTTCGCAGGGAGCGGGTCTGTGGTGAAGAGAAGGGTGTTGGTGGATTTAGAGGCCGAGGCCTTCGGAGCCTCTGGCGCTTTGCAAACCCCTCTAGAGAAGACCGAGATGAAGAGCCTCATGGAGGTGAAGATGGAAGTGGGAGCTTCTGGGACCCCTGTGATTGCTGCTGAGCCCTCAGCTTCAGTCGCTGCACGAGCAAAAAAGAGGAGAAGGGAGACCGGCAAAGCAGTGGTGGGGGAAGCTTCTCAGGATCCTGCTGAGGATGATGCTTTTGAGAAATGGGAGCCGCCAATATCGTATGAGGGCAGGCCCATTTCCACCTCTAATTCAGTTGTCGCTTCACAAGATTTTGCCTTTAGTTTGACCAAGTTTTTGTTGATGCCGGTTGATATGGCTGACCATAATGGGCCTCGTGACATTCCTATCTTGAAGGGGACCCTTCAAATGATGATTGCTGTAAGTGTTTTCTTCGCTTTACTTAGCTTCACTGTTGCATTGCTGTCTTCCTTTTTTTCTAAGTTCCTTGTCGTCCTTTGCAGTGTATCCAGAGAATGCACCTGTCCATTACCCGTGCTGAAGAGCTGGAAAGGGTCGTGTTGGAGGCTGCAATGAACATAGAGAGACTGACAGTAAACTTGGAGTCAGAGAAGGAAGGACGCCGAACCGCTGAGAGGGAAGCCTTTCGTTTGAACAAGATTGTCGCTTCTGCTGAACAATCGAAGGAGGCTGCCATTGAGACACAGGCTCAACTCGAGGGGAAGGTGGCCGAACTGGAAGCCGTTATTGCTGTGATGGCTGCCGAGCGTACTGCACTGGAGGCCAAGCACTGGCAACAGCGCTGGGATGAAGCTGGGGCGGCGTACAAGGAGGAGGTTCTGGTGCTGCGAGACAAGCTCTTTGTGAAGGGTTGGACGAGTGCCTTAGCTGCTGCGATGGTTCCTGAAGGCTCTTCTCTGTATCATGATGTCCCTGTTCCTTCGAAATCCTTGGGTTTGAAGACTACTCCTACCCCTGCTGTTCTGCCAGACGATATTTCCCCAGAAGATGATACTGTAAGCAAGACCCAGAGCATGAATGTTGCCGCTGACACGGTGGACGTTGAAGGGGTTGAAACCCTAGAGATCGAAGCCACGGGAGATGTGGTTAAGGTGGCTCCTACTTCTCAGGAAGTTGGAGCGTCCTCTACTTTTCCTCCTGCAGACGGCCTGGACAAAGTTGCTGATGCTGCTCCTGAGTTGCCCACTGTTGATGAGAATTGATGTTAAAAGGATCTGAACTTTTTGCTTCTGAACTTTTTGCTTTTCTGTTTTGGTAAAGACAATTTTTCCTTTTCTTCTTTCTTTTTTCTTTTGCTGCTGGTTGTGAGGCCTTCTGTGCCCTTTGCTGGATGATATAGATTTCTCTTTGAACTTGCAATTTGATGCTGTTTGGCTTCTATGTTTAAATATTTCCTATACTGCTTGCCCCCGGCCGAGCATTGTTGGGACCTCGGGGCCGAATAGATGCTCGGTCTGGTTCTGTATTGCCTTTAAATGGATGTTCTGTCTGATTCTGTACTGCTTGCCCCCAGCCGAGCGTTGTTGGGGCCTTGGGGCCGAACTGATGCTCGGTGTGGAACTGTACTGTTTGCCTCCGGCCGAGCACTGTTAAGACCTCGGGGCCAAACTAGTGATCGGCGTGGCTAACGGATATGTGGTATGGCTGTGCTTTGAGTTCATAAGTGGGTCTTACTTAGGTCTAGGTTGGTTTTAAAAGAAAACAATTGTTTGCCCCCACCTGGAGCTAAGTAAGATCGGCGCTGAAGATGATGCTCTTAGGTAGAACTGCCGAAGTCTGTTTTAACTTTGATAGCATGAGAGCGCCTAAACGGGGTAAACGCATGAAAATGTGTCTTACTCAGGTCCAGCTTGGTTTGAAAAAACGATCATTTGCCCCCAGCTGGAGTTGAGTAAGACTACTACCGGAGGCCTACTCCTGGGTGAACTTAGCCAAGTTTGTTCTAACTTTGCTGGTTTGAATCGATACTGAAGTGTTGATGTGCTGATACTTAAGAAGTTCTGTAGATGCAAAGATGTGTGCTTAAGATATGTCAGTGTAGTTTCCACCAAGCAATTCCATTTGGCTAAATGGAGATATTTTACTTAAGATACATTAGTGCGGTTTCCACCAAGCAATTCCACTTGGCTAAATAGAGATGCTTACTTAAGATACATTAGTGCGGTTTCCACCAAGCAATTCCACTTGGCTAAATTCCAATTCAGTTGCCAAACATTTTTCCACCAAGCTATTCCACTTAGCATGTTTGAGTGCTAACCAAATTTAAATTTCGTTTAGTCGTTCTGAAACTGAGCCATCTGGGTTAAAACCAAAGTTAATTCCGTTTGATAATTATCAAAGCTAATTCCGTTTGGTAAAGACCAAAGCTAATTCCGTTTGGTAAGAACCAAAGCTAATTCCGTTTGGTAAAGACCAAAGCTAATTCCATTTGGTAAGAACCAAAGCTAATTCCATTTGATAAACATCAAAGCTAATTACAAGCATTGGATGAATCTGAGAGGAGTGGGAAAACATTTGCATTGGTCAACAAATAAGTGTCTTTACATCGTGATAAAGAAGTTAGGGGATGATTCTATTGATAGTATTTCTTGAGGTTTGCTACGTTCCAGGGCCGAGGTATTGCTTTGCCGTTCAGATCCTCTAGGTAGTAAGCTCCATTTCCAACAACGGCTGTGATTTTATAGGGACCTTCCCAGTTCGGCCCAAGTTTGCCCTCACCAGGCACCCGTTTGTGATCCATGACTTTCCTCAGAACCAATTCTCCTGGTATAAATTGCCTTGGGAAAACTTTTTGGTTGAAACTTCTGATGAGCTACTGCTGATATGCTTCGAGTCTGATCAGCGCTGCCTCTCTTCGGCCCTCTGCCATATCCAGTGCTTGCGCGATGGCTTCCTCATTACTGGAGCTTTCAAATAATTCGGACCGAAGGGTTGGGAGACCTACTTCGAGCGGGATGATGGCCTCCATCCCATAGGTTAAAGAGTAAGGTGTTTCTCCTATGGGGCGTCGTGCTGTAGTTCGGTAGGCCCATAATACGTGAGGTAACTCCTCTACCCATTTGCCTTTGGCATGTTCAAGCCGCTTTTTCACTCCGTTGATGATGGTTTTGTTCGACGCTTCTGCCTGACCATTGCTCTGCGGGTACCCTGGAGAAGAGTTCCTATACTCGATTCTGAGGTCGGCACAAAATTTTCTGAAGATTTTACCATCGAACTGTGTTCCGTTGTCCGCAATCAGTACCCGCGGGATGCCGAAACGCACTACCACATTCCTCAAAACAAACCGCTTTGTGTCTGCCTCCTTGATGCTTGCCAGTGCCTCAACTTCAACCCACTTGGTGAAGTAGTCGGTTGCAGCAATAAGAACGCCTGTTCCCAGTGCCTCGCGCCAGTGGTCCAACAATATCCAGACCCCATTGCGCAAAGGGCCATGGGCTGGTGAGTGGAGTGAGAGTTTTGGCTGGCTGATGAATGAGTGGAGCAAACCTCTGACATTTGTCGCACCTTTGCACGTACTGCTGTGCATCTTGCTGCATTCGTGGCCACCAGTACCTATGAGTTAGGGCTCGGTGCGCCAGTGACCTTCCGCCAATGTGGTATCCACAAATCCCATCATGAATTTCGTAGAGAACATTCTCGACGAGATTTGGATGCACACATAGGAGGTAGGGGCCAAGGTAGGAACGTCTGTAAAGCTTCCCAGACGGTGAGATCCAGAATTGAGCCAATTTATGCCTGATCTTGTTAGCTTCCCTTCTGTCTTCGGGGAGTTTACCAGATTTCAGAAAGACCAATATTGGATCCATCCAGCTCGGCTCTAAGTTGTTGCAGAGGACTGGAGATGCAATACTTGGTTCTGGTACGAACTCAACCCAAACTCTTCTGGCATCCTTTGTATCCACTGATGAGTCGAGGCATGCCAGAGCATCTGCGTGGCTGTTTTTGTCCCGACTGATTCGTTCCACTCGTATGGACTGAAATTTTCTGAGTAGGTCTCTGGCCTTGCCTGCGTACATAGCCATTCTTTCATCTCGAGTTTCATAGGCCCCAGAAAGCTGGTTTACCACTAGTTGTGAGTCGCTGAAAACAAGGAGCTGTTCTGCACTGAAGTGTTCGGCGCTATGCAAGCCGGCCAATAACGCTTCGTACTCGGCCTCGTTGTTTGAAGCCTTCCAGCCTAGCCTGAGAGCCTGTTCCCAGATAAATCCTTTTGGAGAAATAAGAACTACACCTGCCCCCGACCCTCGGTTATTGGACGAACCATTGACGTAGAGTTGCCAAATGTTTCCAATAAAGAGTTTCCATGCTTCCGAAGCACTGGGTTTTCCTTGTTCGGTGGCGCTTGGCACTTGTGCCGAACTCAGATTCCCCGGTTCGGTACTCTGGGTGGGAGTAAATTCTGCGACAAAATCCGCCAAGACCTGAGCCTTGATTGCTGTCCTGGGTTGATACCGAATGTCAAACTCATTAAGTTCTATAGCCCACTTTGCCGTTCGGCCAAAGAAATCGGCTTGGCTGAATACAGATCAGAGGGGCAATTCAGTGAGGACGTTAATGGTATGCCCCTGGAAGTAATGTTGCAACTTTCTTGAGGCGATAAGCAGCGCGTAAGCTAACTTTTCCAGTGGTAGATACCGTGTCTCGGCGTCTAGTAAAGTCTTGCTAACATAATATACTGGTCTCTGTTCTTTGTCAACTTCTCGAATTAATACTGCGCTCACGGCGTGATCTGAGACTGCTAGATAGAGGTACAGCTCCTCTCCCGGTTCTGGAGTGGATAATAGAGGGGGTGTACTGAGGTATCTTTTGAGACTCTGCAGTGCTTCGGTACATTCGCTACTCCATTCAAATGCTGCCTTTTTCCTCAAGAGCTGGAAGAAAGGCTTCATCCGATCTGAGGATTTGCTAATAAACCGATTTAGTGCGGCCGCCATTCCGGCTAGTTTCTGCAGTTCCTTAGACTTTGTTGGCACTTCGAGATCCTGTATTGCCCTGATTTGATCCGGATTCGCTTCAATTCCTCTGTGAGTGACCATGTATCCCAAGAACTTCCCTGTTCCTACCCCGAAGGCGCATTTCGAGGCATTGAGGCGAAGCTGGTGGTTTTTCAAGATGCTAAAAACTTCTCTCAAGTTTGTGAGGTGGTTTGTAGCGAACTTGCTTTTTACTACCGTATCGTCTATATAGGCTTCCATGGTTTTCCCCAGTTGGTCTTTGAACATCCGGGTGATCATTCGCTGGTAGGTCGCCCCGGCGTTCTTGAGGCCGAACGGCATAACTCTGTAGCAGTAAGTCCCTCTCGGAGTGATAAACGCTGTCTTTTCTTGATTCGGACCGAACAATGGTATTTGATGATAACCGCTATAAGCGTCCAGAAAGCTCATGCACTCATGCCCTACTGTTGAGTCTACTAGTTGATCAATGCGAGGCAACGGAAAACTATCTTTAGGGCAGGCTTTGTTCAAGCAAGTGAAATCGACACAAACTCTCCATTTTCCGTTCTTCTTCTTGACTACAACTGTGTTAGACAGCCATTGCGGGTACTGAACTTCTCTGATTGCTCCCGAGGCCAAGTTTTTCGACTTCGGCAATTACTGCTTCGGTGTGCTCAACTGAGGATCTCCGACTTTTCTGTACGATGGGCCGAGCTGAAGGATTGATGTTGAGCTTGTGGCAAGCAAATTCTGGGTCCAACCCTGGAGTATCATATGCTGACCACGCGAATACCTCCATATTTTCCCTCAGCAGTTCCAGCAGCTGAAGTTTCTCATCAGCGCCTAGCGAGGTACCGATAAGGAAGTACTTTTCCGGGTCGTCTTCTCTTACCAAGACTTTCTCCAAATCCTCTACCATCTTTTCCTCTGGAGTTCCCCCACATCTTCCAAGACTGGCTGTCCGGCCACTTCTACCATCTGTACCCGATTGCAGAGCTGCTTTGCCTTTAATGCTGCCATGAAGCAATGTTTGGACGCAACTTGATCCCCTGAGATCTGCTCTACTCCGTGTTCCGTTGGGAAACGGATGAGCTGGTGATAGGTTGAAGGGACTGCTTCCATTCGATGAATCCACGGGCGGCCAAGTATGGCGTTATAAAGGGATGGTGTATTAATAACCAAGAACTCTATTTGGAGGGTTTTTGTCCCCGCTACGACTGGCAATACTATTCTGCCGAGCGGCCATTCCGGCTGTGAATTGAAACCGACCAACGGGGCTGCCGCTGGGGTGAGATGCTGCTCGGAGAGGCCGAGCTTTCTGAACAAATCATAATACAGTATGTCTGCTGCACTGCCCTGATCTACTAGGACTCGTTTCACATCAAATCGTTTCCCAATCCCAACAGTTATAATCAATGCATCAGTATGTGGGTGCTGTATGCCTTCTAAATCTTTGCTAGTAAATGAAATAGTGCACAGGGGGGATTTAGGTACGGTACGCACCTTTTTCGATGCCGGCTCTACTGACATGATTCGCTGAATTTGCGCAGCCTTAGCTATCTCTTCCTTCAGTGCCTTCTCAGATTCCTGAGCCGCTGTCCCATGGATCACATTTATTATCAGCCGGAGTGGATGCTCAATATTTGCTTCTGGAGGTGGGTTCCCCAGCTCGGCCACTTTCTTACCCTGATCAATGTATTCTCTTAGGTGCCCAGCTGCCACCAGGTCTTCCAAGTGTTGCTTCAGCGCCCTGCAGTTCTGAGTCATATGCCCCCTGTCTTGGTGGTAGGTGCATCTGAGCTTCTGATTGCGCCGAGCTGGATCTCTTAACATTTTCGGCGGCCAAACAAAGAAGGGTTCTCTCTTGATCTTTTCCAGGATTTGATAGATTGGCTCTTTGAACACAGTCACAACGGCTTCGTGGGATTTGGACTTATCCACCTCATTCACTGCAATCCCTCGGTGTTCTCCTCGATCCATTTTCTTCTTCTGCCGGGCTGCTTGTTCTGCTGACACTACCTCAATGGGGATCTGGTCGTCTTCGAGACGAGCATACTGCTCAATCCTGGCACGCAAGTCTTTCAAAGCTGTAGCCGGGCCCTTGGTAAGTGATTGTCTCAACTTACTTTCCGGGCGCAGACCATGCTTGAAGGACATGACGGCCATCTGCTCACTGCACACATTTTCTTCCAGATCGTTATACTCTTTCCAGTATCTCCTAGCATAACTGCGCAGCGTTTCCTCTTGCTCCTTCCGGAGGCCGAACAGTGTATCCGGCTCTTTTGGGATCTTAGTATTGGAGACGAACCTGGCTAGGAACTCTTCGGAGAGCTGCTTCCAGCCATGAATTGATCCAGCGGGGAGTCGATCGAACCATCGAAGTCCAGTTTCTCCCAAGCTGGATGGGAAGACTTTGCACATCAGTGCTTCATCTCGGCTCCATAGGGACATTATCTGTCTAAAATGGCTGATATGTGTCAGAGGGTCCGATTTCCTATCGTAGGAAGTGAACTTTGGTGGAGTGAACTTCTTTGGAGGTCTCATGGTCTCGATCTCCAGAGAGAATGGCGAAGAGACGAGCCTGTCCAGTGCTCGGCGTTCTCTCTGGTGAACAGTTCGATCCAGATGATCTCGATGTTGCTCGTTCTGCCTATTGCCAATCAGCCAAGTGCGAAGGTCCTGAGGAGGGTATTCAGTTTGTTGACTATCCGTCTTCTGCCTCTTGGCCCTCCTCCGGCGTGACCCACGGGTGTGGCTACTCGCCGCTTCACTCTGTGCTGGGATAGGTTGGCTTCGTTGCCCGGAGTCATTCCTGGGGAATTTCTTCACTGGTAGTTCTCTAGACGAGCTCCTCCGTTGCAAACGAGAGGGCTCTGCTTCCGTCCTCTTTTCCGTCGGATCACCCAACACCTTCTTAAGTTGAGCTTTCAATTCCTGTATCTCCATTCCCATGGAATCTATAATTCGATCTCTGTAATCCTTTTCCAGAAGGAAATGATGAGAAGAACCTCCGGCGAAAGGCAATCGATGCTCGACAGATTCGGGGGTTCGATTATTGTTTCCAGTTTGCTCCTCCAGAACTGTTGGGAGTGCCAAACCTTTGTCCTTCGTCTTCTCCGTCTGTGGAGTATGTGCTGAAGGCGGAACGTCCTCGATCCCCATTGCCGGAACTGAATGCAGAGCTCAGAGATAAAAGTGATCCACGCTCACCGCACCAATTGTGCGTACCAGATTCCGCACTAGATGAAAATGGATCAGGGGCTCCGCACTCAGTTGGACTATCCAGGGACTGGGGTTTCTGCCACAAGAAGCACCGTTAGAGCTGCCCGGCCGGGGTTGGCCGGATAACCCCTCCGGCGTGGGAATTAGTGATCGGAGAAGGAGTGTAAATAGGGTTTCCTTTGTATGTAAGTGTGGTTTAGCTTGGGATAGTTCAGTTACCTTCAATGTGAAGTTCATGTTGTATATATAGTGTTCCTTACTTGCTTCTCAAGGTGAGTTCATGGAGCTTAGATGCTGCCAGGTGTCATTTCAGCATTGCTCCAGGTGGGGGACCACTTAGTAGTTGTCATTGATTGCATATTCTCATTGTGATCATGCTGATAACAAACCACATTCCTTTGGCTCAACAACTTCCGTGATTCTAGGTGTGGGGGACCAGCTGAGGTGGCAACCTGCACATGCTTGCACTCACAGATCCCACGTTTCCTTATGAGGTTTCACCAGCTCGGTACTTATGTACTTCAGTTCGATACTGATGTGCCTTGGCTCGGCGGCATTATGCCTTGTCTCGGCCTTTTTCAGGATCATTCATGGAGATGGGCTGGACCGTTATCTGTTCGGCCCACAGATGCCGTCTCGCAGCTCGGCCCGGACCGGCACTACGGCTGGGCTAGCCTTTCCGCTGCGGGTTGGGCCCAAGTGCTTGAGGACTTGGGTGGACTGTTGATCATGAAGTTGGGCTCGACTGGTCTGTCCATATACTCATCTGACCCACTTGGATTTGGACTCTGTCGGATTGGGCCGGCCTAAGGCTTGGACCTGACCCATTTCACATTTAGCCTCTTCATATAAGATATAACTTGGGTAAGAGTTTGTGAGACTTTCAATTATGCCTTCTAACTGTTCGATTCATTGTTTAATAGAAAGTGAGTATTCGGTGGTAGTGTTTTCACACAGGGTTTTCCAAGAGTCTTTTGATTGTTCCTTCTTTTCTATGATGAGATGGATAAAGCATATTGTTGAATTGCTTGATCGATGGTTTGGTTAATTGAATAGTTGTCTAATTAATTATTGATTTTTCTTGAAATCAATTAATCTCTTGATATCTGTCTTGATCAGTTAAAATTAAAAGTGATATTTTTAATTGACCTACTCACCCTCTCGAGGGTTAATTTTTGTCATTGTGATTGTTTCACCTTGCTCTGAGATTTCTGTATTTTCTGTAACTGAAATTTTACTTCAAAGAAGTGTTCGCTTTATGTTAATGGAGGAATCTGATCCCAATAGGAAGGGAATAAGGGAAGAGGGTAGGTTGTACAATGGTGAGATTCGAATTTAGACATCACACTTGACGAGAGAGTGAACTATGCCAACTACAATAACATTACGTACTTAGAATTTTTACTCATAATTTTACCTAGAAACATTAGCATGTGATTTAGATTCATACTGCACATAGATCGACAATACACCAATTAAATCTTAACCACACTTCATCTTTCATAGTAATTTTCTTCATTTTTTTCATGTTAAGTAGACTTTTCCATGCCAACTCCTTTTAAATTTTCATTTTTTTGTTTGTTTGTTTCGTCTATGCTACAACACACGCCGACACATTTCATATATATATATATATATAAGATATTGGGAAAATTACAAATCAGTGGTACAGTGAAAAAATATTTACATTTTTATAGTGGTGTAAATTTCCTGTGTTTGGTGCAAGTCTTTCCTGTGTGTCCGAGTTACTATAAATTTCATGTGTATGGTACAAGTCCTTTTATGTGTTTAGTTAGTCCTTCTCAGAGTTGCACTAAGAAAGATTTCATCTATAGTATAATTATTTTTCCATTGTCCCATTTATTTGCAATTTCTCCTACGATACGTGTGTGTGGAAGACAACCTTTTATTGGAGTCAGGAGCTTGACAATGAAATGGTGGATAGGAATGATACGAGAGTACAAAATTGTAAGTAAGTTGCAGAATAATATGTAGGTATAAAGTTTTCTAGATCACTCAATCTGGAGGTTCCCAGTGAAGCTGGAATATAAAGAAAGAACCCCAACCCCTTCATCATGAAAAGTGATTCTCTGTCTTAGTGGTTGTGCCTAAAAGAAGGAATCCTATTCCATTACTAGAGGATATATACATACATATCTTTTTTTAATATATATATATGTTCATTATAATAATGAATTCTTTTAGCTTTAAAAGCCTCTACTTTCCAAGCTGGATCTCATATTATGCTGATAATCTGCAAACTTGTTCCCACCTACTCCGCGGCGGAGTCAAAAAATTAAATTAGATGGGGCACTTATTAATTACAATATCAAAAATTTTTACAAAAATATTTACGTAAATTTTTACGATTGATTTCGAAAAACATCAAAAAAATAATGTTATTTATAATAAGTGTATCATGGACAATATAAAAAATATAAATATAAGTCTTAAAATAAATTATATAATTATAAATTATTTTTTTATACAAATTTTGATTAAAAATTCAATATAATGGTGATATCACGTCATCATTAGTATGTGATATCATCAACTAATAGTAAATAAATATATAGAGAGTGAACCTCACATGTCAAATGTAATTAACAATCTAATAAATTTCATATCTTTATAGTGAGATTACTTATACTTGTATGTCAATAATAATGACATCACCGTTACATTCAAAATTTTTCATAAAATTTTCATAGATAATATGATTTATAATAGTCTCTTTATTTTCAATCAAAATAACCATTATTGTTCTCATAATTTTTAAAATGTCATTGACATTTTACTCTAATAATTTTTTGGAATTTTTTTTTATTTAAAATATTTTCTTCATATTTCAGAAAAAAAAAAAGCCCAAAATCGCCCCCGGTTCCCACTTCCCTCTGCCACTGCACCTACCTATCAGTTTATATCCTTTGTATACAAATAATTGAATGAAAATGCCATTTTGTTGAGTGGTTTTGTCATAATTGTATACTTGTTCAGCAACATAAAGACTCATTTTCAGAGTCTGGACCACTGACATGGATCACATTCGATCTAACAAAGGTCGTTTGCATAAGATACTATGAAATTAGATTTAGAATTTGAAATTCTCTAATCTTGTATTAAATGCACTTTCAAACGTATGATAGAAGTACATTCGGGTCATAAAAACATGAATTTTAGAGAAAAGGATCTCGTGTCATGAGATGTAACCCATAACCCATCTTTTTCCAAGCAGAGCAGAAATTTTCAACCCTTTGCATTAATTGGAGAAATCTTAACATATGAAAGTCAACCTTATTGTAACTTGGGCTTTCAACATTGGAATTCCACTATATTTACAATTTACAGCCAGGAAAAGGTACTTGAATTCAGCCAAGAATTCTTTGTCCTCAATTTTCTCTGTTTTTCTGTCTTAATGCATTCTTAACCATTTATTCGATCAGATAAGAATATTAAAGTATATATTTTTCGAAATATAATCCAAAATGATTAAGAGTGTATTGCGACAGAGAGACTAAAAAATTTATAGACAAAAAAATCTAGTGTCTTTCAATTCCCTTCATATTGGAGAATCTCAATAAGAAAAAGTAAACTAGCAGTTTTATTTGCTTCCAGCATTGGAATTCATTTCCACCCACTGCTCTTCTTCATTCTACAGCAACACCAGAAACCATGCCAAACAGTAGATCACCCACTTCCCTGCAAAACCATCATAGTCTAAAATTATTGAAACACCAAAACATCAAAGACATCAAAATCTGTAAAAAAAAACACATTAAGCAGAGGAAACAAAACATAGATCAATACCGGTCTGCCACGGAAGTAGTACTAAGCCATGGTTCCAAGATGCTGCGAAGAAACAATCTGTTGTCGTATTCAACCCACTCGGACAGTTGCACACAAATGAATTGTAAGTTCCAGAATACCCACAAGCTCCATTACTCCTCTCGCAATTCTCACAATTCGTTGGAAATTCATTGTTGTAATTGAACTTGTATTTAAGCGCCACCCCATATTCCCAACTAGCTGGATCATCGTTTTTCCCGCCAAAACCGTATATCCCAGAGTACGAAGTGCACTGCAATTTCTGCAAATCCATTTCGAACGATGGCCCAAGGTCCACTGGAGTGTAAACACAGCACGTGGTGACAGGGGTATCGAGCCTACTGACTGCCTGGCATGAAAAAAGCAGGCTACAAACGGCAGCACCATTGTGTCGCAGAGAGGGGCTGTGGCAGTGCTGTTGTTTCCGGGATTGGTTTTGTATATGGGCGATGAAGTTGTCGAGCAGTCAAGCAATGCGAAGGTGTTGTCGTCGTGGAAGCTGAATGGAGCGTCCCAGTCGAGGCCGAAGCCTTTGCTGGGCTGTGTGCAAGAGCAGGTTGACATGGAAGGGTCTGTGATGTAGAGGACTTGGTTTGTGTAGTCAATGGAGGTTACAGGGTAGCAGCCAGTGTGGGTTGAGAAGGTGAGTTGGTCCTGGCTGCAAGTTATGTGAGTTTGGAACCTCGGATCGCCGCATCCGGGGCCTGTGCCAAATGGGTATTTGATGGGTTGTTTGCCACAGGTTCTTTGGCAGGTTTGGCTTTGGATTAAGTAGGGGAAGAGTGTGAGAGAAATAAAGAAAAGAAGAGTCATGGAACAATGCTTGAGCTTCATGTTTAAGAGAGAGAGAGAGAGAGGAGGTGAGATGTGAAGTGTGGTGTGATATTTATATATTAGTGCAACTAGATAGGTGGTGAGTCTCCTCTTTTGGGGGAGACAGAGTAAGGGGAGGAAGAACCATGTGCTTTAGTTTTGTGGGGATTGGGTTTAGTACTTTTGGTGTTAGGTTGGCTATGTTTTACTTTCTATGATTTTATGACACGGAATCATCTATCTCCAAAATTTTTATACCTATGTCTCAATCAATGCACTCACACAATTGTCTCAAAATTTTCTTATTTTGAGATTTGTACCACACGGTTGGAATGTATCCCATATTGTTTGGAATTGTTTCATCTGTGCTAATTACAAAGTTTCAATTTCCCTCTCCTTAATACCTAAGTTTTAAGGATAAATGTGGGTTAGATTTTTCAATTTGGTAGCCGTTTGCCCAGCTAGTGTATATTGTGGTGTAGGAGAGTGTGTTGGAATTAGAGGTGAGCATGGTTCGGATTGGTTCGGATTGGAATAGGGTGTGTTAGAATTAGGAGTGAGCATGGTCCGGATTAGTTCTGATTGGGAGTGTTGGAATTAGCAATTTAGAACCACATATTCACATAATTAAATAACAAAAAAATATATATAACTTTTTGATTTTATAAAAACATAAATATAGTATCATATTAATAGTGACATACTGTTCTAGAATTTAAACAATTATAAGAAAACTGGTTCCACATAAGTATTTAGACCATTATAAATTAAAACTAAAAACCAACCAATAAAAGCAATAAAAGAAGATACTATGCAAGTTTGGGTTTAGGTTTTATATGAAATAAGAGAAGCTATTACGAGGGAGGGTGTATAATATAAACATAGACTATTTGTATATGGTCCAGATTGGTTTTCAATCCGGAACCAATCTGTGGATTACAGATTTTTAATTTTTAAATCCGGAACCGAATCACGAATTCAAAAAATCAATCCAAACCTACTAGATTGGACTGGATCGGATTACGGATTTTACGAATTCCTTACTCAGCCCTAGTTGGAAAGTGTTTCACATTGCCTAGTGTATGTTGTGGTCCAGGAGGGTGTGTTGGAATGTGTTCCACATTACCTGGAGTTACCCCATTTGTGCTAGTTATGAGGTTTTAATTTCTCTCTCCTTAATACATGAGTTTTAAGGCGGTTGGAAATGAATTGGAAGTAGGGATCAAACGATCTGCACTACAATTCTAAGAGTACAGTTTTCCAAACAAGTTTTGTATGTTTTTACAAAAGAATTGAAAAAACAAAAAACAAAAAACACAAAAGGAAAACACAAAAACTCTTCATTTCTCTGTCTTTGGACTGTGAAACCACATGCCTAAATATTCATATGCAATAACAATAATAGGATCCATTGTAAGCTGACAATCAAGTAACTTAAATTTTGGCACTAATGTCCCTCAAATTACCACAGAACTTTACCTATTCTGTTGCTTCTAATTGAAGCATTCTAGTTCTTCACAGACATGTCGAAGTATGACATGTGCTGGTGTGATAACTTTCACCATGCTTCCAAGTCCAGTTACATAATGGTTAATTATTCTTGTTTGGCTGAGTCATCCTATGCCCCATCAGTGCTTGACAAAGGCTAAAAAAGTCATATTTTTTAAAAGTTGTTTCAAATTCTTTTTCGAGTCTTAGTGTAGAAGAATTTAAAACCTAACTTTTTTCACCTCCTCCTCCTTCTTCTTCTTCTCCAATTTATTTATTTATTTATTTTTTCTGGTGTTTAACGGACCTTTTCATTTTTTTTGTTTGTTTTTTATTTTTATTTTTAGGGGCTTCTAATCTAATAAGACTTAGGCCCCGTTTGGTAGAGCTGTGAAAAAGTAATTATAGATTATAACTTAACAGATTATGGCTTATAGCTGTGAAAAATAAACTATTAACCTGTTTGGTGCAGCTATGTGATTATGGATTTAAGCAGCAGAATATTGTTTGGTTAATAAGCTGTAAAATAGCTTTTTACTGTATAATTGTCCTTTCTGCCCTTATATGATATAAAAATGATTATTTTGTCATTTTTTTCAGTTTTAATTTTAAAAAATTATTTCATTAATAAAAGTTAATATAATTAGTATTAATTAGTATCAATAAATATAAAAATTGATATTTGATAAAAATGTAATGGAAGTATTATTGTTACAATTTTTTTCCATTATAAATTAATTAGTATCAATTAATTCCTTAATTAGTATCAATTAATACTAAAATTATTAATTAGTCTCAATTAATACTAAAATTATTAATTAGTATAAATTAATATTAATAATTAATTTTATTAGTATCAATTAATATTAATAATCAACAATTGTTATTAATTAGCATCAATTAATAATTAATTCATTACAAAAGTATACAATATTAATTTATTAATAATTAATACCAATTAATATTGATTTTTTAATTAATATTGATTTTTTTTTTCTTTCTCCAGAAATATACAATTTTTTATTTTTTAATTAATATAAAAATATACAATATGAATTTATTAATAATTAATACCAATTAATATTTATTTTTTAATTAATATTGATTTTTGTCTTTTTCTTCAGAAATATACAATTTTTTATTTTTTAATTAATATAAAAATATACAACATGAATTTATTAATAATTAATACCAATTAATATTTATTTTTTAATTAATATTGATTTTTTTCTTTTTCTTCAAAAATATACAATTTTTTATTTTTAATTAATATAAAAATATACAATATGAATTTATTAATAATTAATACCAATTAATATTTATTTTTTTAATTAATATTGATTTTTTTTCTTTTTTAATTAATATTAATATTTGGGTATTGACGATGGCATTTAAGTAATCTTAGCCCCCCACACCAATTGAGTGCTTAAGTCGAAAATTTAAGCACCCCTGACTAGCTTTTGAGATAAGCTGAGAAATAGTTTGATTTAAGCTATAAGCTGATTAACTTAAGTTGTATCAAACACAATATTTTAATTTAAATTAAGTTAAAAGCTGAAATAAGCAGCTTATAAGCCCTAAAAGCTTTTTTATTTTGATTTTTTTATTTATTTTTAAAGTTCATTAAATATTTAAGAAGTTGCTAAAAAACAATTGCCAAATCAGCCCTTGGGAATTCAATATCCATCACATGAGACCCAAAAAAACCCTAAACATAGAACTGCTTTGTAAGACTAAACTGTTGTTGGTGCATGAATTGGTAACTTCCAATTGAACATTTAAGGAACCCTTTTACTATTGATTTTTTAATTATTTTTTCATTACTTAATACCATCACTAATGCTTACCTAAAAAAAAAAAAAAAAAAAAAAAAAAAAAAAAAAAAAAAAGAAGAGAAGAAAAGAAAGAAAAGAGGCACCAGTTTTTTGTATTAGACTTTAGAAGTTTCCTCAACCTTTCAAATGAGTGCTTACCTACATCAGCATCAGATAAGGTAAAATAAGATTGCAGAAAAGAGGGGCTCACCATTAATATAGAAGGTCGAATATTTTTACAAATTACAATATTAATTTTTATTGACATAAATGGTGAAAAACAGCATCAAAAACATATATAAATAAAAAAGTTTTCTTATATTTGTATTGAGTTATAAAAGATAGCAATTGAAAGACAATCTATTGATTTTAATTGTGAAAAACCAATTTTTTTTTGGTTGGTTATATATTTGTCAAAATTGTTAAGCTTTATACTTTGAACCCCATGTTTCGAGATATAGAGGTGTGAATCGTACATCCTCTTAATTTTTTTTTTCCCTTGAAACCTAGAGGGGTGAATTTGTATAATTTGAAAAGAATTAATAGTTAATATTAATATATAACAGGATTTTTTGAAAATCGTAGGGTGTGCAATCGCCCCTCTAGGTTCATCCTTGATTGTGGCAAAGAGAAAACAATGAAAAATGCCATTGTTATTATATATATAGATACTTTCATACATATCATGCTCAATCACTTTAAAGTGGTCACTACCATTGAAATTTCCATGGTTGCTATCTAAGACAATAAATTAATCAATGGAGCACTGAGAACAAGCCCCTCAAAACCAGAATTTTGAACCCCTGCAAAAGCTATACTCTGTATCTTCTGCTTTCACTTTAATTAGTGTGAAAATTATGTATTGTTACATTGCAATGGTTGGTTGTTGGCTTGCTGGAGCTGTGCAACAATGTTTGCTGTTTGCAGTACCTTAAATTGGCAGTTTATGATTTTTTATTTTATTTTATATTTAAGATTCTATGTTAGACCATTCATAACTTCTGCTCATTAGTTTATGAGGTAAAAATAGTTTAAACAAATTATAAAAAAAAAAAAAATTATTGTCTTGAAATTAGGGAATGAATGCATATTTTTTCCTTTTTGAGAATCCGTGCTAAACTATTTGCGTTAGGATCCTCTAGAGTGATCCCTCTAGAGTGATCTCCTACTGTAAAGCAGAGGAGCTCGACACGTGTCCCACTCACAAAACTAAGGGTTGAGATTTAAACTCACTAAAACGACGTCGTTTTGGTGAGTAAATTAAAAAAAAAAAAAAATCAAAAATCAAAAATCAAAATTCTGGGTTTCACTCAGTTTGGTAGAGAGAGGTAGACCTGTTCTGGGTTTCAAAGACTCAAGATTCAAAGACTCAAGATTCAAAAAAATGTCTCAAGACTCAAGATTCAAAGACTCAAGATTCAAAATTCTGGGTTTCAAAAAAATTCAAAGACTCAAGATTCTGGGTTTCACTCAATTCTGGGTTTCACTCAGTTGGGTTTCACTCAATTCTTGGAAATGGCAGTAAACATCTATCTTTTTCACTCAGTTCTTGGGGAGGATTAGAGAGAGAGAGAAAGAGAGAGAGAGAAGAGAGAAGGGACCAAAGCTTTGATTTTGGGTGTTTCTATTTCTTTTAAATCAATACAATCTTTTGATTTAGCTTCTATACAAACAAACCATCCATATGCTTGAAAGAGGTAGATCTGTTCAGTCAGGCCTTGATGATGAAAAAAACAGCCCCTCTCCATTCTCTTCCTCTTCTCTTTCATATTCTCTCTACCAAAAAACAGAGGATGCCCCAATTGGCAAAAAAAAAACAAATAGAGATTTTGGTTAGTAATTTCAACAAAAAAAAAAAAAAAACAAACAAACTTTAAGGACAGAGATTTTGCAGTTTGCAGATCCGAGAGGGAGGAGGAGAGAGAGTTGAGGAAATAGAGATTTTGCTCCAAAAACAAATAGAGATTGAGGAAAACCAGAGACAACCCTTGTCCAAGAGATTGATTTATTTATTGTTTGATCGAGAGGGAGGAGGAGAGAGACTTGAGGAAATCTTTATTTCAAAGAATCTCTATTTATAGTTGGGTTGTTGGAGCAAAATCTTTATTTATTGTCTCTTGAATCTATTTCAAAATCTCTATTTATTTATTGTTTCTTGAATCTATAGTTGGGTTGTTGACGAAATAGAGATTTTACAGAGATTGATTTTTTTTGTTTTGCAGAGATCTAATTTTTTGAAATCATGTCCTCTATTTTTTGGATCTTTATTCTTCAAAAAACTCACTTTAATCTCTATTCTTCAAGAAGCTTCAAGGATAGAGATTTTGCAAAAGTTTTAATGGGTTTGAGAGATGAAGAAGAAAATGGGTGGATTTGCAGAGAAACCCAAATGAAAATGGATTTGGTGTCATCCATGGCCATGAACTTCCTGAGAATTAGATTTTGTGTCATCCTAGCCCACCAAATCAAGATTCATGGATTTATTAGATCTTCATTTTCCCCCAAAAAACTAAAACCCATTGAAGAAACCAGTAGATCAAGAACACAAATAGCCATGAAGAAGAAGAAAAAGAAGATCTTCATTCTCTCTCTCTCTCTGTAATTTCAGATTTGCATTTCCCCAACCTTCGACTTTTTGAAATCCCTAAAACTGTTTTTTTTTTTTTTTTTTTTTTTTTTGAAATTCCTTACCAAAACGACGTCGTTTTGGTGAGGACTATTCTGAGCCGTCCGATTATCCACTTTAGGAGATCACTCTAGAGGACTACTCTAGAGGATCCGCTCGCAAAGTATTTAGTTCAGTTTTTACTCACACCTAACTTAAGTAGGCTAAAAAAAAAATATATATTAAAAAAGCTAAGAGAAAGCTATTTTTAGCTTCTACTATATGATTATGAGTAATGATTCATCCCCCCTTTTCCCCCACCCCGTTTGACCCCCTCTCTCTCTCATTGGTTACATTTTCTTTTTCTTTTTCTTTTTTTTCCTGGTCCTCCAATCACCACCCGCCACGTGGCAAAAGGAGGTGAGGGGGTGACCCCCAAAAGGGGGTCTCAAGCATTATTCTATGATTATTTATCTACTTTAAGCTTAAAATTAACTATACCAAAGGAGTATTAGCTTAACTGTAGCAAACAGTGGCATGTGCAGCCATCTTGGATTAACCTAATTCCTCTGCATTTACCTCACTTAATGCCAGTTTTCAAATCTCATCTTCTTTGTCTTGGATACTCTCTCCATATATTATTATGCTATTATTATTTTGTATTGTCATTCACTGAAAGGTGACCAGTTCTAGAGGAACTCAAAATTTAAAGGAAAAAAGAGCATATTAAGGTTTTAAAAGTCCAAGATCTGAGAGCACCCAGCTTCTGATGTAAATCAGTTAAAAAATGATCAGATCAAATGAATGACTTTAAAGGACAAAAAGAAGTCAAAGGCTTTGAAGGGAGGTGAAAGAGGCAACAAAATAATAATATACCCATCCAATTGAGCTAAGCACACTTCCTGATTTTCAATGTGCAGCCCAACCATGATGGATCCTGTTGCAGATCTCTCTCTCTCTCTCTCTCAATCACATGGCACTGTGGCAGGTTATGTCTGAGGTTCTCTAATCACATGGCAGGTTATGAAAGACAGGGATGAACACATGATTCTAACTTCTCAAAAAACATAAAAATAAAAATTGGAAATGTTGTTTTTGCCAAAAAGATTCCAAGTTTTTGCAACTGAGATTTGTTTACTAATCTTCAAAACATAGGGTTCAAATTCATCTCTTAAAAATAGTAGACTAACTACCCTAAATACAACAACATTGATGTTAATTTATCAAAAAAAATTCCTTTGAAACATTTGCTGTTGCAGTCACGGGTACTAAATAACAAGAATCTCAATTCACTGTTTTCTTGAATGAAAAATTCTAGCGTACAGAATCTGATTACAGAATCGGGTACAACTCTATCACATGAGGTGGGTCTTATTAAATGTGTGGATCCTATCCCATGTGAGAGGATTATGTCTAGCTATGTGATCGGATTCTGTAGAACAACTGTTTTTGTATTCATACTTACATAGTGCCTGCCAAAAGTAGCAATGACCCAAGGGAGACTGCCAACTCCTTGCGCAGCTTAGTCAGATTATTACTACATGAAGAAGGACAAGGACCCGGGCTGCTGGCAACCGCTGTCACATTTTCCTTCGAACAGTATGATTGTAGCGGCTTGGACCAACTATTCTGTACACTCTACTAACCACTAGAATAAAAACATCTTTCCTGTTATCCTCTCCCAGTGAGTATATGTATTCCAAAGCAGCTAGAGGACTGTTTGGCTCAGAACGAGACTAGATTGGAGAGTTTGGAGTGCAACTGAAAGGAAGCCTAGTACTAGTAAGATTTCCACTTTTTCTTGCGGTTTCTTAAGCTGTCCATATATCACACTGGCATACAAATAACTGAAAACCATTCACAGTTAAATTGTTGGCACATTAATTCAAGTTTTTATGTTTAAATCGAGTTTGGGGCATTTTACTTACCCCCCCCCCCCCCCCCCCCCCCCCCCCAAAAAAAAAAAAAAAAAAAAAATTGGGCCATTTAGTCTGTACTTTCCATACAAGCATGGATTAGTCATGGAGCAATAGAAGTATCCACTTTATATTCCCGCGGATACCAAGTTCTTATTGACATAAGAGTGGTTGTATCTCACCACGGGGAAGATTAGATTGGTGGAATTAGCATTAGCAAAAGTATTTGGGTTGAAGAGAAGAGGCCCTTTTGTAAACACTTCATTCTAGTTCCCACCCTTGGTTATGACATCCACCTCTTTATATCTATCCTATAATAACAGTCCATTGGTTGTAATTTGTGAGCATCAAAACTGTTTTAAGAAAGATCTGTGTTTTCAATTTGTCTCAATATTGAAATGGCATATCTTTACCCATGCCTAAATAAATACACCATAGAACACCTCAAAAAACATCTATCCTATAATAAGAGTCCATAAATGGTAATTTATAGCATCAAAACTGTATCAAGAACAATTTTCTTTTCAACTTGTCTCAATATTGAAATGACATATCTTTACACAAGCCTAAATACACCATAGAAGACTTCAAAAAACATCTATCCTATAAAAAATTGTAATTTGTAGCATCAAAGCTGTATCAAGAACAATTTCTTTTCAACTGTCTCAATAACAAAATGACGTACCTTTACACATGCTTAAAAACCATAGTTCACTTCAAAAAAACATTTGAGATTACACATGATCTGGTGTACTAACTTACTGATCAGATTAGTAAATTGGCAATTTGATTTTGAACTTTTAAGTATTGGAAGAACAACCATGACTCAATGTCAATAAATCAAGTACTTGTTCTTAATTTTGTAGTGAAAAGTAAGATAATCTTTGAATGTGTCCAATGTCTGCGCAAAGAAAGTAGGAAGGGAATTCTTAATCAAAGCTACAGCGCCAAGGATTTCTTATTCTGAGGGCCCAAATTTCACGCTCCAACCCCTCGTCTTTGGCCCAAATTTCACTTATTTCTACTGGACCTAAAGCCACATAAAACAGAAGAAAAGAAAAACAGTAATGTTGAATTTTCTTCATACACAAGTGAAGGACAGAGCAAAGTCAATTTTTGATAGGGAAATTTAGCTATAAACCCCTTTTACCTTCCTTTCATTGTTAAAAGGACTAAGAAAAAAATTATACTTTCTAAACTCCCTCATAATTATAAAGTCTTGCATAAAGGACAAAATTTATTATTTAAATATTTTATAGGACTATTATACCCTCAACTTCTGCATATATAATCAGCTTCGTCATCAACTGTATCATAATCACCATAGTTGCATCTTCCAAGCTTCAGCAGAAGGTCATCGACAAGCCGCCGCCATAGTCGCGTCTTCCAAGCTTCAGCAGAAGGTCCTCTCTTCATCTTCATAATCAGCAACGATGAGGCTTTGAGTATGTTGAAATTGAATGAGGATGTCGTTGGAGATTCGAAAGCTAGGGTTTCGGAGCAGATGGGGGAGATTCGGAGCGCAGTGGAGATGGCTCAATTGGAAGCGGAGAAAAAACATGATGAGGTTGTTGATGAGATGCTGGCGATGTTGAATGCGAAGGCTGAAGCTTCGAGATTGAAAGACGTTGAACAGGAGGTTGGGAAGGATGTGGATGAGGAACAGTAGAATATATGTATATATATATATATCTTTGTGTGTATGAGTGTTGTTGAACACATGTATTCTTTTTCATTGAGATGTGTGATTGTTGATCGAGTTTTAGAAGTTTTTCGTTTCAATTAGATATGTAGATTTGTTGATTAATTTGTTTTGTTTTTGTTTGTTTGTTTTTTTTTGAAGTTTTTTTCTCAATTAGATATGTTGATTTGTTGATTAATTTGTTTTGTTTTCGTTTATTTGTTTGTTTTTTATTTATTTTTGTTGTTTTTTATCTAATTTCATTTGACAGAACCAGAGTAAAATTTTACTCTGGTTCTATTGCTCTGTTTTTTTCATTTGACAGAACTAGAGTAAAATTTTACTTTTATACAGAGTAAAATTTTACTTTTGTGTAGAGTCTAACATTTTACTCATTTTTCAGAGTCAAATTTTACTTTTATACAGAGTAAAATTTTACTTTTGTGTAGAGTCTAACATTTTACTAGTTTTTCAGAGTAAAATTTTACTTTTATACAGAGTAAAATTTTACTTAGTTTCAGAGTGTAACATTTTACTCTTATTCAGAGTAAAATTTTACTTTTATACAGAGTAAAATTTTACTTTTAGTTTCAGAATGTAAAATTTTACTTTTATACAGAGTAAAATTTTACTTTTATACAGAGTAAAATTTTACTCTGAAATATATAGTGAAGATGGCTTAATAGGAGAGCTGATAGATATGAGTGTAATATAGTAAAAGAAACAAGTTTTAAAATATTGGGGGGTTTTAAAAGTACTTATATAATTCTTGTCCTTTTGAAAGACAAATTAGATAGTGAGGGGGCTATCACCAAATCCCCCTTTTTGATATCATCTATGCCTAGGGGCCAAGAAATGATGCAAATGAACACACACACACATAATTGACACACAAGATTTATGTGATTCGGTAATTGCCTACATCTACCAAGCAGTGGGATTTCACTATATTTTGAGAGAGTTACAAATACAATTTACAACAATGGAGGAGGATGTGAACTAGAGGAGGAGGAAATACTCTTGACTCAACTCACTCAACTCTCAGCCTTACATCTCTCACTCTAAGTCAGGAGAGAGACGAAGCTCTCTCTCTCTATACATCTCTCTATTCTTTTGCTTCACCGCTCTTCGCTACTTTTGCTGCGTTCCAACGCTCCCCATTATACACAAATGGGAGGGCCAAAGTCAAGCTTGCCTACCGATAAGCCACCAACAGGCCACCAATAGAATCGATGGCAGCCACTTTACACAACCAACTTACAACAGATAGCTTGGCTGAATCTTCAGCCCAATTCTGAAGCCGCATTTCTTTTCTTCATTTTGCAGCTTTCTTTGACTTTCATTTCATGGCTTCCATTCACATGGAGAATCAGAGCCAACACTCGACACAATCACATTGAAATGCTTTGTCCAAATATGCCCCAATTGATGAAGCCACAAAAAGAGGATAAACGTTCTTTGCTACACACACAAATTGGTGTGTTTAAAATCAAAAAATGTGATAAAAAGTTCTAATGAAGAAAAATGAACAGGAAGCAACAAAGGACATATGGTTCTCTTTGGCAATGATAATAACTCTGCTGCAAATTGATTACAAGTCTGCAAATGATTAAAAATTGGAAATGAACTTGAGACAATTTTTCCGGGAAGAGTAAATTCAATTTTCCAAACACGAAAGAAAGCATTAGTTTGAGGGCCAAGATATAGGTGCCTATCAGCCTTGGTGCCTCGTGATATTGGGATAATTTGGACACAAAATGGAAGGGGGTTTAGAGAAAATTTAAAGGTTTTTTGTTTGATGACTGAGTATCTGGGCCAACAAACGTGCATCTCAACTAATCACGGAACCCACACAAAGTGCCCCTCCACGTAGATCAGGCAAATCTCGGGCAAAGTCCGTGGATGTGATTCCAAAAAGTTGATAACACCTAGTGGAGTTGAATCTAAGATCTAGAATGAGCACACCCTAAGCCCCAAGCTGCACCCACTAGGTCAAATGCTAACAAATGCAAGAACAACCTTATTGACCCATGTAAAATTTATGTATGATAAATCTAATTTTTGCAGCAAGAAAGGTGAAAAACCATATTCATCTTTAAATTTACCCTGAGATAGTGATGTGTATGCAGATGGGCACCAATTTGATTGGAAATGAAGATAGCAAGAACATGATTCACAACATTTACAAGTTGCAAGCTGAATTACACTACTAACCAAGCTCAGAAAGCGCTTGGCCTTAACCTTTTTTTTTTTTATAAAGAAAAAGCTAAGCAGTTGAGAAAGTAGGGACAAACTGGGTATTTCAACTTGTGCCAGCACAGACTGTTTGTTCTGCTTTTGTTTTTTTTGTTTTTGTTTTTAAATAATGAAAAGTTTGAAAGCACCCATCTTTTTCATTTTATTGTGAATATATATATATATATATATATATATTTTAAATCCAAGAACAATTTATTTATTTATTTTTTGGGTGTTTTCTAAAAAGTTAGTTGTTTCTTCGCCAATGGGGTTAAATAAGAAAATAGCAATGCTAGGAATATAGAATAAATCAAAGAAAATGCAGTTGATGACTAGGATTAAACCCAATTATGATGGGATTCGGATTCAAATTATTTCTCAGCCATTCAATGTACTTGATGTCACCCATTCTGTATTTTTATTATGTGTTCTTAGCATTAGACCCATTTTTAATTTTATTTTATTATGTCCATTTGTGCTCTAGGGTGTGTTTGATTGGACAGACTGGATAAGAGGGGATTAGAATCCATCGGATTTGAGTCCTAGGACTGTGAATCCCCCGGACTATTTGGTTGGATTGGATATGTATCTTGTGTTTGTTTTTCATGGGATTAGATGTCTGGAAATAACTATTTTTAGTGAATCCAACGTTTGGTTGGACGGACTGGATAAGATAAATGACCAAAAGACTATTTTACCCTTTTTTTCAATTGTTTATTAAATAATAATAATATTAAACATATTTTTAATATTTTAATTATTTTTATCTAGATTAAATAAAAATTTATTTTATTTTATTTTTTACACAATTAAATAAATTTATTTTTTAAAAATTAAATAAATAAAATATCAATAAAAATATATGTTATTTTTTAATTAAAATTTTAAATAAATTTGTTTTTAAAAATAATAATAATTAAACAATGAAATTAAATAAAACATCTATTAAAATTTAAATAATGAAATTAAATAAAATATAAACAAAATTTTAAAATAAAACATCAACAAAATATCTATAAAAAATTATTTTAAAAAAATTAAATAAATAAAACATCAATAAAAAGTTAAATAAAATTATTTTATTTTTAAATTGAGACATTTAAATTTTATTGAATTTTACTAAATATAATACATAATTAAATAGTAGATGGTCAAAATAGTCATTTTACCACTTAATCCCAACAGTGGATTGTCCCTCCAAAATTGTCCCACACCCCCCTTTAGGACACGATAGTCCTCCATATGGGGGATAAGGAGTCCAGCCGGACTCCATGTCCGGCGGACTAAAAAAAAAACAAACGGCAGATTGGATGTTTCTTCCGGATTACAATCCGCACAGTAAATAGTCCCCCCCTTATCCCCCAATCAAACACAGTGTAGTGTGCTTCAATTAAGAAAACAAAAATGCTATCAACCTTGAAAAGTTATTCCGAAAATTATCTCAAATTTGAAATTTACAGTATAAATTTAAACTTTTTGTTGTAGGGCCAAAATCAGAGTGAATGCCGTTATTAAATTAAAAATTTTGAATATTTTTGTGAGGAGATTTTTCTTGATATTATGAAAATGATCCCAGCTACCTCCAACCCACCTTGAGAAGTTGTTCAGTAAAAATAGCTCCCACCTACCACCACCTCAAGCTCACCTCACACCTACCCTTCTTCCCCATCTCATCCCACAAACATAAAAGCCCTTTGATCTTCTTTGATCCTTCATCAATTCACTACCATATACCTCAATATTCAAACTCAACCCCCTCTGTTTTCCAGAGAATCAGCCATGGCGACGAGCGACATAAAACTTATTGGTATGCGGCCAAGCCCATATGTGAATCGAGTACAGTATGCACTTAATATGAAGTCCATTGACTATGAGTTTCTGGAAGAGAAGTTTGGTTGCAAAAGTGAACTACTCATTCAATCCAATCCCATTCACAAGAAAGTCCCAGTTCTAATCCATGCTCACAAGCCCATATGTGAGTCTCTCATCATTGTGCAATACATAGATGAGTTGTGGACCTCTGGTCCTTCCATTCTTCCTTCTGATCCTTATGATCGTGCCATTGCCCGGTTTTGGGCAGCCTATATTGACGATAAGGTATGGCTAGCTCTTTGAGTAATTCTCTTATATATGTTGCAAGGACATGTTTGATTGTTTGATTATTTTTATGAAATTGGATGTCATTGAGATTATTGATAGGATTTGGGGAATTGTTATATCAAGAAATGGATGGGATATATAATTTAGATATCAGATGTGATTATGAATATTTAAGGGAATAAGTCATGGCATGGTATAAAAAGATGAGATTAAGGATTAGATAGGAGTATACATTATTTGTATTATGATTGGTTACCGTTAGGGGAAATCCTATAAGAAAAGTTGTAATTTTTGTGGTGAAAGTTATAAATTTTTGTGTTGGAAGCTATGGTTTTTGTGGTAAAAGTTATGAATAGTGAAGTTATAGTATGCATAACTGAAATTATGAATATCAAAGTTACCTCACAAAATTGTAACTTCCATCACAAAAATTTGTACTTTTTTCATTTTGTGGTAGAAATTATAATTTTATGAATGGTACTTTTTGTGGTACATATCATTCATAATTTCTTCCACAAAATGGTGAAAGTTACCAATTTTTGTGATGAAAGATGATTTTTGTGATTAGTGTTACACATTTGTGGTAGAAATTATATATATATATATTGTTCATATCAAATGCACTTTTCTTTTTTTGGGTGCATGTGAAGCCTTTTCCTAGTCTATATTCTAATTTTGAAATGTCACTTGCATATCATTCTAGACAAAATAAATAATTCTGCATAATTTATTTTTATCTGTAAAGCAATTTTCTATCTCCATTCATTTCATGACACAATCCAAATGGTTGCAGTGGTACCCATCCCTGAAACAAATTAGGATGGCAAAAGGAGAGGAAGAAAAACTAGCAGCTGTAGAAGCAGTGAAGGAAGGGTTGGCATTGTTGGAGGATGCATTTGTCAAGTGCAGCAAGGGAAAGAGCTTCTTTGGTGGGGATAGCATTGGTTACCTTGACATAGCATTTGGGTGCTTCTTGGGGTGGCTAAAAGCGACCGAGAAGCTAGCCGATCTGAAGCTGCTTGACAAAACCACGACGCCACATCTAGTGGTTTGGGCTGAGAGGTTTTGTGCAGATGGTGTTGTGAAGGATATTATGCCAAAAACTGAAATGCTTGTTGAGATAGCCAAGATACTTCAAGCCAAGGCCAGAGGTTCAAATCCCAATTAGAAGTGCCTCTATACATCCAGAACCAAGTCATTTAGCTAGACAGATCACAAGTTGGGGAGGCCCTTCTTATGAAAGATGGTGTTTGTATTTTGTATTCTACATTTGTATTTGGTCAAGGTAGTTGCTAAGATATTGGGCATTGTAGGCCAGTGATACCAAGAGAGAGGTCTCATGTCTAATTTTCCCTAAACTAAAATAAAATGAAGTAAACAATGATGTGGATGTGGTGTTGAACAATCGAAATGGCTTGTATAGGCATGAGTTTTATGAGGTTTGGCACGTATAGGACATGAGATTTTACAACAAATGCATCACAAGAATTGATTTGAAGTGTTATATATATATATTAAACAAATTATATTTCCTACACCAACACTCAGGGATGGAGCTACGCAGGGTCCAGGGAGGCATGTGCCCCCTTTTTTTTTTGAAAATTACACCTTTTCCTCTAATTAGAACAAGTTTTTCATTTAATTTTAATTTTTAAATATGTTTCAAAATGCTTATATCTCATGTTTCTCTTCTCTTTCTTTTTAATAAATTCCTTATAATTTACCATTATGAATGCTTAATTTTATCAAAATATTCTCTTATAATTATTTCCATCTCTATCATTTCTCTCTTGTTTTTCTCCACATCTATCTTTTTTATTTATATTTATATTTATTTATTTATTTATTTATTTATTTTGTTGTTGTTGTTGTATGCATGATATTAAATTTTAAATTGTGATTATCATCATATTTAGTAACTAAAATAGCAAATAAAAAAAGCATCAGTTAATTAAAACATATCTAAGACGCATAATTTTGACATCAGGTTGATTTTTGATCATTGTATCACTAAATGAAAACTGAATTTGATTAAATTTTGCAATTGATATCTTTAAAGATTAATGGTGCCCTCATAAATCGTTCTGCCACTGCCAACACTATATATATATATATATATTAGATTTTAAGTAGTCATGACTGTTGATGTGGATTACTTAAAATGATCTTATTATTTTCTTCCCATTCTTTTTTCTCTCTCTCTCTCTCTTCTTTGTACCATCCACGTCTACAGTCATAACATAACTACCTATACTATGGTTCCTATTTTGCTTTTATCTTGAGTGTGAGAAAGTAAGAAAAAAATGAATGATGCCATTTTAGGTATTCCAAAATATTTGAGATGTCATGAGTAAATTACATAGTATTATTTTTTCATCTATTTATGCAACAGATCCTTAATGGAAGGTTTAGACGAATACAAATTGATAATTTAGATAGCAAAGTATAACATTTTTTAGTTGAGGGAGATAAAAGAATATTATGTGTAGTTTAAGAGGATAAAGTATAATTTGCCCTATACTTGAAGGGTATTTTCATCATAAATGTCCAGATTTAAAAAAAAAAAAAATGGTGGATGAGAAGGGTTATAATTTTTAGGTCACATTGGACAATAGTTGAGAAAGGTAAAGTGCAATTTTCCAAATTTTTTTTTTTTAAATGAACTCACTCAATTTTAAAATATAGGCCAAATTACATCATTGATCCCTCTAATTTGAGTAAAATTTCATTTTGACCAAAGTGAAATTAAAAAAAAAAAAAATTATAGGGAGAACTAATGTCATGAATAATGAATTACACCAATGGTCTATATAGTTTCTTTTGAATTATACTTTGATCCCCTCTAGTTTTGTATGTGATTTTTTTACCCTTTTAAAATGTTATCGGCACATAACGGAGGGATAGTATTGCAACAAAACTAAAAATATGAGGTTCAATTTGTTGAAATTGAAAATAACACTTGCTTAAACTATAGGGACTAATGGTGTTACTTACCGTTATTTCTTTTTCCGTTCAAAATGTTAACTACACATGACGGAAAGATAATATTACAAAAAAATTAAAATATGAGATTCAAATTGAAGTTATAGAGACTAAAATAACATTTCACTTCAACTATAAAATGTAGTTTACCCTTTTGTTTATCACAATTTATCCATATGCTCTCAACCAATCTGTCTTTTGTTGAATTTGAGTATAACCTGTAACACAAAATTTTATAATGTTTATTTATTTATCTATGGAATAGAACAAGAACAATTACTCAGCATCAATAAGACAAGCTAGCTCTTTCTTTCATAGATTGGTCCAATGGAATTGTTTGTAACATGTGATTGTCCCTTTCTCTTTCTGCCGGCATCTGTGGTTGAAATGGTGCTGAAGGCATCAATAAACATCAATATTTCAATTGCTTCAACTTTTCAGTACAATTAGGCCTCTGTTGGTGGAGATTTAGCTGCCATGGCGAAAAGTGAGGTAAAACTTCTAGGTTCATCTGCAAGCCCATACGTGAACCGGGTACAGATTGCCCTCAACTTAAAGTCCATCAACTATGAGTTCCAACAAGAGAACCTGGCTTCCAAAAGCGATCTCCTCCTTAAATCCAACCCTGTTTACAAGAAAATCCCAGTTCTAATCCACGCTGACAAACCTATATGTGAGTCTCTTATCATCGTTCAATACATTGATGAGGTTTGGACTTCTGGTCCCTCCATCCTCCCTTCTGATCCTCACGATCGCACCATTGCTTGTTTCTGGGCAGCCTATGTTGATGACAAGGTATGGTTCTTTGAATCTTCTTGTTACCAATTTATGTAGTGAAATTTTGTAAGGTAGAACACGTGCCACAAAAATATTCTATCTTCATTTTCATTTTTTTTTTAAAAAATGGGTAAAAAAATAAAAAATAAAAAACACTCATCTTTTTTTTTTTCCCTTCTATTTTTAAGGTGAAAATATATTATTAGTATTTATTTTTCTTAAATTAATTTCCATTCAAAAAAATTTGAAACTAAACCAAACAGAGTAATTACAATTTACAACTCTCTATAAGTCAAGAGTACAACTTTCTAAAATTGTATTGGCTCACAAAGGAGTATCAGAAAGATCAGAACAAAAGATAGAGAATGGACTTTTGAACTTGAGAGAATTGTTTGGCCCATGCTTCTCATCGTGGGTTCATCGCAAGTTCTGTTTTGATGATCAAAATAGTTTATTTTGAAGGGCCCTTCACAAGGATGGATCTAGGGGGCAGGGTAGAGGGGGCAACCACATTCTTAAAAAATTAAAAAATATCATATATTATATTAAAAAATTTTAAATTATAACAATTGACACCCCTAAAGACACTTTCACATCCTCATAGTGATAATCTTGGATCCATCCTTGGTCTCTGTGCATTTTATCCGTGAAAAAGATTAAGTTGATTCGATAATCGTAACATTTTTATTTTGTCACATTTGTCTTAAAAAAAAATAGATAACAAATGTGTTTTTAAAAATAAATCATTCATTTTTTTTAGAGATAAACGCAATAACATGAAAAATGCTATGATTGTTGAATCAACCTAATTTTTTTAAATGATGATACAAAATGAATGATTTGGATGATGAAAATGGAACCTGTGGTGCCCTAATAATTCTCTCAAGTTTAAAATTTTAAATTTGAGAAATACTCAATCCAGAAAGCACTATAACATATAAGAGTTTTAGAGACCAAATTTTTTGATCTCTAGAAGTGAAAATTTTGTTGCAAAAGACATTTAGAGACCAATTTTTATCGTCGTGGGGCTAGTTGATAAAAGGTCATCCCGAAAAGTAAAAAATAAGACTTTTAGCGACAAAATTTTGAAAACGTCACTAATAAATAGACTTTTAGGGACAAAATAATTTGATCTCAAAATGGTTTATTTTTTGAGACAAAAAATTTAGTCCCAAAATGATAATAATTCATCACTAATGTCCAATTTTTGTTACTCAAAATATAATGACGACATTTTTTGTAATAAAAATATTTAGTCTCTAAAAAATAATTTTATCTCTAAATTTTAGTCTTTAAAACCTTAATTTTTTATAGTGAAGGAACTCTCTCATATCCATGTTATTCTTGGAAAACTTTTTAGCCCCTAGGGTTTAGATTTACATCGACATAAAAGTAAAGACCTATTAGAAAGTAAGGTTAATTGGTGAGGTTTAAATATGTTTTGATGATAAGAATACGTGTTCAAAGTCGTCGGAAAAGTTGTCGGCGTTGGTGGCCGGCAACGGCGGCTGGTGGCAGTGACATAGACAAATAGGTGACGTTGGATGGATAAGTGAATAGATATGTGATACATGCATAAATAGGCGACAGTTGGACATATAGGTAATTTTTTTTTTAATTTATAGGTTTTTTATTTTTAGGGCTGCTATTATCAACCCATCAATTATTTTGAACCTCTCATTTTTTCTTTTTTTTTTATTATTTATTTATTTATTATAATAATAACCTCAAATGAAATTACTAAAAAGGATATCAATAATTTTAGGATACCCCATTTCACAATTAAGCCCACACACCTACTACATTATGAGTTAGGGCTTATGAGAGCATCCACCTCCATCACCAACCATTCATCTTCCCTAAATCCCACCTTCAAAATCTACCCATCCTTAAAATCTCAAAAATCCTTTTGGCGGAAATATTCTAGCGGTAACGATGGCAACCATTTGGTTACCTACACTTCTTCAGCAATGACAATAAGTGAAAGTTTTTTCGGTAACCACAACTCCATGAGATGAGAGGACTACAACAACAAAAGCTTAGAGGAGGTTCATAGTTTTGATGGTGTTCTTAGCTCAGAGGAGATTGGTCTTGTAAGGGTAAGTTTCTTGAAAAAAAAAATGGCAAAAATAATAAAATCGTTCGTCATTTTTTTGGGACTGAACATCCTAACATATGACCGAAATTTGGGAATACAGACCCAAACATTGTTCATTTGTTTGGGAACAAGTCACCGAACATTTCTTATTTGTTTGGGAACAGATAATCGAAACTCGTGGAGATCGCAGAACCTACAAAAGAAAAATTTTGAATCAACAACAAAAAAAACCTGCATTTATTTTCTCAAGTCTTGAACAAGTATGTGGAGATGAAGTAGTAATCACCTTCGTGGTTTTGTTAGGGTTTTTTTGGGAGAGAGGCTTTTTTGGTTTGAGGGTGCGCATTCGATTGAATAGGTGAAATATTTTCACAAAAATAATTTTGGGGAGAGAAAAGAAATTTTAAGGGTTCTAAAATTTATGAGCAGGGGTTTAAAGAAATGAAGGATCCAAAATAATAGATGGGGTACTTATAGTAAGACTTTTTTTTTTTTGGCATAGATCAATTGTCTTTTTTACCCAAAAGTTTAAAAAAGGAAAATGACTTGGACCCCCAGCTGGGGGTGCTGGGGGTCGGCTCCTATTGGGCAAAAACACTGTTTTTTTTTTTTTGGATTTCCGGCCAACCCCAGTGCGACACGTCACTGGGGGTCGGCACTGGGGGTCCCCGTACTAGGGGTCTATAGCATAACCCGTTTAAAAAATAGACTTCTGAGTGCCCTAGAAAGTAATTAGTTAAGGCAGTTGGTTGCTAATTACGTATAATTCAATTAAAATTAGAAAATTTCTATTAAAGAGAGAATTTGATCGAAGCACAAATTTAGATTCTATAAAGAAAAAGAAAAGTGCCAAAACAAAGGACACTAAAAGAATAAAAAAATAGTAAAAAGTTATAAACAGGACAATTTTTTCCTAAAATGGAAAAATCACATATTTGGAAGCTTGAACAATAAAATTCGCTTGGACTCACTAATTTAATTGTGAAGCCATTTCCAATCGAACAAGGGCTTTTCAGAGCAAATCTCTCCACATTGAGCTGAATTCAAAATTACTATTTTGTCACTTGAAGATCAAGCTGCTCTAAGAATTGGACTGTCATCAAGTGTCTACATCAACAATGTTGTATGGACAGAACATTATATCGAAAACAAATATTTGAAGTGCCACAATTATATCAGTGATGATAATATTGCAATGGTTGTAGTGGTTTCCATCAATGAGGACGATTCGAAAGGCAGAAGGACATTACACGAAATTGGCAGCCGCTGAGCGAGTGGTGGAAGGATTGGTGTTGTTGGAGGAAGCTTTTGTCAAGTGTAGCAAAGGAAAGGCTTTCTTCGGCGGGGATAACATTGGATACCTTGACATAGCCTTAGGATGCTTCGCGAGGTGGCTTAGATTTGCAGAGAAGACACATGATTTGAAGCTTCTTGATGAAACCAAGACGCCTAGTCTGGTCAGATGGGCTGATAGGTTTCTTTCAAATGAGGCGGTGAAAGATGTTGTCCCAAAGATTGAGCAGATGACGGAGATAATCAAGATGCTTAAAGCCAGAGAACAAGCTCAATCTCCCAATTAACTTGACTCCTATATTTGGGTTTGGGGCAGCATTCAGTTTTAAATGTGATCTTTTCAGTTTATGCTTTTGTTGTCTCTTCATAGAATTGGTGATGATTAAGTGTGCTTGTAGTATAATTGTCTTCATGAGTTATATTACTGTACGTAAAATTTCTATTACACGATAATCGACAATGCCCTAACTCAATTTCATCAAACAAAAATCAAGTGATTTGTGAGGTTCTAATGACAATGTAACGCCTCTTAATAATTGACATAAAGATCGGTCTAATTAATTCATTCAATCATATTAAACTTAACTCAAGTGATCAAATCTCTATATTTGTATTTCATTCACGTGAGAGATTTACAAGAAGGTCCACATGCAATACATATTCAATCCTCTTAAAGTTTAGATCTTTAGCATGTGAGACGGTTAAAAATGTTGGACAATCTTCACTGTATTTAAAAGATTTAATTCTATTGTGTACAAAATAACAACTAGAATTTAAAGAAATAAAGAAAAGGAGAGAATATGTTTGATTACAAAAATCAAACTTGAAATAATAAATAAATAAATAAATAACAGATTTTATTTTGTTACAAAAACAAAATTAAAATCTGATTAAATAAACAAATTAAAATAGAATAAAATTAAACAACTTACTTGGTTAATTTCTTTGAATAACTTTTCTGATCAAGTCCAGTGTTTAACACTGTGTCCTTAAGATAGATTCGTCCTCTCCACGGTGCTTTCAGAATTTGGACGTCTATCTCCCAGGATAAAATGATCTACTACAAACAATAGCAGCACTACAAATTGTTTGCCTAACGAACACACAAAGTGTTTATACTCTCTCTAACAAGAAAATAATGCAGCAAAATGAAGATGATGTTTGCAGAATTATGAAGGACGAAAATTAGAGTTCCAAAATCCAAATGAGGGCTAGTCTATTTATAGATGTAAAGGTGGCTCTTGGTTTTGAATTGAACATGTACTGTACCTGTTCAATTTGAATTAAACAGATACAAACTGTTTAGGCACGGTTTGGTTTGAAATTCAAACAGATTTAAAGCTGTTGGATTCAAAAACGGGAAGGGCCCTGTTTGGATGAACATTAAATCCAAATCAGTTTAATTCTGTTTGAAAATGGGAAGGGCCCTGTTTGGATGAACAGGAAAAGCCGGACCAGATTATTTCCAGTTAATTTGAATTCTGAATTTTATTTTATCAAAAAATAAAAATAAATTCAAAAGTTTTTGGCCCAAAAAAATTAGTATTGGGCCGAACAAGCCCAACCCAACCACACACCACGCACCCAAGCCAAGTCGGACGGATGGCGGCGGCGCGCGCGTATGGTGGTTTTTGAGTCTAATGGGTCTAGCCCATTTTGCCCATAACCTCTCCCTCTAAAACACTTGGGTACCCCTTGGGGCACACCCCAAGTACCAAACTCATGCCTTACAAACCCTTTCAAAACCTCCCACTAAATCAATGTGGGACAAGCCTTATTCAAACCTTTAAGAAATTTCCACCAAAACTCCATTTCCATGGAGCATACTTTTGCTTCAATTTCCCATTCACTCGATAATGGTTTTGAGCAACCAAATATACCACATGAATCACAACGTGGCATAGAACGCTTTACCACTTTGACCCGTATAAAACGATGCACGGGGCCCACCTAAAAATTAGACCAAACTTAGGAAAAAAATTCTGATTTTACCCAAATTTTTATAACAATTTCCAACAAAAAAATGATGAAAATAACAACAAAAGAATGCCTCATGGGCTACAAATTTCAAAGCTTAGGTCTGATTACACAAAATGTGGTTATCAAACCCACAGAAGCAAAGCCCTTGGCTTGCCAAAAGAACTAACAAAAAGAAAGAGCCTCGTGCTCTTCAAAGACTTCCCACTCTCTTAATTAGGCGGGATCACCAAAAACAACTGAAAGCATTGTTGCACCATTTTAAGAACAAAATTGTCAATTTGATAAAATATAAATTAGTTTTGACAAAAATAAATGTGAATTTTTTTTTTTTGAATTTTTTAAAATTATTTCTACTCACCAAAGATAAAATTATACAAAAATAATAAATCTTTTACATTTTTATTTATTTTTATTTTTTTTACCAAATTAATTTTTAGTATGTGTTTGGATGATGATCATGTAATGGTTGGTTATTTTTACTGATATTTTTTTTATCGTTATTATGTAATAGCTGGTTGTATTTATTGTTAACATATATTTTTGGATGGTTATCATGTAATGAATAGTTATTAGGCTCTTAATGTGTAGTCGATATATTTAATATAAGAAATGTTTTTAATTTTGAATTTTTGGATTTAATGGATTGGTTTAATAATGACATCAAAATTGTCGTCATGTTTGACTTTTGAAAAAAAAATTAAAAACAAATCATTTTTATATAATTTTATCTTCTGAGAGGGTATAAATAATTTATATATATATATATATATATATTTTCCTTAAATTAGTTTCTATTTTTTCAAAAGTCAAACATGACGACAATTTTGATATCATTATTAAACCAATCTATTAAATCAAAAAATTTAAAATTAACAACATTTCATATATTAAATATATTGATTACACATTAAAAGCCTAATAACCATCTATTACATGATAACTATCCAAAAATATTCGTTAACAACAAATACAACCATATATTATAAAAAATATATCAACAAAAACAATCAACCATTACATAATTATCATCCAAACACATAATAAAAATTAATTTGGTAAAAAAAATAAAAAAATATAAAAATATAAAAGATTTATCATTTTTATATAATTTTATCTTTGGTTGGTAGAAATAATTTTTAAAAATTCAAAAATACTTTTTTCATATTTATTTTTGTCAAACTAGTTTATAGTTTATCAAATTGGCAACTTTGCCCTTGAAATTGAGCAACAATGTCTTCAATTGTCCTTATTTGAAATGAGATTCAAAATTCAAGATCAAATGTATCACAATTAAAAGGTTAGGGACCAAAATAGCACAAGTCCCAAACTATAAGGACAGTTAATATAATTTGCCCAAAAATAATTGATGCACAACTTGGGAGTTGGTTGTTTTTTACTGTTCTTAGTTAGGTTTATTTTGATTTTTAGTCAACTTCTTAAATCATATCAAATTTATTTACTTTTTTAATTCATCTTGACTAGACGACATAAACATTTAAAATAGTGAAAATTTCATCGTACTTATCAGTGAAAAATTAATTCAAGCACAATTCTTTCAATTATATCAATTTTATATCTAAATTAATCAATTTTAAATTAATTTTACCACATCGTAAGTTGTCGTTTATAATTAAACGAAACTTACTTACTGACATAGTACGGAATTTCATTTGAAATTTCATTTTATCCTTACAAACTATTTCTCAAAAATCAATTAAACCCTGCATCTAGAAAATAAAAAAGATTAAATATTTAATAATAATTTTTCATCTAAAAATTGAAAATTAAAAATTTTAAATAAAAAGTATTTGAGTATTCTTTAGAGAGTAATTATTAACTTTTGCATTGAAGTGTCATTCAATCAATGATATAACCAGATAGGTGTTAACCTTGATTTTGTAGGTAAAGATCTTGACATATTCATTTTTATTGTTCAATATAATTTTTTAAATGTTAGAAGAAGATGTGTCTTTTAGAATACATGTTGTCTAAATTTTTACCCATATAATTTTAAAACTATTACTAATCGATCAATCTTATTTAAATTAATATGAAAAATAACCTACATACATCTGCGCTCTCATGCGCGCGCACATAGAGAAAAAGAGTAGTTAAGGAATTTTGGGCGCAATTAATTTCTCTAGGACAGGCTCCAAGTAATTTGAGACTTAAGGAGGCGAGGCTTCTTATATATTTTCAATTATTATTTTGTAAAGGGCATCGCTTCTGTCCAGTCCTTAATCGGATTGGTTTGTGTTGTTGGGCCCATGGGGGCCCACCACGGGTTCCGTTTTAATAATTTGAACCGTCAATATGTAGAACTCATCGAGTACTATAAGCCTGTAAAAAATTACGTTGATCGGATATCGGTAACTATGTGATCAAATCAGTTTTGTATAAAAAAAATGGACGGTGAATAAATTAACGGTTGACAAAAATCTGTTTTGATCACATAGCTATCGATATCCGATCAACGTGATTTTTTATAGACATATAGTACTCAACGAATTCTACATATTGACGGTTCAGATTATCAAAACGGGACTCGTGATGGGCCCCCACGGGTCCAACAGTACGGTCCAGTCCGATTAAGGACTGGACAGAAGCCATGCCCTTTTGTAAAGTACTTATTTAAAATTTATTCTCTTTACTTTTGAGATAACAATTTATTAATTGAATATTTAAATTTAATTTTTTAAAATTTTGGGGTCTAATTGATTTTTGAGAGATAGTTTGGATGGTAAAATAACGTTTCAAATGAAATTTGTTGTCACATTAGCAAATTCCGTTTAATTATTGACAGTTGATAACTGCTTAAAATTGATTCAAAATCAAATAATTTAAATTTAAAATTGATAAAATTGAAATGACATTGAGGGTTGATTTGATAAAATGTTCTCTTTAAAATATATATATTTGAAAAAAGTTCAAAAACATAAAATTAAGTTAATTGTTTTAAATAAAATGAGCCACTAAACTGTCCCAAAACTAAAGTTTAACTACCTCCCCGAGGAAGTCTAAAAATTGATATAGTTACACGTGTAAGAGCAGCATTTGTCGCATACAAAAGTACAACTCTCATATAAATCTTGTACTCACTGCTGCAGCGAAAAAGATTAAAATGAACAGAAAAATACAAAAAAACAACAAGGCTCCGTTTGGTAAACCTTTCAAATTATAGTTCTTAAGGGTGGAGGTAGGATTTCTTAATTGGGGAGGCTAAATTAATATTATAAATGTGGACTTAAATAATAAATAAATAAATAAATATCCACTAGCTATAACCATTTATGAAGCAGCAAAGATTAAAATTCTTTATATATTAACACCATGATATAACAAAAAGTGTGTTACAAAATGACTATATCTTGTCTCCTTTACTGTAAAACTAACAAAAAGGCACATAATTTCCTATCAAAGTTGTGCTCGACGATGCTTCAGAGAATAGAAATCATCTATAATCATTTCTGAGCTAAAATTTTCTGCGATTTCTTTCTCAATGTAAACAACCAAACAATCTGTAAGAAATTCAACTTCCATTTTGTTGCGAAGGCTAGTTTTTACAATATTTATTGCTGAAAATGCCCTTTCTGTAGTAGCGGTTGAAACAGGAAGTGTCAATATGAGAAGAATCAATCTATGAACCAAATGGTAAGTTTTTGACTTTCTCGTTTCAACTAACCGCCGGCATAGTTTAGAAATTGTGGAGAGATTTTGTAAATCCGGATGATGAGGCACATCAAGCTCAAAGTGTTGCAACTGAAATTTCAAATAAATTCTTTCTTGCTTTGTGAAATCTTGAGGATAGAATTTCTCAACAAGAGTGCAAATATCATCAATTTTTAATGAATTATATGCACTCTTAGGATCCAAACTTGAGCTAAGATTAAGGAGCTCCATTGCTTGCTCACTAAACCGATGATTTAGTTCATGTAACTGAGAGTCGATTACAACAGTAAAGATATCTATTCGATAGTGATGCTCGATTGTTATGTGATTTTGTTGATTACTAGGTGGACCTCGACAGGGGCGGAGGCAGTCAAGGCCCAGGGAGGTCACGTGCCCCCCCTGGGATTTTGGAATTTTTTTTTTTTTAACATAAAGAAAATATTTTAAATAAAAAAATTTATAAAAATATTATTTAAAGTGAAATGTCAATGATATTTTTAAAATTATGAGAACAATAATGGTTATTTTGATTGAAAGTAAAGAGACTATGATAAGTTATATTATTATTTATAAAAATTTCAATATAATGGTGATGTCTATAATTATTGACATGCAAACATAATTAACCTTAATAAAGATATATGAAATTTATTGGATTGTTACGTACATTTGACATGTAGAGTTTGTTCTCCATATGTTTTTTTTTTCCATTCATAACTAAAATGACCACTATATAAATTATAATCAAGTAACACATCTTCAATTATAAAAAAAAAAGTAAAAAATTACAATAGGTCATAACTAATATCAAAATGAGTCATAACTAACTATTACTTGATATATAGTAATAGCCAAAATAAGAACCACAAGAAGTTATATAACTAAATTATATCTAACACTATAATGTGTCATAACTAAAACCCACGAAAATCATAATTACGACATATGATAGACTCTTTTTTTTATGGTGTGTTTTATAGAATTTTTCTACTAAAATATATTATTTCTATCCCAACTTATCTTCTTTTTTAATTTTTCAATCTACCTATAAATAGTTACTCCCCAATATTTATATAAAATTTAATCTCAAATCCTATAATTTAAAATTCACATTTATCCAAATGGACTCTTAATATTTAAGTTTAGTAATATCTCATTGTTGTTTATTATAAAAATTAAAAAAAAAATTTGCTTGGTCAGAGTTTTCCAAAAATACTTTTCAGAAAATTCTACTTTCTTGTTTTTCGGGTTTTTTTTTTATTTATTTTTACTGAATTTTTTTAATTTTTAGACATATCTAACATAAATATACCTAAAAAGTAAAAAATTTGTGTATTTTTATGTATTTATTAATTTTTTGAAATATTTTTTCACAAATTTTTTAAATACATCTAAGTAAAATTCATCTAAAAAAGTAAAAAAAAATATTTTTAAAATTTTAAAAATATTCACTAAAAACAAAAAAAAACACGAAAACTAAAAAACTCAATTTTTAAAAAACTTAATTCAAAAAACTCAAACCAAACACACTGATGTTATCATTAATTTGTGCCCCCTCTCTATCAAATTCCTGGCTACGCCACTGGACCTCGACTCGCACTGTATCGAGCACTCATGTCAGGTATTTCAATCTCATATCGTTCACAAAATAATTTTACTTCCCCAACGAGACTGTCCCAACCATCTTCTCTTAACTTTTGAATAAGTGCTTTTGTAGTTGCAACTAAATGCATAGCATTTGAGATGTCTTGGGTTTTTTGCTGCAAAGCTTGACAAAGAATATCAATTCTACCCATAATTTCCCTCATTAAATGCATAATAAAAACAAACTGAAAGGATGAAATCATATCATACGCTGCATCGGCATACCCACGTTGAGAATAAGTGGATCCATCCTTGGCTACGTTTTTAAGAACTGTACAAGTTGCCCCAAACATCTTTATTAAACTACATATTGATTTAAAATGTGAGCTCCATCTAGTATCTCCAGCTTGTTGCAAAGTGCCAATTTGATTTGCCCCTCTTCCAATCTCAAGTTCATCAATGGAAATCAAGTGTGCAATTTCAGTAGCTTGAGCTTCATGTAGTTCATCATTACATTTGCAAGATGCACCAACAATATTAACAATGAAAGTTAACTTAGAAAAGAACTTATGAACTGGGATTACCTCTCTTGATGCCGCAACTAGTGCTAATTGTAGTCGATGAGCCCAACAATGTACATAATATGCATAGGGACATTCATTTAGAAATAAAGCCTGTAATCCATTCCACTCGCCACGCATATTACTAGCACCATCATATCCTTGTCCACGAATGTTTTGAACATCAAGACTATTTCTACAAAGGACATTAGCTATTTCCAACTTAAGAGTCAAGGAAGTAGTATCTTTAACATGTACAAGATCGAACGCTCCCTTACAAAACCATCTTGGTCAACAAATCTCAAAACAATAGCCATTTGCTCCTTTTTGGACTCATCTCGAGCTTCATCTACAATTATGCAAAACTTCGAATTCCCAAGTTCTTCACGAATCTTATTTCGCACCATACTTGATAAAATATGTAAGATTTCTTTTTGGATGGTTGGTGAAGTATAGTTGGCATTTTTAGGGGCATTCAAGACAACATTAGCAACTTTTTCATTGTATGTGGCTAAAAACTTTATCAACTCAAGAATGTTACCTTGATTTTTTGAATTGGGACGTTCGTCATGGCCTCTAAAAGCACAACCTTGAGAAGTTGGCCAACGAACACTGTCTATTGACGCCTTTAGTCGCAAACGATTATTCATAATTCGTTCAGAAGATTGCCTATCCATAACCTTATCAATATGTTGGGATTGCTTCATCAAAATATCACAACATTTCACGGCATTATTATGAGTTGAACACGGATCCTTACCCATATGGCATAGAAAGGCACAATTAATTCCATCATTCACTTTCTTCCAATTTCGAAATCCATCAATAGTGAATGCATTAGCTCCAAGCCGACCAGTTGGTTTTTTACTAAAAAGATAGCATGGTAAGCAATATGCAGTATCTTTTGAAGGAGAGTACTTTAACCAATGAAATATATTGAACCAAGATGATTGAAATCAACGAGGATGATTTATAGACCCAGACGGAGGATATTTTGAAAGAAGAAACTGATATGGTCCTGCCTTGATATAAGCCCTTCGAGTTTCATCTTGTTGATTAGTTGGATAATCCCATATTTGAGGACGTATCCCAGGATCACGCTCTAAGGAAGAAGTGTCTACATCTTGACATTCAACTCGTGGATTTTTTGAAGGATGTTGATCAGGAATTGAAGTCTCAATATTAGAGTTCAAGTTAGGCACATCAGATGTTGAATTATCAACACTCTTTCTTTTAAAGAATGTATCAATTGTTTTTAGCTTCCCCATGACATGAACACATTTAAGCTTCTGATAACCTGAAAATTTTATTTATACATTATTTTTTTTATGAATCTAAACTTTTGATAACTTCAAATTTTATTTATATTACAAGCACATATCATCTTTAACAATATACAAAACATTAAATAAATTCAAACATAAAATATACAATTTATATAAACAGATTAAAATTAACAAACATAAAAACAGGGAGACTTACCTTCTATTGAGAAAAAAGGAGAAATACTGATGATAGTGATAAGTGAGAACATGTCCAAAAGCTGGGAGTCATCTTCTCTACTAATCATAAGGAAAAAACCAAAATAAAAATGAATATCTCATTCTCTATTTATTAACTAAATATTTTAATTTTAAAATAAATTAATAAAAACAAAGTGAGTTCATGAGCTATTGAATGTTACATTTCTTTGTCAATTGCTTTCTAAAAGGTGGGTTTTGCCGTTAAGAGTTATTGGTTCTCCTAGTTCATAGCAGAAAAAAAAAGAAGAGAAAACCCTTTCAAATGAGAGCTCTATTTTTATTTTATTTTTTTTGAACTGCTCTAATCTGAGATGTTTGTTTGTTTGTTAAAGCTCCAAACTTCCTTTACAAGCTTTGACATCCCATCCCACCACGTGACTCACTTGTGAGTTGTAACTTGTATCACATGACTTTTATTTGTTTTTTAGTTTTTTTTATTCACAGATATTTGTTTGTATCATTGGATGAGGTGGGGCCCAATCTTTGAAATGGGAGGGAAAGAAGACCAGAGGTGAATACAAACAAAGGGGGCCACTGTTAAGAGATTACATAAAAAATATATATTTAACATATATATATGTATGATTTTTGTTGACTTTGTGGGGGCCGAGACCCCCCCGACCCCTCCTTCCCTCCGCCACTGATAGTTTCCATCCATTGATTTGAGTGTGGTGTTTGCTTTGAGCTTTTAAATTATAATTCTACACTCATTTCTCAAAACTCAATTCAAAACATAATCATTACTTTTCAAAACTCAGAACCAAACACATAATTCAAAACTTTTTTCAAAACTCAATTCAAATCAATATTTTAATTTTTTAAATATTTTAAATATTTTAATATTTAAATATGTTACAATTTTTTTTATTTTTTAATTTTTTGAATATTTTTCAATATTACGATTTTAATTTTTTAAATTTTAAAATATTTTATAAAAATATATTCAAACTCTATTTTATAAAATATTTTTAAATATTTTAATTTTTTGTTATGTATTTGGTTACGATTTGAGTATAAAGTTGTGAAAGTAGTATGGAGTTTCGAGTTATGTGTTTGATTATGAGTTTTAAAAATAATTTCTTAATTGAGTTTTGTTTTATGTGTTTGGTTACGATTTGAGTGTAGAGTTGTTTTTAAATTTAAAATATTAAAATTTAAAATTATTTAAATTTTTTGAATATTTATTTTAATTTTTTACTTATTAAATTTTTTAGATTATTTAAATTATTTAAATATTTATGATTTAAATTTTTTGAATATTTATTTTGAAAAAAAATTATTTCCTTTGTAGCATTTTCAATTAAAAAATTGATTAATGTTATTTTCTGTTAATAATAATTTTTTTTAATTGAATTTTAAAAAGAGTTTGGTTATGAGTGTTGATCAGAATTTTCAATAGTATGAAAGTAGTATGTTTTATTATGAGTTATAACAATTTGAATTAAGTTTTGAAAACTCTTTCCAAAACTCATAACCAAACAAATTTTCTTACTTCACATGTCAAATCAAACTTTTAAAACTCAATTCAACACTCTATTCAAAAGCCATAACCAAACAAATTTTCTACATTCAAATCATAATTTCACAATTCACAAATTCAAAATACAACTCATATTCTCAAATCATATTTACAAAACTCTACCCAACGCAACCAAGAACTATTTTCTCTAAATTTTATTGTTGATTACTTTGTTTCAAAGGCTTAAAATTGTAAGTGGTGTTTGGTGATCAAACCCGAATTCAAACCCCCAATAAAAGCAAAATTATATGAAATTAAGAGCTACTAAAAATAACAAATTTGAATTAGACTCAAATTTGAAGTCTACAAATAAATATAAAAAATTCAGGAAAAATCATTATTCAAAAATTTCCAGGGAGATCATTATAATTATGTCAAATGTATGAGTTTGATTGTATATTTTCTAAATCTCAAGAAAAGTGAATGTAATTTACTCTAAATTTTTTTTTTAGCCTTTACACAAATTTTACCAATCAACAATAAAATGATTGTGTTGATAATTTTTATGTATTGACAGATTCAAAGATTACTAAATTCGCCAAGTCTAAAGAAAAATAAACAAAAAAATAAAAAAAGAAAGATATGAAGTTGATGATATAAAATAAAGGTGTGAACAATCAAATTACAAGGAATCATACATTACTTCTACTCATATCTATGTCAAATCTACTCCTAGATAGAAAAAGAGGAAATTTCATTTTACCTTCCAAATATACCTGAAATTTTTCAAATTGTATCAATTTGGCCCCTGCTGTCAATTGTCGTCTATGATCAAATAGAAGTTACTGTTGTGGCACTCAAACTTTATTTGAATCATATTTTATTCTCCAAACTATTCTCAAAATATCAATTAGATTTCTGGATAAAATGAAGTTTGGGAGTTTAGTTGATTTTAGACCCCTGGATAAAACGCCTTAAAGTGGAATATGGTTCGTGAAGCATCTGGCTTACCGGTAATCTCCCATTCCCGCCGTCGAGAGACTAGAATAACTATGGCATGCCAGAAACGAGGAGTTGAGGTGGTTAGACCTATAACTATTATCATAGACTGGAAGCCATTTAGTACCCAGTTGGATTCCAAGTCTAACTTGGTATTCCTTTTTGGCTATGTTTAGATTATGCCAATTAATGTTCCGTTCGAGACAGATCAGTGTATTGTGAGTCAAACCATTCAGCATTGACAAAGTTTTGGGGTTTAGTTGATAATTTAGAAGTCATTTGGGCGGTAAAATGAAATTGAAGTGTTAGATTTGCAACTTTCGTTTGATTATAAACGGTAGCTAACGGTAAAGGTAAAATCCATCTAAAATCAATAATTTGGAGTAAAATTGATATTATTAAAAGAATAGAGGTTGATATTGATTTTTGAGTGATAGTTTGGAGGGCAAAATAAAATTTTCTCTAGAAAAAATGATAGAAATCAATTCATTTGATTTGTCAGAGAAGGTTTAACATATGGAGATGGATTCCCTCCAATCCATAATCTGGACTAGAGGGCATTCTTTGGATCCATAGAGTCCACCATAGGTTATCATCAAAACTGTTCATTTGCTTATATCAATCACAAAAAAAAAAAGAAAAAGAAAAAAGAAAAATAGATCCATCTGATAATCAGAGCCTATTCAATTTATTGCATTTGTCACCAAAAAAATGAATGGTTTTTTTTTTTTAAAACGTAATTGTCGTCCATTTTTTGAGTGACAAACGCAACAAATTAAATATGTTACGATTATTAGATCGACTTAATTTTTTTGTGATTGATATACATGAAGTGCCTAACAAAATGAACGTTTCTGATTATTAAAACAAGAACCATAGTAGACCCCATAGGCCCAAACAGAGCCCCAAATTAAGGATTGGAGGGGCTCTAGGTCCTTAACATATAACCATGAATAATTATAGAAAAAAAAAAAAAAAAAAAACCTACCAAGTAACCGCTACCTAAATAACTACTCATAACTTTATACATCTCACATCATTCTCTACAATTCTATATGTCCTTATGTGTATGTAATTTTTTTTAACCTCCAAGAGATTAAGGGAGCGTCACGTGTCTTACATAGTAAAAATATTAATAATAATAAAAAGTCTAAATTTAGTCATAGTTGATACAATCGACAAGCTATATAATCAACAAGAAGAATAACAAAACTCTTTAAGATGGTCCATGGCATGAATCAGCATATCAAAATAGACAGAAAATAAATTGTAGTGCCAACACGACCACTACTACATCTTTTATGATATTATTGAAATATTTGCAGTGGATGCCATTAATGAAGGAGATTCCAAAGGCAGAAGGACATGAGGCGAAATTGGTAGTTGCAGAGCAAATGGCAGAAGGATTATTGTTGTTAGAGTCGTCTTTTGTCAAGCGTAGCCAAGGAAAGGGTTTCTTTGGCGGCTATAGCATTGGTTTCCTTGACATAGTCTTAGGATGCTTCACAAGGTGGCTTAGAGTGATAGAAATGAGAAATGATTTGAAGCTTCTTGACGAAAGCATGACTCCTGGTCTAGTGAAATAGGCTGAGAGGTTTCTTTCAAATGAGGCAGTGAAAGATGTTATCCCAGGAACTGAGAAGATGATGGAGATAATCAAGATGCGTCAAGAAGCACAAGTTCAATCTCCTAAACTTTTTCTTATTATGACCAATGTTTGGATTTCGGTCAGCATTCAATTTTCAATGTTTTCTTTTTCAGTTTATGCTTTTGACGACTATCTAATTGTAGTGCAACGGTTTTGAATGGAGACTTCCCAAAACATTGTCAGCAATCTTGTTATGACCACCATGTTTGATTGCCTAGAAATAATAAACACATAGAAAGGGTGTTATGGTAAAATGAAGGGTTTTTGAAGGTATGTGAATTGTTCAATGTTAATTACCATTAATTATCTCTTAACATGTAGAATACCATGCCATAACAAATGACCAAAACACCATTTATCAATATTGCGTGTAAATTTTTGTATCTGTGAGGACATATTTTTAAGGTTGTCCACGTGGCCTATGTTGTTAGCCGAGGTGCCACATGGGGAATCTAGGGATGCCGAGGTATGATGCTATCATATAGGAATCCCAGATATTCAGATAGAGGATAAGTGTCCTAGATGATGTTAGATTATTTGTTTGGGTAAGGTTGGACTCTTAAAAGAGTTGATCCTAATCTACATAAGAGATAAGAGGAGTCTTGGATGAGTTGTAAATGAAGTCCCATGAAGTAAGACTTTTTGGGGAAGTTGGACATTGATCATTATATAAAGAGGGCACCCTCGTGGGTCTAAGGTAAGTTTTGAACTAGTGTTATTTTGTGCCAATATCTTTGAGAGATAAGTTGACTGACTTAAGCGTCGGAGTGCCCCAGGGTGAACGAGCTACCGTGATGTTTGTTGTCATCTTGTGTGCAAGTGTTGGGCTATTTTATTCTTTCATGTGTTCTACGGCTAAGTTTCTTAGATCTCTACTAGGATATCTAGTTTGGTTGTGAGGTCAAAAATCGACACCCACAATTTGGCGCCATCTGTGGGAACTTAGTCAGAATAAATGGCCAACATCGTATAAGATCAACGTGTTAGGGACGACGAGTTCAGCAAAGATGGAGAACGCATCAACATTAATGGAGACAACAACAGTGGTGTGTGAAACGCAATGAACAACGAAGATCCTTCCAGAAGGAATTGATGCAAAGATAAGGGGTATGAGCACTTCCCGATGAGATTACTACAATGAAGATGACCTTCAAGTATGGAAGGATCGAGTTGCCTAAAGAGAAGACATTGGCCTAGGTGAGCAGATCCTAGATGGAAGAGCTTGGCCTAGGTGAGCAAATCCCATATGAACGAGCTCAACCTAGGTAGGCAGATCGAGGAAGACAAAATCTCGACCAAGATAAGTAGGTCTGAGAAGAGAAAACATCGGCCTAGGTGAGCGGATCCTAGATGGAAGAGCTCGACCTAGGTGAGCAGGTCCCAAATGAACAATCTCACCCTAGGTAAGTAGATCTTAGAAGACAAGACCTCGATCTCGATAAGTAGGTCCAAGAAGAGAAGATATCAGCCTAGGTAAGCATATCTCAGATGGAAGAGCTCAGTCTATGTAAGCAGATCCTATACGAACGAGCTGATCGAGGAAGACAAGATCTCGGCCTAGATGAGTAGGTCCGAAAAGAGAAGACATTGGCCTAGGTGAGCAGTTCCCAGATGAACGAGCTTAGCCTACGTAGGTCGATCGAGGAGGACAAGATCTCAGCCTAGATGAGTAGGTCCGAGAAAAGAATACATCAGCCTAGGTGAGCAGATCCCAGATAAACGAGCTCAGCCTAGGTAGGCATATCGAGGAAGACAAAATCTCGGCCTAGATGAGTAAGTCCGAGAAAAAAATACATCAGCCTAGGTGAGCAGATCCTAGATAGAAGAGCTCAGCCTAGGTGAGCAAATCTTAAATAAAAGACCTCACCCTAGGTGAGCAAACCCCAGAAGACAAGACCTCAGCCTATATTAGTAGGTTTAAAAAAAGAATATATCGACCTAGGTAAGAAGATCCCAGATGAATGAGCTCAACCTAGGTAGGCAGATCCAGAAAGACAAGACCTTGGTCAAGATGAATAGGTTTGAAAAGAGAAGTGTAATGCTTGATATTTCATCATCAATATATAATGCTTATCTAAGAACATTATAGCTATGACAATAAATTAAAATATTAAATAATCTGATTTCTCTCCCAAAAGTTATCTCTTTTCCCCCTTGAACTATTTATATGATAACATCAATGTATTAATACATTATCGAAATAGTAAATAGTTCAAAACACAAGAGATATTACAAAACAAATGCCCTAAGGGCTTACATCTTTTCAAGAATTTTCCTTGATTACACAAAAGATGGAGATCTAACTCCACACAAAAGTAGCCCAAGGCTTTATTACATAGCACAACAAGGAGCCTCTGCACTCTCATCCAAAATTTCCTTCTCAATACCAATCACTTTGGTAACACGTCAACATCATCCCCTGAAAGGTTGTTAGTTTTGGGGTGAGCAATCACGCAGTAAGAAATACTATTAACAAATTATATAATTAATCGAAATACATATGATCATGCTATGCAAAGGATGAGAAAAACCCATGTCCGTTCCTTTGTAAAAACCATGAACCCAAATTAAACAATGTCGATAACAAATGCTCATCCATAACATGGGGTATAAATATGCTATGACGTCCAAATACAAGAGCTGTAAACTATAAATACACACACATATATACACATAAAGTAATCCCACATTTGCTGATTCTAGAAACGGCGGGGCTTTGAGCACCCAAGACCTTACTCTTCCACATTTGCCAACTCTAGAAATGGTAGGCTCGTGGACACCAAAAATCATGTTTTCCACATTCTCCGACTCTAAAAACGGAAGGCTCGTGGACACCCTAAAACCTTTCCCATATTGGTCTGACGATATGCATACGATAGGTCAATTGGGCACCTTGACTCCCCATGCAGGTACCGATATACATAACACAACTCAAACCAAAACCTGACTCATAAGCCGTATTCATACGCTATTTACCCCCTTTCAATATGTTCTAATCATTGACAATTCCAAGCCACAAGTATAATTAATGAATGCACATGATGCATGAGTATACAAATCTCAACTCCCCTAAAGTAGTTTCAATTCACAACAATCCAACAATTTTGAACATTTCCAATTAAAGTAATTCTCCAAGTCACCATCTCAAGGTTTTGTGATAAAAAGTTCCCAACATTTCATGTTCCAACATAAAAATCAAGTCAATACATCTAGTTTCATGATTAGAAGGCCAATTGAACTAAATCCCCTTTATTGAACAATTTTGAAAATTGGGGTTTTAAAAAAATTAGGACTTTTCCCGTTTAAAGTATTTAAAGGTTAATTCTCATCACCCATAACATAATCATCAACACAAAACATAAACTCTTCAAGAAATTCATAAATGATGACCCCTTTTGATCAAACCCACTAGATCACCCACCAATCTTCATACTTTTTAATATCTATATAGATATAAAGAAAATACCACATATATATATATCCCAAATCAAAGATATAATGAGTTAAAAGAACCTCTACCTCAAGATTAAAGACAAGTAGTTAAGACCCAACTCTAAACTCCAAAATAGCGCAAAACAATCTATAGATCCTTTGAATAAAGACTGCTCTTCAAACTCTTAGGAAGATCTAGGATGGATCTTGGTAAAAAATAAGAGGAATCAAGTGTTTTAGGGCTATGGTTTCAAAAATAGGTGAGAGAGAGAGAGAGAGAGACAGAGAGAGAATGTATGGAAAAAGTGAGAGAAAGTGTTTAAATCTACTTTTAAATGTGTTGTCCCAAACAGACTGCCCGAGCGAACTTTCCACCGCTCGAGCGAAGTGCTCAAATCAAAGAGACCGCTCGAGCTAACTTTCCACTACTCAAGTGAACTTTCCACCGCTTGAGCGAAGTACTCAAATCAAAAAGACCACTCGAGCGAACTTTCCATCGCTCAAGCGATGAACACAAGGTCTCAGAAGTTTTGCAAAGCTACAATGAAACTACTGATTGCCTAAATTCTACGCTCGAGCGACCACTTCACCACTGGAGCGATCTTGCTTGCAAACAATCAAGATATTGGGGGCTCCGTATCTCCGTTCGAGTGACCAATTGACTACTTGAGCGGTCACCCAGAATAGGTTGTTCCAAGAAAATATTGGCCTAGTTGAGCAGATCCCAGATGAACGAGCTCAACCTAGGTAGGCAGATCTAGGAAAACAAAACCTCGATCAAGATGAGTAGGTCTGAAAAAAGAAGAGCTCGACCTAGGTGAGTAGATCCAAGAAGACAAGACCTCAGCCTAGATGAGTAGGTCCGAGAAGAGAAGATATCAGCCTAGGTGAGTAGATTCTAGATAAACGAACTCACCCTAAGTGAGCGAATCCAAGAAGGCAAGACCTCGGTCTAGATGAGTAAGTCCGAGAAGAAAAAAAACCTTACCCTAGGTAAGCATGTCTAAGAAATGAAAAATGCGACCTAGGTAAACAGATCCAAGAAGAAAATGCCTCAACCTAGGTGTGCAGATTCAAGAGGAAAAGGCCTCAACCTAGGTTAGCAGATCCGAGATAAAAAGAGTTTGACCTAGGTGAGCAATTTTGAAAAGATCAAAACTTAACCGAGGCAAATAGATTGAGACAAAACAAAGACTACCCGAGACTAGAAGATCTTGACGGTAAGGGATTGTCGAGGCTTTGGAATGTGGCTTGATGAAATTTAGAGCTCAGCTCTAATGATGTCGATAACCTCAGTTGAAGTTAAGAATAAATTGAAGGGAATGACTATTGAAATGAAATTGAAGGAAATGACCCTTGATCAAACAGAATGACCCTTGAGTGGGGAACAACCCCTGAGCGAGTTAACTTAGGCTTGCTGAGAAGGCAGAACTAAACTAAGTTAAAGAATTGTTTCAACAGGAAACTGTGTGATTAACTTAGGCTTGCCGGGAAGACAGAGCTGGACTAAGTTAAAGTGTGTTCCAACAAGGAATTGTGAGTTTAACTTAAGCTTGTCGAGAAGGCAGAGCTGAACTAAGTTAAAGTGATGATTCAATGAGAAACAAGATGAAATTAACTATGACTCTGCCATAGGGCAATAATGTTAGTTTGTTGACCTGGTTAATTTGTAACAAAAATTCAAAGTAGTTAGTATTGTGAAATCGGTGCACTAAGGTTAAGCATTTAGTATTTTGTTTAGATAAGCTAAACACGAGACATCGGTCATGGATGTCAAAGTCTGCAAAGACTCAAGCAAGAATGAAATGCCAGCTCATTAATGTGAAGGTAAGTACTTATATTCACATCAAGGGGTAGAGAGCATGGATGAGTTAATGAAGTCTGAGTTAGTGATTTGAATGTGATACTTGTTAAAATTTTCAAACAAAATTTTATCAATTGAACTTATCTGAGATAAATAATAGTTCTATATGAGATGTTGTAATCTGGAGGTGGTTATGTTATTCGAGATGAGGTATTATCCAAGATGTTACACTTAAAAAGCTTTTGAATGACAAGACATCCAACAATAGGGATAAAAGTTTGAAGCATACACTAGCCAAAAAACAAACATTGTATTCACATAAACGAATTGTAGTTACATCACCAGAAGACATGTTGGCCTTGCCAAAATAGATCGAATATTGTTCAGGAAATCATTGTTCACAAGAAGACAAAGTATTGAAGAAAAAGACAAGTGGAAGTAAAATCCTAAGTGCTAGCTTTTGGATTTGCAACGACAGAGGTTTCAGTTTGACAAACTTCGGTAATTGCAATTGTGTCGGCCTTAGTTTTCAAAGTTGCAATCATGTCAGCCTCAAAATTGGTTGTGATCTCTTCATTGATTTCTTTAGGAGTTTCTTTGACAATCTTTTAGGCCACAATCTTGTCGGCTTGGTTGGTTGCAGAGGAAGTGTTTTAACTTCTTCATAATCTTTAGTGAGGTCCAAGATGTCGTCGTTTAGAGTGCGGGACTTGACTTTTGCTGGAGGGTTTTCTTTTTCTTCATCTTCTTCCTCTGAGCTATTGGGATCTTTGACGGGGAGAGGAAGGAAAGACAAAGAAAATATTGTTATATCCCAGAGTGGCGAGTTCTCGGGGACAGTTGTGGTATTCAGGGCAGCAAACCATATGAGAGCATAGCCTCTAGTGCAAGAGATGTTGACCTACTCCTTATATTGATCTTGGACGGAGTCTTGGCCTTCCTAATAGGCTTTAGTGTCTACTTCCTTGATCTCTAGCTCCTTGCTAGTTAGTGCCTCTGCTAGTTTCTTTTCAGCTTCGACAGTAGTAACTTGGTCCCTTTACTTCCTACACTTCTTTTTTGAGATGTTGAGCTGCTGGAGGTATTCATCAGACTTCACGATTTTCTTAGTCATGACCCCTTTTTTTCTTTTCAGCCGTGTATGAAAAACATGAGGATGTTAGATTGACTATAAGGAGAAGAATGAAGGTTAGTAGTGAATAAAAAATTCTAAGTATGAATTGTTTGGAAGAGGAAGTTAGAAGTTTTACGAAGGTGGAGTATTACATCATTTTTGCGAAGTGCTCGTACTTGTTGTGGTCGCTAATGGCATCCATGTTAGATGGCAGAAGCAAACCAATACTAAGGACATTCTCGACTTCGACACTCTTGGAGACATTGTCTTCAGCCTTCAGTGGTCAGTTGCCGATCATGATCTCAGGGTACCAGGTGTCATTAGGAGTGACATCCTTTGATCCTTTAACCCTAGTGGATTTGAGATGTTTGCTGCTTGGAGTTTTGGTAGACTAAGGAGCAAGGCATTTTTTAGTAGCCATCTGGGATATCGGCATGTTGTCCTCGATATCATCAGTGCTGGGCAGTGGCCATAGTTTGTTTCTTTTTACCCTTAGACTTGGGCTTTTTGGACTTTGGTAGAGTTGGTAAAGGAGATGGAGTGGATTCACAATTATAACATCAAGGATGTTAGCAAGAAGGTCTTCTACGATGGGTGGTCGGTGAGACATGTCATCATTAGTGGTCGGCGAGACATGTCATCATTGGTTGCGGCAATGGTTACTCATCGATATGCAGCAGATAGGGCGATTGAAGGATTGTCAAGGTCGTAGGCTAACAACTTAGGACTTCAATGTTTCCTGCTCCTGGTTCTGGTGACATGATTGTCGTTATGTCGGCATTTGTGCTGCTGTTAAGATGGTATGTTGACTAGTGGAGCAGTCGATGAAGTGCTTGGCTACTAACCTAATTCAACTAGTAAAGTTTGAACCTTGGACACAAATGGAGTATTCACATTGATGAAAGTTTCAAGAATAGCGATGGTGGTTTGTAGAGGTAGAGAGAGAGAGAGAGAGAGAGATGAAGTGGGAAAGTGAAGAGATTTTGTTGGAATTAGAAGAGGTGACAAATTGTAATGATTCAAATTTCTTGGGAGACGTGTGATGGCTGATGTCAGGTGACGTCACATGGGGCAGCATGTGTCAGTTATGGGATGTGTTGGGAACCAGTGAGGAGGTGACATGTTATGATGTTAGTATGACAGTTGAGTTTGTTTTGAGATGATAGATTTCGAATCTTGATGTTCTTGAACTAGCGAGCCACGATCTCGGCTAGTAATGCGATTTCGGCTAAGATGTTGGACTTGGATGAGAAAGAACATTTTAGTTCTTGGTTTTTGACGAATAAATAGATGCCTTTGTTTCATGAAGCCGACGAGTCATGATCTCATTTGGAGGAATTTCTTTCATCATGTTGTTTAACTGACATGTTGGGCGGTCAGATGATGTAGGTTCCATCACCTCAGGTTACCGAGGTAATAGAACCTAGGGGCAGTTATAGGGACATATTTTTAGGGTTGTCCACGTGGCCTAGGCTAAGGTGCCACGTGGGAAATCTAGGGATGTCGAGGTATGATGCTATCATATCAAAATCTGAGATATTCAGATAAAGGACAAGAGTCTCAGATGATGTTAGATTACTTGTTTGGGTAATGTTAGACTCTTAAGAGAGTTTATCCTAATCTAAATAAGAGGAGTCTTGGATGAGTGATATCCTTATAAAGGATAGAGTCCCATGAAGTAAGACTTCTAGGGAAAGTTGGACACTAATCATTATATAAAGAGGGCACCCTCGTGAGTCTAAGGTAGGTTCTGAACTAGTGTTATTTTGTGCTGATATCTTTGAGAGATAAATTGACTGACTTGAACATTGGAGCACCCCCAGGTAAACGAGCCACCATGGTGTTTGTTGTCTTCTTGTGTGCAGGTGTTGGGCTTTCCTATTCTTTTGCGTGCTCTATGGCTAAGTTCCTTAGATCTTGGTTAGGAGATCTAGTTTGGTTGTAAGGTCAAAAATCAACACCCACAGTATCTTTGATGTCTGACATTGAAAATGACTTGGTAAAAGAGTGTGCATAAGAAAATGTGAAAAATGTTTCATACCACTAATTTAACACCACTAATGCACCACTAATGACATGGCATCATGTGGACCCCATTATTGATGTGATAATTTGGCCTTTGTTTTTTGTTTTTTTTGTTTTTTGGTTTTTTTCTTGCACTTGTCACCTCATTAGTGGTGCTTTTAGAGCTCCTGATTTAGTGCTCTAAATCGGAACTAATCAAATGTTGCTTACATTTTTTGTCCTTTTCTTTTGTATTTAGTTATATCAATTTCAATTTTATTGAATTTTTGCTTAATTTTAATTTTCTTGAATTTTGAATTAAAATGACTTCGTTTTTTTTTTTTTTTTTTTTTTTTTTTTTTTTTGGAATTTTTGTGACAAGTTGCATTATTCAATGCCTTGCCTTAATCAACTGCTTAAGCTCACCACTTAACAACTAGTAGAGTATAGTTACGACTTTACACATAGAGGACTTGGCTTTTAAGAATTGCTTTAACTTTTGAACTTTGGATATTATGTCATTTAGCTTCTGAATTATAAATATTCACCAAATTGAAATTGTAGGTGTTGATTTTTGACCTCTCAACCAAAGTAGATCTCTTCGCCAAGATCCTAGGAACCTAGCTGTAGAGCACACTGAAGAATAGAAAAACCCAACACTTGCACACAAGAAGACAACAAACACCAGTGGCTCGTCCACCCGGGAGGCACTCCGACGATCAAGTCAGTTAACTTATTTCTCAAATATAACAACTCAATGACAAAGTTCACAGACTAAAATGTATTTTAGACCCGCAAGGGTGCCCTCTTTATATAATGATCATTTCCCAACTTCTCCTAGAAATCTTATTTCATAAGACTCTATCCTTTACAAGGATATCACTTATCCAATACTCCTCTTATTTAGATTAGGATCAACTCTCGCAAGAGTTTAACCTTACCCAAATAAGTAATCTAACATCATCTAGGACTCTTGTCCTCTATCCGAATATCTCAGATTTCGATATGATCACATCATAACTCGGCATCCCTAGATTCCCCACGTGGCACCTCGGCTAACAACCTAGGCTATGTGGACAACCCTAAAAATATGTCCCCACAACTGCCTCCTACGTTCTATTACCTTGGCAACCTGAAGTGATGAAACCTACATCATCTGACCTCCCAACATGTCGGCTAAACAACATATTGAAAGGAATTCCTCCAACTGAGATCATGACTCATCAACTTTATGAAACAAGGACTTGCATGTGTCCACTCATCAAAAACCAAGAACTAAAATGTTCTTTGTCATCCAAGTCCAATATCTCAACTGAGATCGCACTACTAGCCGAGATCGTGACTCGCTAGTTCAAGAACATCAAGATTCGAAATATGTCATCTTAAAACAAACTCAACCGTCATACCAACGTCATGAAGTGTTACCTCCTTATTGGTTCCTAACATGTTCCATAACTGACACACGTCGCCTCATCTAATGTCACCTGACATCAGCCATCACACGTCTCCCAAGAAATTTGAATCATTATAGTTTGCTGCCTCTTCCAATTCCAACAAAATCTCTTCACTTTCCCACTTCATCTCTATCTATTCCCCTAAACTCTCTCACTCTCTTTGCCTCTGCAAGCCACCATCGTTGTTTTTGAATCTTTTGTTGCTGTGAATACTCCATTTGTGCCTAAAGTTCAAACTCTACCAGCTGACCCAGACTAGAAGCCAAGCACTTCATCTGTTGCTTCACACATCAACCCACTATCTCGATGGCAATGCAAACACATACATAGCAACAATCCTGCCACCAGAACCAGGAGTAAGAAACACCAAGGTCCTAAGCTCCTAGCCTACGACCTTGATAATCCTTCAATTGCCCTATCTACTGCATACCAACGAGTAACAATCGTCGCAACCAATGACAACATGTCTCGCCAACCACCCATCGTAGAAGACTTTCTTGTTGACATCCCTAGAGTCATAACTATGCAATCATGTCATGACCTGGACCCACCCCTAGAGGTTTAGGTCATGACCGGCCAATAATCCCAAATTACCTTCGGCCTCAAAGACAAAATTCAAATCATATTTAATATATGGGGCCAGAAGCGGAAGCAAAATAATAAAATTGTGTCCATTGAACTGTGCTTACATGACATAATTAAAGATATACAGATCACTTCTCCACATACATATCATAACATATTTACAAACATTCATCTGAATATACAAAACACAATATCACAAATATAACTTAACATAAACTTAACAAAATTAAGCTTAATCAAGCTTGACCTAAAGCAACAACAAAAAGCCTTAACTCAGAGCCACACTTCGAGTGGTTTCACAAAAAGAGTTGACTCCAAAGCACTTCTTGCTGAACTTCCTATTGCTCACTTATATATATATATATATATACATATATAACGGAGTGAGTTGGAAGCCCAATGAGTAATCTCAAAGTAAAGGGGTTAAATGAATGAGTTCTATAACATTTTAAAAAATATAATATTCTTGACATAATTAAAACATACATTGGAAACGTATAATGGCAAATATGGTTCATTGGAAACATACATTGGGTGAATTCATACAGAATGACCATGTTAGACAGCATCATACAAAACGCCCATATTAGACGACTTATGCAGAACACCCACTTTGGATGACTTGATACGGAACCCCCGTATTGGACGACTCTATACAGTACGTTTATAATTGGTAGATATCATACAGAACGATTACAATCGGAGTGATGTGGAACGATCATTAAAGATCGACATCATACAGAACATTTACAAAGAATCAATAACTTATACACAATGTACAGGACGATTCAAAGGCAAAACGGAAGTCATTAGAGATCAAAGTACATTTCCAAAGTTGTCACAATAGTTAATCAAAGTGAAACTCATTCATTCCTAGCAAAATCCAATTTTCAGAAAGCTTATCATGTCATACACATTTCTGAATTTCATAGTATAACTTAGCGTCTCAAAAGTACTTGGTCAGAAAACTTATCGTGTCATGAACAATCAAAGATTCCTAACATATCTTATCATTTCAGAAAAGACTTGTCTTATCGAATATCTTGTAATCAAAATATAGATTGCATAAACTATCATAAAGCAAAGCCAATTTCAAAGTAGTTTATACAAAAATATCTTTACAAAGATATTACTCACCTTGACTAATTCGATGTTCTTTCTCAATGTTCCAACCTACACATTCATATAACCATACACATTGAAGCACATTGTGTAACGCCCCAACTTCTAGGCCATTAATAAATCAAATCAACCTCAAATTTAAAATTCTAACTAATTAATAACCTAAAAAATACAAATTGGCTCCAAAATAATTACACAAATGTCTATAATCTATAATTTATACAAATCTCCAAAAATGATATATAGTGGTGGGCCCAAAAATCTCAAACTCAATAATTCTTTAAATGCTTCAATTCTAATTACCACTAGATTTGCTCCACACCTGAAAAATAAATTAATTCGGGAAGTATACAATACAACAAGAATAACAATGCTTGAATAGAAAATAAATCAACAAAGATCCTACAATTTATGACATGGCACAAACTATTCGATTCGAGACACCAAACAATTCACTAAATTGCACAAATAAGTCAACTCGACATGTGATAATTTATCCAGGACCAAATACCCGGTCCTACTCGGTACATGACCAATGATCGGCCTCACCCATCTTACCCAAGCACAACCGTTTATCTAGACTATTGTTCCAAGCTATTGGCAAAGTCCACTCGATCCATGAATGGAGCATTTTCACGTCATTTAGCCAGACAATTCAACACTAACTACATAGAACAACTTCACAGAATTTATCAAATGACTAGAATAATTAAGCATATCAACGAGAATGATTTCACAAAATTTAACATATGACCAGGATAATCAAGAGGAGTACAAATCAGAAGTAATTAAAATAAACACTCTTTGCAAAGAGATTTACAGGAAGCATATTGTATATTACCCGAATTACCTCAAAACAAGTCCATGACCACTTGATGTAAAATCCCCCCAACACCAATGCTTTAGTCATCTGCTATATCATTATAAATCTCCAAAGGTTGTGGATCCAAAAGGTATTTAAAGTTTAACAAAATCTACAATTTTCCTCTTGAATAAAATGCTAATTCTCACTCTAAATACTCTTAATCTATAATTTAAGAGAGAACAATATGAGAGAGAGATATGGATGGACCAAGAAGAAGAAAGGAAAGAAGTTGAGAGGATGAGTTCCAATTTATAGGCAAAACAAAGAGTAGCCTCCAAGTAAACTTGGAGAGAAAGAAAGATAATTGACTTATAGGCAAAGAAAGGTTGCTTGGAGGGAAAGAAAAGAAAATTTGCTTAAAGGGAAATAAAAGAACCTTTACTTAGAGCCCAAACAAACTTAAATAAATAAATAAATAAAAGAGAAGAATAATATGAAATGGAGGTAAAAAGAGATATTAGGTTCTCATCTAAAAATCTTACTACCAAACTACCACCAATATCTCTCACTAAAATATTAATACCTAAAAAATACGAGGTTTCACATTGTCTAAATCAAATAACTTATATTCTCTTTTCTAATTCATTTACTTGTGTTGATTTTGTACTTATTAATCTTCAATGAGTCATAATTCATACCTAGGAATGCTCAGATAAAGATGGAAATGAAAATATGAACACATAACCATTTTTCAAAAATTTGCTGAAAAGGCTTGACTGCTCGAGCGGACACTGGGTCGCTTGAGCGAACTGCGTTGTCTGCAAAAATGCTAGATGGTTCTCAAGTGCACTCTAGCGGAATGATGACCACTCGAGCAGTTTGTGACGTCTGCAAAAGTGCTGGAAGCCCGTAAAGTATGCTCGAGCGGTATACCCACTGCTTGTGCTGTCTGCGAAATTTCTAGATTTTCAAAATTGAAAGTTTGAGCTTCAAACACCTTTTCAAAACCAAAACTCATGCATGGCTTGTTCTTTAAGCTTAAAAACTCTTCAATAAACATAATTAGATGATCATTTGCAAATCCTTTGCTCAAAATTCATCAATTTAGAGCTCAAAACCTTCATGCATGTAAGATTTTCAAATTCTTTTCTCTTATACTCTTCAAAATATGGACTTGACTCTCAAATTCATGAAGTAAAACTCTTGAAGTTTTAGGAGGAGAAATTGCAGTTTTACCCAAATGCGACAGAATCTATCTAATTTTCTTAGCAAACTTATTTGACCATCTTCCATTGGTTTTTAGTCACACGATCTTCTGTAAATATGTTCTAAACTCAAATATCTAGTAATCCATTCTGACCATACTTCTTTTTGACATCGTTTGAGGTCCCTTTTTATTTTTCAAACACAGATCACCTGTGCTGGAAGTTGTTGTAGCTCATTGTCCCAGAAACCAGTTTTCTTCCAAATTTTATTTCTCTATTTTAAAATCGTTTTTAGCCATGGTATTCTTCTCGAAATATTTTCCTAACTCAATGAACTAGAACTGGTTAAAATATTGTAATAATTGAACTTCGTTTGATATGGGTTTCATTATTTTTAGTTCAACCATACAATGCTAAAAAAAAGGGTGTGAAATTCTAAGATATTTTGCGATGACTCCTTAAGCATTCTATAATATTTATTTTGGTTGCCATACATGATTGTGTTGTGCTACATAAACCTTATGTCACTATGGTTTTCAAACTAAAACTAAAACTCGCACATGTATCAAAATGTGAATTTGACGAAGTAAAGAAACACGAAATTGAACCGATGCATTAAAGTTTAAAAGTGATGGGGTGAGCCTGGTTTAGAGTCTTGCGCAAGTGAGTTGCAAACCCTAACATGGCACAGGAAGGTATGTAGGCTCTTATCGGTATAGGCGATAGAAGGTTGGTGGTGCGGGTGTCACAACATAGGCCGTTCTATTGAGGTAGACCGTGATGTCACGACTCAGGTACGTAACCTAGGTGCGTGGGCATCATTGGTAGTTACAGCAAGTAACATTTGAATATTTGACCAATGAGGAGTCAGAATTACTCGTGGCCATTGCTTAGCGGTTGGGTGGAAATAGTGCTCCACGTGGAGTTACTTAGACTTACTTGATAAACTAAACCTGTGTGAATTTAAAAGAAAAGTTGACATTTTCCTTATGATGAATTACTGCTTCTGTTTGCCATTGTTCTTATTATCTATTGTTATTAATTCAACTGATATCATTCTTGTTATGCTTATTAACGCAGCTTGTTATTTTGTTACTACACAGTATTCATTAATTGTGAGTATTATTATTGGAGTGGGTATTTTCGGGTTGTAGTATCTTGTTGAGCTCGTCACTTCTTAGCATTCCCATTGCCTTGGCGTTTTATGCCAGGTACCAAAGAAACTGAAGGAAACACCAAGGTTTTGAAAGGCAACGTGCAGCCTTGGTTAGCTTGAAGTGTGCCCAAGTCCCATGAATCCTTTTTCTGAGTTTTCTAGTTTTCTTTTTATATTTGTGTTTTTCTTTCATGAATGTACTAAGACTAAGCTTTAAGTTTGATTGGAGTTGTAATTTAAGAACTTTTAATTTCTGTTTTTGTTAATTAATGGATGATGGCAAACTTGGTGGCAACAATGATTAGAAGTTCTTAATTAAGAAAATTGATTTTAAGTTTTAAACCTTATCATGATGTCCTCAAATTTTGGGGCGTCACACATCTAGACTGAGGTCTTATCTTCTAAGATCTTCTCACTTAGGCTGAGGTCTTTCATCTGGGATCTGCTTACCTAGGCCGAGCTCTTGTCTTCTAGGATCTGCTCACCTAGGTTGATCCCTTCTCTTGTCGGACTCACTCATCTAGGCTAAGGTCTTGTCATCTAGGATCTCCTCTCCTAGGGCAAGCTTTTCTCTTTGCGGACTTACTCATCTAGGCCGATATCTTATCTTTTGGGATCTGCTCACCTAAGGTGATCTCTTCTCTTCTTGGACTTACTCATCTAGGTCAAGGTCTTGTCATTTGGGCTCTACTCACTTAGGGCGAGTTCTTGTCTTCTCGGACCTACACATTTAGGTTGAGGTCTTGTTTTTTGAGATTTGCTCACATCCCTTCTCTTCTCAAACCTACTTATCTAGGTCAAGGTCTTATCTTCTGGGATCTTCTCACCTAAGGCGAGCTCTTCCCTTCTCGAACCTACTCATTTAGGCCGAGGTCTTGTCTTCTGGAATTTGCTCACCTTCCTTCTCTTCTTGGACCTACTTATCGAGACCGACGTCTTGTCTTTTGGGATTTGCTTACTGTAGACCGCTCGGAACTCCGCTCCGCGCGCGAGGACGTGAATCGTTGTTCTTAGGTACTATAGTTCGAACTCATGTCACGGTTTTGAATCTAATCTCACAAAGTGCAATGTGAGACTGATAAATCACCAAAGAGTCCAAATCCGGCAAATCATTTTGGAAAATCGATTTTAATCAAAAAAGCGCCAAACATGGACTGTTTTGCCAGATTTCAGAGTCGCCACCTAGATATTTTATTTTGGGAAATTTAGGAAACCCTGACTCGTGCCTAAGGCCACGTGTCCGTCATCACCAAAGTTGCCTCGGTTCGAGAACTTGGGTACGAGGGGGGAAGGTCATGAAATGAGCACCCCTGCTCGCCCGATCAAAGGATCGGCCTCTACTAACATGATATGTTGTTTTTGAAAACACATGCGTTCTTATTCCGATTTATTAGATAACCTTATTATGTGATGCGCACAGTATACAAGTATAGACTAAATCACTCAAGTTGGAACAAAACTTCTCATGTTTGTTTGTTTGAAAATGGTTTGAAGTTCCTACTCGCAAGTAGGCTAAAGCGCGGATTTGCCACCCTCAAGTGGACTTAGAAAACATGGTGATTTGCCACTTCAAGTGGGCTTAAAATGCACATTTCAATGAATTGTTCCAATTCAAGCAATGAAGCCTTCATCCACAGGCATTCATGCATTTAAACACAAAAGCACACAGCCTCATGGCAAGCATGCTATCATGGCAATATGCAATCACACTCATGCAATATGCTAAAGCGTAAACACTCACAGTGTACTCCGAGCCAAAAAAGAAGCTAGTTAGTAATCAATGCATGATCCTAGCTATGTCAAGAATGCCTAATGCAACACACGCAAAAATGCAACTAAGATAGGCTCGGCTATTCTAAGATGTCATGTGAATGCAACTTGATATCATGTATTCAAATTGGTATTGAAATACAATGCAGTTAGTATGATACGCCGAGCCCGGTGCATGCAAGATAGATGAATGAATGCAAACATGCGAAGCATAAGTATGCTAATTGAAACATGACCCTAAGCTAACCATCGAAAGCGGATAAGTAAAAGGGAGAAAGAAATGGGGGTTGGAAGACATGCATCACACACACGCACACTTATTACAAAATTCGCCCTCTCGACGGAGGGTTCGAATAAATAAGCTAAGCTACATCTAAGCTACGCTACTTATTTACAAACCAACTAATTAACTAACCTAGCTAATTAATTATTACAAAACAAATTGAAACAAATAACTATTCTAAGTTAACAAAAGCACTGAAATGGCCTCGTGACGAGGGATGCATGCATGCTCAGTCGGCTTCGCTCGGAAATCCACTGTCATGCCTCATAATGCCTCTGTTTGCACTGCTTTGGACTTCTGAAAATTGTGCCAACTTCCAAGATGCTTCTGATCCACCTCATGGGCATGCCGAGGGGTGGTCGACCAAGGGAAATGGCCATCGGCCAAAGTTTATGGCTATCGACCAATTTTGATAGCCGATCGGCAAACTAAGTGGTCGATCGGCAGCTCTGATGGCCGGTCGGCCACTGCTTCTTGTAGATTCTCCTTTTGCTGCAACAGAGCACTAACAGAGGCATAGCAGTGTATTTGCAAGCAAATGTGTGTGCAACCACACTCCTTATCATGTCTAAAGCTCAAAGGAGTATAGTGCTCGAGCCACCAATCACGCATCTCAATGCATGATGGCCAAAGGAGCCAAGTGTGCACAAATCAATGTCAATGAATGCGCACAAATACGACATAAGACTCCATGAACCTCCACCTTATCATGCATGATCAAAGGTGTCGGTGACCTAAGGAATGAGGCACATTTCATCACTTTGAGTATGAAACGTCCCTCGTTCCTTGCATTTGGATCAACATCTGATCCAAACACAATGCAATGCAATCAAACATGCAAACATAATGCAGCATGCAATATGGAAATAACATGAGCATGCAATAACATGCTAACAACATGCAAACATAATGCAATATAACAACATGCAAACAACAATGCAATGGCAAGGGCTGTGAAATGCAATACTCAATGGACCAAACCAAACTCAAACAGGCCTCATGCATGCCAAGACAATGGCCAAAACATGCTGAAAATGAAGTCCAAAAGCAAATACAATCATGCATACACATTGGTTCATAAACAAGGCATGAAGACAACAACTCTCAAACACATTGAAGGAGTGGGAAATGTGAGAGTGCGACAATGAAATAGGCTCTGAAATCATGTAAGGAATGATGCCAAATCATATACATAACACAAGCATAGTATGCTAGGGGGCTTAAAGCTTAAAGCTAGCAAAGGGACTTGCACCATGGCCATAACAAACAAAGCCCCAGAGGGCCAAGGTGACTCAAAACAATCCCAAGGCAGGCCAAAGCAAGGCTGGGAACATGCTTGAACATAGCCAACACAAACTAGAATTAAAGGCATGAAGCATGGAGCATACTAGGCCAACAAAGAGGATTACACTACACCCACCAAACCAAGCATGAGATGACTTCACCAACTAAAATCAGAGTTATGACATGTCAAAATAACACCAAAAATGCACTGATATGGTAGCCCAAAAGCTTAGGCAATAAGGCATGCATATAGGCTCATATTTAAGGCATAAAGCATAACCCCTCCAAAGCATTGAAATAGTGACACATGTGAGTGTATGGCCATGATACATGCACTGATATCACATATCAAATGATGCCAAATCATGCAAATGGCCAAAGCAATGCATGCTAGTGACTTGGAAACTCAAAGCTAGTGAGCTAGAATGCACTATGGCTATACAAAGCAAGGCACGCATGACTAAAACAACTTCAAACAGAGCTCAAACATGGTAAAATATGAGTAAAAGCTTCTTTGAGTAGAGCCAAAAGCATGCTAGAATGATGGTCAAAAGCATGATGCATATTAGGCTAGTGAGAGGATTTGCACTACAAGTGCAAGGAGCATGCATGATGTGATCAAACCAAGACAAAACAGTGTTATATCATGGCAAAACAAGGCCTAAGACATGCTGAAATGGAGCCACAAAGAGGTAGAAAAACATGCCAACTTGGTGAGCCATCAACATAAGCACTCAAAAGAAGAGGAGGGGGGACAACCCCCTCCTATTTAAGGCCTCAAAACACACTTTCCACCACTGAAATTCCTTTGGAATTCAGTGGTAAAGAGGCCAAATAAAGGCTAAAACAAAGGCCTCAAGTGATGGCTCAAAAGCCTAGCAAATAAGGCATGCAAGGGAGTAGACTAACCCCAACACTAAAGAGGCCTTAAACAAACATGTTAAGCACCTCAAAACAAGACTTTTTTCAGTTGAAAGCAAAGCCTAAAACAGTATGCAAAGTTGGCTAAATAAGCTATGAACACAAAGCCTTAAAGAGGTAAGGGACTCACCCTTGAAGAACCTCTTTAGAACAGCAACTTTAGAGGCAAAAACCAAGCTTAAACCACCCAAATGCAACCTCCAAGAACCTCAGCTCAGTAATGAAGGTGTTTCACTAGGTGTTTGTGTGCAAAAGTGTGAAGAAACTACACTTTTGAGCACAAACAAGCACAAGTATAGAGAGAGGAAGAAATATAGAGAGAGATATATATATCTTGTATATCAATTTTTAGAACCTCTGGAAAGGGAGAGGGGCCTCCATTCTTATAGAAATTCAAGTCCCAAGCTTCTTAAACAAGCTAGGACTTGTTTGAATCCATCCATACATTTGTATGGAGGATACACCAATGACCAACAATTGGCACCAGCTGGAAGAAAAATATCTACAAAAGCAGAAAGAGGGGTCTCGGCCAAAAAAATGGCCGATCGGCCAAAAAGAGTGCCGATCGGCAAAAAATGGTGCCGACCGGCCAACACTGATGGCCGATGGAAAGAAGGAAAGGCCGATAGGCACAGGGCCTGGCCGATGAGTTGGAGGGCTGGCCAAAAGGCCACCCCATTCCCTCAGAAACAAACCACAGGCTCTTGGTCCACAACCAAGCACAAAACAAACAAGTTGAGAGGCTCCAAGGCAAGGCGCGCAGCCGAGACCTTCAGAAACTCAAAACGAACACGAGCATGGATGATTACCGAGTGTTCAAACGATGACGTCCAAGTCTTGAGGACAGTCAAAAATGGGATGTCTACACTCACATAGGGCGAGCTTTTATCTTCTCAGACCTACTCATATAGGCCAACGTCTTGTCTTCTAGGATCTGCTTACCTAGGCTGAGCTCGCTCATCTGGGATTTGCTCACTTTAGCCGATCTTTTCGGGTAACTCAATCCTTCTATATTTAAAAGTCGTTTTCATCTTCTTGGGAGCGCTCATGTCCCTATCTTTGCATTCATCCCTTCTGGAAGGGTCTTCATTGTTCACTACATTCTCTACACCATTGTTCTTGTCTTCTGTTAATGTCAACGCATTGTCCGTCTTCACTGAACTCGTTGTTGCCGACACATTGATCTTGTATGATGTTGGCCATCTATTCCGATGAAGCTCCATAGTTGGTGCCAAATTGTGGGTGTTGATTTTTGACCTTACAACCAAACTAGATCTTTTCACCGAGATCCTAAGAACTTAGCCATAAAACACATGGAAGAATAGAAAACAACACCTACACACAAGAAGATAACAAACATCGATGGCTCGTCCACCCGGGGGCACTTCGACGATCAAGTCAGTTAACTTATGTCTCAAAGATAAACAACTCAATCACAAAGCTCACAGAGTAAAACATATCTTAGATCCACGGGGGTGCCCTCTTTATATAATGATCAGTGTCCTACTTTCTCTAAAAGTCTTATTTCATAGGACTCTATCCTTTATAAGGATATCACTTATCCAAAACTCCTTTTATTTAGATTAGAATCAGCTCTCTTAAGAGTCTAATCTTACCCAAATAAGTGGTTTAACATCATCTAGGACTATTGTTCTCTATTCGAATATCTCGAATTCTAATATGATCGCATTATACATCAGCATCCCTAGATTCTCCACATGGCACCTCAGCTAACAACCGAAGTCATGTGGACAACCCTAAAAATATGTCCCCATAGAAATTATTTGATACTTTCTTTCTTTTTTCTTTTTTCTTTTTTGTGGCAAGGAGGATACTTTAATGTTATTTTGAAATTGTGGATATAGTGAATTTTAAAATTCTGAATATTTAGCTTCAAGTGCTTGTTTTAAAGTTTTGAATGCTATCAATCAATACTGAAGTTACAAATCTTCCCCGTTTTTGTGGATAAACTAAACTAACCTATATAAGAAGTTTCATAGTTTAGACATAATTATATTAAATTTCTTTAAAATTTTAATTTGTATAATATTTATTTTTATTTTTATTAATAATTTATTAGTTATATAGATATAAAAAAAATTTAGTGTGTTCGGTTTGAGTTTGAAAATTGAGTTTTTTGGTTTTCGTATTCTTTTGTCTTTAGTGAATATTTTTTAAATTTTAAACATTTTTTTTACTTTTTTAGATGCACCTTAGTTAGATGTATCTAAAAAGTAAAAAATTTGTGAAAAAATATTTTTAAAAATTAATAAATACATAGAAATATAAAAAATGTACTGAATTCTTGTATTTTTTTTGTATTTTTGGTATTTGGTGAATTTTTAAAAGATTTTTTTTACAATTTTTTTACTTTTTAGATGTCTTTATATTAGGTGTGTCTAAAAAGTAAAAAAATTGCTTAAAATATTAAAAAAAAATCAGTAAAAACAAAAAAACACGGAAAATAAGAAAGTATAATTTTTTGAAAAATGTTTTCTGAAAAATAAAAACAAGCAATGATATTGTCATTTCTTTTACATGAAAATGTATATTTTAAGTTATTTATTTTTATATTTTTGCACCATCTCAATTTAGTTTCGGCCAATTTAACTTTACTAAAAGGAATATTATTATAATTATATCAAAATTATAGGAGTTACTATATTTTTTTCAAATTTGAAGTAAAGTTTACCTTGTTTTTTACGAAACAAAGTTAGAGCCTTCCAGTTTTTACTTCCTTGAAATGGATTGAGGTTATGAAATTGTTTTGTTTTGTTTTGTTTTTTTTTTTTTTTTCAAAGGAAAAAAAAAAATTTTTTTTTTCAAAGGAAAAAAAAAAAAAAAAAAGTTTGAAATTGGTCTATTTACATCAAAATAGGCTACTATCAAGAAGCCCAACAATTGAAAGACCCAAAATTTGAATTGGACTAACCCGTCAATGTACCTGAACCCGCCCACCAAACCAAATTACATGAGCGATCGATTTCGGATTGCTAACCCGATTATGTTCGGTCGATGGCGGATGAGGTCCAACCGGATTCAAACCTACCCGTGAACAGTCACTCACCTTATTTACACATAACTCAAGTCTTAAGTTGTTCAAAAAAAAAAAAGTCTTAAGTGATTTTTTTTTTTGTTTACATATTTGTTTTCATTTTGATAATAAAAAAAATTTGAGACTTTTTAGATGTATATTTATTTTTGTAGAATGATCATTTCATACTATCATGATACTGCAAATTTTATTAAAATAATAAATTTTTGAAAATTTTTGATTTTTATTTGTGAATTTTAATTTTTTTAATTACACTTTATTGAAATATAATATGATAAATAAAAACAGTTTAGTTGTATTTTTTTATAAAAAAAATTATAATAATAAAGTGATGGAAAATTACAAAACGAAATTTAAGATTTGATCATTGTAACAAAATAAATGACTTTTTAGTTTTATCAATTTGAACTCTAATTTGTTTCATTTATTTTTATTCTAAACCATTTGGCTATATTCATTAAGTAAAATTGACGAAAGAAAAAGTATTTTAGCCATCCTCGTTTGGGAATTAACTATTTTAGTTAAATTTTTAATTTTTTACAAAAAAATATATAGAAAGTAAAGAGAGTGATGTAATAACTTATAATAATTTTTTGGCTAAAATTCACTCTTTCCAAGCAAGGAATATAGGTATATATAAAATATCTTTAATATCCTTTTTCATTAAGTTTAATGACTAAAATTTTATTTTAATTGATTTTTCTTAACAAAAATAGATAAATAGTTTATATTAAAAATAAATAAAAAATTTAGAATTTGAATTGAAAAAATTAAAAATTCAAATTTATTTTGTTATAAAGATCGAATTTTTTTTATTTTATTTTGTAATTTCTCCTAAATTGATTATTGAAAGAAAGAGTTGTTCTTGATATAACTTATAAGTTGATTTTTTTTGTTTATTATGAAAAGACATGCAACAAAGTAGAGATGTGATGTAACCTAAATAAATCAATAAACCAATAACTTGACTTTTTTAGATTGTCAAAACAAGCCTTAATAGTGTCATCCACCTCATTGGCCATTACTGTCCCATATTTTTAAATGCGGAAATTACATGTTCGTGGAGTGGAGAATTTTTTTTACAAAAAGGTATAAAAAAATATATATATTATATTTTAATTATTAATATTTATAATGTTTCAACCCTTTTCTAATTATATATATATATATATATATATGTATGCACTCCACTGATATGTAATTCTCTCCGTTTTAAATTCTTAGGCATAGAAGGAAGTAAATAAAATTATAATAATAAGGGTTTACAAGTACACCCCTTGAGATTTTTTTAAATATAAATTTTTTTTTATAATTTGAAAAATTATAAATATTTTTTTGTTAAAATTTTTCATTTAATATAATTAATTAAAAATGAAATTCTAACTACTCTCTTATATAATGATAAAATTATATGAATTATTAATTGAAATAAATTTCTAATATCATTAAAAAAATATTAATTAATCTGATGATTTATTAATAAAAGAGGTCATTTGTTATGAAATTGAAAATTTCAAACTGAAGGATGCAATTTTTAGAACTATAAAAATAAATCGTATTTTAAGTAAAATCTCATAAAATATATTTATAAATTTGGAAAATTCTACTAATATACACCCGTTGAAAGGGTGTACCATATGCACCCTCAGTTATACCATTTTTTATTTGTTTATGACTAATTTTATTCTTTAATTATGACTCATGAGATCTTTAATTATATTTTATGTAGTGTTTGGTTATGATTTTTTTTATTATTATTATTTTTTAGTTGTGATTTAAAAAGTACGAAGTTATGCTTTTTTTTTTTCCCTTTAATTGTAAGGTATATATTTGAGGGGTGTGTACTATCAAGAACTCACCCAGGATTTCATTATCAGAGAGGCCAAAGGAAAATTAATTTTTTTCATCATATACATAAACACACATGTATGTACAATATGATATATAAATTATATACATACATAGAAAAAAAAATTAAATACCATAGGAGCAATTTTTAATAAGATAAAAAAAATTCTTTTGTTACAAAATAGAAATAAATTTTAAGATGAAAAAAGAATAAAATATATATATATATATATATTTTATATTATGAGTCATTTCATATATAAAATGACATATATTTTTAAAATCCTATAACAAATAATATTTTTCATAAAAACCGAAGACCATAACTCTCATAATTATCTTCTAATTCCGTCATGTGTACCATAGTCAAAGTTTCTAGGCTTTTTTTGGTTATTTTAGTCACAAAAAATAAAATAGGCTATTTTAGCCATAACAAACAAAACATCACATCCAACCCATAATCATTACACTCTTTTCTCACAAAAAAAGTCAAAAAAATGAAAAAGTCAAAAAACCCTTCACAAATCAAACTTTTTAGCCCAAGTTAAAATAATTAAAAAAGTCAAAAAATTAAAAAACTAACTCACTTCCCAAACGGAGGCTATGAATAAGATTTGCAATGAGAATTTGATATAGATGAGTTGAAATTTGCACAGACCACGCGCATGGTATGGTAGTTCCACCGAGTCTAACCTCCACGCAATAATAGCTTCTAGAGAGAGTAGACCACTGCAGTCAAGTGTGAAGGGCAAGTACCCCCACGCGCGGTCAAAACAAACACCTCCACTCACCTCTAAGATTTTTTTTCTTTTTTTTCAGTAACCATTTTAAACTTATTTGTAAATTATTATTATTTTGTGATATCAACATGAACTGTGGTTTGAGGATTTTTTATTTTATTTTATTTTATTTTATTTTTTCTCCTTTGAACGAAAGACAACCACTTCATAAAGAGTTAGATAAAACTGCAAACAGAGCTTTAGGGGGGAAGAAATCCAATTACAAGGATGATAGCCACCTAAAAAAGTTTTGGCTATCCAACGAGCAGCCCCATTAGCTTCCCTAGAGCACCAAGAGAAAGACGAGAAATTGCCTAGCCAAAGATCTAATATCAGCAATGACAGTGCAACACTCCTAAGGTGGAGCATCTTCAGACACACAAAGATGAATGACCCTCTTGTTATCTCCTTCAATCACCACCGAGGACAGGTTCAAGGAGCTAACCATTACACACGCAAGTCAAACAACTAGAGCCTCCCCTTGGGGGCTGTTGCAGAAACTGCAACCTCACAAACCACAAGGTAGCCATGATCATTGTTAATATATAATATATATTGTATATATTAATAGTTGTATAGTTAGTGCGTCTCCTCCTGTTGTATATTGGTTGTCATTAGTCATCAGATGCTTAGTTAGTGCTAGTGCTATGCTTTATGCTTTCGGCTACTTTCGGCCCTAAGTAGCCGAAAGCATAAAGCATAGCACTAACACTAACTAAGCATCTGATGACTAATGACAACCAATATACAACAGGAGGACACGCACTAACTATATAACTATTAATATATACAATATATATTATATATTAACAATCATCATGAAGGAAAACCGCAATGGCCCTTTTACAAGACTTTGGTCGAATAGCCACATCACAATTTACTTCAAAAGAGCCGAAAGCAGGGGGTCTCTGCCTAGGCACCTCGAGAAATTCAGTCGCATCCCTTTGCGCTCTAGCAACAACAAAGGATGGTTCCACCGAAACATGATTAGAAGTACAATCGTTTCGAGCCTTCCAGATTTTCCAACACAACCATACAACATTACAAATAAGCTCCTTACACCTCTCTCAATATCAGTCAACTGTTTTCTAATATCACTGAGCCATTTCTGAAAAGATAAAATAGACTGATGCTCAACCCGAATGCCCAAGTCACAGCCAAACCAAACCACCTTAGTCCTACCACACCCAAACAACAGATGTTCAATTGATTCCGAATATTGACAGCTAACCTGGCAGAAATCTGAAACTGAACTGCTTCTGTAATAAAGATTTTGTTTGGTGGCTAAGAAGTTGTTGCACACTCTCCAAAGGAAATGCTTCAACTTAGGAGGGATGTTGAGACTCCAAACAAAATTCCAGTCCTTATCACAACATTGAAAAGAAGATGAATGTAAATCTATTCAGTGCGCAGCAGTCTGATGTAAAGCACATTGATAGCCTAATTTTACGGTGTAAGAGCCTACAGAATTGTGATGCCAAACCAGAGCATCATCGTTGTCCTCCATCGAAACTGGTATCAGAGCAATGGCCTCACATTCTTCCCGAGAAACTAAAAGGCGAATCTTCAATTGGTCCCAAGCCTTGAGAGTTGGATTCACAACATCCTTAACAAGACTGACCGAGCTATCAACTGGTTGTCGAGATTCAATCTTGAAATCTCCCACACTAGGAATTCACTTATCATCCCAAAACTTAATCGAGTCACCTTCATGTGGGGAAGCTTTTTCAACAACAATTTCAATTCATTTATTACATATAAGTTTCAAATTTAAAATAAATTAATTGATGAAACAATTTCAATTTATTTTAAATTTAAAATAAGTTTCATCAAGAAAATTAGCTCCGAAAGAACCCAAATTTGATTAAATAAGAATACCCATAATTGTATTCACAAATATTAATGTGTAGCTCAAAATCATTTTGCATATAAATTCCATAAAAGATCCATATATTGAATCTCCACTGCACCTTGGAATCCCATAAAAGGCTTGTTTAGTAGCACTTAAAAGCAGCTTAAATATACTTTTAGCTTAAATTAAGTTATTTTGGCGTGTTTGGCAAAACTTAAAGGGATAAATTATAGCTTTCATTAGGCTATTTTGAGTTTAAATTTATAAGCGGCCCCAGGGGTGCTTCTGATTTGAGCTTATGCGGGAAGCTGAAATGAGAGGCGTAAAATGACTTAAATGCCCTTCCCAATTGATGCTAATTACAAGTGTGCCATGTATAAAAACCAAGAACACTCATTTTTTCTCTCTCGCACATATGGGAGAGGCAATTTCCGGCGAACCAGGGCGATTTCCGGCGAATAGGTCGATTTTAGGCGACCAAAGCTCTGTCTCTTCTCTCTCTCTCTCTCTCTCTCTCTCTCTCTCTCTCTCTTCGGTGTTCTTCAATCGCTCTCCATCGCGATCTGAACCATCGCGATCGACAGCGTGAACGCTAGCTCTCTCTCCTTCTTTATGATTGACAGCGTGAACCTTAGCTCTCTCTCCTTCTTTGCGATCGACGCCGACAGTAAGATGAGGAGGAGGAAGAGGAGGAGGAGGAGAAGGAGAAGGGGTTGCCGGCGTGACGACTCTCTCTCTCTATGGATCAATCTAAAACCCTAGATCCGGTTCGTCGCCGCTGTCCCGCCAGAGCTAGGGTTTTCAGTTTGTTTTGTTTTTTTTTTGTTTTTGTGTGGGGATGTTTCAGCGTTTTTTTAATAAAAAAAATAACAATTAATGAATAAAAAATAATAATTGATGCTAATTAAGCCATTAATTGAGACTAATTAATTTATAATAAAAAAATGAAAAAAAATTATACTAATTGATAATATTAATAATTTTAGTATTAATTGATGCTAATTAAGCCATTAATTGACACTAACTAATTTATAATGAAAAAATGAAAAAAAATTATACTAATTGGTACTATTAACAATTTTAGTATTAATTGATGCTAATTAAGCCATTAATTGAGACTAATTAATTTATAATGAAAAAATGAAAAAACAAATTATACTAATTGATAATATTAATAATTTTTGTATTAATTGATGCTAATTAAGCCATTAATTGAGACTAATTAATTTATAATGAAAAAATGAAAAAAAAATTATACTAATTGATAATATTAATAATTTTTGTATTAATTGATGCTAATTAAGCCATTAATTGACACTAATTAATTTATAATGAAAAAATGAAAAACAAAATTATACTAATTGGTATTATTTAATAATTTTAGTATTAATTGATGCTAATTAAGCCATTAATTGACAGTAATTAATTTATAATGAAAAAAATTATACTAATTGGTACTATTTAATAATTTTAGTATTAATTGATGCTAATTAAGCCATTAATTGACACTAATTAATTTATAATGAAAAAAATTATACTAATTGGTACTATTTCATAATTTTAGTATTAATTGATGCTAATTAAATCATTGATTGACACTAATTAATTTATAATGAAAAAATGAAAAAAAATTATACTAATGGATACTATTAATAAAATGATAATCTTTGTAATACTAATTATATTAACTTTTATTAATGAAATAATTTTTTTAAATTAAAACTGAAAAAAAGACAAAATAATCATTTTTATATCATATAAGGGCAAAAAGGACAATTACACAAAAAGTTATTTTACAGCTTATTAACCAAACACTACTCAACTGCTTAAATTCATAATCTCACAGCTGTACCAAATAGGTTAACAGTCTATGTTCATAGTTATGAGTTATAATCTATAATCATTTTTTCACAGCTCTACCAAACGGGGCCAAAATACCCATATATTGAACCTCCACGGCACCTTGGAATTCTAGGCAATTTTTTTTTTTTTTTTGTTTTTTTGTTATTTCAATAAGGCTTGACTTCTTTCAAGTTCTAAATCGAACTGGAGAGGTATTGTTAGATTCATTGGGTTTCTTTTTGGACCATCTTTTGATAATCTGAACTGTTCACATTTTAAGATTCATCAAATATATCATATTTGCAAAAAAATCAAGTCGATTACATAATAAAAACCACTTGTTCGGATCAATTTTGTATGAAATTGATCAAAACATGTGATTTTCGTTATCTGATCGACTTGATTTTTTGCAAGTATAATATAATCGATGAATCCTAAAATGTAAACGGTTCAAATCATCGAAATTGGATAAAAAAATGAGCCTAATCGACCGCCTGACTAGACAGTTCATTCTAATAATAGACTGAAAACAGTCGAGTCCCTTACAGTAATATTACATAACCAAAATTGTACCTAAAAATATAAATGTGTACTCAAATTCATTATATATATGGACACCACAAAGCACTTATTGAATGAGGTGGGTACAATATGCACTTTTGGTTACGACTTATGTATCTTTAGTTATAATCTATTGTAATATTAATTGTAACACATTGTAATGTTAGTTATAACATTATTTTAGTTAGAATTTAGGATTTAATGTTTATAATTATGCCATTAATGTCATGTTGAATTATATTATTTATGATAACTAAACTCATAAATAACATAACTTCTATATATATATATTTATATAATAAGGGAGAAGGGTTTTTGAATTTGTGTCAAAAATATATCAGAGATACATTTCAATTAAATGGCTAAGATGGTTTGTTTTTAACCATTAAGGGCTGAGATGCTTTGTGATATTTTCACATCTCGCCCAAAACAATCCTCTCGCTCTCTCCTGTACCCAAACATTATTTGCACTCTCTCCCCCCCTCTCTCTCTCTCTCCAACTTCTCATGTCTCAATCTCTTTCTCCTCAGAGATCTCTCTTCCTCTCTCTCCTCTCCACTGCCGCTCTGCTTCCACCGTTGCGCCGCCTCCGATCTCCACCGACAACAACTCTTCATCTCTTCTCCCTCTCAGATCTCAGATCTCAGATCGTTCTCCGCCGTCACCATGTCTTCCCAAAGCAAACGTGGAAAGATGGTGAAACTGTAAGTCTCTAATTTTAATTTGGTGTAAAATATTTTAATTTGTTGTGGTTGGAGTGGTTGTGATTTCTGAAATGGATTTGATGGGTTTTAATTTCTGAATTTTGAAATGGATTTGATGGGTTTAATTCGCAAACAAGTTTTCCGGCTTCGGCACTTTCTGGCTCATCCCCGTGAGTTTACTCTCTCCGTCTTTCTAGCATATACTAAAGTTCATATATATTCAAATAAACGTATATAAATATATGAATGTAGATATTCTCTATGAAATGAGTTTGTGAGCAGAGACCACCATCTACACTTGACATCCAACAAATGGTATGCTCTCTCATTGTCTCTCTCTTATTTTGATTTCTATGGGTATACTTTGGTTTATGTTTATATGGGTTTCTATGAAAAGCCATGAAATTATTGAATTTTAGTTTGGTGTAAACTATTTTAATTTGTTGTGGTTTGAGTGGTTGTGATTTTTGAAATGGGTTTGATGGGTTTTGATTTCTGAAATTTGAAATGGGTTTGATGGGTTTTAATTCGCAGAAATTCAAAGTCGCAAACAAGTTTTCCGGCTTCGGCACTTTTCGGCTCATCCCCGTGAGTTTACTCTCTCTATCTCTCTAGCATATACTAGAGTTCATATATATTCAAATAAATGTATATAAATATATGAATATAGATATTCTCCAAAAAATGAGTTTGTGAGCAGAGACCACCATCTACTCTTGACATCCAACAAATGGTATGCTCTCTCTCCGTCTCTCTTTTATTTTGGTTTCTATGGGTATCTCTACTCTAGTTTATGTTTATATGGATTTCTATGAAAAGCCATGAAATTATTGTTGTCTATTTGTTATAGGTTTTAGACTTCTTATCAGGCTTCTTTGTTATACCCATTATATATGTGAATTGGAAGGATTGTCAGCAAATGAGTAATTATTTTTTTTTTTTTGGTTTATTTATTTGATTGCTAATTTGTATTTATTTATTTATATTTATTTGTTTGTAGTACAGAGAATCATATGTTTCATACAAATTTGTTTATTTATTTATTAGTGCATGACCCATGTTAATGGCACTCAATATAAAAAAACTCACAGTTAAATTTGTATGAAACAATAATATTAGAAATCAATAACTCAAAACACACTCATACAAAAGAGTCTGAGACTTAAGCTTAAGAAAGTGAAATGGGTGTTGTAACCAACTAAAATTGTAATATCACTAAGACTTCAAGTGTAATATGTTCACGAGTTTGCTAATCACACATTTCACTTAATTGATACATTTTTCTTGCTAAACATTGAGCTTTGATACACTTCAATTTTGCACAGGGTGAGCGGCAGTGTACGATTTTTCTTTCCATACCTTTTCTTTTTAAACATTAGAGATGGTTTGTTAATATTGCAATCACGGAGATTATTTTCTTTTTTAATTTTAGCCTAAGTTCAAATGAGACCAACCTTTTCAATTAGCACAAGCAAGATTGATAACTTGGGTAAGCATAATAGTGATGCTATAAGAAAAGAACAATTTTCTCCAAAATTATTTTGTAAATAAATTTTCCATGTACTACATAAAAGATTGGATAGGATAAGATTAATTTCTATATTATTTCCTCCATGCCTTTAGGCACGTACATACACTAATATACACATATATGATACACATGTATAATGTTTGCTATAGCATTACCTAGATAAATAGGTTAGATATATGTCTGACAGAATAATGAATTCCCCCACACACCAACCCCCTTCCACCTTCTGGAACCAACTTTCCCACTATATAATGTAGACCCCAACATTTCTGCATATTAATAAATTATAAAAAACTTTTAAAAAAGTTAAGAATCTTAAATATTTTATTAAATGTGTTATATTGATGTGACACTTATATCATCTGAGTTTCATATGAATCTCACACCTATGTGAGATATTTAATAAAATATTTGATAAAATATTTAAGATATTTAATATTACTCATAACTTTTTACCAGCACTGTATCCAAAGTTACTGGACCTTTTTCTCAACCCAAAAATAAAGATAACGATCTAAAATAATTATCTTTTTGGGTAAAATTTATTTTACCACCTATGGTTTTACTTCTGAAAGAGTTTTATTCACCTATCCTTTAGAAATTACGAATAAACTTATTTGTAATTTTGATCATTTTGTACTTTACCTCTTACCATTACTAATTCCATCTAAAATGACGAAAAGTGTGCCCACATGCTAAAATAGAGAGTTGGCAATAATTAAAATGCTATTCAAAGTCAAAATGCTATGTTAAAGGACAAATATACACTTGTCCATCATCATCATCTTCTTCGATCAATATAATTTTTTTTTTTTATAATCTTAATCACATTTAACAAATAAAATACTAGTAAACTAAATACCGTAATTTATTATAATAAAATTATCTTAATCTAATTTTTAACCCAATTTCTTATTTAATAACATTTTGAATTAAACACAAAATTTCCATAAATTAACATAAAATTAACCTAAACACTTCAATTTATTAGCATAAAATTATCTTAATCTAATTTCTTATTTAATAAAATTTTAAAATAAGCATATATATAACTAATTAAATCATAAATTAAACTAAATACCTTAATTTATTATTATAAAATTACCTTATTTATTAACATTTTTAATTAAACATTTACATATATATAAATATATATATACTACATTAAATTAAACCATAAATTAACCTAAATACTCTAATTTATTACCATAAAATTACCTTAATCTACTATTTGATTTTTAACCCATTTCTCATTTAATAACATTTTAAAATTAAATAAAATTAATTTTTTTGATAAAAGATAACAGTTAGGGTTAGGGTTTGATTATGATTAAGAGGCAAGGCTAGAGAGGTAATAAAGTCATTTCACATAATTCATTAACGGGGTTAGAGTTATAATTAGTCCAAAATCATACGGGAGCTCTCTGCTTATATTCAAACCATAAAAGGGGTAAAGTGTTTTAATATTAAATCACAAGGACTAAAGTGAATTTAGCCCTATTTTTTTTGAACCATCTAAGACAATTAAGTTGATAAGTATTTTTGTGTAAATTGACTAGTGATAAGATCAAAATAGTAAAAATAAAAGAAAAACAATGGGTTATTTACACTAAGACCCCCCCCCCCCAAACTATTGAGAAATATCACTTTGACCTCCTAAATTGTAAAAGCTTACAAATAAACCCTCTAAACTATTGAAAAGTATCACTTTGCACATCAGTGATCCCAAATCCCAAATTTAGACCATTGGATCAAAATTGTTTCTTGAATGAAATGAGTAATTTTGAGTTAAATTTAACACAAAATTTGACAATATTATTTATTTATTTATTTTTGACAATTTGGTCAAAACAAAATTTGGATTATATTGGGAAGATAGTTAAAAGTTAATTCCCTCCCCCCCCCTTCCTTTTTTTTTGACATTTTTAAAAAACATGTAAAAAATATGAGAAATAACGTGACACGAAATAGGTTAAAAATTAGAAAATGACTTTTAATCATCTTCCCAAAATAACCCTTTCGGTTAAGACTTAATAATTGGGAAAATTACCCATATAGGTCTTGTTTGAAATATGTGTATACTATTTAATTCAACAACTTTTTGAGTAGACCCAAAAGTCTTACTTTTCCTCTCTCTCTCTCTCTCTCTATGGTTTTTGCCTCATTCTTTACGTTTTCCTCTATCTCTTTTTTCTGCGTTTTCCTCTCCTTTTGTTTGTCATGGATGACGACCGGTGATCACACATTTCTTATTCTCTTTCTCTTTCTAATATATAGTCATCGGTGACCAACGATCACCATTGATTGGGATTCATCGGCAACCACCAACCATCGACATCAACTCGTGACTTCATCCTCACCGATGGCGAAGAAGATGAGTAGATCTACTCAAATCTGATGAGTAGATCTACATGAGATCCGACTAGATCTAAACAAAAAATAGTTGCCAATATTCTTTCTATATCTATTTTTTCCTTCGATTTCTCAGATTTTCTACATTTTCTCTATTACACAAGTCTATTTTTCTATTTTAATGGAGAAAATTTTAAATTCTGAATAAGTTGTTTTCGAGTATTAGTTACAGGCGGTGAAAACTGTAAAATTTTGCAATTTCAATTTCTTTTGGTACTGGAATGAATCATGGTTTGAAACTGAAAAATTTTACAGTTTTATAACATGTTTTCCAGTTTGATTAATAAAGATAAATACTTAATAGATTTTTGCTCTGAAACTGTAACATTTTACAGTTTCAAAACTTATTTTTTAGTTTGATCAATATTGGAGATTATTTGCTTAAACCCTACAAAAATTGAAAAATAACATATGTTTTTCCCATTGTTGCTGTTTTTTGTCGTTACATTTTTTTTATTTTAGTTTATCAATATTTAGCATATTTTTGCTATGTTTTTTTGCTCTAATTTCTCAATTTATTCTTTTTTTTCGGGTAATATTTTGGATATTCCAGTGAGTCTCCAATGATGTTTTTAACGTCTAGAGAACGTTCTAGACATTCCAGTAACTTCCATTGGCGTTCATAACACTCTAGTGAACTTCCGGACGATACTCTGGCGACTTTCCAGCGATACTCTGGCGACTTCCCAGTAATGTTGAGCATTCCGACGAGTCTCCGGTGACCATCTGATGAATGTTTGACGGTAGTGGATGTAACAACATTTGTTAATTTAAAAAAAGAAAAAAAAATTTAGGTAACAATTAAAAATATATAGGACTAATTAATACAAATAATTTTGGGAAAAATTATTTATAAGTTCTATTAGGGAGACTTATGCTACATATGGTCCTACTAAAAAACTTATGTTCCCATAAGTCCTGTGTGAAGTTTGTTGACATATTTACCATCAATATTAGTTGTTAATATCATAAATAATGGTAAAACCATATATAGGAAATTGAATGTTACCATAGATTAAGTTTGCGAAACGTAACGTGACACCTACATAAATGTAACGTAACGTGACACCTACATAAACGTAACGTAACGTAACGTGTCACGTTACGTTTCGCAAACTTACTAGGTTTTTTATTTTTAAATTGAAGTACATAAACGTAACGTAGCGTGACACCTACATAAACGTAACGTGACACTTACATAAACGTAACGTAACGTGTCACGTTATGTTTCGCAAACTTACTAGGTTTTTGATTTTTTAAATTGAATGTGAAAATATTACTTGTTCGTGTATTTTGAAATTCACATTCATATAGATATGATCTACGGTAACATTCAATTTCCTATATATGATTTTGCCATTATAGTGTATAATAGTATATTAATACCATTTATTTACAACTCATAGGATCTTGTGGAATATATTCCTATCTAAATAGCACTTAAAATTCTATAAGAAATTACACAGGACTTAACATAGCATAAGTGTCCGAAATAGGACTTATAAATAAGTCTCTCAATATTTTGTTTTAGAATTAAATAGATTTTAAACTTTATATATGAGATTTATTGGTGAATTTCCCTTAATAATTTGACAATGGCCTGGCTTTGTCTCCCATCAGAATCCGTAGGCCATCATATGCTCTATTTTTAAGATCCGGCCCATTAATCTTATAGGCGTAATGTGTAAATCATTTATAAAAATAAAAATAAAAATCATATTAATTTGACAATTATATATGCATAATTTAATTATATTTGTCTTCAACAACAAAAAAAAGTGAAATTTTAAAAATAAATCACCTATTTTTGGTGGAGAATTTCACTACAACATTTTCTTAGTTTAGTGACATTTGAAAGTGCCACAAAACTATTGGTTTAATGATATTTTTTAGTCTTGTGGCATTTTAAACAAGTGCCATTTGTATCCATGCCACGGTAGATACTAGTGCCACAGTAGATACTTGCAAGTGCCACTACACCATCATGGCTAAAAACTTTCAATGACATTTTGATATCATGGTAGATATTATTTGTGGCACTATCAAGTGCCATTAAAAAAAGAGTTAGTGACACTTATAAGTGTCATTACACCATCAAGACTAAAACCTTTCAGTGACACTTTAATGTCATGGTAGGCACTATTCGTGACGCTATCAAGTGTCATTCGTGACGATAATTCGTTGTAGAATAATTTGATCCGCTCTTGCAGAGACTTGAACTGCCAACCTCCCGCACCATAAACCTTATACACCACACTCTTCCCACTATACCTCGATAGCACCACATGATTATATATGCAACATATATTATTTATATAGTACATACATCCATATTAAGATAAAAGTATATGTATAAATATAATTATTTTATTAAACATAATTTATGTAAAATAAACTATTTACTAGCAAAATAAAAAAAGACCACTTTTGGAGACTAAAAATATTTTTTAGTCACAAATTCTATACTTTTGGCTATTAATTGTTTTTTAGTTACTAAAAAACTTAACTTTTGCCGACCAAAATCGGATTTGGTTGCCAAAAAATTTACTTCCTGTCTTAGGATTTTAGTTCTCCCGCGCTAAAAATGACCACTTTTGGCGACTAAACTTATTTTTTAGTCGCCAATTGTAGACTTTTGGCTATTAAAATTTTTTTAGTCACCAAAAAGCTTTACTTTTGGCTACTAAAATTTTTTTAGCCGGTAAAACCCATATAATCAGCGACCAAACTTATTTTTAGTCACCAATTGTAGATTTTTGGATACTAAATTTTTTTAGTTGCCAAAAAGCTTTACTTTGGGCTTCTAAAATTTTTTTAGTCACTAAAACCCATATAATCAGCGACCAAACTTAGTTTTAGTCGCCAATTGTAGACTTTTGGCGACTAAAATTGTTTAGTCGCCAAAAAACTTTACTTTTGGCTACTAATGCTGTTTTGATCATTGAAAGCTATACTTTCAGCGACCAAATTTTTTTTGGTCAGGAAATTTAGTCGCCGAATGTGTTTTTTCCTATAGTGTATATTGAGTTTAATTTATTTATTTTTAATCATTTACTGCTTTTTAAAAATTTAGAGAATATATTGGCATTTTTTGTTTTTTCAAAAATGCCATTATAAGCTTGGAAAGTTTTTGGCTTAGTGGCATTTCTCAAAATGCTATAAAATATTTGTTTATGACACTTTTCACCTAAGTGTCAGAAAAAGTAATTTGCACCTACCTAGTGTCCTGACATTTTTTAAAAAATGTCATTGCTACTAAAGTTTAGTAGCATCTGTTGGTAAATGTTACGAACATAATTTTTTGTGTCATTATTTTATAAAATGCCATAAAATTGATGTGACATTTCTTTATTGAAATGCCACTAGAGCCTTATATGTTTGTGGTTTTGTGGCATTTTTCTAAAACATTTAATGCCAATTTTTATTTTTGTGACATTTTCTAAAAACATACTACTAGTGTAGTGTCACTAAAGTGTAAATTTGTTGTAGTGACATTTTAGTTGTAGTGAAGTGATTCTTTTTTTAATTGAAATGACACTAGAGCCTTCTATGTTTGTGGCTCTATGACATTTTTTTTAAAAAAGCCACCAAATATTCTTTTTCTGACATTTTTTAAGAACATGTCACTAGTATGGTGTAACTAAAATGTGTTTTTGTTGTAATGTTTTAAAAAAGTGAGAAGTAAAAACTAATAATGTTTAAGTGATGAAGGTATAAGATTTATTTGCATAATTTTATGCATAAATTACTTGTACCTCCATCATTTTTAAATTATTTTTTTACTCTCCACTTTTTTATATCATCTTCTTTTTTTTTTTAAATTTATGGAAAATGTGAAATCATTTACTTATAATTATTAGATTAATCTAATTTTTATGATTTAAACACATGAGCCTACAAAATCAACATATTAATAAAATTTTTGCATTTAGCCTAGTGGTTGTGTAATATCTTTTATGGTGTGAGATTTAAAATTCGACTATTAAGAGGGGGAGTTTGATATCCTTTGTGATGATTATTTATATTCCTCTTTGAATAATACTAGAGATTATGAAAAAATATCATGAAATGCATCATGAAATTTTTTATCATTTGATTAGTGTGTGGTGTTTTATTGTATGTGTAATCTAGAAGTAAAGAATCTTTCATGATCATCTTCATGATGATTTATTTGATTATTGAGCTTGGGCTTAGACTTGATGGATTGATATATTAATTATGTTAAATTTTATTGACTTTTTAATTCTTATAAATTAGTAACCTATTTTGATGATGCGAATATTCTCATATTTTTACCTTTCTATCATTTGACGAAAAAATCTGTACAAAATTGACGGACCTGAACTGAAGGGTCCAGTGCTCTAACGCGTCTCATTGAAAATATTAAAAGCGAGATTGAATGTGATGTGAATATGCGTGGTCCACCGGATTATTAATATGAGGGTGATTATTTCGTATTTTTGGAATATGGATATGTGATATTTTATAAGGTTTTGATTAATAGAGAGAGGTAATAGCTCACGATTTATGTTGGGATGTGAAAATAATATGAGATTAAGTAATTAGTGATTTGTTTGGAATATAGTCACGTGGTGTTTCAGAATTATTGAATAATTTTCCATTAATATGGTATTAGATAATTTAATTTAGTGTTTGTTTTGCAGAGTACTAAACTTTAAATAATTTTAGTATTAATGTCGAAAATTAAATAGTGAAAAAGAATAATACTTTATATACTAATTAATGAACACATTAGTATACTAACAGATGATATGACATCATTTGTATGGTTTTGGGTATTTGTAACTTGTATAATAAATGTGATCAATAATAATATCATAACACTAGTTGGTATACTAGTGTGTACACTAATTGGTGCATGTAGCACCACCGAGTGAAACATGGAGGGGCAAATCTCTATATTTTGATCACTGTGTCATTTTAGTTCATATAATTTTAATTGACTCGATTTTGACTATAAATTTATGATTTTGTCTCAATTTAATCTAATGCATTTTTAATAAAAAAATTTGCACATAAGTGAGGTGTATCATGATTTTAAGGACAAAATTATAAATTTACTCAACTCAATCAATTCAGTGATATTTTTTCATCAAAAACACTGAATTGACACAAAATTTAAAATTAAAGGTCAAAATTAAGCCAATTGAAAGTATAGAGACCAAAATGACACAATAGACAAAATATAAGGATTATTGAAATAATTTATCCAAAATGAAAAGATTAAATAATATCATACATAGTGTGCGGTATGAGAAAAATGAGAATTTTCCCAATTATTTTTTTCTTCATCGAACAATGAAAAGTAATTATATCTTTTTATTTTATCATAACTAAATATAATATTCACTAATTCTATCTAATTATTTATCTCATCTATTATTTCAGGGTATAATCCTATCTCCTATAATCTTATGTTATTCGTATTCTTATCCAATTATTCATCTCAGTTAATTTTATGATATAATTTATCTCTCCCAATCCTCTAAACGAGTAAATTGTTATCTTTTACAATAACAACAAATATAATAGCCCACTTGAGTTGATGCAAAATATTGTCCAAATTTGATAGCGAATTATTGAAAAAAAAAAATAAATAAATAAATAAAAAATCCAGGCATGTCAATGCCTTGGCCTCACAACAAATAAGACAAGGTTTGGTACTTTGCACTCTCTTTCAACGCGTGACTATTGCCCTTCAACCTAGTTTTAGAAGCATACCACCTCGAAGTTTCATCTTCCCAAGAACTTCACAAGAAATTTCACCTTTGCCGACGACTTTGGCCGATTAAAAATATTAAATAATCTTCAACAAATTAAAGTTTGGTCCGTCCTCCCCATGGACCAATTCTTTGACGTGTACAATCTTCCACCTATGCAATTACCCGTAACCAAACACGAGGACCAACTTTAGGTTACATATCAACAAATTAAACTATAAAAAACTTGTTTCTCCACTAAAATACACAATTCTCTCCTCCCTATAGAGCTGAGAAAAACAAACACCACTAGACAAACAACCCTTTTTTTATTTTTTTTTTATTTTTTTAATCTATTCTATAATCTCCTCCTACCGATCACTACTAGCTATGGAGTTTTTCAACAAAGCCAAAGCAGTAAAACTCCGATGCCACCACAACAAGTACCTAGTCGCCGATGACGATCAAGAAAAAGTCCGACAAAGCAAAAATGGCTCCTCACGAAAAGCCCGATGGCTAGTCGAATTCGTCCCGACAACACCCAAGTCCTCCGACTCAAAAGTTGCCACGGCCGCTACCTCACCGCGACCAATCAACCGTTCCTCCTCGGCATGACTGGAAACAAAGTACTTCAGACTCAACCGGAGAACATGCGCGACATGTTCATCGATTGGAAGCCCGAAAAGGACGGGTTTCATCAGCTCAAGCTGAGGGCTTTTGGTGGAACATATTTACGGGCTAATGGTGGGTCGCCACCGTGGAGGAACTCGATCACCCATGACAGTCCTTATACTAGTTCGACTAGTAAGTGGATTTTGTGGAACGTTGAGGTTGTGGAGATCCCCGAAAATGAGCCGTTGAACGATTATTTGTCGATGCTTTCGAGCTTTTCGTCGGTTTCTGATGATGTTTTGTCGGAAATTGGGTCGCCGGTGTCAATCCACTCGACTAATATTCAGCGGATCAATTCTCCTAGGTTGTCTATGCAGAAGGTAAGTTTTTCTTCACTTGTTTTTATTAAATTTTTGATAAATTTCACTGTACGTTCTTATATTTCACATTCAATCTAACCTTAACTTTTGCCATCTGAAAAAAAAAAAAAAAAAAAAAAAAAAAAAAAAAAATCTAACCTTAACTTTTTAATTGTTGCTGTGTCAAAAAGTTGACTAATGATGAAAAAATAAAACAACAATGTTAGGTATTATGAAAAATCTTTCATAAAAATAATCATAAAAACTTTGTGATCCTTGGATTGCACTTAGAATAAAGTACCACACACTAATCAAGATAATCTAAGGATCATAAATTTTTCATGATCATTTTCATGAAAAAAATTTCATAATCCCTAATTTTTCCCAAAATAAAAAAAAAAATGAAAAACGGCACATCTTTTTTTTGGTGAATTTTATGTAGATTTCTTCATAAATACTTAGTTGACTAACCATGAAAAAATAAAAATAAAAATAAAAAGGGCATCTTTTTTTAGTAAATTTTATTTAGATTTCTTCATAAATATTTTTATTTTTAGGTTTATCATGATTATCTATAATGGAAATTTATTGACTAAAATGTTTATAAAAAGATCATTGAAAAAAAAAAAAAAAAACTCAAAAATTAAACCAAACATACTGGTACAAGTGTCAATTATTGATCGACTTTGTAAAGATGGATAGTGTTACGTAACTTCCCATTTCCCATTGGCTTTAATAAAGTATTTGACAACTTAAGTTGAGTCATGAATGTTTTTGCAAGTTCTTTCATTTCAGTTGCCAATTTTGACAGAACCTAGGCGAGGCCCACAACATGGTCCTTGAGATAATTCTAGCCCTTATTTTTTACATTAAGATGACTAGATTGTTCATTCTAAAACCGAACAATTTTATAATTTCATCACATTTATATTTAAAAAAGTCAATTATAAGTATGATTTAAAATATACAATTTATTTTTCTAAAAATAAATAAGTTAAATAACGTGATTACAGCACTATCAGATCAACTAATCATGAATAATTTACAAATAAAAATAAATGGTTCAAATCATCCTAAGAAAAATCGAATAATTTGGTATGACCATTTTTTTTTTTTTTTTTTTGAGATAACTTAGTATTTAGCCCATTGGATAAACTAATTTAGAAGACCAATTTCACTATCCACCTATGGAGGTCTCAATTAAAGTCATGGGAAAATCTCATATGGATTATCCGTAAGAAATTGACTTTGGAAGGAGCACCCTTTAAGACTTTGGCCACCCAATAAGTCTATGTGCATGGAAGCCATACACAGATATCGCCCAAGAGGTGGGGTTTACATGATGTCTGACCCACATGTGAGACACACTTTGTGTGAGACACTGTGTTTGACTTTGAGTCCGGATCCTCGGCCGCTCCTGCGGCACTCCCAAAACGACGTCGTTTTGGTAGAAATTTCAATTAAAAAAAGAAAAAAGAATAAAAGAGAGGGACATAACAGAATCAAAGAAGAAGAAGGAAGGAAGAAGGGAGAAGAAGGAGAAGAAAATGTACCGATGATTCGGTCGGGGACGACGGTGAACTCGGCGAGAGAAGAGAGGTTTCCGATGGCTGGGTGGAGGCGGCTGGTGAGGCCTGGTGAACCGGCGCTAGGATCACCGAGATTCAAGGCGATGATCTTGTCAGGGTCGCAGTAGACGCCGGGGAAGTTGTAGGGGTCGGTGGTGAAGTCCTAGGAGGAGAAGTAATTGGAGCCATGAGAGTCGGTGAGGGAGCTTCGAATCAATTGGAGTGATAGGAAATTAATGGGGTCTAAGATTGTGAATGTGAAGAAACTAGATTGAAGAAAACAGAGCAAATGTATCATCATCATCATCAATATCTTCATTTTTGCTCAACACACAAAAATCGATTGAATAGAGCAATAGAGATTGAAAGACCTAGTCCGAATGTGCCTTCTCCTTCCTTCTTCTCCCTTGATTCTGTTCTGTCCTTTTTTTTTTTTTTTAATTGAAATTTCCCCCAAAACGACATCGTTTTGGGGGCGCCGCAGGACCGGCGGCAGGAATGGGCGGCCGAGGATCTGGACTCGTTTGACTTTTGTATTTTTAATATTAGTGATTGACCACCAATTCAACCCTTGGGATTGGTATAAATTTTTCAACTAATGTTGAAATTGAATGGTTTGGAATGATTTTTTAAGGGAATGTTGGGGGTGTTTCATAATCTAATTCAGCATTTAAAGCTGAATATATTAAGTGATGATCAATTAAATTTGTTTGATAATCACAATTGATATAATTTAATAATTTAAGTACCTCTTAAAATGTAAGCTAAAACTTAAAAAAAAAATAAAATAAAATTATATGAAATTTACTTAAATCTGACTGAATTTATAAATATTAAACATAATTATCGATATACACTATTATAAATTCACTACCATCACCACCATCACCATCCACCATTGCTACTGCTGCCACCACCACCACCACCACCACCACCACCACCACCATGCCCATGCAGCTGCCACTACCACCACCATTGTGGCCGCTGCTGTAGCCGACACCACTATTATCACCATCTTCATCACTATTTTCATTGTCACCACTCTCATTTTACTATCATTACCATCGTTAATTTTATATATATCAAATAATTTTTTTTAGTTTAACATTTAAATTTTTATTAAATAACTTTTCAACTTACAAAATTCAATATTCAATTTTTAATACTTAATTTTTATTTTTCAATTTTATCAAACACCACATAGGTCTATGTTTGAACAAAGTAAGAACCACTTATTACCATTCACGGATTAAGATTCAAAAGAATCATATAGAACAGAACAAAACCAAACCAAACCAAACCGTTTTCTATTTATATAATTTTCACATTTCATTATTATTGAAAATTACATTTATAAAAACTGATTTGAAAAATGTTTTGAAATTTTAAAGTGTGCATGTGAATTTTTTGAAATATTTACCTAGTTACGTAGAAATAATTTTTTTGGGCGAAATTCACTTTACTGCCGTTATTTCGTAGAACATTTTATCTCCTATGATTCAAATATAAATAAAGAATTCTTTTACAATTTTAGATTGAAGTGCAAAGTTAACTCTGTTAACGGTAAAGATAAAATTACTTAAATACCCCTGTGTCATATTCTCTTTCTCTAATCTTTAATACATATATATATATATATTTTTTTTTATCTTACTCATATATTTAATAAATTAAACTATAAATTAATTTAAACACCTAATTTATTACCATAAAATTTCATTGATCTAATTTTTAATTTTCAACCCTATTTTTTATTTAATAACATTTTAAATTAAATATATACATTTAACAAACTAAATCATTAATTAACCTAAACATCCTACCTTATTATCATAAATTAAATCATAAAATTATCTTAATCTGACTTTTAATTTTTTACACATAATAACATTTTAAATAAAACATATACATACATATTTTTTTATATTTGATTCAATTTTTTATTTTCACTTGTAATTTTTCCATTGTCACTCTCAATTTGGAAGAATGTGGCACACTTTTTGTTACTTTTAGCGTCAAAATTGACTCTAGTACTTGATTTTAAAACCATAAAGACTCTCTGCCTATATTTGAACCATGAAAGGTAAAGTGTAAAAGTGAAGCCACATAAAGGTGATATGAATTTTGCTCAAATGAATTACATGGTCCGGATAGTAATGAATTTTCTTGTCTAGAACCTTGGAGATAAGCTGTGATTAGTTTCAATTCTATTTCAAACATTTCAACAGTTTGATTTGATTTCTAAATTTCTGGAATAGTTAAAATTAGTTTAATTATTGACTCAATTCAAAATCAAACCAATTTTATTCGTGAACACCTCTGTAATATTACCGTATTCCACAAGAGGGGTGGCCCCCTCCTCATTGTCGAGAAAATTGGATCACAGAGAACAATGATATCGATTAACACCCAAAATAAATAAATAAATTAATGCGTAATTTAGATTCATTTAAAACAATTATTATACAAGAATTGAAATTTGGTCACACCATATTTTTTGAATAAATTTTTATGTATGAATAATGAGTCCCAAATTGGCTCACAAAAAAATCCCAATAGACAATGGGTTTGAATATTGGGAGAATAACTATTAATGGATATGGGGCATATTTTTACAAAATGGTACGAGTCTTTTATGACTCAAGTTTTTTTTTTTTTTTTTTTTAAATATATTTTTTAATTCACAAAAATTTACACTCATCTTGCAGTAAATATTTTTGATTTATTGTTGGCCTGTAATTGCCCCTGAATATTCAAAACATTAAAAATGGTTAGGAGACCACTAGCCACCATGTACTTAAAATAATCAAATAAATATTGAATCTGGTACAGGTCTTGTAACGATTAAAAAATACAGCAGTGATAGGGGCCCGAAAATGGAGCCCCCGAATGCCCCTAAAAAAAAAACAAGGCATAAGGAAAAAAAAAAAAAGAAAAAAAAAAGAAGAAAAATGCTCAAAACGACGTCGTTTTGGATATTAGGGGCATTAGGAGTAGCTTTTTTGTGGGCAAAAAACATTTCTGTAAAAAATATATCTTCTTAATTTGATGAAAAAGAATAACGGATAAGATGACCAGAGACACCCAAACTGTCATGAATCCAAAATTTACAAGGGAAAACATTGTTAGTGCCCGGCTGATGGTCGGCGGGAAGCACTCTGAGGCTTAAATTAGTCCCCATAAAGGAAGAGATCAAAATTGAGATATTTAATAGGTTCAATCAGTGGTGGATGCAAAAATTATGTTAGGAGGGGTTCACATATATAATAAAAATTGACTATAAAATTTATTTTATCATATTTTTTTAAATGTTTTGCACGTATATTGTACTAAAATATTCATTTTTATGGGTATACAAATTGGAGAATTCTATCATACACACACCCTCTACCATATGTACTTTTAGTTATGTCATTTTTTTTCTTTAATTATAATCAATTTTTTCTTTAATTATGACATTATTTTAGGTATGACTCATGATATTTTAATTATTTTTCATTAGGTTTTTGGTTATGGTTTTTTTTTTTTAGTTATGACTCAGAAGTATGAAATTATGTCATTTTCTTCTTTAATTATATAAGGTGCAAATGGTACCATACTCTTTCCCATACAAATTAAACATCATTCTTAAATTTGCAAATAATATTTTCATTCAATAAACATATTTAAAAAAAAAAAAGGTATCAAAATAGGATTATAAATTTCATTTATACTTTATACAAAACAAAAGATCAATATATATATATATATATGGGAGGGGTTTCTCTCAGGTCCATTGTGTAAACTGGAGCATATTGTTGGGCCCGTGGGACCCACCACTGGTCATGTTTCGATGATTTGAATCGTGCAATGTGTAGAGTTCGTCAAGTATTTTATCCCTACAAAAAATCACGTTGATCGGATATCGGTAACCCCTTGATCGGAATACATTTTTGTTAACAATTTATTCTTAAAATCATATTTGTCAATGACAAAAATGTGCTCTAATAAATGGGCTACCAATATTTGATTAACGTGATTTTTTGCAAGTATGAAGTACTCGACGAGTTGTACATATTGAACAATTTGAATCATTAAAACGAGACTTATGATAGGCCCCACAGGCCCAACAATACGCTTCAATCTATACAGTAGACTGGAGAAATGCCTCTCCCAATATATATATATATATATATATGAGTAGGTTTTACATTGATTATAATCACATTAGGTGATAACTAATACTAATTAAAGTCATAATTGAAAGTCATTTTGACAATAACCAAAACCACCACAATCAATCATATTGAATACCACTTTGATTTTATAATTTGTTTGCCCCATTACCATAATGACCTATAACTAAACATCATAATAATTTATAACTAACATTAATTTTAATAAAAAATTATATATGATATATATTATGCATTATAGCATGATGATAACTCAATACTTCAAATAATTTGACAAAGTTAAGACGTAGGTGAAACGGCTAAGTTTTTACAACTTAAAAATCTAATAACAAATATAAATATACTAGTTGAACTTGTACATATGGATGCAGGGTGATGGCGCCCTATCCACCCCTGCGTCCGCCATTGGGTCCAACATAGACGGCTACCCAACCTACTCCAAGGGGGCAACCTTTTAAAAAGACATTAAAAAAAAAAAATCAGTCTCAAATCAAGGCTACCTTTAGCATTGCTCTAATAGGCAGAGAAGAGACCACCATTAAAATAATAATAAGAAGAAGCAACCATGTGTTCAATTTTCATTCATAATCAGTAAGGTTGATTGTGGTAATTTCATATCCATGCATGTTCATGGAAATCAAATTTTTTGGATTAGAACCACCGAAACTTCCTCCTGCTCCTTCGCCCATGCCACCATTTTATTATTATTATTATTATTATTATTATTATTATTATTTTGTTGCCCTTTTTTGACGTACCATTGAACATGAAATTTTAATTTATTCATAGCAGTTTCTATGAGATGCATGTGGAATTCATGCATCTTTTTTGTTTATGCTTAAGGCTTATTTTGGGAAGTTAATAATAATCTGCTTTTCAGATTATTACCAACTTTATTTCTCACAAAAAAACTGCTTATAAGCAGCTTTTCACTAAAAAATTGATTATAACCATCTTTTCAAAATAGATTAAAGTTTATCTCGAAATTTGCAAATGTCAAAAACCCAGGTTTATCCAAACTACGCCGCCTTCATCTCTGGACAAAAAAGGCCGGTGAGTGGTTTTGACAATACTATAGTTGTTTAGATAAATTACAACAAACTCTACCAATTTAATTTAATTACATTTTTTTGTTTTGGTAGTGTTGTATAGACAAATGCATAATCAAGGATAAAATATACATTTAATTAAGAAATATAACATTAATTTTTATTCGTATTAAAGCAAATCCAATATTAATAAACATTTGATCAATCAAAACGTAACTTGAACAAAATATCTTGACTTTTTAATTTTTACCAAATGAAACTTGATTTTAAATTTTAAAAATTAGATTGTAAATATATCATAATTTATTGAATTTTTATATTTTTCTTAAAATTTAAAGATGCTAGTTTGACAAGTGATTGTTCTAGTTGTAATCGATGACACATCTAAAAGGAAAATATTATTATAATATTTTAATCAATGAACCAGGTAAGGATAAGGAAAATGTGATTTTTTTGGGTACGCTAAAACCGTGTCATAAATGCCAGTAACCTATCAAATGTGGTGGCGCTGACCCAACAAAATCATCTTTTTTTGTACCTCCTCTCATTTTCCTTCACCAGTCATATCTTTTGCGAAAACATTGAAAATCAGTCAACCATTCTTATTGTTACTTTATAATAAAAATAATATTACTATATAATTCCTTCTTTTTCTTTCTTTCACACCCTCCTTGACAAATGTCTATATAAGAATCCAATAATTTTGACCTGCCTTGTCTCAAACTCTAACTTGCACGTCTCTCTAACTGGTTCTCTCAACAATACTTGCACTCAAAACCAACCAAAATTCTGTTTCAATCTCAATTTCATCAAATTCTATTTTGTTTTTAAATTGAATTGCAAAATTTGTATTCAGAGCAGCACAATGGATATGTTCAAGAACGCAAAGGCGGTGCGGCTACAGAGCATCCATAACAAGTTCCTCCATGCAGAAGACGACGAAGAGACCGTAACCCAAGACCGCAATGGTTCCTCCAAGAGCGCCCGCTGGACGGTCGAATTCATCTCTTCCGACAACAACAACATTATCCGCCTTAAAAGCTGCTATGGAAAGTACCTGACAGCATCCAACCACCCCTTCCTGCTCGGCATGACGGGCCACAAAGTCCTCCAAACCCTTCCTTCCTCTGGTGCCCGCCTTGACTCCTCGGTCGAGTGGGAACCAATCAGTGAAGGAAACCGTGTGAAGCTCAGGACTCGGTATGGGAACTTTCTCAGGGCCAATGGTGGGATGCCACCATGGCGAAACACTGTTACACATGACATACCACAGCGGTCTGCGACACAGGATTGGATTCTGTGGGATGTTCATATTGTTGAAATACTTGTCCAATCTTCCCATCACAAGCCTTCCATTCGGATTCAGTCACTGCAACATCCAGACTCATTTGCCACGGACTTTGAATCGAGCTCGCCTACTACTTGTCCCAAGACTCCCACTTCGATTCCCATTCAGTCACTGCAATATTCAGACTCTTTCGCCGTGGACTCTGACTCGAACTCGTCTACTACTTATTACTCCACTGAGTCCCGCAGTTTTGGACGACAAGAAGAGGTTTCAATTTCTAACTCGAAACTCATGTTGAATTGCAGTATTTAATTTTACTTTTATCATCCAATTTGTGTCATGTTTCTATTTCATTTTTAAACTATTAATTTCATTTATTTACTTCATAGGATTTAATGAGAAACATTTTTGTATTTGAATTTATAGTTTAAAAATGAAAAGAAAAAATGACTATATCTTTTGTGATTCGGATTTTGAATTTGTTCGTTTGCTTGCTTGTAGTGGAGTGAATCTTCTCCGCGGCCTACGGCGGTGGTGGATGGTCGGACAGTATATTACCAAGTTGCGGACGAGTATGGCAATGTTGATGACAGGTTGGAGGAGTTTTGCATTACATTTAAAGGAAATGTGGTTGGTGAACTGATTCAGAAACTAGAGGAAGAGACTGGGCTTGATGACATTATTGTGTGCTCTCGCAATCCTTTGAATCAAAAGCTTTACCCTCTTCGCTTGCAGCTTCCTCCCAACAATGCCACGATGCATGTTGTTGTAATTGAATCTTCACCAAAAGGTTAGATTCTTCGTTTTTGATTTTTAGACATTTTAATGTAGTTGTTCATGTTATTTGGTTCAGTAATCAATTGTTTGTTGTGGCATTGACATTGATGCTATTTTACATGAAAAGTTAATCACTTTGTTATGTCCAAATGCATGCCTTATTCACAACAGTTATATAAGTTTTGTCTGAATTTAATTTGGGCCGACAAGTTTTAACTCAATTTCAAACCAAATTTAAAATTATACTGTCCAAGATCTTAAACTTTTATGAGTTGGACTCAGTTGTTCAGATAAGACCGACTCAAGTTACACAACTAATTTTGTGCCTTTTGGGATATACTTGCTCATCTTTGTAGTAATAATCGTTCTTTTTTGTTTACTTATTTGGTCATTTTTGTAGCAGTCTTTTAAAAAATTGAAATGTCACATGATAATGTTTAGTGTTTGTGCTGTGTCGGTGTCTAGTACAAACATGACACTCATTTTGTAGTTGACATGTTTTCTAAGCCGCTACTAATGCAACGGTTGAGAAGAACCATTAATGAGGAAATGCTTGACATGTTTTCTTCCGCAAAGGGATCCTTTGTCCTAGGGGTGGGCGCGGATTGGTTGCGGTCACGGAACTTCCAATCCGTCATCCGTCCGCCAGATTGGCGGATTGGAGAAAATCAATCCGCATCCGTCCGCCAATTCGGTGGATGTGGATTGAGCGGATTGGCGGTTTGGCGGATGGATGCAAATCGGTTTGGCGGTTTGAAATTTTATAAATTTTCAACATAGTCCAACTTGTGCACTTCCTCAAAAAAAAAAAAAAAAAAAAAAAGTATTACAGTCAATAACTTAAAAAAATATTACAATTACTGCATGTCTCATCCAAAGAAAGAAAGTTTGAAACTTTAGAATATCACAATCACTGCATGCCTCATCCACATATTACAATCACAGAATGCCTCATCCACATAAAGTATTACAATCTGTGGTTCTTAAAAAATAAAAACAATTCAAACCACCAAAACCATGAACATAGCAATAGTAAAGATTGTATGTCTCTGTATTGTTACATTTATATATGTTTTTGAAAACAAAAACCAATCAGCATATATCATATTTTCTATATATTACTTTTAGAGTTAGATTTAAAAACAAAAAAATATAGATAAAAAATATATAGTAGACATGTTTTCTTCTGCAAAGGGATCCTTTGTCCCTAAATTTTCTTGTCTCTCTAACTCAAAACATTCACATCTATTGAATTGTGTCTCGAGATTATGACACCTCAATATTTTCAATGATATAGTGGTTATATTTTGGGAGACATGAAACAGAGAGATTTGGGGGCAAGAGAAACCCACGCCATTTTGTTTTTTGCATCTTTGATTACATGCTATGCTATGCTTTCTATTATATTGAACATACTTCTCCACAAATTTCTTACTTACCTTTGCCCTTTTGTTTCTATATCAGGGGCAAGAGAATTGTGAAATGTTTCAGCAGACAGACATCGCAGTTTTGATTTATGATTACATAGACATATACATACACATACATTCTGCTTGGGCATGTCCTGGTGTTTTTGAAAAAAGCAATTACGAATAAGTTTGAGAAGCTTTGTCGATGAGAATAAATAAAATAAAAACATTCTAGCAATCTCATCTGTGGAAGAAGAAGCATAGCTCTTGTGCTGTGGATAACAGCAGGAAATCTTCTCTACTTGATTTTTGACATTTCTTGGGGGACCTGCCTGTCATTTGTGTTAACTGATTTTGTTGTACAGTTCCCACATGCAATTTTTGTCATTCTTTGATATGTTGATTTTGATGGCTTGTATTGCTTGCTATATTTTTTTGTAAATTTTTCACAGCATGTTGTGAAATTGTATGATTTTGGTTCAATGGCTCTATCTAGTTGATATTGTTCAATTTTTCATTTTCACTTTTTTGCTTTTGTTTTGCATGTTTTTAGAAACAAAAACAATAAAAATTTCGAAAATATTCATGGTTTTCGTGTTTGTGTGAAAAATAATTTTTACAAAATTTCAAAAAAACTGTTTTCTTGAAAGTGGGTTATTTTTTATTTTTTATTTTTTATTTTTCCCAACACTAGTAGTCAAACATTTTTTTCAAAAGCGAACACAATTGGTCCACACATCTAAGGTTATTAACTAGTTGTTAACTATATAGTTCCGAAATTAGTCGAGTTGCGCATAAGCTAACCTAGATACCCAATTATTAAAAAAAACAAAAATAAATGAATGATGAATATATAAACGGTCACAACCTTTTAATTTAACCATAACAACTTTTTGTATTTTTTGAAAAAAGAAATAAAAAAAATAATTAACACACAAATGGACAAACGCATACTTGTATTGATTTGGTTTTGGATAGCAGTGTTGCACACGCAAGTGATTCAAAGTCACTTTGCGTAGATTCTCACTCATCCACAAAACTTGGATTCCCTTTTAAGGTGGAAATCGATGTTTAAAGATGGGATATTTGAAAACAGATAGGGCGAGTTAAACCGGGACTTATGAAGGAGACAAGTGAATTGACACTGGTATATTCTGTGGAACCTATGTGCATGCTCACTTAAATAGCAAAGAGTTTGACAAAGATATATAGCATTAAATACTCATAAGTACAAAATGATGCTAAGGCCAATTTTGTGAACTGAAATTTTTTGTCAAAAAGTTAAAAAAGATAATACAAAAAAATTAAAATGTAGTTAGATGCAAAACGGGAACTTTTTTGATAAATCCTTTTTCTAAGAATTTTATTTCATTCAATTCATAATTTTTTTGACTATTCGATTAAATCCTATTTGAGGTAAGAAGACCAAAATATCCTCAATCTCTCCTATCCCTATTAATGTTGATTGTCCTTATATGTTGATAGTTTTTATGCATATGTTGACTGTCCTTATATGTTGATAGTTCTCATGCATATGTTGACTGTTATTATATTTATATTAATTTGAAATGAATTTTTGTCACTGTGTTGTCATTTACATGATATAAATATTTACATTATTATATTCACATTATCAATTACATGATATGAATATTCACATCATTATATTCACATTAATTTGAAATGAATTTTTGTCATTGTGTTGTCAATTACATGATGTGAATATTCATATTAAAACATACGAATGTGAATGTTCACATCACTACATGTTGTGAATAAGAATGCGTTATCAATTAAAAATATAGTGAATATTATTTTTAATGTGTTATCAATTAAAAATAAGAAGGTTCACATGTTGTGAACGTTCATATCACTACATTAGATGGGAGAGAATTTTTTGGAAAGATGTTGTGAACGTTCACATTAGATGAGAGAGAATGTTCACATTATTTTTAATGTGTTGTCAATTAAAAATATATTCACATTATAATAATATAAAATAATAATATCAATGTTATTTAATTTGTGTATAAAATTTTCCTATGCCTTGGTCCTTTCCCTTCTCTCTCTTCCCCCCAATATTAAATATAAGGGCATAAGAGTCTAAGAAAATAGTATAAATCAAGAAAAAAGACTTTATGGAATAAAAGTATAAATACATGGGACTAAGTGAGTTAAAAAATTTATTAATGGACTTCTTGGGTTAGAACACTTCTAAATGAGATTTATCAATAAAAATCTCGATCTAAAACTCTTACTTTTGTAAATAATTTTTTGTCAAAAATTAAAAAGTCATCTCCAAATGACTCTTTAAATGAGGATTGTTAGCTGTTATTATCATATTTTAGTCACTCTAATGTGCTAGTTGTTACAGTAGTTATTTTAACAAAATTCTTCAAGACTAGCTATATTTGAAGAGTTTTCAGAGACTCTTTAAATAGTTTGTATATATATAGATAGATAAAATAAAGAGTAGTGTTGGAATACATAGATAAAAAAGATTTTAATCAAAATGAAGAATTTACATTTTTTTATATTTTGACTAGTAAAAAATGAAGAGTATGATTAGAGTTGTTCTAACAAGCTAATTCTCAAAATAGGCCTAATTTACAACAAAATTGCCCACAAAGTTTTATGCCCTCTCTCACATTAGCAGAAAAACATTCTAGCAAGTGAATAAATAGTTATAACTATTTGTTTTGAAATTTTCAAAAATAATTTTTGAGTTTTCAATTATATATTTTTTTAAAGTTAAATTTATTAATAATTTAATTAATTTTTTTACTTTTTTAGATCTACTTAATTTAGATACACTTAAAAGGTGCAAAATTTGTATTAAAAAAAAAAGTTATAAAATTCACTAAATACTAAAAATTACAAAAATTCTATACATTTTCATATTTTTTTGAACTTATTGAATTTTTTAAAAATATATTCACATATTTTTCTTCTTAAGTACATGACAATTAAATCCATAGATTAAGGCCAAATTATGCAACATTGAGGCTGTTAATTAGGATATCTTAACTTTATTTGCTTGACAAATTATACATTTTATGCCTGTTTAATGTCAATCAAGTTTGTACACAGTGGTAGCATAAAATGAGCAGAAAATTCCTTCCTACACATACGGAGGCCCATTCCTGCACGTACGGCCGTTACCTCGTAGCCAAACAGAGCCTTAGCTTCTCAAACGTGCGGAGGGTTTTTCCCGCACGTGCGGCACCACTTACCACACGTGCGGTGACCACTCCCGCACGTGTGGCCGTACCTCGGATTTTGTGTCGCTGTTTTGAACCTGTTTGAAAGACAACAAAGGTATAAAAAGACAGAAAATAGGTTGGAATAGGGTTTTGAAAAATTGAAGGAGAAAGAGAAGGCTAGGGTTTGGAAAAAGGTGATTCTCAATCTTCAAAGCAAATTCCCATAGAGGGTTCCATCTCTTCCACCTCTTCCTTCTCCTCTATGACTAGCTAGGCTATTCTTTTCTAGAGTTTTGATGAAACCCTAGCTATGTAATTAGGTTTTCCTTTTGGTTTTTGATTATGTAAAGGTTTGAACAATTGTATGGTATTTTAGAAGTTTCAAATATATATTTTCCACTATTTCTTCGAGTATTCAGCTTTCTGTGATTGTTGAATGCTTTCCGTACAATGGCTTTGTTTTCTTTCATATTCAAGGTATAAGACGAGCCATAGTATGAGGGACAAGTCTTTTTGCTACCCTAGTTTAGAGCGAACGACTTGTACTACTTAAGATGGTTCGTGCTTATACATTGAACGTGACAACTCTCTTGATAAATGCTTCGAACTTGTATTTGCGAAGTATTATTCTGTTCGAACCGTAGCATAATTGATTTCAAATTGAAACCCTATTTACGTAACTAGTGGTGAACTCATTACTCTAGGTTTTTTCCCAAATCAGTAAATTCATCTTTATTTATAATTGCTAGTTTATTCTCTTTGTTTAATTTAATTATTATTAGTTTATGAATCCCTCGATCTTTTTATCAAAATTAATTTAGGAATTTAACAATTAAATTAGTTTAATTTCCTGTTTGTCCCTGTGATCGATACGTGGACTTGCTATTATTCTAAAAGAATTTGGTATAGTTTAGTATTTATTTTTGGTGTGTGAAACGCCCCATCAAATTTTGGCGTCGTTGTTGGGGACTTTTGGCGAAATTTATTAATTTAAAGTTGAATTCTTATTTTAATTTTTAGTTTAGGATTTTATAATTTTTTTTAGTGTTACTAAGTATATAGAGCGTTTGAAAGTGGAGCTATCACCAAAGTGCAAGTGAAGCGCAACCAAGCTTTAAAAACAAACCGCAAAAACTAGAGTGCTATAAAAAAAAAAAATGAAGCAAACATTCGAAAGCAAAGCACCAAAGTACTAAAAAGAAAGACAGAGCTCAATTGGAGGTTGGAGACAACGTCTACACATCAAGCACCTGCAAGACGAGTAAAGCGTTGCCGTTAAATCGCTGTGAGTATTTCTCCCTTTGGTATTTTGCTTTCATAACTTAGTGCACAGAGTCGGAACTTAGTGTCTGTGTATGTGAGTAGTGTATGCACGGGCACCGTTCTTGTCGCCCTGAATTGTGGAATTTGGACCTTGAACTAGATAGGACTCTTAGGAAACTTAGAGCCACTGCCCATGTTCCTAGGCGTGAATATTCATATCCATACTTCGAGCTATTAGAGATAGCGAATTCAAATGGCCTAAATGGACCCAACTAGACCCTTAAGGATTATTTCACACCCACTGCATATACATCACCATCATGCATCCAGTTACCCGACACCACTGCTGCTTATTATGAGATTAAGTCCAACACCATCCAAATGCTCCCATCATTCTATGGACTAGATCATGATGACCTTACAAACATCTATATGAATTTTTGGAAATTTGCTCTATAGTGAGGATCCAGAACTTCACCAATGGGGCCCTAATGCTGCGTTTGTTTCCATTTTCATTAAAGGACAAAGCCAAACACTGGCTAAACTTCTTACCTGCTAATTCAATCACAACTTGGGGCCAATTACAGCGGAAGTTTTTGGAGAAGTACTTTCCCATTGGTAAGACCAACTAACTCAGGCGAGCCATCACTAATTTTGCTCAAATTGATGGCGAACAATTTCATGAGACATGTGAAAGGCTTCGTGACCTTTTCCAACAATGTCCCTACCACCAAGTGCCTAATTGGTAACTTGTTTAGACGTTTTACTATGGCTTAATTAAGCCTCACTGCCAAATGGTGGATTCTTCTTGTGGTGGGACATTCATGTCCAAAAATGACACTGAGGCATGACAACTATTTGAGAACTTAAGTGATAATTCCCTTCACCATGCCTTCGCAGCCCGGCAAGTTCGACAACTGGTAGTTGGAGCCTCGAAAAGATGGGGCATTTATGAGCTAGGGCAAAACATAGAGTTAGCCCAACAGGTAGAGGCATTGTCCCATAAGATGAATCAATTATTAGCTTCGGGACATGGCCCTACACAGCAAGATCCGCCTCAATTTCACGAGGCATGTGTTATTTGTGCGAGCCCTGCTCATGACTTGAGTGAGTGCCCTTCGGCATTATAATTTCCTGAATTAGTCCAAGAGCTTGTGAATGCGGCTCAAGGATTCTCCAACCTGGGTAATGACCCATATTCTAATACATATAATCCGGGATAGAGAAATCACCCTAATTTTTCATAGAGACCTCATTCACAAGGCACTTTTTACAATCCTTCACCACCAAGGCATAATTTTAATAATTTTGCCAACCAATCTTCTTACTGACCACCACAACCTTACCGGCAACCACAACCCTTGTCTATTCCTCAAGGAAATTCGGTCTTTAAGACTCAGGTGTTAGAAGTTCTCTCAGAACTTAAGGGGTTAACACCAGTAGTTCACTTCTATACTCACTCCATTGCCAAGCTAGGGGCCCAATTGGGTCAAATGGCTAATAACATGAATATGAGAGATGAGGGAAAATTACCGAGTCAGACTGTGGCCAATCCTAAGGGTCAATATGAGGCAGAGGGGTCGGGTAGGAATGGAAAGCACCATGAGTAGGTGCAAGCGGTGATTACCTTAAGAAGTGGGAGGGAGATAAAGCCTCGGACAGTTGCGTTTGATGCAACTAAGGCTAAGAAGGGTGATCACAGTGGTCAACCCAAAGAGAGTAAGGGTGAGGGAGAGACACCTAAGGGGGATAACTTAGTCCCTAGTACTTCACATGAGCCTAAGGCACCATATGTGCCTAAGACACCCTTTCCCCAATGCCTTGATACACCGTCCCCTTTTAATAAGAAAGAAGCATCCATGGAAGCGATGATAGAGGTCTTTAAATAGGTAAAAATCAACCTCCCTCTGTTGGAAGCGGTTAAGCAAGTACTCTCCTATGCTAAATTTCTGAAGGACCTTTGTATGCAAAAGCGTAAATCTAGGACATACGTGTTGTGACACCTCGAAATAATTCAACATGAACTACCCACAAATAATCAACATTTACCCAACAATAACAATAATCTGCCCATCTTTACATAATTACTAATGAGTCTTTACAAAGGTTTTACATGCGGGTATACATTCATCAACACAAACATATGAATCTCTCACAACCGAGGGTCCTGGCATCTGCTTTGGCGCTGTAACAGCATACACGCGCCCCTGTGGCCTCTGGTCAACCTGCTCATCCCTCGGAGCATAGGCCTGCTGTACTGACTGAGCCGAAGCGGCTCCCTGATAGACTCTCAAAGTCTGGACTGAATGGGTCTGCTGATGACTCTAGGTCTGCCTCGACTCGGATGCGCTAGATGCGCCTCCCAACTGCGGGTAAGCTCTCTTCATGTGCCCTGACTGACCACACTGATAACAAGTAGGTTCCTGCCCCTTACTTTGAGACTGAGACTGGCTCTGGGATCGGTTAGGTGGTGGTGGTGGCAACATCTGCTGTCCCCTCCCTTCTGCGGACCTGCAAAGACCTTGTGACCTGGTTGGCCACACTTAAAACAAGAGAACCCGCTCGATGCACCCTTTCCTGAGCCCGTACTAGACAAGGGAAAAGTAGATCTAGATTGCTGTGGCTGAGACTGGGATGAAAAGGTGCCCTTACTCTTCTTGTTGGGCATACAATCCCCCTGTGATCCATGGCCCCTGGACCTCGAATTTCGAAGTCTCTCCTCTTCGGCTTCTACCGTAATCTCCACATGTGCTGCCGCCTCCACAAGGCGATCATACTCTCGGATCATGTTCCCGGCAACTTTGAACAAAATCTTCGTCCTCAACCTCTGCTCAAACTCAAAGCAACGACGTTCCTCCGTCGCTACCAAGTCCGATGCAAACCTAGACAAGTTAGAAAAGGCCGCTTCAAATTCAGCCACAGACATGTTTAATTGCTTGAGGTCCTTGAACTCCTGCCTCAACCTCTCCCGAGCCGTGGGAGGTAGGTACTTGTCTTGGAAGGCCATCACAAATGCCTCCCATGTCGGTGCTATCCGGCCCTTCGCATACTTCCACCATTGGCCGGCGTCACCTTTGAGGTAATAACTAGCAAGGGTCACCCTCAACTCGCCATCATCTATATGGAGCATATCAAAGGTCTTCATGGTTTGTTCCAACCATTCGTCCGCCTTCTTTGGATCGAGGCCGCCATGGAATTCATTCGGCTTAGCCTTTAGAAACTCCCTCGTGAGGAAGCTAGCCCTAGTCTCTGCATCATTCTCCCTCGCTTGGGTCTCCGCCCTCAAAATAGTCATGGATTCCCTCAATGCCCCCGCCATCTCCCGGGCTAGAGCCCCCATTGCGGCTTGGCCGGCTTGCCCCGGCACCTCCGCTTGCCCCACTTGTTTGGCCATGTCAGCTTGGGCTAAACCCTCTTCTTGTACCGGGACCTCTTGGACCGGCACCTCAAATACACCTCGGCGACCTCGACCTTGCCTTCCACCCCTACCACCTCGAGTTCGAACTCTTCCCGACATCCTAATTGAGAGATAAGACAAACAATTAAGCACATGATTCCAAATGTGCTCGCCACTAACTTCACACGTTAGGCTAAAGCAACCACATACATCCTACTTCACAAACTATTTAATTCACTCCACATAAGCACCGTAGTCACATAAATACATACGAATTATCCTTCAGTGATGAAATTTGTCCCATGAGAAACCAAGAATTCTTAGTAGAATGAGTAATGATCAAGTACCCTTCTAAACAGACTTCAAGGAAACTAATAGGCGCAAATAACATCCCAAAAGTCTAATCCCATACCCACATAGTCACATAAGCATGCTATCACATAGTCACAAATAAATAAGACATTTCCTAATCATGCGAAATGAGTCCATTGTGGTATAACAACCACTCCCCGCGAGCCCCAAGTATTCAAACCCGGTAGCTCTGATACCAAGTTGTAACGTCCCGAAACAATTCAACATGAACTACCTACAAATAATCAACATTTACCTAACAATAACAATAATTTGCATATCGTTACATAATTACTAATGAGTCTTTACAAAGGTTTTACATGCGGGTATACATTCATCAATACAAACATATGAATCTATAGCATGTAAAGCATCCATTCTGAAAACAACACAATGCCCTTAAGGGCTTACATCTTCCAAGGCATGAGCCCGGTTACACAAAAATGGTTTCTGCAACCCATACACATTAGCCCTTGGCTCAAAAGAATTACACAAAATAAAAGAGCTATGTACTCTTCTAAAAAACATCCACGCCCTGAATTCGGCGGGATCACAACATCTTTACCTGCACCAAATCCCATAGGGGTGAGCATAAAGCCCAGTGGAGAATTCTTACAAAGTATATACAGTTATGCATGCTCTTTAAAACCATGCAATTGTTAATGCCATGCCATGCATCCTTATAAGAAAGTCCATTTCATGCACATTTAAAAGTTTCTATCTTTCCAACAATCATTTGCAATCTCAACATTTTTCCCAAAATTTCCAAACATTAATCAAAATGGGCGGTAAATACGACACTGGTAATCCCTAGGCTGGTGTCTGCAAGTAGACTCTACGAGTACTACCAAACTGTCATTTTTACCGGTATTAACCGGAAGGCTCGACACCTATCCGCGCGGGTTTGTGGTCTTTCACCAAGGACACTCAGGCCAACTTATCTATCATCTACACCCCCTATCTGGACTTACCACCGTATTTATCCCATGAACATTTCCACATTTCTCCTTTCAACATTATTCCCTTTTATGAAACAATTATCTCAAATCTGAGCTTACAATGCAAATTAAAATTTGAATAAAATGCAATGCAATGATTCTTCCATGGTTCATAACATTTCTCTGTGTTCAAGCCTCTACAATAATATCAACGTTCATGTTTCCCATTACCTCTTTCAATGCTCATCTAGACTACATGTAATGCTTTCAAACTTAAAGTTTTAAATGCTTGTGTTTCTTACAAACCCATGTGCTCAACAATTTGTCACCTTATTATCATATATCACCATATCCTCAACCATAGTTTCCAAACAAATTCTTCATTACCATATGACAAGCTTCCCATCTATGCAACCACATTATGAAATCTACACACATTCATCTTTGATCAAATGAGAAGAAGATTTCATGGACAATTCCAAGTTTTTCCAAAAATCCCCAAATTCTAGGGTTTTGCATCAAAACCAAAATAACTCTCATTTTATGGTGAGAGTTCATCAAAATCTACTTTATGAGATCATTGATACAAAATCTTAAGGATCCACATGAAAATCTTTGAGCTTTTAAACTCTCCTTGGAGAAATTCCATTATTTTTTTGAATCAAAAACAAAATTTCTAAATAATACAAGAGAAGTATAAAATCAACACTCAATCTTGCAAAACTTGTATATATAACTCAAGAATATCCCTACCTCAAAGTGGAAGCCCAAGGAGAAGGGCTAGACAAAGGTGAAGCTTCCAAAAATGGCAAATCCCATTTCTTCTTGGATGGAAATGAAGATCTTGAAGAGTTCAATCTTTTTGTCTAAGGAAGGAGGGTGAGAAAATCACTTGATCTAGGTCAAATATACACACAGAGAGAGAGAGAGAGAGAGAGAGAGAGAGAGAGAGAGAGAGAGAGAGAGAGATTTGTAGAGAGAGAAGCTCGTAACTTAGGGTTTGAATGAAAAGGGGATGAAAACGTTATGTAAAAAGTTGTTTTTACTATCTGATATACGCGCAGTCCGCTCGAGTGGAGAGTTTCATGCTCGAGCGTCAGACACAACAACAACAACTCGCTCGAGCGCAAGGAGCACCGCTCGAGCGTGAATTACACCCGTCCAGTATTTCACAAATTGTAGACAGCCGCTCGAGCTCAGACACGCTCGAGCGTAAGAAACGCCGCTCGAGCGTGAAAAACACTCTTGCAGCACTTTTGCAGAGACACCCGATACTGAAAGGTTGCAAACCCCGCTCGAGCGCAAGAAGGCCCACTCGAGTGGAAGACCGAAATTCTGGGCAACAAGATTCTAGACCGAAAGGCAACCAACCTGTTCTAAACACGCTCAAGTCATTCCAAAACTCAAATTCAAGAGGTGTAAGGAAGAAAGACATAACCGGCAGCATCAAACAACAAGATTCGGATCCAGAATACCATGACAGTCGGGTAGAGACCCGGGGTCGCTATAACCTCCCTACCATAGGAAATTTCGTCCTCGAAATTTAAATAAACTCCCCAGCAGGAGTGTTCTAGCAACATTAATCATTCTTAACAACACTAATACATTGCAATATTCATGTTCAATTAACATTTACCATTCTTAACAACAATTTCTCAAGTTAGATACATGAGATAAAACAATTTACAACAAAACCTTACTTTTCCATAAGCTCATGCTCAATTTTAACAACACATACAATAACGTGCGATCAACTATTTACTAGGGAACATTACAAATCAAAATAAGCTATGCAGTACCAAATAAATCCGGATACTTGGAGCGGACTTCCGCCTCCCTTTCCCAAGTTGCTTCCTCAACCCATGATGCCTCCACAACACCTTCACTAACGGTATGGTTTTGCCTCGTAATACTTGTTCTCGGGTATCTAAGATTTGAACCGGTCATTCTTCGTAGGAGGCATCCATATCTACCTCCAAATCAACCCAATCTAACACGTGAGAAGGGCCGGGTTCGTACTTCCTAAGCATTGACACATGAAACACGTTGTGGACCCCCGAAAGTTGTGGCGGTAAAGCTAACCGATAAGCCACTTCCCCGATTCTCTCCAGTATCTCAAAAGGCCCAATAAACCTCGGAGACAACTTACTGCTCTTATCGAATCTCATCAAACCTCGCCTAGGTGAGATCTTAAGAAATACATGATCACCCACGTTAAAGGATAAAGGTCGTCTCCTCTTATCAGCGTAACTCTTCTGTCGGCTTTGGGCCGTAGCTAATCTCCTTTGAATGAGAGCAACTTTCTCGGTAGACTCCCTAACAATCTCCGGTCCTAACAACGGTGCATCTCCTACCTCGGCCCAACAAACGGGTGACCTACAAGGCCGACCATACAAGGCCTCGAATGGTGCCATCTCAATGCTAGCCTGATAACTATTGTTGTAGGCGAACTCAATCAACGGTAAGTGCCTCTCCCAAGACCCCTTGAAATCTAGGACACAAGCCCTAAGCATATCTTCCAAAATTTGAATGGTGCGCTCCGACTGCCCATCGGTTTGAGGGTGATAAGCGGTACTAAAGGTTAACTTGGTTCCCATGCTTCTTGAAGGCTTTGCCACAACCGGGCGGTAAAACGAGGATCCCTATTCGACACAATGGTTACCGGCACCCCATGAAGCTAAACTATTTCTCTAACATACAACTCTGCCAAGTGTTCAACTGAATCACTAGTGCGCATCGAAATGAAGTGTGTGGACTTAGTCAACCTGTCGACAATCACCCAAATGGTATCGTTACCCCGCTGTGTTCTAGGAAGCCCAACTACGAAGTCCATGGTCACGTGTTCCCACTTTCACTCGGCTATTGGTAAGGGTTGTAACAAACCCGCTAGTCTCTGATGCTCGGCCTTGACTTGCTGACAAGTAAGGCACTTTGACAGGAAGGATGTGGCATCCCGCTTCATACCCCTCCACCAAAACTGACGGTTAAGGTCTCGATACATTTTGGTGCCTCCCGGATGTACCGCAAGGCGTAAATGATGGAACTCCCGAAGCACTTCTTCCCTACAAAATTCCAGCACAAACAAACGGTCTAGGTAACGTACACTCTGGTTCGAGTAAATGTTTAGACCCTTCTCTTCCTTCCCATTGGAAATTCTATCCCGAATTAACTCTACTTCCCGGTCTCCTTGTTGTGCCTCTATAACTTTGCTAATCAAGACTGGTTGAGCACTCAAGCTAAACAAGGTTGTACCTCATTCTGATTCACCCAACTGCAATTCAAATTTGCCGACTTCACCCAACATAACCCATTCCCGAATGGCTACGCTTGCCAAGCTACTCACGGTTTTTCGACTTAAGGCATCGGCCACCATATTGGCTTTGCCCGGATGATAGTGCAACTCAAAATCATAGTCTTCTAAAAATTCCATCCACCTCTGTTGGCGGAAATTTAAATCTTTTTGGGAGAACAAATATTTCAGGCTCTTATGGTCGGAGAAAACTTCAAACTTCTCACCATACAAATAATGCCTCCAAATCTTTAAGGCAAACACTAGTGCGGCTAATTCTAGGTCGTGGGTAGGGTAATTCTTCTTATGAGTTTTCAACAGTCGGGATCCATACGCTACAACCTTTCCCTTTTGTATCAAAACACAACCAAGCCCATCCCGAGATGTATCACAAAAGACAGTATACCCCAATCCTCTCTCCGGAATGATCAATACCGGTGCCATGGTCAATCTAGTTTTGAGCTCCTGGAAAGACTTCTCACAAGCCTCACTCCACACAAATTTAACCCCCTTTCTAGTCAATCTAGTCAAAGGCGCGGCTAATCTAGAGAAATCTCTTACAAATCGACGATAGTACCCCGCCAACCCCATGAAACTCCGAATCTCAAAGACATTCTTAGGCTGCTCCCAATCTTGCACAGAATCTATCTTCGAGGAATCTACTGTTACTCCCTCTCTTGACACGACATGGCCCAAAAAATTCACATCGGTGAGCCAAAACTCACACTTCTCAAATTTGGCATACAACTAATGCTCCCTAAGCAAGTCAAGCAATCCTCAAATGAGTCTCATGTTCCTCCTCAGAGGTCGAATAGATAAGGATGTCGTCCACAAAGACGACCACAAAACGATCCAAGTACTCCCTAAATATTCAGTTCATCAAATCCATAAAAGAAGCCGGTGCGTTAGTCTACCCAAATGGCATTACTAGGAACTCGTAGTGGCCATAATGCGTACGAAAGGCCGTTTTCTAGATGTCCTCCTCCCGGACTCTCAACTGGTGGTACCCTAACCTCAAGTCTATCTTCGAAAAGCAACAAGACCCTCTAAGTTGATCGAACAAGTCGTCTATCCTGGGTAAAGGGTATTTGTTCTTGACAATGACGCGGTTCAACTTGCGGTAGTCGATACACAACCGTAACGACCCGTCCTTCTTCTTTGCAAAGAGAGTCGACGCTCCCCAAGGCAACGTACTAGGGCAAATGAAACCCTTGTCTAAAAGCTCTTGGAGTTGAATCTTCAACTCGTGCAACTCCGCGGGCGCAAATCTATACGGCGCCATAGAAATCGGTGCTGTTCCCGGCACTAAGTCAATGGTGAACTCAATCTCCTAGTGGGGTGGCAAACTGGTAAGATCCTCGGGAAACACCTTCGGGTATTCACACACTACTCTTGGCAACTCAACTCGAGTTCCAACACTCTCACTATCCAAGAGAGTAGCTAGAAGGCCGCTAAGCTCGTTCCTATTACGAGGATCAAACACCGGTGACAAAACCCGATCAACCCTTTCTCCCAGAAAATAAAAACAATCGCCACCCGAAGTGCACACTGTGACTCTTTGCCGAAAACAATCAATCACTGCCTGATACGAAGACAACAAATCTATACCTAGAATGACATCAAAACTGGACATGTCCAACAACACGAAAGCAAATGGAAGTCTACGTCCGGCAACCTCTATTTCACAACCATTACATCCCTGGTCTAGGTAACCTATACCCCCAACGGGTGACTCAACCCTGAGTGGAGACGCTAACTGTGCCACCTCTAACCCCAATGCAGATATGAATGCAGCAGACATGAAAGAATGAGATGCACCCGTATCTATCAACACACTGGCCAAAGAATTACACATAATAAAAATACCTCTCATAACCGAGGGTCCTAGCAACTGCTCAGGCGCTGTAACAGCATACACGCACCCTTGTGGCCTCTGGTCAACCTGCTCATCCCTCGGAGCATAGGCCTGCTGTATTGACTGAGCCGAAGCGGCTCCCTGATAGACTCTCGAAGTCTGGACTGAATGGGTCTGCTGATGACTCTGGGTCTGCCTTGACCCGGATGCGCCAAATGCGCCTCCCAATTGCGGGCAAGCTCTCTTCATGTGCCATGACTGACCACACTGATAACAAGTAGGTCCGTGCCCCCTATTCTGAGACTGAGACTGAGACTGGCTCTGGGATCGGTTAGGTGGTGGTGGTGGCAACATCTGCTGTCCCCTTCCCTTCTGCGGACATGCAAAGGCCTTGTGACCCGGTTGCCCACACTTGAAACAAGAGAACCCGCTCGATGCACCATTTCCCGAGCCCGTACTAGGCAAGGGAAAAGTAGATCTAGATTGCTGCGACTGAGACTGGGATGAAAAGGTACCCTTACTCTTCTTGTTGGGCCTATAATCCCCCTATGATCCATGGCCCCTGGACCTCGAATTTCAAAGTCTCTCATCTTCGGCTTCTACCGTAATCTCCATATGTGCAGCCGCCTCCACAAGGTGATCATACTCTCGGATCATGTTCCGGCAACTTTGAACAGAATCTTCGTCTTCAACCTCTGCTCAAACTCAAAGCAACGACGTTCCTCCGTCGCTACCAATTCCGGTGCAAACCTGGACAAGCTAGAAAAGGCCGCTTCAAATTTGGCCACAGACATGTTTAATTGCTTGAGGTCCTTGAACTCCTGCCTCAACCTCTCCTGAGCCGTGGGAGGTAGGTACTTGTCTTGGAAGGCCGTCACAAATGCCTCCCATGTCGGTGCTATCCGGCCCTTCGCATATTTCCACCATTGGCCGGCATCACCTTTGAGGTAATAACTAGGAAGGGTCACCCTCAACTCGCCATCATCTATATGGAGCGTATCAAAGGTCTTCACAGTTTGTTCCAACCATTCGTCCGCCTTCTTTGGATCGGGGTCGCCATGGAATTCATTCGGCTTGGCCCTTAGAAACTCCCTCGTGAGGAAGCTAGCCCTAGTCTCTGCATTATTCTCCCTCACTTGGGTCTCTGCCCTCAAAATAGTCATGGAATCCCTCAATGCCCCCGCCATCTCCCGGGCTAGAGCCCCCATTGCGGCTTGGCCGGCTTGCCTCGGCACCTCCGCTTGCCCCACTTGTTCGTCCATGTCAGCTTGGCCTAAACCCTCTTCTTGTACCGGGACCTCTTGGACCGGCACCTCAAATACACCCCGGCGACCTCGACCTTGCCTTCCACCCCTACCACCTTGAGTTCGAACTCTTTCCGACATCCTAATTGAGAGACAAGACAAACAATTAAGCACATGATTCCAAATGTGCTCGCCACTAACTTCACACGTTAGGCTAAAGCAACCACATACATCCTACTACACAAACTATTTAATTCACTCCACATAAGCACCTTAGTCACATAAATACATACGAATTATCCTTCAGTGATGAAATTTGTCCCATGAGAAACCAAGAATTCTTAGTAGAATGAGTAGTGATCAAGTACCCTTCTAAACAGACTTCAAGGAAACTAATGGACGCAAATAACATCCCAAAAGTCTAATCCCATACCCACATAGTCACATAAGCATGCTATCACATAGTCACAAATAAATAAGACATTTCCTAATCATGCGAAATGAGTCCATTGTGGTATAACAACCACTCCCCGCGAGCCCCAAGTATTCAAACCCGGTAGCTCTGATACCAAGTTGTAACGTCCCGAAACAATTCAACATGAACTACCCACAAATAATCAACATTTACCTAACAATAACAATAATTTGCGTATCGTTACATAATTACTAATGAGTCTTTACAAAGGTTTTACATGCGGGTATACATTCATCAATACAAACATATGAATCTATAGCATGTAAAGCATCCATTCTGAAAACAACACAATGCCCTTAAGGGCTTACATCTTCCAAGGCATGAGCCCGGTTACACAAAAATGGTTTCTGCAACCCATACACATTAGCCCTTGGCTCAAAAGAATTACACAAAATAAAAGAGCTATGTACTCTTCTAAAAAACATCCACGCCCTGAATTCGGCGGGATCACAACATCTTTACCTGCACCAAATCCCATAGGGGTGAGCATAAAGCCCAGTGGAGAATTCTTACAAAGTATATACAGTTATGCATGCTCTTTAAAACCATGCAATTGTTAATGCCATGCCATGCATCCTTATAAGAAAGTCCATTTCATGCACATTTAAAAGTTTCTATCTTTCCAACAATCATTTGCAATCTCAACATTTTTCCCAAAATTTCCAAACATTAATCAAAATGGGCGGTAAATACGACACTGGTAATCCCTAGGCTGGTGTCTGCAAGTAGACTCTACGAGTACTACCAAACTGTCATTTTTACCGGTATTAACCGGAAGGCTCGACATCTATCCGTGCGAGTTTGTGGTCTTTCACCAAGGACACTCAGGCCAACTTATCTATCATCTACACCCCCTATCTGGACTTACCACCGTATTTACCCCATGAACATTTCCACATTTCTCCTTCCAACATTATTCCCTTTTATGAAACAATTATCTCAAATCTGAGCTTACAATGCAAATTAATATTTGAATAAAATGCAATGCAATGATTCTTCCATGGTTTATAACATTTCTTTGTGTTCAAGCCTCTACAATAATATCAACGTTCATGTTTCCCATTACCTCTTTCAATGCTCATCTAGACTACATGTAATGCTTTCAAACTTAAAGTTTTAAATGTTTGTGTTTCTTACAAACCCATGTGCTCAACAATTTGTCACCTTATTATCATATATCACCATATCCTCAACCATAGTTTCCAAACAAATTCTTCATTACCATATGACAAGCTTCCCATCTATGCAACCACATTATGAAATCTACACACATTCATCTTTGATCAAATGAGAAGAAGATTTCATGGACAATTCCAAGTTTTTCCAAAAATCCCCAAATTCTAGGGTTTTGCATCAAAACCAAAATAACTCTCATTTTATGGTGAGAGTTCATCAAAATCTACTTTATGAGATCATTGATACAAAATCTTAAGGATCCACATGAAAATTTTTGAGCTTTTAAACTCTCCTTGGAGAAATTCCATTATTTTTTTGAATCAAAAACAAAATTTCTAAATAATACAAGAGAAGTATAAAATCAACACTCAATCTTGCAAAACTTGTATATATAACTCAAGAATATCCCTACCTCAAAGTAGAAGCCCAAGGAGAAGGGCTAGACAAAGGTGAAGCTTCCAAAAATGGCAAATCCCACTTCTTCTTGAATGGAAATAAAGATCTTGAAGAGCTCAATCGTTTTGCCTAAGGAAAGAGGGTGAGAAAATCACTAGATCTAGGTCAAATATATATATATATATATATAGAGAGAGTATTTGTAGAGAGAGAAGCTCTCAACTTAGGGTTTGAATGAAAAGGAGATGAAAAAGTTATGTAAAAAGTCATTTTTACGATCTGATATACGCGCAGTCCGCTCGAGCGGAGAGTTTCACGCTCGAGCGTTAGAGACAACAACAACAACTCGCTCGACCGCAAGGAGCACCGCTCGAGCGTGAATTACACCCGTCCAGTATTTCACAAATTGTAGATAGCTGCTCGAGCGCTAAAATGGCCGCTTGAGCGCCAGAAGGGCCGTTCGAGCCCCAGAAGGGCCGCTTGAGCTCAGACACGTTCGAGCGTAAGAAACGCCGCTCGAGCGTGAAAAACACTCTTGCAGCACTTTTGCAGAGACACCCGATACTGAAAGGTTGCAAACCCCGCTCGAGCGGAAGACCGAAATTCTGGGCAACAAGATTGTAGACCGAAAGGCAACCAACCTGTTCTAAACACGCTCAAGTCATTCTAAAACTCAAATTCAAGAGGTGTAAGGAAGAAAGGCATAACTGGCAGCATCAAACAACAAGATTCGGATCCAGAATACCATGGCAGTCGGGTGGAGACCCGGGGTCGCTATACGTGTCCCAAAAGGTCATACTCACGGAGCAAGTAAGCTTCATTTTATTGAGTGACACACCCTCTAAACTTAATGACCTGGGTGCCCTAACCATTGTATGCATTATAGGGGACCATTTCATTGATTCGGCCTTGTTAGATTTAGAGGCTAGTGTCAATTTGTTGCCGTACTTTGTGTACAAGAAATTCGAGCATGGCGAGCTGAAGTCCACTACTGTTACTCTCCAGTTGGCTGACCGGTCCCTCAAAGTGCCACGTGGCATGATTGAGGATGTGCTAGTAAAGGTTAATATGTTTTATTTTCCTATTGATTTTTTGGTTTTAGATATAGAACTGGTAGCCAGCTCTAGGAAGCAAATCCCGGTGATCTTAGGTCAATCTTTCTTGGCTACGGCCAATGCTTGCATAAATTGTCATACCGGGGTTATGGATGTTTCATTTGGAAATATGCAAGTGAAACTCAATGTGTTCCAAGCATCCCAACAACCCCATAAAAAAGAGGAGTGTTTATTTGTGAATGCTGTGGATGGGATTGTAGAGGAGGCTTTATCCTCCATTCTTGTAGAGGACCCTCTAGAGGCTTGTCTAGTTTATTTTGGGTTTGAAAATTTTGATATTGACGGATCAGTTGAGGAGGTCAATGTCTTACTTAATTCTTCTTCTATACCGAATTTTCCTCTGTGGAAAGCTCAGTTTGAGTCCCTTCCTCCTCTGTCTAGAGAGCCTGTCATACCATCCTTAGTCACACCACCTACACTTGAGTTGAAGCCATTCCCGGCCATACTCAAGTATGTTTTTTTAAGGCCAAAGGATGCTTTACTTGTCATCATTGCATCTCACTTAATTGCAGAGCAGGAAAGTCAATTAATGAGTGTTCTTGTGGCACATCGGAATGTTATAGGGTGGTCGGTAGCTAATTTGAAAAGGATCGATCCCTCCATGTACATGCATCATATACATCTAGAGGAGGACACCAAACCTTCTTGGGAAATGCAACGGAGACTTAATTCCAAGATGAAAGAGGTTGAGAAAAAAGAGGTGTTAAAATTGTTGGATGCAGCTATTATGTAACCCATCTCGAATAGCACGTGGGTGAGTCCCACGCAAGTGGTGCCCAAGAAATCGAGCATCAATGCTGTAGAGAATGAGCAAGGAGAGTTGGTCCCCACACGAACCACTACTAGGTGGCGAGTGTGTATTGATTATAGAAGATTGAATTCCATGACTAGGAATGATCATTTTCCTTTACCATTTATTGATCAAATCCATGACTAGGAATGATCATTTTCCTTTACCATTTATTGATCAAATTCTTTCCAAACGTACCTTAATTTTTTTCTCATCACAATTTTTAGCCAAAAAACTAATCAGAGATTGTTCTATCGTTTGGCAAACTTGGCTTTTTAGCTTTTTTGACTTTTTTAGCCTTGTTCTTTTGGTTTTCTTGCTTGGTTTTTTTGGCTTTCTTGCATTGGAATGACAAAATTGCCCTCCACTTGAAAATGATGCTTTTTTGACTTTTTGTTTGTATATGGGTCAATTTGGTAATTTTGCATCAAAAGTCAAATGTTTTGTTATTTTGTAATTTTATGACTTTTTAGTGCTAATATTTTCCTTATGTACTTATTTAGTGCTAATGTGAAAACCAAACCAAGGCTATTTTATCCTAGTTGTATTCGATCACACATCTAAAAGGAAAATATTATTATAATATTTTAATCAATGGACCAGGTAAGTATAAGGAAAATGTGATTTTTTTGGGTACGCTAAAACCGTGTCATAAATGCCACTAACTTATCAAATGTGGTGGCGAGGACTCAACACAATCATCTTTTTTGTACCTCCTCTCCTCTTCCTTAACCAGTCACATCTTTTGCGAAAACATTGAAAATCAGTCAACCATTCCTATTGTTACTTTATAAAAAAATAAATATTACCATATAATTCCTGCTTTTTCTTTCTTTGACACCCTCAACAAATATTCATCTATATAAGAATCCAATAATTTTGACCTCCCTTGTCTCAAACTCTAACTTGCACGTCTCTCTGACTAGTTCTCTCAACAATGCTTGCACTCAAAACCAACCAAAATTCTGTTTCAATCTCAATTTCATCAAATTCTGTTTTGTTTCTAAATTGAATTGCAAAATTTGTATTCAGAGCAGCACAATGGATATGTTCAAGAACGCAAAGGCGGTGCGGCTACAGAGCATCCATAACAAGTTCCTCCACGCGGAAGACGACGAAGAGACTGTAACCCAAGACCGCAATGGTTCCTCCAAGAGCGCCCGCTGGACGGTCGAATTCGTCTCTTCCGACGACAACAACATTATCCGCCTCAAAAGCTGCTACGGAAAGTACCTGACAGCATCCAACCACCCCTTCCTGCTCGGCATGACGGGCCGCAAAGTCCTCCAAACCCTTCCTTCCTCTGGTGCCCGCCTCGACTCCTCGGTCGAGTGGGAACCAATCAGTGAAGGAAACCGTGTGAAACTCAAGACTCGGTATGGGAACTTTCTCAGGGCCAATGGTGGGATGCCACCGTGGCGAAACACCATTACACATGACATACCACATCGGTCTGCAACACAGGATTGGATTCTGTGGGATGTTCATATTGTTGAAATACTTGTCCAATCTTCCCATCACAAGCCTCCCGTTCAGATTCAGTCACTGCAACATTCAGACTCATTTGCCGCGGACTTTGAATCGAGCTCGCCGACTACTTATCCCAAGCCTCCCACTTCGATTCCCATTCAGTCACTGCAACATTCAGACTCTTTTGCCGTGGACTCTGACTCGAACTCGCCTACTACTTATTACTCCACCGAGTCCCGCAGCTTTGGACGACAAGAAGAGGTTTCAATCTCTAACTCAAAACTCATGCTGAATTGTAGTATTTAATTTTTAAACTATTAATTTCATTTATTTACTTCATAGGATTTAATGAGAAACATTTTTGTATTTGAATTTTTAGTTTAAAAATGAAAAGAAAAAATGACTATAGTTTAGAAGATAAAAATTAAACCATAATCTTTTGTGATTCAGATTTTGAATTTGTTTGTTTGCTTGCTTGTAGTGGAGTGAATCTTCTCCACGGCCTACGGCGGTGGTGGATGGTCGGACAATATATTACCAAGTTGCGGACGAGTATGGCAATGTTGATGACAGGTTGGAGGAGTTTTGTATTACATTTAACGGAAATGTGGTTGGTGAACTGATTCAGAAACTAGAGGAAGAGACTGGGCTTGATGATATTATTGTGTGCTCTCGCAATCCTTTGAATCGAAAGCTTTACCCTCTTCGCTTGCAGCTTCCCCCCAACAATGCCACCATGCATGTTGTTGTAATTGAATCTTCATCAAAAGGTCAGATTCTTCTCTTTTGATTTTTAGACATTTTAATGTAGTTGTTCATGTTATTTGGTTCAGTAATCAATTGTTTGTTGTGCCATTGACATTGATGCTATCTTACATCAAAAGTTAAATCACTTTGTTATGTCCAAATGCATGCCTTATTCACAACAGTTATATAAGTTTTGTCCGAATTTAATTTGGGCCGACAAGTTTTAATTCAATTTCAAATCAAATTTAAAATTATACTGTCCAAGATCTTAAACTTTTATGAGTTGGACTCAGTTGTTCGGATAAGACCCACTCAAGTTACACAACTAATTTTGTGCCTTTTGGGATATACTTGCTCATCTTTGTAATAATCATTCTTTTTTGTTTACTTATTTGGTCATTTTTGTAGCAGTCTTTTAAAAAATTGAAATGTCACATGATAATGTTTGACATGTGAATACTAGTGTTTGTGTTGTGTCGGTGTCTAGTACAAACATGACACTCATTTTGGAGTTGACGTGTTTCCTAAGCCTCCACTAATGGAACGGTTGAGAAGAACCATTAATGAGGAAATGCTTGACATGTTTTCTTCAGCAAAGGGATCGTTCGTCCCAAATTTTCTTGTCTCTCTAACTCAAAATGTTCGCATCTATTGAATTATGTCTCGAGATTATGACCCCTCAATAATTTCAATAATCCAGTGGTTATGAATATTTTGGGAGACATGAAACAGAGAGATTTGGTGGCAAGAGAAACCCATGCCATTTTGTTTTTTGCATCTTTGATTACATGCTATGCTATGCTTTCTATTATCAGTTGTCCACAAATTTCTTACTTACCTTTGCCCTTTTGTTTCTATATCAGGGGCAAGAGAATTCTGAAATGTTTCAGCAGACAGACATCGCAGTTTTGATTTTTGATTACATAGACATATACATACACATACATTCTGCTTGGGCATGTCCTCGTGTTTTTGAAAAAACAATTACGAATAAGTTTGAGAAGCTTTGTCGATGAGAATAAATAAAATAAAAACATTCTAGCAATCTCATCTGTGGAAGAAGAAGCATAGCTCTTGTGCTGTGGATAACAATAGGAAATCTGCTCTACTTGATTTTTGACATTTCTTGGGGGACCTGCCTGTCATTTGTGTTAACTGATTTTGTTGTACAGTTCCCATATGCAATTTTTGTCATTCTTTGATATGTTGATTTTGATGGCTTGTCTTGCTTGCTATATTTTTTGTAAATTTTTCACAGCATGTTGTGAAATTTTATGATTTTGGTTCAATGGCTGTATCTAGTTGATATTGTTCAATTTTTCGTTTTCACTTTTTTGCTTTTGTTTTGCATGTTTTCGAAAACAAAAACAATGAAAAGTTCAAAAACCATGGTTTTCGTGTTTGTGTGAAAAATAATTTTTACAAAATTTCAAAACTGGTTTCTTGAAAGTGGGTGATTTTTTGGGATATTTGGTCAAAACCCTCTCATAATAAAGTTTTAATGCATCAAGGACAAATATAAAAAAAGTTTTTCTTGAAAAGTCCAACAAATATCACTATTATCAAAATATTAAACTTTAAAATAATATAACTTTTGATGTAGATGTCGATTTTGATAAAATTAATATTTTTAGAATTCTTTCATTAAGATCTATCAAATAAGATCTATGTTGACTATAAAATTCTTTAAAAAAAAAAAAAAAAATTTACCGTTGAAATTGATGTAAACAGTAATAGTAACATGTTACTCTGTTTGACAGTAATATGTTACTCTGGTTCACAGTAACATGTTACTCTGACAATATTGTCTAAGAAAAAAAAAAAATATATTTTACTTTATTCTTACTCAATTATGTGTTTCCTTCTTAAGGGGTTTATAAAAAAAATAAATAAATTGGTTGCCCTTTTCATCAAACAAGGGTCCAATGGAGGAGTTTTGACTAAATTTTCCTTTTTTTTTTTTAAAATTTTTTTTCCCCAACAATAGTTTGTCAAACATTTTTTTTAAAAAGCAAATACAATTGGTCCACACATTTGGTTATCAACTGGTTATTAATTACAAAATTTCAAAATTAGTCGAGTTACGCGTGAACTAAACTGGATACTCAATTATTAAAATAAATAAATGAATGATGAAGGTATAAACGGTCACAACCTTTTAATTTAACCATAACAACTTGCGTATATTTTTTTGAAAAAAAAAAATTAATACACAAATGGACAAACGCATACTCGTATTGCTTTGGTTTTGGATAGCAGTATTGCACACGCAAGTGATTCAAAGTCACTTTGCGTAGATTTTCACTCATCCACAAAACATGGATGCCCTTAAGGTGGGAATCGATGTTCAAAGTCACTTTTGCGTAGATTCTCACTCATCCACAAAACTTGGATGCCCTTTAAAACACCACAATTTGAAAACAGATAGGGCGAGTTAAACCGGGACTTATGAAGGAGACAAGTGAATCAACATATTATTCAACATTGGTATATCGTGTGGAACCTATGTGCATGCTCACTAAATACCAAGGAGTTTGACAACGATATATAGCATTAAATATTCGTAACTACAGGTGTTTGGCAAGGGTTTTTTTTTTTTTTGGGTTTTTGATTAAAATTTACAAAAAGATAAAATAAATTAAAATAGTCAATAAAACAAAATGTCACATTAAACTCATAATCATTTCACTTTTTCTTTCACAAATATCACATTTAAGTATAAAAAAATCTAACTATCTTTCTAAACACAAATTTTAGCCTATTAAAATAACCAAAAACTAAAATAGCCTACTAGAATAGCAACTTTTCAAACACTCACAAAATGATGCTACGACGTATTTTTGGAAACTCGAATTTTTAGTCAAAAAGTAAAAGAATAATTCAAAAAATTAAAAAGTAGTTAGATGTAAAACTCTTACTTTTGTAAATGATTTTTTTATCAAAAATTAAAAAGTCATCACCTAATGACTCTTTAAATGAGGCTTGTTACCTATTATTATCATATTTTAGTCACTCAAATATTCTAGCTATTACAATAGCTATTTTAACAAAATTCTTCAAGACTAGCTACATTTGAAGAGTTTTAAGAGACTCTTTAAATAGTTTGTGTATATACGATAGATAAAATAAAGAGTAGTGTTGGAATATATAGATAAAAAAGAAATTAAATCTTTTTTTTTTTTTTTTAATATTTTGGCTAATAAAAAATGAAGAGTATGATTAGAGTTGCTCTAAAAAATTAATTCTCAAAATAGGCCTAATTTACAACAAAATTGCCCACAAACTTTTATGCCCTCTCTCACATTAGCAGGAAAACATTCTAGCAAGTGAATAACTAGTTAGATCTATTTGTTTTGACACTTTCAAAAATAGTTTTTGAGTTTTCAATTATATATATTTATAAAGTTAAATTTATTAATAATTTAATTAATTTTTTTTTCTTTTTTAGATCTACTTAATTTAGATACACTTAAAAGGTGCAAAATTTGTAAAGGAAAAAAAAAAAAAGTTATAAAATTCACTAAATACTAAAAATTACAAAAATTCAATATATTTTCATATTTTTTTGAACTTATTGAATTTTTTAAAAATATATTCACATATTTTACTTATTAAGTACATTATGATTAAACCCATCTAAAAAAAAAATTATTAAAACATTAAAATAGTTCACTAAAAACAAAAAAATACAGATTAAAAACTATTTTTGCAAAACTCCAAACCAAACAAATTTCTAGCATAGATAAGAAAGGAAGGGAAAAAAAAAAAAACTAGCTTCTACATGGACATATTAGTTCAAAGTAAGAGAGGTAGGGGCGGATTTATATGGAGGACTTGTTTATGGCTAATAGTTCTTAAAAGGTGGAGAAATTCATCCAATCCAACTTCAAAGAGCTTTTGAATAATAATTGGCACCAAAAAGCAAATATTGACTTTTTTCACTGCTAAAACAGAGAGCTTATGAAGTGAAACCAAACAAAAAGACTTGCAGCTTATAATTGAATAAACAGACTTTATAAAGCAAGAAATGTAAAAGCAAACTAAGGCATTTGTATCAAACTTGGAACATACATGTAAAATACCTTCATTGAAAAATTCTGTTTACAAATTTTACCATGAAAACAGTTTTCATTTCTACAGTGGCATTGGATGAAATTGATAAAGTTATGCTTGAATAAACAAAAAGCAAAAAACTGTTACCAGTAATCCATGCACGAGCATGATCCATCTTTGAAGTGATGGAATCGAGCACGATCTCTAACAATAATCTCCACATCATAGATACTCGAGATTAATTTGGTCACATTGTGACAGTCATTGCAGACCCGAAGGTTTTTAAATACACGGATAGGCACCCCTGGCTTTGTGTTTAAAAGCCCAAAAGCTATGGCAAGTCTCTCACTGTGCAGCCGCAATGAATTCTTTTTTCCACGATCAAGCTCATCAACCAGAGTTGCTTGTGAAAAGTCAGGTATATAACAACCTGTGGATTCAATTTTTTCCTCAATCTCATCCAAAAACTGGTATATTTCTTTTGTTTGAGGATGAGATGTGTCTCCAGCAAAGAATTCATAAGCAACACCGTCTATCTCTATTGAACTACATCCAGGCTCTTTTGTTACACCCTTATCGGTCATCAATTTTCTGACCAGACCAACCTCATTCCACTTACTAGCAGATCCATAGACCCTAGACAAGAGCACATAAACGCCACTACAAACACCCCCCTCCGACTCAATTAATTGTTTGGCAACTTCTTCACTAAGCTGAACGCCTGCATTTTTCTTGCAACAAGCATCAAGAAGACTCCGCCATATAACCACATCAGGTTTAATGGGCATGTTTGAAACAAGGTCTAATGCTTCGTCAATAAAGCCAGCACGAGCAAGGAGATCAACCAAGCAACCATAGTGCTCTAACACAGGTTCAATCTTGTAATCCCTTATCATTGCATCGAAATACTTACGACCTTCGGCAACCATGCCTCTATGGTTACACGCACTGAAAACACCAACAAACGTGACAGAATTGGGCATGAGATCTTCATCAACCATTTGGGTAAAATATTCTAATGCTGCCTCAGCTTGCCCGTGCATTGCGAGTCCTAGAATCATCGAATTCCATGAAGTTACGTCGCGTTTATGCATCCTCTCAAAAACCTGCTTAGCAATATCTAACGACCCACATTTGCAATACATGTCGACCAACGAAGAGTTCATCAAAACATCATCAGATAAATCACTGTCACACTTTCTCAAAACATTAGCATGAACCCACATCCCCAAAGACAAAGCACCTAAACCAGCACAAGCATTTACAACGCTCTGCAGTGAATACCCGTCTGGTTCAAACGAGCTCTGCATTTCAACAAATAATTTCAATGCATTCTCAAACTCACCTAACTGGACAAGTGCATCAATCATCACATTCCACGAAACCACACTTCTTTCAGGCATTTTATCAAACACATCCCGAGCACTATCCAAACACCCACAAGTCCCATAGAAGTGTATCAAACTGTTGTTTACATAAACATCTGAATGAAACCCAAGTTTGAAAAGTTGGGCATGAATTTGTTTCCCTTGGGAAAAGGCAAAGAGGTAAGCACAAGCCTTGAGAACAAAAGGAAAGGTGTGTTTGTCAGGCACAACACTACCATCATTCAACATATCAAGGTAAGTAAGGATGGCTTGTTGTTTGAAGGCATTGCTATGAGCACAAGCTCTGATGAGGGTGTTCCAGATGAAGGAATTGGGGTTGTGAATTTGGTGGAAGAGTCGAAAAGCGTAGTGGAGATCGTAGGAGGTTGAGGAGAGAAGGATTCGACTGAAGAGAAAGAGGGTGTGAGAGTGGTGGGTGGTGCGGAGGGTTTGGGCGTGGATTTGTTTGAGGTGAGAGAAGGAGGTGCATTGGGTCAAGTAGTCAAGAAGACGATTGTGATGGTTTAAGTAGTTGTTGTTGTTGTTGAGAGAGAAGAGAGTATGCGAAGGAAGGCATGGTGTGACTGATGATAGAAGCATGGCAGCAGAGTTTTGTTTTGGGACCTAAAATATGTTTTATCTCCTCTGGCCTCTTCTCTCTTCTCTCTTGTCTCTAAAAATAAATGTTTCCTTGTCTAATCCACATCTCCAAGTTCAGAAAACAAGCTCCATAAGCATCCCACCTCCGTGTCACCTCACGGCCTGTTCGACCCAACCCTGGCAGCGGAGTTCACAGTTGAGACCCCTCCTAGTGATGGCTTCGCTTTACTATAAAATTTCTTGACAGTGAAATTCATCTCCTCCTTGCTCCATGTTGGAAATGGGGTCGGATTTGACCTGACTCATAATTTATGAAGCGTCCACGTAGATTATTGATAATTCACATATAAGATAATTAAGAGATTATCTTTTAGGTGTTTGAGTTGTTGCAAGAGATTATAACTCCACCTCTATCAAAGAATCTCCATATATTAATATACAAAAAATAATATGTATTATTATTGTGGGAGTTAACCTAAAAAATCTCTCCAGAATTTTTCGATGTTCTTCCCGTCTAGGTTACCATTGTAGAACCTTGGAATTTGGATGGTGGATAATATATCTAATAACTTTTCAATTGACGATGAAAAGTTTTCCAAACAAGGCTTGCAATCCAAATATCCGATCCAAACTGTTTTCGTTCCGCATAATTTCCATCCCCAACCCTTCCATTTGAACTAACCAGAATTAAGGATTCCAAACTTACTTCCCATTTTTTTTTTTTTTTTTTTGATCAGTAGAAGATTTCATTAAAGAAAGCCAAAGTGGCACTTACAAGATTCCAAACTTACTTCCCATTTGAACCAACCAAAATTATGGATTCCAAAACTAACTTGATTCGAGATTGTTTGAGAAGTGTTAGATTAATATATTTTTTGACTTTTTATAAAAAAAAAAAAATGTGAAATGTGAGTTGGTGTTTGTTGATAAAAATTTAGTTTAAGCCCAATTAACAATGATTCATTGACAGACCTAAACAAATTATAAAGAAATACAAATAAAAATTAGGTTTTATAGTTGAGTTTTATGTCTTAAACAGATTAAGGATTTCTCTGGAGTTTATCAAGTAAAGAAGAATTTGAACAGAAAAAATATGTATTTATTCAATTAAATTGCCACTTACTACCAGTTACAAGAACTCAAACAACAGGAGAAAAAGAAAAAAGAAAAAGAAAAAGAATAAACACAGCAATCGACAAAAGGAAAGAAATGAGGGTTGGAAAACTATCACTTAATCTACTCCTAACAATTGCTAAATTAAACCACTCATAGATAAATATCACGAATTGTGAGTGGTTGTGAATGATGTCTTTCTTTATATCTCTCTTGGCCTATTTATAAGCTTAATCACATGAGAGAAAGAGATAACCTAAACCCACGATTTCCTCAACAAGTCCATGATTTCCTCAACATTATTCGTATCTCACTACGTTTAATAGGAACCATTTTACAGATTTGATACTTGATTTGATCTTGGCTCATTGATCTCAGCAACTAACTTTCAAATTACTGCAATGGCTAACTCTCTAGCCATCCATTTAACATGTCATCATGTTACATCCTTAAACACATTTGTTATGCCACATTAGCATGCTTATCAACATAAATAATAATAATAATAAAAATAAAAACAAATGTGGTCAAAGTTATTTGTTAAAAATAGTTTATGATTTCAATCGATAGACCATAATCGAACTTGACCATAATTAATAGGTCACAATCGACAGAAAAATAAAATGTGGTGTAAATAGGGTTAAAGTGATATGATGGAGAAGTGATGTGACTCAAATAAGATAATATGCTAAAATAGTATGTGCTATTTTAACACATGCCAAACAAGCTCTTTATAAAGTATGCCCAGCACAAGCTATTTACACAGAATATGCAAATTTTAAATAAATTACAATTAAAATATTGAATTTTCTAGATTATCTTTGGGGGTTTTTTTTTAGAGTCTCTGGTATTAAGATTTTATAGCATAAAGAACATTCAATATTTTCATAATGTCTAAGGTCCCTCAATATCAATCTAGAGAAATTCTTTCCAGAGAAATTCTCTCCAGAGAGGACTTTCCAAAGAATTTCTTTGGGTTCAAATTAGAGAAAATTGAAATTTCTCTTAGTTCAAACTAGAGAAATTTAGAGAAAATTGAATATCACAGAGAAAATTAAACAAGACAGAAAAAATTAAACAAATTTCTCTGAGTTTGTTTTATTGACATTTCACTGAGTGTACCAAACAAACAAAACAAACAAACAAACAGTATAAATACATACATATGACTTAACCAATTTTACCCAGTTAAAGGTAGAGAAAATTAAACAAATTTCTCTGAGTTTGTTTTATTGAAATTTCACTGAATTGTCTCAGTGAATTTCACTGAGTGTACCAAACAAACAAACAGTATCAATACATACATATGACTTCACCAATTTTATTCACTTAAAGGCAGAGAAAATTAAACAAATTTCTTTGAGTTTGTTTTATTGAAATTTCACTGAGTTGTCTCAGTGAATTTTACTGAGTGTACTAAACAAACAAACAGTATCAATACATACATATGACTTCACCAATTTTACTCATTTAAAGGCAGAGAAAATTAAACAAATTTCTCTGAGTTTGTTTTATTGAAATTTCACTAAGTGTACCAAACAAACAAACAGTATCAATACATATATATATATATATATATATGACTTCACCAATTTTACTCAGTTAAAGGCAGAGAAATCCTCCGGATTATGCATGTAAGTCTCAGATCCTGTATTATATATATAACAGTGTCGACGAGAAATCTACCGTCGATCTCTTTCTCTCTCTATTGGCTACCTGCAAATCTGTGTTTCTCTCTCTAGAAAAAACGATGAAGACTACCAGGGAACAGACGGCAACGCTGGAGAGTCATTGAAGCAAAGGTCCGCTTGGATCTGAGCGAACGGCGACGATCTCTTCGACGGCGGACTTCGCGATGAAGTGACTACAGTCCGGGAAGCCGGAGAGGAGAGCTATGATGTTGTGGCCATTGGCGGTGGAAGACGAGGAGGAATGGAGGGTGTAGACTACTGCTTTAGAGAGAGTACATTTTAGATAGAGAAAGAGACGCAGAGATGATACAAAGAAGAGAATAGGTGAATTTAGCAAAGGAAGAAAGAGTTTAGAGAGAGAGAAAGAGAGAAAAAAAAAATGAGGATTGATTTGAGAGGGTTAATTTTCTTTGTGAAATATGAGTGTGGAAGTTGAGAGACCTTACACATCATAATATAATATTGTGGATTTCTTCCATTACTAAAAATGGGGAAATGACCTTAGACTAATTTTTCCATTATCTTTTGTAGTTGTAGAAATTACATATCGTCTTTTTAAATTTATAATTGCATAACAAACGTTCCCTTTTGTTATTAAATCATTAAGTTAATTAAAAACATTTAATAATAACGTAAATGTATTTCAATTAACAATTTGAATAATTTTATTATTGTATAGGAGAGATTTTAAGGTGTTTTTTGTAATTTTAAGGTGTATTTGTAATTTACTCTTGATTTTTTTTTAATTATAATTTTTATTTTTTACTTTAAGGTATTTTTTGTTTTGATGAAAAAATATATATAAGGTAGTTTCTGTTTTAATGAGAAAAAATATATAATGGAATGATTATTTTGTAGAGCTTCAAAAATAATAATCCCATTCCATTTCATCTAATTCAATGACACTTCACCTTCATTCCAATTTGTCACATATTACTCAAGATTATTCTTCATAGACTTAAATGGGGGAAAAAGATTGACGTTCGATTTGTTTCGGCAGATACATAAAATAGTTTTTGAAAATAATTTTTAATGATATCATAAATATCTTTCAATTAATAAATTTGATAATTTTAGTGTTGCATAAAAGAGTAGTTAAGAATTTATTTTTCCTGTAAATTGTGTAAAATTAATAATTCTAGTAAGGGTATTTATAATTTCTAGAACTATAGGAGGCAATTCATATTTTAAATAAATCTCATAATGTGCATTTATAATTTGCCAAAAATTTAAAAATTTATGTTTCAAAATTGACCAAGACTCTTTCAATAATTACCAGAAAGCCTTTATCCAAATTAGTCCCTCCTACAAAAGTCATAGAAAAAAATTGGAAAGCAAAAAACAACCCATCAAAATATGCAAGTGGTTTTTTATAGTACTAGTTAGAAAATGCCCATACAAGGCATGAGCTATTATTACCATATATTTGAATTTCGTATTTTGATAATATTTTTAAAAATAAGAATATTCTTTTATGAAATTGAATAGAATAAAGGACAAATTTCACTTTATCTCTTGTGTTTTGGATCATGTGCGGTTTACTCTATTGACGTTTAGAAATGATCACATAACTCCCATGTGATTTGTGGATTGAAGTGCACCGTTAAAAATTCCATCTAACTTAACAATAAGTGTAAAACACGTGGCAGACATAAGCAGGTTATATGCTTGCACATAGAATAAAGCATATGGGATTAAAGTGCACCGTCTTCCAAACAAATGACAAAAATACAGGGATATTATAGTCTTTTTTATTAAATCATTAACAAATTTAATGGTACACTTCAGTCTACAAATCACAAGAGGATTATGTGATCATTTCCAAATGTTAAGGGAGTAAACCGCACATGACTCAAACCACAGGGAATAAAGTGAAGTTTGCCCTAGAATAGATCATTAGATATATGATAAAATTATATAGGTCGTATTATAAAAGGTAAGAATTGGATAAAATACAATAAGTCTTATAATTTTAACATAATTATATTAACTTATTTTTCAGTAAGATTAAAGTGACTAAAACTAATGCGGATAGTGTGAAAATACAAATATAAATGACATAAATTATACATTTTAGTATGAAAAGGATAAAAAAAATCATTTGTATGTATATAACTAGATAGATTTATTAGAAAATCATTTTTCAAGTGTTTGTATTTCAATTAGTCCATAAGATATTCATGTATTTCAATAAGTCCTATTATTTGAATATTTGATCTACCAAATCCTAATTTTCATATTTAAGGTATTTTATGGATATTTCTACCCTTACAAATATTTTTTGAACGGTTAGCAATTTAGAGATGTGAACATTCATATTTTACAATGTGAATATTCCTATTGACATGTGAATGTTCACATTGATAGTGTGAACATTCACATTGACAATATAAATATTCACATTGACATGTGAATATTCATATTGACGGTGTGAACATTCACATCATGAAACATTCACACTGTAAAAGTGAATATTATTAGAGATATTTTGGTAACTATGTCACCCATAGGACTTATTGGAATATAAGAAAATAATATGGAGTAAATGAAATATAAGTGGATGAAAAGAGATTTATGAAAAAGTGACCCATATAACTAATAAATTATTGATTAAAGGGGAATTGACTAGTAAATCCCATTTTGTGAACTTATAATCCATAAGGTCCTAAATGTTTTCTTAGTGACTGGGTGGTCCCTTAATTTGTTTGTTGACTGTTTTGCCATTACTAGTATTATTGGTTGACAGCTGGTGTGAGTTTGTATGGAGAAGATAAATGGGTATTTGTGTGTCATGTTGATCGAAAAAATGCACTAATACCTTTTTTTAATTTAGTAGGTTCGTAACACGCGTAGAATGGGACGTGGTTACGTCGTAAGTGTTGTTTCGTGCATGACGTGAACATGCGCAATAAGGCATATTGAACTGGTTTTGGATTTCCGTTTCGAATTTCTCATAACCCGATATCCGAACCAAAATCATGAGTTCCCATTCCCATAATTCAAGTTCATACAATCTTTTCTAACTAAATCTGGGAATTGCAAGGCTACAAGCTAAAGCTCTAATAATGAAAATCAAACTCACCAATTGAATCACAGACCATGTACTGAACTTCATCATCTTGTACTCTTCAGGCAAATCTTCATCCAAAAAAGGATCATCCTCATTGATTTCACTGCTTCTACCCAAAAACCCAGATTTCATCATCCTCTAAGATCTCTGATCTTGCTCCGGTGGGTCCATCAGTCTCGACTTCGTCTTTGCATTCAACAACCCGACCCTTTTTTTTTTTTGTAATTGTTGTTGCCGTGGGTTTTGAAATTCAAATACCTATGACCGAATCCCACAAACGTGATTTGTGGGATCGTATTCGAAATAGTTTTCAAATCAATTTGGTGTGGGTAAGTTGTTCATTGTTAGGTTCATGTTATAGATTGAGTATGTGGTGTCGTTCCGAATTCCGAAACCCACGTTATAGATAGAGTGAGTGGGTTCACATTATAGTTGTTCATTGTTGGGTTCACGTAAGTTGTTCATTGTTGGGTTCACGCAGTGTTGGTGTGATTCCGAAACCACGTTATAGATGGAGTGAGTGGGGTCGACATCAACTACAGCACTGTTGGAATGTCACACAGAAAAATTTGTCGCCAAAAAAATATAGATGGACTGTGCTTTGATTGGGAATGTTTCACTGGAAATTTAGATGGACTACAACAATGTTGCACTATTGGACTGCCAGATGTTATAGATGGACTGCACTACCATTTGTGGTGTGAGAAACGTGATTTGTGGGATTGTATTCAAAATAGTTTTTAGATCAATTTGGTGTGGGTAAGTTGATCATTGTTGGGTTCACATTATAGATCGAGTACGTGGTGTGATTCCGAATTCCGAAACCCACCATTTGGAAATCCCTACTTGGAAAACTTTATAAAAGAATTTTTACCACTCTCACTTCCACAAATCTTGGAATTACACATACCCAAAATAAAACAAAGCATCTCCATAAATTATGTGAGGGCATATTCGTCCAACATACAACTATCTACATTAAAAAAATGACTTATCAGTAAGCAATCCCCTCTCACATGGACTTGTCAATCAAACAAAAACTCAGTGGGATCAAACAGAACACAATTTAGCCATATAGGACTTTCCAATAAATTTCCCTTGATTTAAAAGGAAATAATTATTCCATGGAAGGACTATCATCATTCAACTTTCATTCTAGTTTGATGATTTGGGATTACTTTCAATATTGCCTTGTTTTTTCCTGCTTTATGGTTATTTTTTTTTAATTTTAATTTTAATTTTTAACAGTTTCAATCTTAAATAATTTAATTAATTGGGTTAGATAAATTGACCTGGACAGTGTATGCTATATGTGTAATTAGTAGGTTAATGTTTATAAATACAAAAATTAATAATTTATTCTATGTTATGAGACTTTTTGGCAACACCATATATAAGTTGTTTGTTAGCTTATTTGCTTATTTGGATCACATTACCTCTCTATTTTTCTGCATATTTTTTTGTAATTAGCAAAAAAATGGTAAATTACAAATACACCCCCTGAGGTTTGATTAAAATATGAATCGCCCCTTGTGGTTTTGAAAATTACATTCTACCCCTTGAGATTTCTAATTTCATAATAAATTGCCCTTTTTATTAATAAATCATCAAGTCAATTAACAATTTTTAATGATGTTAAAAATATGTTTCAATTAATAATTTAGGTAATTTTATTATTGTATGGGAGAGTAATTATAAATTTCATTTTTTTGGTTAATTCTATTAAATAAAAAATTCTAATATGGGGGGTATTCGTAATTTTTCAAGCTACAGGAGGCAATCTGTATTTTAAATAAATCTCAGATGATGTATTTATAATTTAACCGCAAAAAAAATCAATTTATAAAGCATATCCAAAACAACTTTCATTATTGAATTTGTTTAGTTGTTGACTATAATTGTAAAATTCAATTTTCTTCAGATCATAATTGTTCCAAAAAACACGAAAAATTCTATTTCTACACACCATTTACTCTCTATCAACACACTTAATGAAATTTTTTTAACTATATTTTTGCCCTAAAATGAAACTACCAAAATACCCCTTTCTCCTTCAATTAAAACCCTAACCCTCAATCAAAACCCTAGCCACTACCTACTACCATTAGCAATCGACAACAATAAAAAATAAAGAAGATAAGCGTGGTGGGGGTTTCCCTTTGATTATTAGATCTTCGACATAAATCTTTGTTGTTTCACTTGTCACCAACACACCCAAAACAAAAACAAAAAAAAAAAGAAAAAAAAAAGAAAAAAGAAAAAGGTTAGCTACAAGTTTATGCATTGTCCAGAAATTGGGGGTTGATCGGAACGTTGTCGATGGTCGGGGCTAGTGAAAGGGAGGTGGTAACGGTGGTGCTGCGTCGTTGCCGGCGAGGTGGTTGCTGGTTACTATAATCACATTAGAGCACAGGTCTATTTTTCTCTTCTCCATTTAACCAAACAACTTAGGAAGGAACCACAATGCTTTCCATATTTATCCACTTCCCTACCCTCCCGTTCCTTGCTTCTCCTCCCTCTTATTTTTCTTCCTACCAACCATAGCTCAAAGTGTTTAGGAGGTGGATTTTGTATTAACCAGGCATACCTAGAACATGGGGGATGGATTATAAGATTGTTTTTTAAGTTGTATGTATCCTCTAAATGAGACAAAAATTTGGAGTTGTAGAACCAATTATTTGTGTATGGGAAAGAAATAAACCTTCTCGTATAATCCTGTTGATCAAGTCTGCGCTCCTCCGTGCGTTGTCGTTTTATTCCCTGAAAACACAAACGTGAGCTAGCTGGCGGGTGTGTGCCGGAAACCTCTCCGATGCCTAAGTCAGAAAAACAGACAAGTAGACAAAAGCTCTGTGTATTCGGAAATCAAAGTTGTGTTACCTCTCCATAGGTGATGTTGTGAGCTTTTATAGGTTCCGCGTGGCACAATCCTAGTAGGATTCTTACTCTTCCATGTAGAGTCCTCCTAGGATTCACATTCCTGAAAGATAATGCTTATCCTTCAACACCCCCTCCACTGCTTAAACCAAGTGAGATGGTTTTACCATGGTCAGGTTCTAATAGGACCGAAGTAAGTATGGCCATGCCGAGCCACAGAGTAGGCCGAACTATCGTTAGTTCGGTCCTTCCTTTCACTGCTCTTACCTCGGCTCTACTTGCTCCAATTGCGCCAACCATAGTATTGCTCAGACTGTGCTAACAATTAGCTAGGTCTGACCGAGCTAGCGGCACTCTGTGACCGGCCTAACTCTGAGTGTGGCGTCCTTGCCGACCGAACTATCCGCAGCGCTCTTCTGGACCGGGATAACAAAAAGGCCTTCTAGGACCGGACTAACTTTAGGCCTTCTGAGACCGGACTAACTTTAAGGCCTTTTTACTCAGCCCTTCGTATTGTGGCCCATAATGACCCATTGCCCAGCTCAGCCCAATTTTCACATAAATTACCCTCTCAATTTGTGAAACATTTTATAAGTCTAAGAAAATATTATGGGGTCTGTTTTATATTTTACGTAATATGTCTTTGTAATTCTATATACCATCTGCCAAACACTGTTTTGGATTATCACATGGAAGGATTGGTAATTGATAAGCATAAAAAGGGAGCATGGGATGTGGTGTTGACTGTTGGCTATGAGAAGAAATCACATGGACATTTGTTAGTTCAGAAGAAGGAAAAGCACCTTGTTTCTCGATAAAAAGGTGTAAATATAACTTTTCTTTAGTGATTTACTGCCATGCTTAAGGTAAGTAGAAAGAAACATGTAACTTAATTTAGTAAATTAGTGCCGACGAGGTGGTTGCTGGTTAGGGTTAGAGTTTAGAAGATGAAGAAGATAAGAGTGTGCACACATTTTTTATTAAATGGGTATATTTGGAATGTGGAGTGTGTGAATTGAGATAAATACTTAAAAATCAAATTACTAAGTGAGTGGAGTGAGAAAAGATGTGCACAGAGACAATGTGGTGTGTGGGAATAGAATTTCCCAAAAAACACATCTCAAATAAGTTACAGTATTTTTTTTTGTTTTTTTCTTTGGTTTTGTTTTTGTTTTTTGTCTCCTTTTGTATTTCATTAGCAAAGGTTTCCTCTTAGCTCAATTTGTTTTTTGGTTTTATCCGCCAAATAATCATTAGATTGACAATAAAGCAACTGTGGAAAAGGGAGGGATGGTTCTCTCTCTTTTTTTATTTTTAAAAGGCGTAATTATATAGAGGTAATTTTTGAGATTACATCTTAAGGAGTTGAGATTGCATATGTCATTTTTAGATGATATTATATAGTAAGGTCACTCAATCAAGTAATGATAAATGCGAATAAGCACATATGTGAATAACTAATAAATCATACCCAAAACAACTTTCATTATTAAATTTGTATAGTTGTTGACTATAATTGTAAAATTTAACTTTCTTCGGATCATCATTGTCCCGAAAAACCAGTGGCTAGCCAGAAAATCAAATTACATGGGGCACTTATTAATTACAATATCGAAAATTTTTATAAAAATATTTCACGCAAGTTTTTACGATTGATTTCGAGAAACATAAAAAAAATAATGTTATTTATAACTAGTGTATTATGGACAATATAAAAAAATATAGATATAAGTCTTAAAATAAATTATATAACGATAAATTATTTTTTTATACAAAATTTGATTAAAAATTTAATATAATGGTAATATCACGTCATCATTATTATGTGATATCACCTACTAATATCACATGTCAAATGTAACTAACAATCTAATAAATTTTATATCTTTATAGTGAGATTACTTATACTTGCATGTCAATAATAATGACATCACCGTTATATTCAAAATTTTTCATAAATAATATAGTTTATAATAATCTCTTCATTTTCATTCAAAATAATCATTATTGTTCTCATAATTTTTAAAATGTCATTAACATTTCACTCTAATAATATTTTTATAATTTTTTTTATTTAAAATATTTTCTTTATATTTATAAAAAAAAAAACCCAAAATCTAAGGGGTATGTAACCCTCTAATCCTCACTTCCCTCCGCCACTGCAGAAAACAAATCTTAAATAAGTTACAGTAATATCTTTGTTTGGTTTTGTTTTTGTTTTTGTCACCTTTTGTATTTCATTAGGAAAGGTTTCCTCTTAGCTTAGTTTGTTTTTTGGTTTTATCCGCCAAATAATCGTCTGATTGACAATAAAGCAATGGTAGAGAAGCGACTGATGGTTCTCTCTCTTTCTTTATTTTTAAAAGGTGTAACTATAGAGGGGTGATCTCTGAAGCTACATTGTAAGGAGTCAAGATTTTAAAAGTCACCCTTTAGGTCACTTAACTAAATAGTGATAAGTCACGGATTAACACATATGCAGATATTCGAATTCACACTCTTGACACTATGTACGGTTCGTTCAAACTTGAAAGATTCATCCTACCAACCGTATGTAATATCCCTCGAGTAACTAGCCCCGAAGAGAATGGAACCTGAGACTTCAAGACTTATACCTCAAGGCCTTACCAAGTTGCCATAACCCCTTGGTGTCTCTTCCTTTATTGTTATCTTTTGATTAGGTGACTTTTTATTTATTTATTTATTTAAGATAAATTATAAATGCATTAATTGAGATTTACTTAAAATACTAATTGTGACTTGTGGTTTTGAAAATTACATCTTATTCTTTTAAATTTTTAATCGCATAACAAATGATTAATTTCATTAATCAATCAATAAGTCAATTAACATTTTTAATGATTTCAAAATATATTCTAATTAACAGTTTTGATAATTTTATTTTTGTATAGGAGGATAGTTAAGAATTTTATCCTCTATTAAATGACAAATTTTGATAAAGGAATATTTGTTATTTTCAGAATTACAAAGGACAATTCATATTTTAAGTAAATTTCAGACAGTGTATTTGTAATTATTTGCAAGAGAATAAAATAATAATTTAAAGGGTAAATTGCAAATAAACTCCTTCAAATTGTCTTAAAATATGAATTGCTTAGTTTTGGAAATTACAAATGTTTCACTATCATAATTTTTTTAATTATTCTTCTATACAAGAATAAAATGACCAGAACTTTTAATTAAAATATATTTATGACATTATTAAAAAATGATAATTGACTTAATAATTTATTAATAAAATGTATTAATTGTTATGCGATTAAAAATTTTAAAAAATAAAATATATTTTTTAAAATTATATAAGACAATTCATATTTTAAGTAAATGTTAAGATATGTATTTGTGGGAGCCAGAAAAATATAGGTACTAGCTTATTGGGCCTAACCCAAACAAAGCCTACAATGGGTCCAACCCAAACAAATATTACACCCCCCATCTATATAAAGGAGGGGCCATCCCAAGTGGAAGGTATGTTCTCATCTCTCTCTACAAAACACACACCCCTTCAAATGTATATACTATTTCTTCCTTGATTCAATGACTGACTTCATCATCGGAGAGTCCCCGGCCGGCAACCCCGGTTGGGTGGCACCGACTATGTTCATCATTGCAGATCTACAGGGGTGAAGCTCTTCTCTTCGTTGGATCTCCACAACATCCATGTGAGAGGATATTTCATGGTCTCACAATTGGCGCCGTCTGTGGGAACGACTGAATGAGATCAACGAAGAACACAACAAACATGTTCTTGTAAGTACAAATTTAACAACAAATTTGATTTATTTGCCCTCTGAAAATTATTTTAAGATTGGTTCTTGGATTGGATATACATATGTTTATGCTTACAAAATAGAGCTTTTTGTTTACTGTGAATCTTTTGTATCTCCTTTTTCTCTCTCTACAAATGGGTTTCACTTTTCTTGAAGAGAGCATTTTTTCGGCATATTAAAACTGAGTGATGAAATTTTCTTGTTGAATCTGTTAAAGCTGTTAGTCGGCACTTTACTAACTTATGCAAGTGCACTTCACACTGTTCATGTTGATTGATGAAATTTCATCTTTTCTTGGAATATACATACATATATATCTATACTAACAATTTCTATGGACTCCAAACTTGGGTCTTTACTTTCTCTCTCTAAAAATTAGGAACTAACTTTTATCACCTACCTTTCCATGGAGCACTCTAGTGGTACAATCAATTCGGCTGTTAAAATAAATTTTATATATATAATGATATTAGAAGTTTGCCCAAAAACATTGTTTCCCTTATAATCCTTACCTTTTTGCCGAGACCATGATTATGAATTTTATATATATCAGTTTGCAGAGAACACTATTGGGGATTATATATATATAAATAGCTTAGTCAACATTATTCAAAAATTCAACAATTGCTTAGTCAACACATTATATATAGATATATATCAATTCGGCAACTTTATCAAGTTGCTTAGTCAACATTATTCAAAAATTCCCATTTCCTACATCACATCACTTGGCCAAGCATGAGTTCTTCGGCCACCTTGTCAAATTCGTACAGCCGTTCAACCATTCCCTCGCCGAGTTCCAATCCGATCAAGAGTTATTACATTGGCACTTCTTGGCCACTTAAGCAGTTTGGGAACCCGCCTTACTCGGCGTTGCCATTGGCCTATCAACTTCTGTTCCTCTGCCTCTACAATTCGGTGATGCCACTCCAATTAAATCATTCGGCAATAGAACATAGACGACCGACCGCGTTGCCAAAATAAAGTCGAAGACCAAATAGTATAAGGAAATATTTTCGGCACAATCAAAAATGAATTACTGATCCAGCTTTTGGCAACCCAAACGTACTAGCCTAGCTCGGCTATCACAACTACGCCTATTCGGCAACCACCAACAAACCAACTTACATCCAAGCCCAACAAGCAAGTCGGCAACCTATTGGCTTGTTCGGCAACTTATTGATTATTCGGCCTATTATCAACAAAGCTTCGACAACTTATTCAGCAATTTTATTCTCTGCATATTATAACTCGGCTTCGACAACATTTATTCGGCCTATTATCAACAAAGCTTGGACAACTTATCCGGCAATTTTCATTCTCTGCATATAACTCGGCTTCAACAACATCTATTCGGCCTATTATCAACAAAGCTTCGACAACTTATTCAGCAATTTTATTCTCTGCATATTATCACTTGGCTTCAACAACATTTATTCGGCCTATTATCAACAGTTTCGACATCTGGCGTATTAACAACTACAAGTCAGCTACACAATCTTGCTCGACATTACTCTTTCGGCATACCACTAGCATCTCAGCTTGCCGAAATCCACATTTGAAAATACTAGCAGATTTGTGTCAACTTAAGGAGTCCAAACCTACCAACCTGAGGAGCCAAGAACTAACCAAAGTTCGCTGGTAGTTGCGAAACGGACCAAATTTTCAGAAAACTAAAATTTTCATAATCGTTGAAATCAAGTTTTGGCCATACCAGTGTGAAGTACACATTAAGCCGAGTCCAACGCAACAAACCGCGTCAAAATCAGAGCTAAAACAAAGCCGTACGGGCTAGGCGAAATTTGCCCAGAAATTCACCCATTTTGTCGAAGAGAACGACCAGAAGTTGGCAAACAAAGAAATTATTGTGTGCATTGCGGCTAAGTTACGTCATGTCATAGCCAAACAATTAAGTTCAAATCTATAATGAGCCAAATATATACACAAAGATTTAAGGTGGCAAAGTGGTTAAGTGTTCAACATTTTTCACAAGGACATGAGTTCAAATCTTGTAGGCAACAACATTGTTTATATTTTTTCCCACGCCACTAAGCCGTGCTGCTTTGTAGGCAACAACATTGTTTATATTTTTTGCCGCGCCACTAAGCCGTGCTGCAAGCAATCAAGCCGAGCCGTTACATGTAGAATAAGTCAAAAAAATTATCCAGTGCTTTGCGGAGCCTAATTCTCCCATGATCTGAGCCGTCGGATCCATTTTAGCTATAATTACGCCATCTGGAGTCCGATTCCAGCAATCGAATAGCCGTTTCCAACTATTTAGAGCCTTTTGAACACATCCGTACGGTCTGATTTTGCAAATTCCACACCAAACATTCATAGATGTTATATGCAATACCACATATCGCAGTTAAAAACAACATTTTTGCCGTCATACCTGGCGTTTGCTCAATGTCGAATTCACCAACTACATCTTATTTGGCGACTCTCTGCCTATCTCCCAGCTCGACTCATTTGTCACCAAAGGATGAATTCCTTCCGAATAACAACTTTCACTCCACAACATTAGACATTCTCAGAACAACAACAATTGTTAATGTCTACCTCTTCGGCAAAAATCTCATAATTTCTCGAAAACACAGGGGCACGGAATCCGTTTCAAATTTTTATCGGCCTACTCGGCAATTTTGGTCCACGTCCATTTTATTCCTTCCGAATAACAAATCTTATTCAAAATCAATAGGGCAAATATACGTTGGACAAGAAACTCAACTTCAATAAATTGGCAACCATTGCCAACCAAGTTCTTAGCAAATCCAATTCCGAAAGGATGCCAACACACCGTGAAGCTAAGAGAAATTGCCGACCAAAAGATCGGCATAATGACTGACCCACGTGTAGCTGACCAACTTTTCGGCAAAATCACATTATATATGAAATGGACACCGATGTTTTGACACTAGTTACTCGGCATTGCATCAACTTTACTCGCAACATTAGCCACAGTATTTGGCAACTTTATTTGCCTAACAACATTATTCGGCAAAACAATTGCCCACTGGGACATCTTAGTCAAATTCCCGCTTTCCAATTTGGGCACATCAGCCAATCATCATCTCGGCACCTCTGATATGCATGCATACTCGGCCAACTTGGTACAAACTACAACATTTACTTGAGTTACACACTCCCGCTCTTTTTCACACCGCTCCAAGTAAGCGCCAGTTTTGGGGCAATGCATTACACACTTGGCAGTCGGCAATTCGCATTTGACAGCAGTTCGCACATTGTCGTGCGCCGTCATTTTACCAAAGCTGAATTTTCCCTGCAACATAGGGCATTGGGAATCTGCATTCCTTCCGACTAACACCTGTCATTCGAAGACAATGGGGTAAGTCTACCTTGGACTAAACGCAAACCGAGCAACTCGGTAATTAAATAGTTGGCCCAATATCTACTTGGCAATTCCATACAAGTGGAGCAATATTATTGGTGATTAACACGTCCACCTTATTCGGTACAGGATACATTATTCAAAGTCCTTGCCATATTGGCACTTGGTCGCCACTTAAAATCAGTAAAAGTCTCCGAGTACAGCGTAATCTTCGCACTCGGCACGGAGCACCATCAGTAAAGGCCTACACCTATGCCCGGGGGTTAGAATACCGCGGCCTACACCTACGCCTGGAGGTTAGAATACCGTGGCCTATACCCTCACCCTGGGGTTATAATACCGCAGGTCAACCCTCACCCGGGGTAATAATACCGTGGTCTATTTTTTGGCTGATGTATCTACCTTATTCAATCTGCCTTCTTTTGTTTAGGCAATCATTTTCGTGCTCGGCATATAGAATATTTCTAGCTCGGCACGAAAGTCCATATTTGGAAGCAATCTTTGCACTCGACAATATACTACACCCTTGCCCGGGGTTATAATACTGCGGCCTACACCCTTACCCGGGGGTTATAATACCGTGACCCATTGTTATAGAGATAGTATTACTCACTGAGCTTTAGCTCACTTCTCTCCTCTATATACATATATTGGTACATACATTCATACATACATGCATTCATCCAGCCATTCATTTATTTATGTTATTCATTTATCAAATGTGTTCTTTGTCAAAGGACCTAACATCTATTTGAACAGCTTAATTCGGAAATAAAAACTCTCATTCCTTCTACCGAAGACAATGAAAGTTTTGGGGCAATTGTGGGAGCTAGAAAAATATAGGTACTAGCTTATTGGGCCTAACCCAAACAAAGCCTACAATGGGTCCAACCCAAACAAATATTACACCCCCCCATCTATATAAAGGAGAGGCCATCCCAAGTGGAAGGTATGTTCTCATCTCTCTCTACAAAACACACACCCCTTCAAATGTATATACTATTTCTTCCTTGATTCAATGACTGACTTCATCATCTGAGAGTCCTCGGCCGGCAACCCCGGTTGGGTGGCACCGACTATGTTCATCATTGCAGATCTACAGGGGTGAAGCTCTTCTCTTCGTTGGATCTCCACAACATCCATGTGAGAGGATATTTCATGGTCTCACAATATTCGTAATTTATCCTAAGTTAAATGACAGCAAACAGTTTCCTAGCAAACAATTTGTTTACTATATCAAGACAAATGATAATTTCCTTTGACAGGCCACAATTACCCATGTCCAAAAAACCAGTTGAGACAAATTTCATAAGCCACAAACGGAAGGCAATATCAGCAGAAAAGGGCAAAAATCAAGCCTTCAAAAAGTAAAATTTCACACTCACATTATAATAATAATTATTTTTTTATACAATTATCCAATCAACTAACTACTAAAAACACTAAAAATCATTAAGAACACTTTTTTCTTTTAGTTAGAATAAAATAGTTAAATAGCTAAAAAATAAGGCTAAAAAAGTCCACACCAAACGGAGGCTATCTCTACAGGGGCCTAGGTTTAAACCTGATCATTTTATATTCTTTGGTTTTGGATTTTGTATCTATTGGTATTGTTGACCTCTATTCTAGTTATATATTATCTTTAAGTTGTGAATTAGATTTTTAGGTTATGTTTTGAAACAGGTTGGGCTTAGTATTTTTGAGGAGGTTTTGGCTAGGTGAACTTGAGTTCGCTCGAGCGGTATTTTTGTTGTTCGAGCAGTTTTTCCTTTCACCCAAATTCTAAATTGCAATATGAATTTCTAGGAGTAGGGCTTTCTTTGCTTGAGCTGTGTTTTGGTCGCTCGAGCAGTTTGTTTGGAGTTTGCACTTCTGGGATTTGGTTTCTTCGCTCAAGTCTAGGTTTGGTCGCTTGAGTGGTAGGTTGTGTTTGACGCTTGAGCGCAAGTTTTATCATTCGAGCAGTTTGTCTAGATAAAATTGTGGAGAAGTCACTTTTTACTCACCTTTTTGGATCCCTATCTCTTTGTACAAATATCTAAAACCCATTTGCTCACACCTCTCTCTAGAAACTCTGTATAAATCTTTCGATCTACTTCAATCCAGGTATTTCTCGATAGTCGTGCTTTGGGATTAAAGGTAGAGCTCGAGGAGTGGGTTGTTTCAATATGAGAAGTTTGGATTTTTGGTGTGGCCGCTTTTGGGTGTTAATCTACTATTTCTTCTTGTTTTGAGATAGGGATTTCTTGAATGGTTTGCGTGCTAGTTAACCCCGTCATGTGTTGGTTGGTTAAGTTAAACTTTGGAAGCCTTTGGGTTTGATTTGGGGCTTGAATTGATTCATAAAAGAAGGGTTTTGGGAAGTGTTTCTTTAAATTATTATTGGATTTGTAACGCCCCGAAAATAATACCACAATTCAACGGTAAAGACTAATACAAAATGACATAAATAGAGTATTAGGCTTTCATTAATCAGAGTCAATTTACAAAAGGGGCACATGCATTACACATTCATAAGCTCTACCCTGAATCTATAACATGTGGCATCAAACTAAATGATCAATGAAATAAATGTCCTATGGGCTTACAACTTTTCAAGACGATGCTTGGTTACAACAAAATGAGTTAGAAGCGCAATACATATAAAGCCCTAGGCTTGTACAAAAGTAAATGCAAAAAATAAACAAAAGTGAGCTCTCAGCTCCATAATCCTCCTAAGCTAGGTCCTTGGCAGAAGCATGTCACCAGCACTTGAAAATTGGTTTCCCAAGTAGGGTGAGCCAAAGCCCAATAGAAACAATCTATCGCAATATATGATAACAAAGATATAAGTAATATGCACGTGTTCAATGTCTAGTGACAAAATCCTTTACAACTCTTTTCCAAAACCATGTTATACCAAACTTACATCCCAATTCATTTTATCCCGGTTCATTAGATATACCCACTTCATTTAATCAATCAAACAAAGGATACACCTCACAGGTCTCCAACTAACATAATTATCATGCCAATACATTTACTTGCCATTTTATGAAAATTGCGTCTGCGGGAATCGACACCTATGTATCCGCACGATTTTCGGGACTTTTACCCTGGACACACATGCCAACTTAATTTAATGGAGTTCATTCCCTTTCTCCTCCCACATATCATACATATACAATGTATACAGTCATAATCATATTCAATGATAACAATCAAGAGATTAGTTTCAATTCGCCTAGTCCTCATGCAATTGCTACAACAATCATGACTATCCTCTACTGATAGCCCAAAACAGATATTTCTAAATAGCTATATAATCTTTACAATAGATAAATTATCCAAATTTTCCATAAGTACAAGATAATACATATCTAATTTTACCATTTACATAAACATCCATCCAATTTCATATTCCCAATATCAATTTCATTATTTATACAAAATAATTGTTCAAGACATTTTAGGGCAAAAATCCCATTTTCTTTCCAAAGCTGACCCCAACCACCAATCATCTATTTTAAAGCAACACAAGTTCATATTCATTCTCATGATCATTCCCAAGACATTTATTTGAAAACCCCTCTTTTGAATTTAAACCCCAAACCCTAGGTTTGTTCACAATCACCTCAAATTCCAATATTTCTTACACACCAATGAATAACTAAGTTAAAACTTATAGAAGAGTGTAAAAGGTCCCTACCTCAAGCTTAGATGACCAAAACAACAATGGAAGAACTTCAAGGACGTTGAAACCAAGTTCTACTCGGATCAAAATGAAGCTCTTGAGACGATCTACTTTTTTACCAAAGAGAGTAGGGTGTAGAAACCACTAAATCCAAGTGAAAAAGTAGAGAGAGAGTGAGTTTTAGAGAGAGGAGCTCTAGATCTAGGGTTTTGGTGCAAAATATATGAAAAAGTGTTGTAAAAAGGTGCTGTTGCGAACTGATATATTCACAGTCCGCTCGAGCACAAGAGATGATGCTCGAGCATCAGACACAATAAGTTGTTTCGCTTGAGCGCAAGAAATGACCGCTTGAGTGCAGAATACCTATATCCAGTAGTTTTGCAGACAGAAGAACATTGCTTGAGCTCAAGAATGGCCGCTCGAGCGCACACCCACTCAAGCATAGGAAATGCTGCTCGAGCATAGAATACACTCTCCTAGTAGTTTTGCAGACCTGCAAATGTACTGAGAGGATGTAAAGCCCGCTCGAGCGTATGAAATGCCGCTCAAGCGGAAGAGCAAAATTCTGGGCAACAAGAGTTGGGAAAACAAACAACCAACCTGTTCCAAACACAACCACAACAATCCCAAAGCCAGGTTTAAGGGAAAAGAAGATAAGCAAGACATATTCAACAGTACGAAACCAAGAAACCCGTATCCATATTACAACGAGGGTCGGGTTAAAATCGGAATCGCTATAGGGTTGCTTATGATAATGGATGATATTGAAATTTGAGAGGAATTTCTTTTCAAATGAGAAATATGTGTTATTTTTGGCATAATGAAAATTCTTGGTAAACCTTGATTTGAACAAAAAGGGAAAAATTGATGGAATTTAGGAAGCATGTTATGATGGTGGTTTGAGCTGGAAAAAAAGAGATTGAACATATGATTGTTACTCCTATATTGAAATTATTAGAATATGAGATTATGAGTGATGTTTGTATCTTAAAATTTATATATTGAATAGAGATAACTGTTTTGGTTATCGATGAAGGATAGTATTACTTGTTGTAAAGATTGTATGAGAAACTAGGTTAATTGAAACCAATTCATTCATGCATTGCATTGATCAATTGCTTCATACTTATGTATTGAAAAGTATTATTTTGAGAAAAATGGATGAAGACCGTGGTGAATCTAGTTTGGGGGTGTGGTTGTGGTTATTTATGTTGGCCTTTGTGTCCTTCATGGAAGTCTATAAATTCGCGTAGTCAGGTGTCGATCCTTTTGGTTAGTACTGGTGAAATGGCTTTTGGTAGTGCTTTCACAGCCTATTTGCAGACACGTATTTATAGATTCTCAGTGTATTTACTGTCCTATTTTCTGTTTTAAAGAAAAAAACACATATATATATATAAATTGTGGTTTGAATTTCTTTTCTTTCTTTTTTTTTGAAGGGGAAAACACATGTTTTGGGAATGACATTCATGTTCATTCATCATATAGCTTTGTTAAACATCATATATATCATGAAACTTGTCTCTACTTAAGTTTAGCTCACCCTATGTAGAAACTAACTTTCAAGTGCTAATGGTATGCCTCCGCCAAGGGGATAGCTTGGGAGGACATTGGAGCTGGACACTCGTTTTTGTTTTGTAAATTTGTTTTGTGTAGGCCTAGGGATTTTCTTGTATTGAGCTTTGACCCACTTTTGTTGTAACCAAGAGAAATCTTGGAAACTTGTAATTTTTAGGGCATAAACTTGTATTTATTTACTTTTGTTCTGATCTATAAATCACATGCTATAGATTCAAATCTAGGATTGATGACTATATTAACACATATGACATCTTTTGTAATACTTTAAAGAGAAGTATGGTTTTGAGAATATTTATGATATTAACTTATTGAGAGTAGTAAACTTCCGCATGTATGTTTGAGAATTATGAGGTGTATTAGTTATCATCATTTTCAAGGCGTGACAATTTCTTTATCTGCACCACCACTACCGCTAACTCACTATCACAATATAAAATTAAAAAAGATAATGTTTTTATTTAATATCATAAATATCGAACAACTTATTTTACTTCAACACTTTCGTTTTTGCTAAACATTTTTTAGCTTTAAAAAATTAGCATTCATTAAGAAGAGAAACTTCAGTATTATTATTATTATTTATTTTTATTTTTTTCAAATAGACTTGAGATTTTTTAACAAAGCGATAGACTTGAGATTTTTTGTCAGGTGTGTGGAAATTTCCAAAACAAGACAAAACCCAAATAAAAACAAAGAAGCCACAAAAGAAGAGGAAAGAAAAGGTAATAAAAAAAAGTAAATGAGGGAGCTACGCAGGTGATTTCCTGAGACCTCAGTAAAGATGTTCATTATTGACAACTGTGGGAAAGTATTTTGTGAATGACAACACGTGGCAAAGGTGACGCCGAAATGTTAGCCGAGATGCCACGTGGCCTGGTCGTACTGCTGAGATGATCTCAGCTAGGCTGAGGTTGTCTGAGGAGATACCAGAATCTGAGATAAGCAGATAAGGGACAAGAGTCCTAGAACAAGAGAGAATCTCAGTTCGAATAGAGATAAGGCTCAAGAAGAGTTTATCTCTATCTAGATGAGGGTTTAAGATAAGCATTGAGCCTGAGTTCATTGAAGTGAGGCTTCTAAAGGGATCAGGTCATTGCTAGTTATAAAATCAAGGCACCCTCTTGGGTCTGAAGTAAGTTCTTTCTTGTGAGTTTTGAGTATTATTTGTTATCTATAAGAGATATAGTTTTTACAGTTTACTGACTTGATTGTCGAAGTGCCCCCAATTAGATGAACCACTACAAAATTGTCATCTTCTTGTTACAGGTTGTTAGGTTTAATCTATTATGCTGGTGCTCTCTAGCTAAGTTCTTCTTTTTGGTTGTGTGGTCAAAAATCAACACCCACAATTTGGTACCGTCTGTTGGAACTTAAGGGGAATAGATGGCCAATAACGGATAGGAAGAAAAGATTGGAGACGACATCCACAGTAAGAGTGGTGAACATGTAGATCCCAACGTAGGGGAAGAAAATCGCAATGAAGGAGCACAGGATCTAAATCCTGGGGAGAAGGACGTTGGCAAAGAGGGTAAAACCTTGAAGAAAGTTGGCCGAGATGAGTATTACAATGAAAGCGACCTCCAGGTATGGAAGGATAGATGCCTGAGGAGGGACGGTGAGATGAAAGGGATGGCAAACATGTTGGCAAACCTACAATCGGTTGTCAACTTCATGATGCAGAACAATGTGATGCAACCACCTTTCCCGTTGTAGGACACGCCGATACCAGCGGCCAAGACTGATGCCTAGAAAGGGGGCATAAAATAATCCCAGTAGTCCCGCAACATGGCAAAGAAAATGAGCGCTCATATCGGCCTTCAAGGGATGTCGGGCGAGTAGAGTCAGTAAGAGGTGAGTCGTAGAAGACACAGCGAACCAAGGGGACCTATGTAAAAGAACCTCGGCATATCCAGGGGAAGGACCTTTGCTTTGATACAGTGAATGAAGAGAAATCCAAATGGACGCACAATGACGCTGGGAGCAACATGCCAAAAAGGTTGAAATCTGTTGATAGTTGAGCTTCCGGTCGAATGAAGGAGGATCTGAGAGACTATCTCCAGAGGAAACGACTCAATGTCGAGGTCACATCTCCCGTCAAGTCGAGAATGCCGTTCTCAGTGGAGTTAGATAAGTTTGAGGCCTCAAAGAGGTTCCATATGCCAAGGTTCCAGATTTATGACGGTAAGTTTGATCTGAACTTTCATATCGACTTATAGTTAAATTCAATGGCTTTGTATAGCAGGAACAAGCAGTGTTGTGCAAAGTGTTCCCCTCATACTTTGAGGAAATCGCATCAGATTGGTTCCACAAGTTGCCGAAAGGAACTGTGAAGAGTTAGGAAGGCCGGGTTGAGATGTTTGTGGTCAGATTTGTAACAAACAAGCTGCAGCCACTAAGGATGGACTCCCTACTGGCTTTGAACATTAGCGAGCGTGAAAGCCTCATGGCTTACGCCAAGAGATATTACGAGGTGTTTAACCAAATTCTTGCTTGCAACCAAGAGCTGGCGGTTGTGTCTTTTAAGAACAGCCTGGATGATGAATGCCCTCTTTAGAAATCCCTAGAAAAAACCCTACCAAAAAGTATGGAGGAGCTCATGGCACGGATCAAGAAGTATGCTAGAGCAGAAGATGATACGCAGGGGACAAAGGCACCAAAGCAGGAGAGAGAAATGGCTCGCCGAAGCGAGGCCGAGGTAACACTGGTTTTAATAGGTAGGAAACAAGGTTGAGGGCTGCACAGGCAGTCACCACTATATTCAGGATCCCGGTCTACAAAGTTCTGGAAAGGATTAGGAACCAACTGTATTACAGAGCAGCGAAGAAGATCCCTAGCGAGTTTATGAGAAGGAGCCTTGGGAAGTATTATGTTTACCATAATGAGGATGGACACTTAACTCAAGGATGTAGGGCTCTAAAGACACACTTGGAGGATCTGGTCAGACAGGGTCACCTAAGAGACCTAGTAGATGAGGCCAGGACAAGGGAAGAACAAGTAAGGCTACCCCAGGCATCGGCAGCACCACCTTCACCACCGCCACCACAGCAAGCAAATGGACCTCGGGTGATCAATTTGATTCACTCGAAGGTTAATGAGAATGATGTGCGATGGGAGACTCAGAGAGTGAGGCACCTGCAACATGTGTATCAGGTCCAGCAAAAGAGGCCTAAGACGAATGAGTACCAGGGACCAATGGTCTCTTTTTACTGAGGCAAACCTGGATATGGTGCAACATCCACACAACGATGCCTTGGTGATAACACTGAAGATTGGAGAGTGCCAGGTAAGGCGCATACTGGTTGATCAAAGCAGTTCTTGTGACATCATGTATGTTAGATGTTACAAGGAGCTTGGCCTTCACCCAGATGATCTGGAACAATCCAACAGCCCGATGGTTGGCTTCAACGGAACACCGACGTGGCCTCTAGGAGCCACGAATTTGGAGGTGCAGGTAGGCACAAAAAATGTAAGCATAGAGTTTACAATAATTGACACCCCCTCCCCTTACAATGCTATTTTGGGTAGACCGTGGTTGTATACAATGAGGGTTGTTCCCTCAACATTGTACCAGCTGTTGCAATTCCCAACTGAACATGGGATTAAGGAGGTTAGAGGGGATCGAGTGCAGGTAAAAAATTGCTCCATGGCAGCAATAAAGTCCACCTGCAACGTGCGAGAAGCAAAGACAATAGAAATTGATGACGAGGATAGGGAGGTCCTAGATGATATCGGCAAAGAACCAGTCGACAAGAGTGAGGAAACTTTGAAGAAAATTCTGGTACAAGAAGATGATGGAGAGCACTTCTTCCTTCTTGGCTCAGGCTTAGCCGAGGAGGAGAAAAGAGAGTTGAATGCTTTCTTGCGAGCAAACATAGAAGTGTTTGCCTGGACGCCCTACGAGATGCCTGGCATTGACCTCGAGGTCACTTGCCATAGGCTTAATGTAGACAGGTTGGATAAATTTGTCATCCAGCGGGCAAGGAGGTCAACATTGATATATGTGGAAGCAGTCGAAGAGGAAGTAGAAAAGCTATTCAAAGCCTAGGCCATTCGGGAGGTGAACTACCCTACCTGGCTTTCCAATACAGTGGTAGTAAAAAAGAAGAACAACAAGTGGAGGGTTTGTGTGGACTTCGCCAGCTTGAATAAGGCTTGCTCCAAGGACAGTTTTCCACTGCCTAAGATTGATCAATTAGTGGATCCCACTTCAGGGCATGGAAGGATGAGTTTACTGGATGCATACAGAGGCTACCACCAGATAGCAATGTATGCCCCATATGAAGAGAATACGACATTCATCACCCTGAAAAGACTTTATTGTTATAGAATGATGCCTTTCGGGTTAAAGAATGCAGAAGCAACCTACCAGAGGTTAGTGACCAAGATGGTCAAGCACCTGATTGGTAAGATAGTAGAGGTTTACATCGTTGACATGGTCGTGAAGACCAAAGAACTTGGGAACCATCTAGCCGACTTACAGGCAGTTTTTGATATCTTGAAAGCATATCGACTTCGGCTCAATGCCTCTAAATGTGCTTTTGGAGTCGGATCCAATAAATTCCTGGGATACTTGGTGACTAAGAAGGACATTGAAGCAAGCCCAGATCAGATCAGGGCCATCATTAACTTGAAGAGCCTGACATCAACCAAGCAGCTCCAAATTTTGACTGGTAAGGCAGCAGCCCTGAATAGATTTAGAGGCCGAAGTTTTGATAAGTGCAAGCCATTTTTTCAATTGCTAAAGAAAGCCACAGATTTTTTGTGGACAGAAGAGTGCAAAGTCGCCTTGGCCGACTTGAAAAGGTACCTGACAACAGCTCCAGTTTTGTCAAATCTAATACCTGGAGAAGGATTGTTCCTATACTTGGTAGTTTTAGACAACGCAGTAAGTGCAGTGGTAATCTGAGAAGAGGAGGGAGAGCACAAGGCATTATACTATGTGAGTAAAACCCTAGCAAGTGCAGAAACCAGGTATTTGTCCCTAGAAAAATTGACACTAGCCTTGGTGATGGCTTCCAAAAAATTGAATCACTACTTCCAAGCCCACAAGATTATGGTGCTGACTGAGCATCTCCTGAAGTCCCTGTTGCAGCATAGAGATCTAACAAGCAGAATAGCCACATGGGCAGTAGTGCTGGGCTAATATGACTTGGAGTTCAGGCCTAGAATAGGAATCAAGGGCCAGGTGCTGGCCGACTTTGTGGTCGAGTTCACTCTTGGCACAATCCCAAGGCAGGCTCTGGTGAGCCGCGGCTTAGGATGCCCAGGGGAACAAGAGGAAACCCAACTGGGGCCAAAGAACCCCATACCAACAACGTAAAAGAAGAAAGAGAAACCAAACCCTCAACATTTACATCGACGACTCCTTCTGCCTGTTTGTTGATGGAAGTTCAAACCTGTTTGTTGAGCAATCTATTCGTTTGGGATTCAAGGCCTCAAACAACGAAGCAGAGTATGAGGCGCTGATTACAAGATTGAAACTAGCAGTAGCCAAGGAAGTTGATGAAAGGATGATAGCCTATGTCAAAGAGGTTTTCAGGGTACTAACACTGTTTGAGAATTGTCGGCTACAGTAGGTTAGCTGAGATGATAATAGTCGTGCTGACGCCTTGGCTAACTTGGCTAGCGCTATGAAATCAGGTGAGGCTAGGACAATAATGGTTGATTATTTGTTAGGCCCAAGTGTAGAGCCTCTGATAACAGAGTACAAAGCAATGTACGTGGAAATGGGTCCTAGCTGGATGGACGCCATAGTTGTGTTCCTCAAAGAAGGCAGATTGCCAGAAGACTGAAAAGAGGCACACAAACCAGGTTAAAGTTAGCCAAGTTCTGCTTGTCAGCAAAAGGCCATTTGTACAAAAGATCCTTTACTGGACCTCTACTCCGGTGTGCATCCCTCTCAGGTAGAGGACTTTTTATATGAGATCCATGAAGGGTTTGTGAAAGCCATGTAGGGGGCAGGTCACTTGCCCATAGATCCATATCCCAGGGATACTGGTGTCCATACATGCAAAAGGATACTGAAGCCTATGTCAAGAAGTGTGAGAAGTGTCAAAGGTTTGCACCTTTGATACATCAGCCAGCAGTAGATCTGAACCCAGTGTCCAGTCCTTGGCCGTTTGCCCAGTGGGGCATGGACTTGGTGGGACCATTGCCCCAGGCAACTGGATAGAGAAAGTTCTTGCTAGTAGCCACATACTACTTTACAAAATGGGTAGAGGTTGAACCTCTTGTGAAGATTCGAGATATTGATGTGAAGAACTTTATCTGGAAGAACATAATAACCAGTTTCTCCCCAAAATAATGGTCAGGTAGAAGCATCCAACAAGACCATCTTGGATGGGATCAAGAAGAGGCTGGAAGCAGCCAAGGACAAGTGGGTAGAGGAATTACCCAATGTGATGTGGGCATATCGAACTACGTCGAGAAGATCGACTGGGGAGTCTCCTTTTTCTATGGCTTATGGCACTAAAGCAGTCATCCCACTGGAGGTCAGCATCCCTGGAATTAGAATCCAGGGAGTGGAGAATGGGACCAACGAGGCATTCTTGGCCCGAGATCTGGATCTATTGGAAGAAACAAGAGAAAGGGCAGCAATTCAGCTGGGGGTATACCAGCAGTAACTTGCTAGGGCTTACAATAAGAAGGTTAACCCAAGAGAGTTCAAGGTTGGGGACCTCGTCCTAAGGGAAGTCATCGATAATAAAAAAGATCCCAGGAAGGGCAAGCTTGTCCCAAATTGGGAAGGGCCTTATCGAATCATCTCGGTTGCCGGCAACAGAGCATATCGGCTTGAAGATACTGATGGCAAGGAGTTGCCAAGACCCTAGAACACTTGCAATTTAAAATTTTTCTACCATTAGTTTTTGTTTTTTTAAGTTTTATGTAATTAGCCAAAGTTTTAGTAAAATGTTAGCTTGGTTTTGTTTTCGTATACTATTGACACTTGTGTGATAGGACTGAAATAGTCTTATGACGATGTTTCCGAATGAAACATGACAAATAACTTAGAATTATCATATGGTAGAGTTGAATTATACTTACCATATGATAGAGTTGAACTAAGTTGGCGATATTTCTGAATGAAATATGAAGAATAACTTAGACTTATCATATTATATTTACCATATGATAGAGTTGAACTAAGTTGGCGATATTTTTGAGTGAAACATGACGAGTAACTTAGACTTATCATATGGTAGAGTTGAACTGAACTTGCCCTATGATAGAGTTGAACTAAGTTAATAGAGACACCAAGGTAGAAAACCTCGGCTCAGATTTATTTGAATCTGACTTTAGCAAAAATTAGAGGTGCATGCTTAATGTGAACATAAGTGGTACTTAGGTACTTAGGTTCACATTAACGGGTAGGAAGTGAGAATGAGCATAACACTTGTGAAATTTTATGAAATTTCAAGTTGAAGTTATAAATGACACTTGTGAAATTTTCTGAAATTTCACCCGAGATGACCAAGTTAGTCCGAGGTGACCAAGTAAGGGTGTACCCGAGATGAAGTAGATCCGAGGTAATACATGTCAGATGTGTTCTAACCCGATTGTGATGGTTAAAGCAGTAGTAGTTGTTATTATTGTTATTGTTGTTATTATTGTTGTTGTTGTTGTTGTTGAGAGAGAAGAGAGTATGCGAAGGAAGGCATGGTGTGATTGATGATAGAAGCATGGCAGCAGAGTTTTGTTTTGGGACCTAAAATATGTTTTTATCTCCTCTGGCCTCTTCTCTATTCTCTCTCTAAAAATAAATGTTTCCTTGTCTAATCCACATCTCCAGGTTCAGAAAACAAGCTCCACAAGCATCTCACCTCCGTATTATCTCACAACCAGTTCGACCCTATGCTGGCAGCGGAGTTCACAGTTGAGACCCTTCCTAGTGATGGCTTCGCTTTACTATAAAATTTCTTAGCCATGAAATTCATGCTCTCTTCGTTCCATGTTGGAAATTGGGTCGGATTTGACCTGACCCATAACTCATGGAGCATCCACATGGGTTATTGATAATTCACATATAAGATAATTAAGAGATTATTTTTAGGTGTTTGACTTGTTGTGGGAGATTATAACGCCACCTCTATTAGAAGAGAATCTTTATATATTTAATATGGGTAAATTAAAAATGCACCCCCTGAGATTTGCTTAAAATATGAATTGCCTCCAAGTGGTAATTTGTAATTTAAGTAAACCTCAGGGGGTGTGTTTGTAATTTACCCATTTAATATAGATAAAACAATAATATGTGTTATTATTGTTGTGAGAGTTTATCCGAAAAATCTCTACATAATTTCTCTCTATGTTCTTTCTTTCTGGGTTACCATTGTAGAAGCTAGGAATTTGGAGTGTGGATAATATATTAAGAAACTCTGATAGCTTCTCAATTAACGACGAAAGGTTTTTTGGACAAGTCTCATAATCCAAGCATCAAATCTAAACCATTTTTCGTTCCGCATATTTTCCATCATTCAAAAAAAAAAAAAAAAACAATAATAATAATTCATGTTCTCCGAATACTCGAAGATATTCCCAACCATTCCATTTGAACCAACCAGAATTAAGGATTCCAAACTAACTTTCCATTTGAACCAACCAAAATTAAGGATTCCAAACTAACTTGATTCAGAGCTGTTTAGGAAATGTTAGATTAGTATATTTTTTGAATTTTTATGAAAAAATGTGAAATGTGAGTTGAGGTTTGTTGATAAAAATTTGGTTTAAGCCTAATCGACAGTGATTCATCGACAGACTTAAATAAATTTTAAAAAAATACAAATGAAAATCAAGTTTTGTAGTTGAGTTTTATGTCTTAAACAGATTAAGGACTTCCCTGAAGGTTATCAAGTAACGAAGAATTTGAACAGAAAAAATATGTATTTATTCAATTAAATTGTCACTTACTACCAGTTGTAAGAACTCAAACAAGAACAAAGAAAAGAATAAACATAGTAATCAACAGAAGGAAAGAAATGGAGGTTGGAAAATTATCACTTAATCTACTCCTAACAATTGCTAAATTAAACTACTCCTAGATAAATATCACGAATTGTGAGTTGTTGTGAATGATGTCCTTCTTTGTATCTCTCTAGGCCTATTTATAAGCTCAACCACATAAGAGAAAGAGATAACCTAAGCCTACGATTTCCTCAACAAGTCTATGATTTCCTCAACATTATTCGTATCCCACCATGTTTAATAGGACTCATTTTGTAGATTTGGTGCTTGATTTGATCTTGACTCATTGATCTTTCAAATTACTGTAATGGCTAACTTTCTGGTCATCCATTTAACATGTCATCATGTCACGTCCTTAACACATTTGTCAATCCACGCTAGCATGCTCATCGATAGAAATAATAATAAAAATAAAAACAAATGTGGTCAAGGTTATTTTTTAAAAATAGTTTATGAATTCAATTGATAGATCATAATCAAACTTGATCATAATTAATAGGCCACAATCGATAGCAAATAAAATGTGGTGTAAATAGGATTAAAGTGATGTGGTAGAGAAGTGATGTGACTCAAATAAGATGATTGTGACTCAAATAAGATAATATGCTAAAATAGTATGTGCTATTTTAACACATGCCAAACAAGTTCTTTCTAAAGTATGCCCAACACGAGCTATTTACACAGAATATTCGAATTTTAAATAGATTAAAATTAAATATTGAATTTTTTAGATTATCTTTTGTAGTTGTAGAAATTACATACGTCTTTTTAAATTTTTAATTGCATAACAAATGTTCCCTTTTGTTATTAAATCATTAAGTTAATTAAAAAAATTTAATAATATCATAAATGTTTTTCAATTAACAATTTGAATAATTTTATTATTGTATAGGAGAGATTTTAAGGTGTTTTTGTAATTTTAAGGTGTATTTGTAATTTACTTGTGAAATTTTTTTTTAAAATTATAATTTTGATTTTTTACTTTAAGGTAGTTTTTGTTTTAATGAAAAAAAATATACCAGGTAGTTTTTGTTTTTAATGAAAAGAAATATATAATGGAATGATTATTTTGTAGAGCTTCAAAAATAATAATCCCATTCCATTTTATCTAATACATTTCACCTTCATTCCAATTTGTCACATATTATTCAATAATATTATCCAAAGATAAGATTATTCTTCATAGACTTAAACGGGGAAAAAAGATTGACGTTCTATTTGTTTCGACGGATACTTAAAATAGTTTTTCAAAATAATTTTTAATAATATCATAAATATCTTTTAATTAATAATTTTGATAATTTTAGTGTTGCATAAAAGAATAGTTAAGAATTTAATTTTCTTGTTAATTGTGTTGAATTAAAATTCTAATAAGGGGTATTTATAATTTCTAGAACTATAAGAGGCAATATTTTAAACAAATCTCATAAGGTGCATTTATAATTTGCCAAAAAATTAAAAAATTATGTTTCAAAATTGACCAAGACTCTTTCCATAATTACCAAAAGGCCTTTATCCAAATTAGTCCCTCTTACAAAAGTCAAAGAAAAAAATTGGAAAGAAAAAAACAACCCATCAAAATATGCAAGTGGTTTTTATAGTACTAGTTAAAAAAGGCCCGTACAAAGCACAAGCTATTATTACCATATATCTGAATTTTGCATTTTGATAATATTTTTAAAAATAAGAATATTCTTTTATGAAATTGAATAGAATAAAGGGCAAATTTGACTTTATCTCCCGTGCTTTGGACCATGTGCGATTTACTCTATTGACGTTTGGAAATGATCATATAACTCCCACGTGGTTTGTGGACTGAAGTGTACCATTAAATATTCCATCCAACTTAACAACAAGTGTGAAACACATGACAGACATAGGGGGATTATATGCTCATTTTCAAAGTTTAAGGGGGTAAATCGCACATGGAATAAAGCACATGGGATTAAAGTACACTTTATCTTCCAAACAAATGACGAAAATACAGGGATATTTTAGTCTTTTTTGTTAAATCATTAACGGATTTAACAGTTGACTTTAGCCCACAAATCACAAAAGGGTTATGTGATCATTTCCAAATATTAAGGGGGTATATCGCACATGACCCAAACCACAGGGGATAATGTGAAGTTTGACCTAGAATAGATCATTAGATATATGATAAAATTGTGTAGATCGTATTATAAAAGATAATAATTTGATAAAATACAATAAGTCTTACAATTTTAACATAATTATACCAGCTTATTTTTCAGTATGATTAAAGTGATTGAAACTAATGAGAATAGTGTGAAGATACAAATATAAATGAGATAAATTATGCATTTTAGTATGAAAAGGATAAAAAAAAAATCATTCGTATTATATAACTAACAAATTATTGATTAAAAAAATTATTATTTACCATTATAAGGAAATAATTATTCAATCGGAAGACTATGATCAGTCAACTTTCATTCTAGTTTGATTATTTGGGATTACTTTCAATATTGCTTTGTTTTTTCTTGCTTTATGGTTACTTTTATTTATTTATTTATTTATTATTTTTAACAGTTTCTGAGAGGGTAATTTATGTGGATAAATTGAGTTGAGCTAAGTCTATTATTCTTAGATGTTGGGTCGCACTCTGGGCCGATGTGAGAGCTTGGGTAGCCCGGTCATGTTACAAAAGGTAGTTGGGCCGGTCAATGGGCCTTGGGATGGTTATGTGCACCATTGGTGGACGGACCAGAATGGTGTGCTGCAGAAGGCTGAGCTAGCGTTAGCTCGGCAAGGTGAATTATGGTGGTCAGTGATTGCACGGTCCGATTAAAGTAGTTGTACCAAATAGCTCGGCAAGGCATAGTGAGCCGAGCAGGGTGATTAACCATCTCACTTGGTTGGCAGTGAGTAGGGTGTTATCATGATAGATATTATCCTATAGGAAAGTCATTCCTAGGAGGTCTCTGCTAAGAAGAGTTAGAGTTCTACTAGGATTGTGCCATGTAGAATCTATAAAAGCTCGTGATTATGCCTATTTCTAGGTATTGCAATTCACACTTCCAAATTTAAAAAGCTTTTGTGCCTATTGTCTACTTACTGACTTAGGCATCGGAGAGATTTCCGGCACACACTCGACGGCTAGTTCAGTTTTTTGTTTTCAGGTGATAAGACGACGACGTTTGGAGGAATGTAAACTTGATCAATAGGATTATACGAGACAGATTATTTTGTGTTCGTACAATTGGCGATGTCTATGGGAACTTTACAGAGAAAATACCTTTTGATTGAGTTTTCCTTTGACTTATTTTAATGGCACATAATGAAGAGTTGCCCCAATCTGTCATCGATAGACAGACACCAGAAGGGATCAAAAGGCACTATGATTTGCCTTTTGCTCCACCTATGGCAGATTTGGACCCTCGGCGGTAGAACCCTCATAGTGGGGCAAGAGAAAAGTGAGGCTTGAGTCCTCGTCTTTCTCAAAGTTCGGAGGGACAAAGGAGGAGGATGAATTCCCAGACTTTGGAAGATCGCGTGAGGGAGCAAGACGAGTTAATCAAGAGAATGGCCATGGATACGAAGGCCTTGAAACACCAGATAAAGAACAAAAGCGTGGCAGGGATAGAAATCCTCGAAAGCAGAACACGTTCTCGCCACTCAGGAGATCGCGACAGGCGAGCCACGTCCTCGCATTCCAAAAAGTGTTGGTCAAACCTGCTAACATGCTTTGGCCGAGATAACCATTCGACCAAAGAATATGAAAATTTGTTGGTCAAACCTGCTAACTTTCTTTGGCCGAGATAACCATCCCGGTTACTTTAATCAAAAAGTTGGTCAAACTTGCCAACCTACTTTGGCCGAGATAACCATCTCGGTCAAAGGAATCAAAAATCCGGTCAAAGCTGGTTCGATGTCAATGCAGGTGGAATTCTGGGTATTGAAAGTCCTCTCCACTTACAACATCATTTTGGGGAGGGCATGGTTGCATGCCATGCAAGATGTAGCATCAACCTATCATCAAGTGATGCGATTCCTTAACGAAGCCGGAGTAATAGAAGAGGTCTTGGGAGACCAAATTATGTCCAAGCAATGCTTTGTAATGGTGAACGGCAGTCAAGCTGCCAAGGGATTTTTGCAGATGGTGGAGGAATCGGAAAGCAATGAGATGTTTGCCGATGTCAGCAAGTTAGCCGAACGAAAAGAAGTGGAGGATCTGGTGGAGGTAAGAATTGATGAGAACGACCAAGAGAAGTTCTTTTTGCTCAACTCATCCTTGTCCAGCACTAAGAGAAAAGAGATCATGAAGTTTTTGATCTCCAATATGGAAATGTTTGCTTGGACACCGTATGACATGCCTGGTATTGACCCGAACTTCATCTGTCATCAACTTAACATCAACCCCACCGCTAGACCGGTCATACAGCGAACACGCATGTCAGCTTTACATCATGCCAAGATAGTAGCCAAGGAAGTAGGAAACCTGCTTGAAGTAGGGGCAATAAGAGAGGTCGATTATCCCAAGTAGATCTCCAAAACGGTAATGGTACCCAAAAAAAACGGAAAATGGCGCACTTGTATGGACTACAAGATGGTCAACAAAGTGTGCCCAAAATATAGTTTTCCTCTACCAAGGATAGACCAACTGGTAGACCTAACTGCAAGACACAATCGACTTAGCTTTCTTGATGCATTTCGTGGATACCATCAGATTGTTATGTATGAAGCAGATCAGGAGGTCACATCCTTTAGAACCCTAAGAGGGTTGTATTGCTACATGGTCATGCCCTTTGGACTAAAAACTACAGGGGGCAACGTTTCAGTGAATGGTCACAAAAATGTTCAAACCATTATTAGGCAATGGTAGTCAAAAGCACGAATGAAGTGGACCATCTCAATGACCTAGTTGAGATGTTCCAAATATTGAAGACACACAAACTACGACTGAACGCTTCCAAGTGTGCATTTGGTGTGGGATCAGGTAAATTTCTGGGCTTTCTAGTGACTAACTGCGGTATGGATGCCGATCCCTCCCAAATCGAGGCCATTCAAGAACTAAAGAGGCCTAACACAGTCAATGAGTTACAACACCTCAAGGGCCTAGCTGCCGCGCTAAACCGATTCATAAGTCGGTCGTCAGACAGGTGTCGACTGTTTTTCTAGGCATTTAAGGCAAAGTTTGAGTGGGATGAAGAATGTGACCGAGCTCTAGAGAACTTAAAGGAGTATGTCACCTCTCTATTGCTATTGGCAACCCCAATACTAGGCGAGGAATTTTACATATACTTGGTCATTTCCTAGCACACAGTTAGGGCGATGTTGGTACGCGCCGAAGAAATACAACACTTGTCCATTTTTTATGTGAACAAGACATTGCTGGATGTCGAAATGAGAAACTTGCCATTAGAAAAACTAGCCTTAGCTGTAATGATGGCTTCAAGAAAGTTGCCTCACTACTTCCATGCGCATACTGTGGTCGTCTTAACAGCATTCTGTAGACGTCCCCGAACGCCCCGGGAGGGTTGACTCCCGTTCCGTTCATTTTGGGCTCACTACAGTTCAGGACTCTAATTGTCACGGTTCGTAATCTGAACCAAAGAGTCCAAATCCGGCAAATCGTTTTGAGAAAACAGATTTTTGAAAGAAGTGCCAAACATGGACTGCTTTGCCAGATACAGAGTCGCCACCTAAATATTTTATTTTTGGGAAATTTAGGAAACCCTGACTCATTGCCTAAGGCCACGTGTCCGTCATCACCAAAGTTGCCTCGGCTCGGGAACTTGGGTACGATTGGGAAGGTCACTTCGTGAGCACCCCCGCTCGCCCGATCAAAGATCGGCCTCTACTAACCATGATATCTAGTTTTGAAAACATTATGCATTCTTATTCCGGTTATTAGCCTAGATTTACTATGTGATGCGCACAGCATACAAGTATAGACCGGGTCGTCTGAATTGGAACAAAACATTTCATGTTTGTTTTTTGAAAGATGGTTTGTTACTCGCAAGTAGGCTTAAAAATGCAGATTTTGCCACCTTCAGGTGGACTTAGAATAAGATGGTTTTGCTACTATCTAGTGGGCTTAAAACTCACAGTCAATGCATTGTTCCAATCCAAATAACCCAACCTTCACCCACAGGCATTCAGGTAGGTATATCTCATAAGCACATAGCCTCATGGTAAGCATGCTATTCATGGTAGTCACTCACACGCATGCAAGGATGCTAAAGCATAAAAACTTACCGAGTACTCCAAGCCAAAACAGAAGCTAATTAGAAATCCATGCATGATCCTAGTTATACAGAAATGCCTAATGCAACACATGCAAAAATGCAACTATAGCAGGCTTGGCTATTCTAAACATGGCATATGAGATGCAACAGCTAACAAGTACTCAACTTGAAATTGAAATACAAATGCAGTTAGTATGATGCGCCGAGCCCGGTGCATGCAAAAATAGATGAATGAATGCAAACATGCCATCATACTGTATGCTAATTGAAACATGCCCTAATCTAACCATCGTAAGCTGGTAAATAAAAGGGAGAAAGACATGGGGTTAGAAGACATACATCACACGCACGCACACTTATTACAACATTGCCTTCGCTCAGAGGGTCCGAATAAATAATATACAGTCCTAAATGAATAGTACAGTCCGAATAAATACAAAATCCTAATTAATTTACAAATTAATCTAGGAAAGCATTAAACTAGCATGCAAGCTAGGGGGGCAGCCTCGACTCTGCTCCGGATGATGAATGATGCGTGTTTGAGTTGCTTGGTGCGGAAATCCATCGCGATGGCCCGATTAGCCTCTGTTTGCGATTAAGCCGGAATGTTGCGCGAGGCCTCAAAAGATTGCCGGTTTTTGATTTGCTGTAACAGAGAGCAGGAAAGGGGCATGGCAATGTATTTTCACATATGTATGCTTGACTACTCTTCAGGGAGCGTAGTCCTCGATCCTCGTGCCACCAATCACGCATATCGATGCATGATGGCCGAGGAGTCGATTTGCATGACTCAATATGGAATGAATGCACATATAAACACAACAAGACCGAGACTCCATCATGGATAATTTGGAGTGTCGGTGACTGGGAATTGAGACACGTTCCGTCACTCGGAGTACGAAACGCATCTCGTTTCCCGTGCTCGGGCTAACTCCTATCCCAAACACAATGCAATATGCATGACATGCATGAATGCAACTAAAATACAACCTAACATGCACCATGCTATGAAATGGCATACACGATGCACGAGGTAACATGGCATACACAATGCGCTAACATACAACCTAGCATACACAATGCTATGAAATGAAATGGCATACACAATGCATAATGGACTTACACCAACACGAGTGGACCTCAGCCACACTCACATAGGAGGCCATTAGGATGGAAATGAGACACTCGAGATGCGTGCACACATGCACGCAAACCGAGGACTGAACCTAAGGCACGAATGCCACTCTACCAAAGCATGGTAAGGCATGGAACATGATATGCAAACAAGCAAATTTCATCACTAAAACATGATGCTAAACAGCCCCGAAACATGGCAATATGGCACCCGATGCATGAGGTGAACCCCGAAACTCAAAACTAGGCATACGCAATGACCTATAGCTATACAAAGCATGCATTATTTGATCATGAAGCATGAAGACAGAACCAAGGCAGTCCCAAAACATGAACATTTCTAGTTCAAAGCATGGCCAAAAGATGCTAGCAAGATGGCCTAAAATAGCATGCGATTTTGACTATCAAACATGGATTACATGGCACGTATATAAAGCACATGGAATCTCACTAAACCAGCAAAAATCAGTGAACTAAACATGCCAAAATACGAAATACACATGGAAAGACAGCCAACACATGCACAAATGAGGGGCTCCTTTAGAGGGCCATGCAAGGAGTTATTAGGCACATACAAGATAGACATGTGGCAGCCCCAAATCAACTTTGAAAATCAAATATGATAGTCTTAAAACTCACCAAATTGACCCTGAAATGTGACTAAGAAGCATGCAAGATAGGGTCTCTTTGGAAGGCCAAAATGACCACCAAACGAGTCAAGGTGAGAGGGGGTCACCCCCCTCTGATTTGAAGGCTCAAAACAGCATCAAAGCCACTGGAAATCCACTGGATTCCAGTGGCTAGAAGGTCAAACAAGGCATGCAACAAGGGCTAGGGTGTAAGGCTCAAAATAGGAGGGAATCAAGCATACAAGGAAGCATGTGACCTCAAATAAGACAATGCCGCAATCAAACATGAAGATGATGTCAAAATGAAACTTTTTCCAGTTTATGACAAATCTCAAAAGTGAACACAAGTAGGGCTAATCTATCATGCAAGAAAAAGGCCTAAAAGAGGGATAAAGAGACAAGTGGTAGCTTCTGGCCTCAAATGGCCAAGAGCCCTTCAAAAAAGTTGAAGAGGGGCTCAAAATAAGGCATTTTACAGTTTACATCAAGCCACGAAAATAAACACAAGTGAGGCTAAACTATCATGCAAGAAAAAGGCCTAAAAGAGGGATAAAGAGACAAGTGGTAGCTTCTGGCCTCAAACAGAGGAGAGCCCTTCAACAATGTTGAAGAGGGGCTCAAAAAAAGACATTTTACAGTTTATGACCAAGTCCAAAACAGCCCAAAAATAAGCCTAAAATACTATGCAAAAAAAGGCGTAAAAGAGAGTTAAAAAGGCAAGTGATAGTAGGAGACCTCAAACAGCAAGAGGCCCTTGATCAAACATGAAAAGGACCTCAAAATATAACTATTTACAGTTTGGGTCGGAGCCCAAAAATGTAAGCAACAAAGGCTAAGATTGCATGCAAAATAGGAACAAAAAAAGAGGGAAAAGAAGCTTACCCTTGTAGCACAAAGCTCCAGCAGCTTTTGGTTGAAGAAATGGTGCTCCTAATCTCTAGAAATAGCCTCCAAGTGGCTGGAATGGAGTGTGGAGGTGTGGTGCTATGGATTGGTGCAAGAACCTTAGGGTTTGGGGGGTTGAAGTAGAGAGAGAGGGAGAGTGTATGCAAAAGCTCAACACAACTTTTTGTAACCCTCTAAAATGGAGCTAGAGGGTCTGGTTTTATAGAGGGAGGAGTGGAGGAAGGGGGGGGAAAATCAAATTCAAATTTTCCCCCCAAAAGACCCCCCCTCGGATACAGGATCTGGGGGGAAAAGGAGGGTGCAGCTGTAAGGAACCAGCTGAGGAGAGCATGGCCGGCCAGGTTCAGAGGGTTCAGGTGGCCGGCCGGCCACCTCCCCTAGCCGGCCGGCCAGGTTCAAAAGGGTCAATCAAAAAAAGCTGGCCGGCCACCCATATTGGTGGCCTCCGGCCAGGTTCAAAAGGGTCAATCAAAAAAAGCTGGCCCGCCACCCATATTGGTGGCCTCCCATGTGTGCACAACACAACCATGTGGTCAAAACCCAGAAAAAGTAAACCAGGAGAGAGAAAATCCAACTTTTCAGAGGGGTTCAAAAGGGTCTGGAACAATTGCTGGCCGGCCATGACATATTGGTGGCCTCCCAGGTGTGTACAACACAAATATGTGGTTGATGGCCCAAGAAAGTGGTCCGGGGAATGGTCAACACCAGCTTTCTAGCGAGGAAAACGGCGACGGAGAGCGATGAAGGAATAAAGCTGGCTTTCAGAACAATTGCTGGCCTCCCACCCTTCTACAAGCTTCCTAACAATGAAAATGAGGTCCCTGCCAAAAATAAACTCAAACCGATGTAAAACGAAGGTTCGGGGGCCAAAACGCACGGCTCGGGGCCCTGAAAACAAGCTGTTAAGCACCGGAGGTGGCGTTTGACCACGAAGTTGGTCTCTCGAGCCACAGTGTCCCTCAAAAGGGAGGAAATAAGATGCATGACAAAAACCGGAGCAAACGGAGATGGTTAAGCGGTCCCGAACCGAGGCACACGGCCAACGGCTCCGAAAAATCGGAAACCGGGCTTCAAACGGGAAAAAATGGCCTACGACCACAAAACGTAGCCTATGGCCACTGAGAGATGATCTATGAGACCTCTTCCTCCCTTCGGGAAGAGAAAACGGAGAAAACGGAGCTTGGTTCGCAAACTGAGGCAAGGCACAAAAGAGTCCGGAAGTCCGGAGGCAAGGCTTGCAGCCGAGACTCTGAGACCTCTGAACGAGCACGATATGCAGCATCACCAAGCGCTCAATCGGTGACGTCTGAGTCTTAAGGTCGGTCAAAAATGGGGTGTCCACAGTTGCCCCTCTTGACAGAACTCGGAAGTCATAAGTGACGGGAGTGAATATCAAAGCCCAGAGACGACCCATTTTTGACAAGGCCGAAGACTTAGACAAAAAGGAAAGATAAACCAAGATGTGCCCGCAGGCATGGGGCAAAATGCAAAGCGATATGCATAAAGCTGGATGTAACTCAATGATCATGCAAATGCAGCAAGCTGTAATGAAGCAAGTATTCACAAATAGATGCAACAGTTTTAAGCAAGGATGCAAAGCAGCAACTACATTTCATGCAGTTAAGAATGCGGAGAATTGTTCAACTCTCGCCATGTCTCACACGGAGAAGATACGATACCTGCGCCGGTTCATCTGGTCGCACCAGCCTCAAATGAACAACTACATTACAATATCGTGCCTGCAAAAGAAAGAAACTCAACAAGCACAATATATTTACAACATATGTTCAATGTGATATCGAAATGCCGACAAACGTGATGTCGATGGGATGAGGCATCGCAAGCGAGAAGAAACGCGCGTGACAACACAAGTTTAGCACGGAGGCATGGTAATAATACCAGGAAACGTGCATAACAATGCAAGTGATGTGCATAACAATGCAGAACAGTGTAAACTAGGATGCACGTTTGTCACAAAACAACGAGCGAAGAAGAAATGGCGTTTCGGCGAGGCGACTCGATCGCCGACCTCCGGTTCACCCCCCGAAAGGGTCACAACATATTCAAAAGGATACACCTTGCTTTTGATGAGTAATGATGAGACACGCATCGAAAGTTGAAGTTGAAGCTTCGGCGGAGCGATTTCGCGTCGGAAAGTGCACTTCTCTTGTACCTTTTCAAGTCTCGGGGACTCCAATCATCACCAAAATTTGCAGGACCTTGGAGGACACAATTGGGAACACCACCGGCTAGTTTTATTCCCAGGGGGAGGCTGCCGGCCATGTTTTTGGGAGGGGGTGCCGGCCTGCTAGAAAAGGTGGCCGGCCGGCCACCTAGCCTAGATTCGGGGGCAGGTTAGTCCTTTACCCTCTTTTCTTTAAATGTGCTCATCCAAAGCACTTTTCCTCACAAGTGCAGCTCCGAAATGCTCTCTCCTCCTTCCCAAACCATTTTCTCTCTCAGATCTGTGCTCTGTACGCGTTTTCAACGCCCCACGCAAGTTGTTTCGCGAAATCTTTCAGTTTTCGCCACTTTGAACCGATTAAATTTTGATTTCGGTGCTTCTTTTCTCATTTTCGCCACTTGAGGTGAGTTTGTCTCAACATTTGGAAGATTTCTCGGGAGTTGACTTTTGTTGACCTTTTCATTTGCCGAGAGTGACTTTGTTGACCTTTTCCAATTTGGCTCATTTCGCTCAATTTTGCTCCTTTTTGCAGATTTCTTGAGATGGCTGGCCATTTCCCACAGGGCGGAGGTCTTCCGGGTGCCGGAGATGATCCCGATTTTATGGCTTTGGCCCCGAGAGTTCGGCCATTTGATCCCGAGAGGTATCATCCTCAGGAGCACGTCCTTCCCTCGGCGATTTTCTACCATTTCACTGACTTTGATGATCTAGCGCCTAGGGATCTGATTTTGCGGGAGCCAGAGTCCCACCTTTCTCATGAGGCAAAGAGGTATTTACTTCGCCTTTACATTTTCTACAATGTATTCTGCTTTTTAGTGCATTTCGTGCTTTCGCTATGTTATCGACTCATTTGAGTACACAGCTTGTTTAGAATGCTTAGTCTATGACACCATATTCTATTTGCATCTTGAACACATAGTTCAATCACTTTGAATTCTAAACTTGCAAACCCATAAATTAATTGTGAACACACGCACACACTGATTGAGTTAGAACACGCAGCCCAAACTCTGATTTTCTGAACAACACAGCCCATGTTGAGGTGAACACACAGCACACACTGATCGAGAGTAGAACACGCAGCCCAAAACTCTAATTTTCTGAACACACAGCCCGAATTGAAGGTGAACATGCAGCACACACTGATTGAGAGTAGAACACGCAGCCCAACTCTAATTTTCTGAACACACAGCCCGTTGTTGAGGTGAAACACACAGCACACACTGATCGAGAGTAGAACACGTAGCCCAAACTCTAATTTTCTGAACACACAGCCCGAATTGAAGGTGAACATGCAGCACACACTGAGCCCAAACTCTAATTTTCTGAACACACAGCCCGTTGTTGAGGTGAACACACAGCACACACTGATCGAGAGTTGAACACACAGCCCAAACACTTAAATTTCTGAACACAGAGCTCGTTGTTGAGGTAAACATATAGCACACACTCTAGGGTGAACACACAGCCCACTAATTGAGAGTAGAACACGCAGCCCAAACTCTGAATTTCTGAACTCACAGCCCAAATTTTGAAGGTGAACACGCAGCACACACCTGTCGAGAGTAGAACACGCAGCCCAAACTCTGAATTTCTGAACACACAGCTCGTTGTTGAATTTTCTGAACACGCAGCCCAGATTCTGTATTTGATCTGATTTTGCACACAGCTCATACATTTCACTTGCACACAGCTTATCCATTTCACTTGCACACAGGTTATTCATTTCACTTGCACACAGCTTATTCATTTCTTTCTGAAATTGAATACATATGTTCATCCTGAACGCAGGTGACTGCTCGGACTGTGCGAGGATATGGCTCTATCACGGCGAGAGAGTGGTACGCCGAGCTCCCGGAGGCTGTCCGGGATTTGGTTGATGTGGCAGGGTTCGGACTTTTGCACTGGGATCTCTGCCTGCTAGCAGGACTCTGATGGGCGCTTTGGTAGAGAGATGGTGGGACACACCAACTCTTTCCATTTCTCTGCCACTAGGGACATGACCATGACCCCGTTTGACTTCGCCATACTAACAGGCCTTGATGTGGGAGGTTGGGCCATCCCATACGATGAGGACATGGGCGAGTAGGAGGTCGCCTGGGGATATATTTATTGGGGGCTCGCCCGCCAGTTGACCGATCTTCGGGCAGGGTCCGATACACCTGGTTCTCTTCCCATTTCAGGAGGCTGGAGATGGAGCCTGAGACTCCTGGGGAGGTGGCACAGTATACCCGCGGATTCTTGATGTTCCTCTTCGGCACCACTCTGTTTGTCGATAGGGGGAACACTGTCGGACTTTATCTGCTGAGCGCTCTAGTTGACCTTTCACAGGTTAGCCGGTATGATTGGGGCGGCGCCAGCTTGGCTACCTTATATTGCTATATGAGCGAGACCTCCCGCGGACGGGGGAACATGGTTGGCGGCTATTGGAGAGCCTGGGAGGTACTTTCTGCCCTCTTGATTTTACATTTCTGCTCCTCATTATTTGTACATGGCACACACGGCGCACTTTACATTCTGCACTTTGCTCTCAGCATGTTGTATTTACATTCTGCACTCAGCATTCTGTATTCTGATGGCTATTGCTCTGTTTCTCACAGTTATGGGTCTATGCATACTTCCCGATACTAGCCCCAGAGCTTATAGTGGAGGTGCCCCTCACGACCCCGTATTCACTCGTATTCGAGGGCCAGTACCGGCCGAGACCTCGGGAGTCTCTCGTCTACCTGCGACAGTACTTTGATACAGTACGGTCGCTGGAGGTATTTTAGAACTCTCGGTTCTCCATGTTTTCATGGCTTTGATTTTTCTTGCACATTCACAATTTCTGATCAGCTTATGCATTGGTTATCCGCAGATCACATGGCAGCCTTGGGCTCCTTTGGGCAGAGACCTTCGATTCCATTTTGCCGGAGTGTGGGGGGCCTCTCGGTATAGGATCTTGTTCGAGGGGCCAGTTGGGAGGGCCGGTTTTTGGGAGATCGCTTCTTGCGTCAGGTATGGGGCCACCCTGAGCAGAACATTCCTTCAGCGCCTCCAGACGATATGCGGACCGCCGATAGGCTCTCTCCTCAGGAGGTCGTTGATGCTGTGCTAGGTACCGATGCCTTCCTACATCTGGAGCAGGGGGAGTATGCGACCTACCGTCATAGCTACTTGATGCCTCCACTGACAGGAGTCCGTACTCCGACGAGGAGATCTGCTGGTATGCTTCATCGAGCCGGCTCGGCTGCAGGTGCCCCTTCCACCCACAGCAGGGCTGGTACATCTAGAGGTGGGGGTGGACTGGTTCCCCCGATTCCTCGACTCATCATCATCCTGGATGGCCAGATATGCCGACTGAGTTGATGGGATGGCAATATGGGATCACCTCCCCGATTCCGATTCCGATAGAGCCTCCGATGCCTGGCCACCGATATGTCAGCGACCCTGACTCACCACCGGTATGTTCCGCTGTTTTTCTGTTTATCACACAGATACTTCGGCATTTGTTTATTCATTGATGATTTGAGCTCGTTTCTGCAGCCACCCAGGGAGTACATGGATGAGGTGCTCGGGATGGTAGCCTCGCTTGAGGGCATGGTCTTGCGGAGAGAGGCGCAGTTGTCCATCATGGGTTTCTAGGTACCCTCTAGTTTTCTGGCATTTATCATACTTCTGATGACATGCTGATCTTGGACATTTTACTGCATTGATAGGTTGCCTGTGTAGAGCACATCTGACACACACCACATTTACATATTGTACCTGCATGCACCCACTCTGTGTAGTTCGCTTGCATCTATATCTGATATACATGTTTCGGCTGATGTATTCAAATTGTATTCTTCACTTTCAGATGCCTCCAGTGTATGCTCAGTCCCAGGCCGGGCCATCTGGATCTTCCCGAGGAGCTGGGCCATCTAGGCCTTCTCGAGGAGCAGGGAGAGGGGAGTCGTCTCGCGGACGAGGCAGACGCAGGGCACACATCATAGAGGAGGAGCCCGAGGAGGAGGAGGAGGCTGCAGATCCTCAGTCAGAGACATCTGCTGACAGAGAGGGTGGCTCTGATCCCGGTTCTGGTAGTGGAGGTGAGGCCGAGGAGGATCCTGAGGGCGACAGCTCTGACTCAGACGATGATGCCGGTGGTGCAGAGGCTGCCTCGCAGAAGAGGATGAAGAGGGCCTCTTATTCCTGCTCTTGAGAGCATTGATGTAGCTGTTCCTTGTTTTATTTACCTTTTTGCTAGTAGTTGTAGCACATTGTATATTGTTAGGCAGTTTTATTTTCTGTAAAACTTGTACCCTTGTTGTAAAATGTTGTAACAAGGAAGCATGATGGAATGAAACAGCTTTTGAAAAAGTGTTGTATTTTAAACTCCTAGCATCATATCGCATCATTTTGCACCAAAATGAGATTGAATGGAATGTGCATTGTGTATTTGCCCAGTCAGGTAGTGAACCGACACAACAAACTAAACAACCTAACTTACTAAGAAATAACAAAACTTAGCAAGTTTACAACTCGATAAGCAAAACACAACAATGTTGATGACTCGATAAATAAGGCATAACAAAGTTAAACAAAAGTAACAACTCAACGCATGCAACTCGACAGCTCGACAAACTAACAACTCGATAAGCAAAACGACAACTCGATAAGCAAAACGACAACTCGATAAGCAAACACACTCGATAAGCAAGACTTAGTACAACTCTACAAACAAAATGTATTTCGGACGATCTGGGTGACGGAACGCATCCGAAACTGAGGGAAATGGAGGCCTTGACACTCCCGATGCATGGAAATGCTTGGAACTTCCTTCTAGAGGGTAAAACAGGACCAAGGCACATATTGGAGCATGGCCGGCCACCTTTGGGATGGCCGGCCAGCTTTTTGCATTTGAAGGGAGAAAGGTGGCCGGCCTGCTAGGAAAGGTGGCCGCCGGCCACTTAGCCAGCAACCATCAAATTTTTGACACGTGTCCCCCCGAACAGTGCCTTATCCTCTTTAAAAGTCCTAGCTCCGTGGCTCATTCATTCCATCTCAGTTTTGCATCAAAATGGAGGCGTTTCTCATCGAAAATCTCGCAGCTTGGATCGCTTCTCTAGATGGCTCGAAAAGTTGAACTTTCGGGGTTTTCGGCTTGAATGCACTATTCACGCTGAGCTGTACTCCGCTGCACCTTCCTTTCTTTCATGCCGCGGCGAGGTTTTGGAACCGGTAACGCACGTCTTTAGCTTCGGCAGGCAAGAGGTATGTCCAACTCTTCGAATTTTCAAGTTTTGATGGAATCTGAACGTCATGACGAGATCTTGCCCCAGTTTCGCTTCGGCCACGCCCAGCTTTAGGGCGAATGTGTGGACTCACCATTCATGACGCTCGGTCTCTGATCTGTAATGGGGAACTGGACATCCTCGGCTTGATTCATCGCTTTTCTGAGGCCGGTGACCGCGGCAACCATTATTGGCAAGGTTTCCGACAACATGCCCTCTGCTTGTGCCTGCTGTCTCACTTTCTGCTTTCCCCGGGCTTCGGCGGATCTAGCATTCGTCTGATTGAAGTTGCTCAAGGCTTGAAAGAAGGAAAGAGCTGCATCGCCATGACCTTGGCCGAGACACTGATGGGCTTAGATGCTTTCTATCGCCGGGAGACGACCAGATTTGCGGGAAGTCCACTACTGCTGCAGGTAATGTTTCCCACCCAGTCTCACATATGTATTGCTCACATCACTCGGCCCTCAGGCTCGATTTTTCTCACAAAACCCTTTCCTTACTTTGTTTTCTCATCGTTCATCTCTCTATTCTTTATTCTCTCATTTTTCATCCCTCCCCAGGTATGGTTGATAGATAAATTGCAGGTTGTGGACTCTTGCCCAGCCTACTCAGCTCGCGGCTATTTCTTTCGACAACGCCTAGTCGATGCCCTTGATGAGGGATGGTGGTTTGACTGGATGTGCAATTTGTCTGCAGATCGCATTGCTTGGCGTTGCCCTTGGCTCAATCTCCCGGCAATGAGTTATAGCATGTCCCGGTGATCGGGATCCAGTTGATTGGTCTGACTCACTGTGTGTTCTACTTTCCGTTCCGGTTCCTACGCCAGTTCGGTCATGATCAGACTTGCCCGCCAGAGGGGATTGAGTACCCGGCTGCTTTCCCGGTTTGAGGCGCACAGCTTGCCCGGTATGCCGCAGCATGGAGGACTAGAGAGCTCCTGGCCCCCGCTCTCACTTTCAGTTGCACTTTGTCTGATGAGTGCTTGGATTGGCTAAATGAAGAGGCGCAGATTGGGCCCAGCTTGGCATCAGAGGCTTCGACCAGCTCTGAGAGGGGACGCAGGGACACCTGACTTGACTATGCCCCGAATTTATTGCTTTATTAGTACTTTCAAGTTTTCTTTATGATTGTAATAAAAAGCAACTTCAATTTGTTTGCAAGAGCAGGAGAACTCTGTATTGAAATTAATGAAATTGAAAGTTGTGGGTACTGAAGATTTTCCGCTTTGGTCCAAAAAGGGTCTTAGTTGTAAAAAGATTAATTTGAACAAAGTCAACTTTTATTAAAACTTTTCAAAACCATTTTCAATATGGATTAGAACTGGACATGCTTGAGATCTGTCACTGAGATGCACAACCCCGGATCCTAGCAACTGGAAAGTTGCCCCTAGTCTGAATAGCGCCGCAGCACTCGCCGCAGCACTGCACAGCAACGGAAAGTTGCCCCTAGTCTGAAAAGCACTGCACCTGAGATCACGATGAATGCTGATAGATAAAGATGACTGAGATGATCAAATGGACAAAGTTGATCGGGGAAAAGTTTACTGCTGAACTTCAGGATGAAGTTGCCTACGTATCCCAAAGATGGGAATCAAGCCTTACGTAGTTCAGGCTCGGTTCACTCGGGTATTTTCACTCTCCTTTTACGCTCTAACTTTTGCCAAGGCCGCCCTTTGTGGGTTTTCAACCTTGCGAGCTCAGTTTTTATAATTTCAAATTTTTTGTGCTCTGAGTTTTGCCTAGGTCGCCCTTTCGGGTTTTCGGCCTAGCGAGCCTCTCAAGGGTATATTTCTTCAACTTGTCCATATTGATCGTTGTGAAAACTCTAAGCCATCTAGATCCATCAGAACCACAGCTTCACCTGACCAGATAGACTTAATGATGTAGGGACCGTCCAATTGGGTCGGAACTTGCCCCTTGGGTCGTGGATGGGAGCTCGGTTGTCCTTGAGTACCAAATCTCCTTCCTTTAAATTCCTGGACTTCACTTTCTTGTTAAAAGCCCGGGCAATTCTGCGCTGATAACCTTGAACATGGTACAGTGCTTTCAGTCTTCTCTCATCAAAGAGCATGAGTTCCTCAAACCTGCTCTGCCGCCAATCTGCTTCGGCTATTTGACACTCAGCCAATACTCGCAATGACGGAACCTCAATCTCGATAGGTAGAACGACCTCCATCCCATAAACTAATGAATACGGAGTCGCCCCAGTAGAAGTTCTGATTGAAGTCCGGTAGCCCCACAGAGCAAACGGCAGCTTATCTGGCCAGTCCCGGTAGGTTTCCACCATCTTCTGCAATATGTGTTTGATGTTCTTGTTGGCGGCCTCAACAGCTCCGTTGGTTTGCGGTCGATAGGTAGATGACTTATGAAAAGCCACGTTGTATTTTTCCAACAAGTCAACCACCTCCTTCTTGAAGTGGGAACCGTTATCTGAAATTATCTCGTTTGGGACTCCGTAGTGGCAGATGATGTTGTTTCTGATAAACTTTGCAACATGCGAAGCCTTCAACACCGCATAAGACTAGGCCTCGACCCACTTCGTGAAATAATCTATCGTGACCAGGATGAACTCATGCCCATTCGACACCCTTCGGAGTGACAGCCCCGATCACATCAATTCCCCAGACTGAAAATGGCCATGGCGAAGTCATATTGTACAGCTTTGACGGCGGAATGTTCATGCGATTTGCATGAATTTGACATTTGTGGCATCGCCGAACAAAACCGATACACAGTCCTCCTCCATGGTGGACCAGTAGTAACCCTGTCTGAGGATCTTCCGTGCTAGCATTACTCCATTCATGTGCGCACCACATTCCCCTCCATGGATGGCTTCCATTAGACGCTTTGATTCTTCGGCATCGACACACAGCTTATGTATTCCAGATGACCCATTTTATACAGCTTACCCCCACAGATGATGAACTGAACGCCATTCTTCTGATTGCCCTTTTATCCTTGGCATTTACCCCTGGCGGGGGTGCTTCTTCTTCTCCAGGAAATTCCAAATGTCGTGGTACCAGGGGTTTTCGTCCTGAACCTCATCTATAGCAGCAATCGACTCGTAGGCTGGTGCAAATTTCTGGTCAATGATGACTGACGCATCCGGACTCCGTACGGGATGTCTATCATGGAAGATAGAGTTGCTAAAGAATCTGCGAACCTGTTGTTCTCTCTTAGTAAATGAGCAAAGTTTAGCTTCTCAAACCGACGAATTAACAAGTCCAAGGTCTGGTGATACATCATCATCTTTTCTTCTTTGACTTTCCAGTCTCCTTTTGCTTGAGACACAACAAGGTTCGAGTCCCCGATGACGTCCAACCGTCTTGCCCCTAGTTCCAGGGCTGCTTCTAGACTGGCAATGCATGCCTCATATTCTGCTTCGTTGTTCGAGACTTTGAACCGGAGTTTGAAGGCTAGAGGGATACGGGAATTGTCGGGTGCTATCAGCAACACTCCTATCCCATACCCGTATTGATTTGACGCTCCGTCAAAGTACATCGTCCAAGTTTCATTGTCGATGTGCAAAATGTCTTCATCTGGGAATAAGTACTCGACTGCTTCACCCCCTTCCACTGGATGGTCGGCTAAGAATTCTGTTACTGCTCTTCCCTTGACTGACTTGCGTGTTACATATTTTAAATCAATTTCGGAGAGCAACAGTAACCAACGAGCTAGCCTACCCGTAAGTGCTGGTTTCTCGAAAAGATATTTGATGGGATCGAGTCGTGAAACCAACATTACGGAGTGAGCTAACAGGTAGTGCCGCAGCTTCCTGGTAGCCCATACCAAAGCTAAGCAAGCCTTTTCCAACGGTGTGTAGCGAGTCTCATACTCTAGCATTTTCTTGCTCAGATAGTAGATGGCTTTCTCCACTTTGTCCTCCGATTCTTGTGCTAGCATACAGCCTATTGTAGTCTCAGTCACTGAAAGGTACAATATCAACGGTTTCCCCAACTCTGGCGGTGATAACACGGGCAGGTTCTGTAAGTATTCCTTGATCTGTTCAAAAGAAGCTTGGCATCGGCCGTCCCATTGGAATTTCTTGTCTTTCTTCAGGAGACCAAAAAGTGGTTCACAAGCCAAGGTTAATTTTGAGATAAACCGTCTTATGAATTGCACTTTACCCAGAAAGCCTCGCACCTCCTTTTCAGTCCTTGGTGGGGATTTCTAAGATGGCCTTGATTTTGGAAGGGTCGACTTCGATACCTCTCTGTGTAATCAGAAACCCCAGCATTTTTCCCGCTGTAACACCGAACGTACATTTCTGAGGATTTAGCCGCAATCGGAATTCTCTGATCCTTTAGAAGAACTTTTGCAAGGCGGTGTAGTGGCCCTCTCTTTCTTTGGATTTGACAATCATGTCGTCCACATACACCTCAACCTCTTTGTGGATCATGTCATGCAATATTGTGGTTGCGGCCCGTTGATAAGTAGCTCCAGCATTCTTTAACCCAAACGGTATTACTCTGTAGCAGTATGTCCCCCACGGGGTGGTGAATGCAGTCTTTTCTCGCTCTTCAGGTGCCATTACTATCTGATTGTACCCTGAGAAGCCATCCATGAACGAAAGCAAAGCATGCCCCGCTGTGAAGTCCACTAACTCATCGATATGCGGCAAGGGAAAGTCGTCCTTCGGACTGGCTCTGTTCAAATCCCTGAAATCCACGCATACCCGGATCCTGCCATCCTTCTTCGGCACCAGAACAATGTTGGCCAACCAAGTCGGGTACTCGGATACCAGCAGGAAGCCTGCGTCGATTTGCTTGGTGACCTCTTCCTTAATCTTGAGAGCCCAGTCCGGGCGGATCCTCCTGAGTTTCTGTTTGACGGGTCGGGCCTCGGGGTCAAGGGGAATCCGATGCTGTACAATCTCAGGATCGATTCTAGGCATGTCTTCGTAGGACCACGCGAAAACATCTTTGAAATCTTTTAATAAAGCGACTAAGCGCTCGCGTTCCTCCGAAGACAACGTGGACCCGATCTGGACCAGCCGCGGGTCTTCCTCGGTACCAACATTCACAGTAATGATTTTGTAATAACCCGACCCCCATATATGAATCTGATATCTCTTCAGCTCTCTATTCTGTGTTTTGAATGTATATGATGAATTTTTATGTGCACTTGCAGTACACTAAACGAAACTAAGAGGAAATGGAATTCTATCTGTTGGTCTGGAACGTTATCTGTCACAATTAACCTATTTGGATTTAAAATTGGGCGCCTTAGAGGCTTAATTTTCAGAAATTGATTTAATATTTGAAATCTGCATAATTTTTAAGCTCTAATAAGATTTTCTGTGAAATTTCAATTTAGGATATGCTTAAACGATTGAATTTCATCTTATTATCAAACATAAATATCTAAATATATATAGATATACAACTCTTTGGGCATGTTGACTTATCTCTTGGGTGTAAACAAAAAGGGAAGAAAACGTGGGTGAGAGAGAGGAAGCCAACAAGTGAGGAATTTGGGAGAAATTGTGAAGAATTGCTTGAATTGAACTCAAGGTATGGAAATTTTGATCTTGTCTCACTCTCTCTTAGTTATGTTTGGAATTCTTCCTTAGTCATGGAGAGAATTGAACATCTTATGTGATAACTTGCGTTTTAGAATCAAATCGAGTTATGGAGGGAATTTGTACTTTAAATCCTTGCTATTCCATGAAATTATGCATTATGAGTTTGAATTGGGAGCTTGGGTAGTTCTATGTGTATATATGTGTGTATGTGAAGTAGGAAGTGAGTGAGGAGTGAGTTATGGAATTTAAGTGATGATTGAACTCAATTTTGTGAGAAGACCTAATTTATATGGAATAATTGTGTGTTTGGACGATTATTTTGGAATTATGGTAACCCGTGAGCATGCTTGTAGTGAGAAATTGAAGTTGAATATCAAGGTGGAACTCAAATGGAGGAAAACAGGGTTTCAGAATTCGTTTGGTCCGCTCGAGTGGAGGATAGCTCGCTCGGGCGGGAAAATCACTCTCTCAGCAAGTTTTCCGAAATAACTCTGTACGCTCGAGCGTAGTAATTCCCGCTCGAGCGCAAAATTCACTCTCTCAGCATTTTTGGTGAAATTGTGCGGTCCGCTCGAGCGGCCAAAGTGGCGCTCGAGCGGAGGACTGCTTTTCAGGAAAAAAATTCTGTGTTGTTCTATTTTACGTGTTGTACCGTCTGGTCTTTTTGGAATACTTGTTTTGCTGACTTTGAGATGATTATCAATTCATATGAGCAAAAAGGAAACTAATTTTTAAGTGATGATTGTGCAGGGCACACTTCTGAAGGCACTAGCACGCCAACACATCACTGTGAGTAATAGTACCTCAATGAATCTTTACTCAATTTATTATGTATTGACGTTATGAATCATTATGAGATTGTGGATGTAAATGATAAAATTGTGGATAAGTGAACCATTATGAAATTGTGGAAACGTCAAAAAAGGTTGTGAAGTTATGCACGTCATATGTGAAATCTTGTGAACTTTTGGACTGTACCAAGAAAATTATGAATGTGTGAACCGATGTGGCCTAGAGCCATTTGTGAACCACTGTGGCCTAGAGCCATTTGTGAACCAATGTGGCCTAGAGCCATTTGTGAATCAATGTGGCTTAGAGCCATTTGTGAATTAATGTGGCTACGAGCCTTTTTGTGAAATTATGAGGCCAAGGGCCGATGTGTGCAATATGAACTTTGTGAACGATGAAATTATGAGGCCAAGGGCCGATGTGTGAAATACGAACTTATGCTATTGTGAGCTTGTGAATCAAAGGAACCAAAGGTCTATGTGATGAACTGTAAATTATGAACCCAAGGACTCTTTTCTGAATGTGTGAAGTTCTTAGGCCAGGGGCCAAAATGTGAATATTATGAACCGATTACATTGTCCCGGCAAGCTATACAGAGACAGACTGATTACATGATTTCAGCATTAATTATGTTTACATGCATACCAGTACTATTGTTCACTGAGCTTGGCTCACCCTGTGTTATGTCTGTTTCTGTAGGTAACCAACCAGGAGGTCGACCATAACTCAGCATCGTCATACTTTTGTCAGCCTAGGCACAGCCAAGCTTTGGATCGGAACCCTTCTTTTGTGAAGTCTGTTAGATGATGGCTTACACTTTCACTATTGGCCTAAGTTATTATGTACTTAATATTTTTGTTATGGACCCCACCTCGGGGTTGGATTTGTATATGCATGTAAATAACTAACTCTCAAATGTATTTTGGCTTTTGATGTACTTGTCCTATGAGATGTTTATGATCCTGGCATAACTTAGTAGCTCAATGGATGGCATATTTTCTGATTTATAATACTTAGTATTACAGCTTCCGGTCAGGCCCCTATATGAAATCAGGTTAAGTGTCCTTTTCTGCTTAGGTCATGCCCAAACTTTTAGGGGCAAGTTTGGGGTGTGACAAGTGGTATCAGAGCACGAGTTGCTATCTCACACACGGGTCCATTGAGCTTTAGGGTGTTTAGAGCCTTAGGCATTTTGCATGACGAAGAACGATGGCAACGTTAAGCGTCCTCTGATAATGCTAACAATTTTGAACTATGTCTTTTGCCTATAATTGATTGTTATGCAGGAGGAGATGGTGAGAACAAGGACAGATGAGCCAGAAGATGCTACATCGGCGCGGTTGGATAGGATGGAAAGAATGATTATGGAGATGGCCGAGACCTTACGGCAACAACAACAACAGCAACAGCCGCAAGAACAACCTCCACCACCACCAATACCTCCACCGGTGGTACCAGATTACCATGCTGAAGACCGAACCATTACCCTTACTAAAGAGTTTAAAAAGATGAAACCGCCAGTCTTCAAGGGAGGAATAGAACCGATGAAAGCGGAGGCATGGGTGTTGGGCATCGAGAAGTTATTTGAAGTCTTTCCTTGTACAGAAGCGTAGAAAGTGCAATTAGCTGCTTTCACTCTTGAGGATGAGGCGCGAAGATGGTGGATGCTCACAAGGACCGTACATCCAGAATTAACCTGGGATAGATTTCTCGAATTGTTTTATGACAAATATTTTCCCCAAAGCATGAGAGACAAGAAAGTGACAGAATTTGAAACCCTTAGACAAGGAAGTAAGTCCGTTGCAGAATATGAAGCTCAATTTGCAGAACTGGCTCGGTTCGCGCCTCATATGGTAGATACAGACTATAAAAAGGCGCGAAAATTTGAAGGGGGATTGCGGGGTGCTATTTTAGACTGGGTCAATATGCTAAAACTACCCACATATGTTGAGGTGTTAGAAAGGGCTGTTATCGCAGAAGGAAACCTTGCGGCCCAGAATCGGATTTCCGAGTGGAAAGGGAAGAGACAGAACAACCACTGGGCAAAGGGATCTGTTATTCCACCCGTTAAGAAGCACAATTCAGGGAACTTCAGCACCACCCCTTCTACTCAACATTCCACTCCGGTGTGTCCAGACTGTGGAAGACAACATCGAGGGATTTGTCACTGGAAGACTGGAGCATGTTTTAAATGTGGGAAAACGGGACATTTGGTACGAGATTGCCCACAATGGGCTCAACAAAAGGGCAATAGATCTGCTACAAGTTCTGCGGGGTCTACACCAACCCCCAACGTGAAGGCGGCTGCCAAACCGAGTAATAACAAAGATACTGCAAGACAAGGTAGGGTGTTCGCTTTGGTTCCAGGTGATGTACGAAACACAGCAACAGTGGTGTCAGGTACATTTACTGTTTATGGACAATCTGCGCATGTATTGTTTGATTCTGGCTCCACTCACTCTTTTGTGTCGAAACTCTTTGCTCCTAAGTTAGATAAAATTGAAGAAAACTTGTCTTACATGTTGTGTGTGTCCTCCCCCTTGGGAGAGTCTATGATTTGTGCTACTATATACCTAGCTTGTGAACTTCAACTTGGGGATATTCGGGTGTATGCTAATTTAGTGCCTCTCGACATGACCTATTTTGATGTTATTTTGGGAATGGATTGGCTAAGCGATTATGGTGCAACTATAAACTGTGTGACTAAGCAAATTAATTTCTATCCTCCGGGGCAATCGGAGTCTATGGTTCAAGGGCAGGAAGTGATTTCGCCACCTTACCTGATATCTGCCGTGAAGGCTTCTAACTTAATGCGAAAAGGCTGTCAGGGGTATTTATGTAGTATTTTGGAAGGGCAAGGGATGAATGGGGATATTGATGTGATCCCAGTGGTCCGTGAATTTCCGGATGTGTTCCCCGAAGAATTGCCGGGCCAGCTAATAGATCGAGAAATCGAGTTTATAATTGAAGTGGCGCCTGGAACCCAACCCATCTCTAAGACTCCATATAGGATGTCACCAGCCGAAATGAAAGAGTTAAAGATTCAATTACAAGAGCTGCTTGATAAGGGATTTATCCGCCCGAGTGTATCTCCTTGGGGTGCGCCAGTGTTGTTTGTGAAAAAGAAGGACGGAACACTTCGGCTATGTATCGATTATAGGGAATTGAATAAGGTGACAATTAAAAATAAGTACCCCTTACCACGGATTGACGACCTATTTGACCAGTTACAAGGGGCACAAGTTTTCTCAAAAATTGATTTACGGTCTGGCTACCATCAATTGAAAGTTAAAGCCGATGATGTGGAGAAGACAGCTTTTCGAACTCGGTACGGCCATTATGAATTTTTGGTCATGCCCTTCGGAGTTACAAACGCACCAGCAGCATTCATGGATCTAATGAATCGTGTCTTCAAGCCCTATCTAGACGAGTTTGTGGTGGTTTTTATCGATGACATTCTTATCTACTCAAAGAGTGCAGAAGCTCATGAGGATCATCTTCGCCTAATTCTTCAAACACTTCGGGAGAAGAAACTATATGCAAAGCTAAAGAAGTGTGAATTCTGGCTACAAGAGGTGGCATTTCTGGGGCATGTGGTGACCAAGGAAGGAGTCTCTGTTGATCCACACAAAATTGAAGCAATTGTGAATTGGCCAACTCCTACTAATGTAACCGAGGTGCGAAGTTTCATGGGATTAGCTGGATATTACAGAAGGTTTGTTCAAAATTTCTCCAAGATTGCTGTGCCGCTTACTCAACTGACACGGAAGGGAGTTGCATTTGAATGGTCAGAAGAGCGGGAATCTGCTTTCCAAGAATTGAAAACAAGATTGACTACAGCACCAGTTCTGGCCTTGCCATCTGGTACCGAAGGATTCGTAATCTACAGTGATGCTTCACATAAGGGGCTTGGTTGTGTACTTATGCAGAACGGAAGGGTTATCGCCTATGCATCTCGACAATTGAAACCCCACGAGAAGAATTATCCCACACACGATCTCGAATTAGCGGCAGTAGTTTTTGCTTTGAAGATATGGCGGCACTATCTTTATGGTACAACCTGCGAAGTGTACACTGATCATAAAAGTCTTAAGTACCTGTTTACCCAGAAAGAGTTGAACATGCGACAACGGCGATGGCTTGAGTTGATTAAGGATTATGACCTGCAGATCCAATATCATCCTGGTAAAGCTAACACGGTGGCAGATGCACTTAGTCGGAAGAATATGGGGGACTTGGCAAATCTGTTAGTGGAAAGAAAGGAGTTGAGGACCGAATTGGATAAAATGAATATGGACTTAGTGGTACGTGAACAGGAGGCCATACTAGCAGCCTTAAGAGCTCAACCCACCTTGCTGGAAGAGATCAAGTTACATCAACTGAAAGATGAGACTCTAAGGAAAATCTATGACGAGTTAGAGGCAAAACCAAAATCGGGGTTCAGTTACGTAGATTCGGTACTAAAGTTTCAAAGTCGAATATGTGTTCCCAATGTGTTGGAGCTTAAACGAAAGTTGCTAGAAGAAGCACACGCCACGAGATTATCAATACACCCGGGAAGTACTAAAATGTACCAAGACTTAAAACAAAATTTTTGGTGGCCAAATATGAAAAAGGAGATTGCGGAATTTGTTTCTAAGTGTCTACAATGTCAACAAGTAAAAGCGGAACATCAAAGACCAGCAGGGCTATTACAACCCCTGCCAATCCCGGAATGGAAATGGGAGCATTTAACCATGGATTTCGTTGTGGGGTTACCGAGGACTCCTCGAGGTATGAATTCGATTTGGGTCATTGTGGACCGATTAACCAAGTCTGCTCACTTCTTGCCTGTAAAGACTCAATATAATGCGGATAAGCTGGCAGTACTGTATATGAATGAAATTGTAAGGCTTCATGGTGTTCCAGTGTCAATTGTGTCAGATAGGGATCCCAAATTTGTTTCAAGATTTTGGCAAAGTTTACAGGAGGCTATGGGTACCGAACTTAAGTTCAGCACCGCTTTTCACCCTCAAACTGATGGTCAATCCGAGAGAACAATACAAACTTTAGAAGATATGCTCCGATTGTGTGTATTGGATTTTCAAGAAAGTTGGGAAACCCATCTACCGTTGATAGAGTTCGCCTACAATAATAGTTACCATTCGAGCATTGAGATGGCACCTTATGAAGCTCTATATGGAAGACCGTGTCGTTCCCCTGTGTGTTGGGCTGAAGTTGGGGATAGGGCATTGTTGGGTCCTGAACTTGTGCAATTAACAACTGAAAAGGTTAAAATTATCCGGGAAAGGTTGAAAACGGCACAAAGCAGACAGAAGAGCTATGCAGATAACAGACGAAGAGATTTGGAATTTAAAGTGGGTAGTTATGTGTTCGTGAAAGTCACCCCGTTGAAAGGCCATCCGAGATTTGGGAAAAAGGGTAAATTAACACCCCGGTATGTTGGCCCTTTCCAAATTCTAGAAAGAGTGGGTCCGGTAGCTTACCGAGTGGCTCTTCCGCCGAATATGAGTCAAGTACATAATGTGTTCCATGTTTCCATGCTTCGAGGATACCTATCAGATCCATCTCATATCATAGACTATCATCAAGTTGTGCTAGATGATAAATTAAGTTATGAAGAAAGACCATTTCGAATTTTGGAGCGACAAGTAAAGCAATTGCGCAATCGGGAAATCCCAATGGTAAAGGTAGAGTGGCAAGAACATTATGGAACTGAAGCTACTTGGGAAAAAGAAGAGGATATGCAGCAACAGTATCCGTATCTGTTTCCGTATTGAGGTAAAAACAAGTTTGGAGGACCAAACTTAATTAAGGGGGGGAGAGTGTAATAACCCGACCCCCGTATATGAATCTGATATCTCTTCAGCTCTCTATTCTGTGTTTTGAATGTATATGATGAATTTCTATGTGCACTTGCGGTACACTAAACGAAACTAAGAGGAAATGGAATTCTATCTGTTGGTCTGGAACGTTATCTGTCACAATTAACCTATTTGGATTTAAAATTGGGCGCCTTAGAGGCTTAATTTTCAGAAATTGATTTAATATTTGAAATCTGCATAATTTTTAAGCTCTAATAGGATTTTCTGTGAAATTTCAATTTAGGATGCTTAAACGATTGAATTTCGTCTTATTATAAAACATAAATATCTAAATATATATAGATATACAACTCTTTGGGCATGTTGACTTATCTCTTGGGTGTAAACAAAAAGGGGAGAAAACGTGGGTGAGAGAGAGGAAGCCAACAAGTGAGGAATTTGGGAGAAATTGTGAAGAATTGCTTGAATTGAACTCAAGGTATGGAAATTTTGATCTTGTCTCACTCTCTCTTAGTTATGTTTGGAATTCTTCCTTAGTCATGGAGGGAATTGAACATCTTATGTGGTAACTTGCGTTTTAGAATCAAATCGAGTTATGGAGGGAATTTGTACTTTAAATCCTTGCTATTCCATGAAATTATGCATTGTGAGTTTGAATTGGGAGCTTGGGTAGTTTTATGTGTATATATGTGTGTATGTGAAGTAGGAAGTGAGTGAGGAGTGAGTTATGGGATTTAAGTGATGATTGAACTCAATTTTGTGAGAAGACCTAATTTATATGGAATAATTGTGTGTTTCGACGCTTATTTTGGAATTATGGTAACCCTTGAGCATGCTTGTAGTGAGAAATTGAAGTTGAATGTCAAAGTGGAACTCAAATGGAGTAAAACAGGGTTTCAGATTTCGTTTGGTCCGCTCGAGCGGAGGGTAGCCCGCTCGAGCGGGAAAATCACTCTCTCAGCAAGTTTTTCGAAATAACTCTGTACGCTCGAGCGTAGTAATTCCAGCTCGAGCGCAAAATTCACTCTCTCAGCATTTTTGGTGAAATTGTGCGTTCCGCTCGAGCGGCCAAAGTGGCGCTCGAGCGGATGACTGCTTTTCAGGAAAAAAATTCTGTGTTGTTCTATTTTACGTGTTGTACCGTCTGGTCTTTTTGGAATACTTGTTTTGCTGACTTTGAGATGATTATCAATTCATATGAGCAAAAAGGAAACTAATTTTTAAGTGATGATTGTGCAGGGCACACTTCTGAAGGCACTAGCACGCCAACACATCACTGTGAGTAATAGTACCTCAATGAATCTTTACTCATTTATTATGTATTGACGTTATGAATCATTATGAATTGTGGATGTAAATGATAAAATTGTGATAAGTGAACCATTATGAAATTGTGGAAACGTCAAAAAAGGTTGTGAAGTTATGCACGTCATATGTGAAATCTTGTGAACTTTTGGACTGTACCAAGAAAATTATGAATGTGTGAACCGATGTGGCCTAGAGCCATTTGTGAACCGATGTGGCCTAGAGCCATTTGTGAACCAATGTGGCCTAGAGCCATTTGTGAATCAATGTGGCTTAGAGCCATTTATGAATTAATGTGGCTACGAGCCTTTTTGTGAAATTATGAGGCCAAGGGCCGATGTGTGCAATATGAACTTTGTGAACGATGAAATTATGAGGCCAAGGGCCGCTATGTGAAATACGAACTTATGCTATTGTGAGCTTGTGAATCAAAGGAACCAAAGGTCTATGTGATGAATTGTAAATTATGAACCCGAGGACTCTTTTCTGAATGTGTGAAGTTCTTAGGCCAGGGGCCAAAATGTGAATATTATGAACCGATTACATTGTCCCGGCAAGCTATACAGAGACAGACTGATTACATGATTTTAGCATTAATTATGTTTACATGCATACCAGTACTATTGTTCACTGAGCTTGGCTCACCCTGTGTTATGTCTGTTTCTGTAGGTAACCAACCAGGAGGTCGACCATAACTCAGCATCGTCATACTTTTGTCAGCCTAGGCACAGCCAAACCTTGGATCGGAACCCTTCTTTTGTGAAGTCTGTTAGATGATGGCTTACACTTTCACTATTGGCCTAAGTTATTATGTACTTAATATTTTTGTTATGGACCCCACCTCGGGGTTGGATTTGTATATGCATGTAAATAACTAACTCTCAAATGTATTTTGGCTTTTGATGTACTTGTCCTATGAGATGTTTATGATCCTGGCATAACTTAGTAGCTCAATGGATGGCATTTTTCTGATTTATAATACTTAGTATTACAGCTTCCGGTCCGGCCCCTATATGAAATCAGGTTAAGTGTCCTTTTCTGCTTAGGTCATGCCCAAACTTTTAGGGGCAAGTTTGGGGTGTGACAGATTTCATCCATTAAGGGTTTGACAAACCTCTCCTGCTCTTGTTCAATTAAGCGTTGCAAAACCGGAGGAATTTCGTCCTCGTCGTTTTCATCAAAATTTTGAAAGTCTGAGTTTATGCAATAAATCAAGGGCACAGAAAAGTACTCAGAAACCACAGTTACTTGATTCTCATTAAGCACATCCAAATCGTCCGAATTCTCGGTTACAACAGACTCAAATGAGAAAGAAAAAGACGACCTAGACAAAACTGTGGCATCCGGGTTATCATCCCCAGGATTACCAGACTTAGACTCAGTCGAGCTGGAACCTGATTCCGACTCACAAGACTCGGTGGAATCAGATTCCGGCTCACTACCTGACCCGGTGCTGCTGGACAAAAATCCCTCTTCGTATTGCCGAGTGAGAGAGGGTACGATAGATGCATCCAAAATAGTTGCTGATAGGCCCACAGCCGTTTCATCCCTAATCATGGAAACCGAGAAGTTATCCCCCAAGCACTTATGGTCGATCGGAGGATCTGAGAGTAGACTTGCCAATGCTACCCCCATTTCAATTTCAGCGCCCTCGGCGTCCACTGCCTTACACTACTCAACCTTAGCTGATGGGTCTGTCTGCTCTTTGGCAATGTCATCCCCGGGTAATTGTAGGTCAAAGAAAATCTCGAAGCCTGGCACGCGCTTCTTCTCCGCGTTCAGCCACGGCTCGGGGAAGCCACAAAACGGAAAGTCTTCCCCCTCCCGGACGAAGCGTCCGTTTAGGGTACCCTGAATGGGCCTGTGCATTAAGTCAAAATGCTTCCCCGCCTTCTTCGCTTTGGCTTTCCCAGCCATTTCCTTCCCCTTTCGCATCCAATCCTCTTTGGTGGGCAGATAACCCAAGCCAAAGGTATGAGGGTTGTGTGGCACTTCGGCCAATGCTGCGACGCCCTTCCGGCCGCTCCTTCCTAATCCCATCCCGGGGATGTGTTGTAGCTTGTTCATGAGGTATATAGATTGAGCACTGACGTACACTCCCTCATTAACAGCCATGATATTTTGCACAACCCGAGCCTCAGCTAGAGTAAACCCTGATAAGAACACATCTTCTGTGCCGTGCTCGATTTCTAGGACTGGTGTAGATACCTCTGGAGGTGGATGGATTGATGAATTCCCGAAAACAATGGCTACTCCCTTTCCATAGGGTATTTCACCATCTGATGTAGAGTGGAAGAGACTGCCCTCACTTGGTGCAACCACGGCCGCCCCAAGAGTAGATTAAAGGTTGCAGGAACGTCCAAGACATGGAATTCAATGTTGTGTTGTCCTGGACCAACCTGGGTCTGAATTTTGACAGTCCCATCACCTCCCTGCTGGTGTTATCGTAGGCTCTGATCACTTGAGTAGTTGGCACGAAGTCCGCGGGCTTTAACCTGATTGCATATGCCGTCCTTGACGGGCATACATTAATGGCGGATCCCGTGTCGACAAGAACCACCGGCACCCACTTGTCCCTACATTCCACAGAGATGTAGAGGGGTTTGTTGTGATTTGCGCCCTCAGGCGGCAGTTCTTTGTCTGAAAAGGTTAACATCGCGGAACCTCTCCCGGAAGACCAGTCCACCAGCAGCTCTGGTTGGTATCTATAGAAAGTTTAGCCTTGTCCATAGCAGATAGGACAGCCTGTCTGTGCACTCGTGACGCCATAAGCAGTCCCCAGATGGAGATGTCTGCTTGTATCTTCTTCAGCTGCTTCAATACAGCTTCCTCCTCAATCTGCTTCCTTCTGCTTTTCAGTTCCTTGTCTTTCCCAGATGCCTCTGGTTAGTCTAGGTGCGGGGGCTTGAAGTACCGCCCGCTTCTTGTCATGTGATCAACTTCATCGAGATACCAGGTATCGTCAGGTTGATTGCTCCCCCAATCCTCGTCTGTGTGGGCAAGACACAAGTCATCGTCTTCCCACCACATTCCGTTGGCATTCAAAAGGCACATGTCTGGCTCCGGCAAGATTGTACTCGCAGCACTCTCAGCCCACATGCTCACAGCATCTTCTGTCCTTGTGCTCACAGCATTTTCAATCCCCTCATGGGTTTTGGCTTTCCCGGTTCTCTCAGAACCCTATTGTTCTACCTGCGTCAGCGCAGTTTGTTGTTCAACTTTCCCTGCATTCACAATGCTTCTGTCCTGAGCGAAATTCTTTGTACCAGCACTCTCCGGCAATGTACTCTGACTTCCGGCCCTTCCGGCCACAATTGATACCCTCGCCCCTGCCGGGCTCTGTTGGAACTCTACAACATCCGGTTGATCATCCAGCCATCCGGTAGCCTCTGTCGATTCCTCATACTCAAACCAGTTGACTGCTGCGTCCCCTGATTCTTGGTCATTGAAAAACTGGAGGTTGGCAAGACCCTCTTCCACAGCTGTTAAATCATCCGTTCCCCGCTCAAATCTATTTCCCTGGATCATACACAGTTCTGCTCTCTCTGTCAATTCTATACTTGGCTCAGACTGGCCCGCTGACAGGATGTAATTGCTCGGATTGTAGGCTTCTCCAGCAAAATTCCCAGACTGCTCAAACCCCAACTCAGCAGTTCCATTCTCCTCTGCGATCTCCCCTGTACCGTCTTCAACAGTCGCCCACCATTGGCTCAGGTTGGGTTGTAGAGATGTCCAGCATGCACAAAAAGTCAGTGCAGTCGGGAAGGAGCACCTCTGGCTTAGGTAGATGGGAGGGTGATATAGATGCTAGGATCGTAAGAC